>CAXAJV010001082.1:1244000-2488000 GCA_963969225.1 Xylocopa violacea
ACTCGCCAGGAATGTTGTCAAATATTACCGCCGAGATGATAGGTTGGGTTAGGTTAGGTTATATTACGTTATTGATGTATATAAAGGTCCCACGGAGACGGAGAAGCCAACTCCCCAGGAATGTCGTGAAATATTACCGGCGAGATGTTAGGTTGTGTTAGGTTACGTTATATTACGTTATTAATGTATATGAGGGTTACACGGAGACGAAGAGGCCAACTCGCAAGGAATGTTGTCAAATATTACCGCCGACATGTTAGGTTGGGTTAGCTTTGGTTATATTACGTTACTGATGTATATAAAGGTCCCACGGAGACGGAGAAGCCAACTCGCCAGGAATGTTGGCAAATATTACCGCCGAGATGATAGGTTGGGTTAGGTTAGTTTATATTACGTTATTGATGTATATAAAGGTCCCACGGAGACGGAGAGGCTAACTCGCCAGAAATGTGGTCAAATATTACCGCCGAGATGATAGGTTGGGTTAGGTTAGGTTAAATTACGTTATTGATGTATATGAACGTCAAACGGAGACGTAGAGGCCAACTCGCCGCGAATGTTGTCTAATATTACCGCCGAGATGATAGGTTCGGTTAGGTTAGGTTATATGTCGTTATTGATGTATATGAAGGTCCCACGGAGAAGTAGAGGCCAACTCGCCAGGTATGTCGTCAAATATTACCGCCGAGATGATAGGTTGGGTTAGGTTAGGTTATATTACGTTATTGATGTATATAAAGGTCCCACGGAGACGGAGAAGCCAACTCCCCAGGAATGTTGTGAAATATTACCGGCGAGATGTTAGGTTGGGTTAGGTTACGTTATATTACGTTATTGATGTATATGAGGGTTACACGGAGACGAAGAGGCCAACTCGCAAGGAATGTTGTCAAATATTACCGCCGACATGTTAGGTTGGGTTAGCTTTGGTTATATTACGTTATTGATGTATATAAAGGTCCCACGGAGACGGAGAAGCCAACTCGCCAGGAATGTTGTCAAATATTACCGCCGAGATGATAGGTTGGGTTAGGTTAGGTTATATTACGTTATTGATGTATATAAAGGTCCCACGGAGACGGAGAAGCCAACTCCCCAGTAATGTCGTGAAATATTACCGGCGAGATGTTAGGTTGTGTTAGGTTACGTTATATTACGTTATTAATGTATATGAGGGTTACACGGAGACGAAGAGGCCAACTCGCAAGGAATGTTGTCAAATATTACCGCCGACATGTTAGGTTGGGTTAGCTTTGGTTATATTACGTTATTGATGTATATAAAGGTCCCACGGTGACGGAGAAGCCAACTCGCCAGGAATGTTGGCAAATATTACCGCCGAGATGATAGGTTGGGTTAGGTTAGTTTATATTACGTTATTGATGTATATAAAGGTCCCACGGAGACGGAGAGGCTAACTCGCCAGAAATGTGGTCAAATATTACCGCCGAGATGATAGGTTGGGTTAGGTTAGGTTAAATTACGTTATTGATGTATATGAACTTCAAACGGAGACGTAGAGGCCAACTCGCCACGAATGTTGTCAAATATTACCGCCGAGATGATAGGTTGGGTTAGGTTAGGTTATATTACGTTATTGATGTATATAAAGGTCCCACGGAGACGGTGAAGCCAACTCGCCAGGAATGTTGTCAAATATTACCGCCGAGATGTTAGGTTCGGTTAGGTTAGGTTATATTACGTTAGTGATGTATATGAAGGTCAAACGGAGACGTAGAGGCCGACTCGCCACGAATGTTGTCAAATATTACCGCCGAGATGATAGGTTCGGTTAGGTTAGGTTATATGTCGTTTTTGATGTATATGAAGGTCCCACGGAGAAGTAGAGGCCAACGCGCCAGGTATGTTGTCAAATATTACCGCCGAGATGATAGGTTGGGTTAGGTTAGGTTATATTACGTTATTGATGTATATAAAGGTCCCACAGAGACGGAGAAGCCAACTCCCCAGGAATGTCGTGAAATATTACCGGCGAGATGTTAGGTTGTGTTAGGTTACGTTATATTACGTTATTAATGTATATGAGGGTTACACGGAGACGGAGAGGCTAACTCGCCAGAAATGTGGTCAAATATTACCGCCGAGATGATAGGTTGGGTTAGGTTAGGTTAAATTACGTTATTGATGTATATAAAGGTCCCACGGAGACGGTGAAGCCAACTCGCCAGGAATGTTGGCAAATATTACCGCCGAGATGATAGGTTGGGTTAGGTTAGTTTATATTACGTTATTGATATATATAAAGGTCCCACGGAGACGTAGACCCCAACTCGCCAGGAATTTTGTCAAATATTACCGCCGAGATGTTAGGTTCGGTTAGGTTAGGTTATATTACGTTAGTGATGTATATGAAGGTCAAACGGAGACGTAGAGGCCGACTCGCCACGAATGTTGTCAAATATTACCGCCGAGATGATAGGTTCGGTTAGGTTAGTTTATATTACGTTATTGATGTATATAAAGGTCCCACGGAGACGGAGAGGCTAACTCGCCAGAAATGTGGTCAAATATTACCGCCGAGATGATAGGTTGGGTTAGGTTAGGTTAAATTACGTTATTGATGTATATGAACGTCAAACGGAGACGTAGAGGCCAACTCGCCGCGAATGTTGTCTAATATTACCGCCGAGATGATAGGTTCGGTTAGGTTAGGTTATATGTCGTTATTGATGTATATGAAGGTCCCACGGAGAAGTAGAGGCCAACTCGCCAGGTATGTCGTCAAATATTACCGCCGAGATGATAGGTTGGGTTAGGTTAGGTTATATTACGTTATTGATGTATATAAAGGTCCCACGGAGACGGAGAAGCCAACTCCCCAGGAATGTTGTGAAATATTACCGGCGAGATGTTAGGTTGGGTTAGGTTACGTTATATTACGTTATTGATGTATATGAGGGTTACACGGAGACGAAGAGGCCAACTCGCAAGGAATGTTGTCAAATATTACCGCCGACATGTTAGGTTGGGTTAGCTTTGGTTATATTACGTTATTGATGTATATAAAGGTCCCACGGAGACGGAGAAGCCAACTCGCCAGGAATGTTGTCAAATATTACCGCCGAGATGATAGGTTGGGTTAGGTTAGGTTATATTACGTTATTGATGTATATAAAGGTCCCACGGAGACGGAGAAGCCAACTCCCCAGTAATGTCGTGAAATATTACCGGCGAGATGTTAGGTTGTGTTAGGTTACGTTATATTACGTTATTAATGTATATGAGGGTTACACGGAGACGAAGAGGCCAACTCGCAAGGAATGTTGTCAAATATTACCGCCGAGATGATAGGTTCGGTTAGGTTAGGTTATATGTCGTTTTTGATGTATATGAAGGTCCCACGGAGAAGTAGAGGCCAACGCGCCAGGTATGTTGTCAAATATTACCGCCGAGATGATAGGTTGGGTTAGGTTAGGTTATATTACGTTATTGATGTATATAAAGGTCCCACAGAGACGGAGAAGCCAACTCCCCAGGAATGTCGTGAAATATTACCGGCGAGATGTTAGGTTGTGTTAGGTTACGTTATATTACGTTATTAATGTATATGAGGGTTACACGGAGACGGAGAGGCTAACTCGCCAGAAATGTGGTCAAATATTACCGCCGAGATGATAGGTTGGGTTAGGTTAGGTTAAATTACGTTATTGATGTATATAAAGGTCCCACGGAGACGGTGAAGCCAACTCGCCAGGAATGTTGGCAAATATTACCGCCGAGATGATAGGTTGGGTTAGGTTAGTTTATATTACGTTATTGATATATATAAAGGTCCCACGGAGACGTAGACCCCAACTCGCCAGGAATTTTGTCAAATATTACCGCCGAGATGTTAGGTTCGGTTAGGTTAGGTTATATTACGTTAGTGATGTATATGAAGGTCAAACGGAGACGTAGAGGCCGACTCGCCACGAATGTTGTCAAATATTACCGCCGAGATGATAGGTTCGGTTAGGTTAGGTTATATTACGTTATTGATGTATATGAAGGTCCCACGGAGAAGTAGAGGCCAACGCGCCAGGTATGTTGTCAAATATTACCGCCGAGATGATAGGTTGGGTTAGGTTAGGTTATATTACGTTATTGATGTATATAAAGGTCCCACGGAGACGGAGAAGCCAACTCCCCAGGAATGTTGTGAAATATTACCGGCGAGATGTTAGGTTGGGTTAGGTTACGTTATATTACGTTATGGATGTATATGAGGGTTACACGGAGACGAAGAGGCCAACTCGCAAGGAATGTTGTCAAATATTACCGCCGACATGTTAGGTTGGGTTAGCTTTGGTTATATTACGTTAGTGATGTATATAAAGGTCCCACGGAGACGGAGAAGCCAACTCGCCAGGAATGTTGTCAAATATTACCGCCGAGATGATAGGTTGGGTTAGGTTAGGTTATATTACGTTATTGATGTATATAAAGGTCCCACGGAGACGGAGAAGCCAACTCCCCAGGAATGTCGTGAAATATTACCGGCGAGATGTTAGGTTGTGTTAGGTTACGTTATATTACGTTATTAATGTATATGAGGGTTACACGGAGACGAAGAGGCCAACTCGCAAGGAATGTTGTCAAATATTACCGCCGACATGTTAGGTTGGGTTAGCTTTGGTTATATTACGTTACTGATGTATATAAAGGTCCCACGGAGACGGAGAAGCCAACTCGCCAGGAATGTTGGCAAATATTACCGCCGAGATGATAGGTTGGGTTAGGTTAGTTTATATTACGTTATTGATGTATATAAAGGTCCCACGGAGACGGAGAGGCTAACTCGCCAGAAATGTGGTCAAATATTACCGCCGAGATGATAGGTTCGGTTAGGTTAGGTTATATGTCGTTATTGATGTATATGAAGGTCCCACGGAGAAGTAGAGGCTAACTCGCCAGGTATGTCGTCAAATATTACCGCCGAGATGATAGGTTGGGTTAGGTTAGGTTATATTACGTTATTGATGTATATAAAGGTCCCACGGAGACGGAGAAGCCAACTCCCCAGGAATGTTGTGAAATATTACCGGCGAGATGTTAGGTTGGGTTAGGTTACGTTATATTACGTTATTGATGTATATGAGGGTTACACGGAGACGAAGAGGCCAACTCGCAAGGAATGTTGTCAAATATTACCGCCGACATGTTAGGTTGGGTTAGCTTTGGTTATATTACGTTATTGATGTATATAAAGGTCCCACGGAGACGGAGAAGCCAACTCGCCAGGAATGTTGTCAAATATTACCGCCGAGATGATAGGTTGGGTTAGGTTAGGTTATATTACGTTATTGATGTATATAAAGGTCCCACGGAGACGGAGAAGCCAACTCCCCAGTAATGTCGTGAAATATTACCGGCGAGATGTTAGGTTGTGTTAGGTTACGTTATATTACGTTATTAATGTATATGAGGGTTACACGGAGACGAAGAGGCCAACTCGCAAGGAATGTTGTCAAATATTACCGCCGACATGTTAGGTTGGGTTAGCTTTGGTTATATTACGTTATTGATGTATATAAAGGTCCCACGGTGACGGAGAAGCCAACTCGCCAGGAATGTTGGCAAATATTACCGCCGAGATGATAGGTTGGGTTAGGTTAGTTTATATTACGTTATTGATGTATATAAAGGTCCCACGGAGACGGAGAGGCTAACTCGCCAGAAATGTGGTCAAATATTACCGCCGAGATGATAGGTTGGGTTAGGTTAGGTTAAATTACGTTATTGATGTATATGAACTTCAAACGGAGACGTAGAGGCCAACTCGCCACGAATGTTGTCAAATATTACCGCCGAGATGATAGGTTCGGTTAGGTTAGGTTATATGTCGTTATTGATGTATATGAAGGTCTCACGGAGACGGAGAAGGCAACTCGCCAGGAATGTTGGCAAATATTACCGCCGAGATGATAGGTTGGGTTAGGTTAGTTTATATTACGTTATTGATGTATATAAAGGTCCCACGGAGACGGAGAGGCTAACTCGCCAGAAATGTGGTCAAATATTACCGCCGAGATAATAGGTTGGGTTAGGTTAGGTTAAATTACGTTATTGATGTATATGAACTTCAAACGGAGACGTAGAGGCCAACTCGCCACGAATGTTGTCAAATATTACCGCCGAGATGATATGTTCGGTTAGGTTAGGTTATATGTCGTTATTGATGTATATGAAGGTCTCACGGAGACGGAGAAGGCAACTCGCCAGGAATGTTGTCAAATATTACCGCCGAGATGATAGGTTGGGTTAGGTTAGTTTATATTACGTTATTGATGTATATAAAGGTACCACGGAGACGTAGACGCCAACTCGCCAGGAATATTGTCAAATATTACCGCCGAGATGATAGGTTGGGTTAGGTTAGGTTATATTACGTTATTGATGTATATAACGGTCCCACGGAGACGGTGAAGCCAACTCCCCAGGAATGTTGGCAAATATTACCGCCGAGATAGTAGGTTGTGTTAGGTTAGTTTATATTACGTTAGTGATGTATATGAAGGTCAAACGGAGACGTAGAGGCCAACTCGCCACGAATGTTGTCAAATATTACCGCCGAGATGATAGGTTGGGTTAGGATAGTTTATATTACGTTATTGATGTATATAAAGGTCCCACGGAGACGTAGACGCCAACTCGCCAGGAATGTTGTCAAATATTACCGCCGAGATGATAGGTTGGGTTAGGTTAGGTTATATTACGTTATTGATGTATATAAAGGTCCCACGGAGACGGTGAAGCCAACTCGCCAGGAATGTTGTCAAATATTACCGCCGAGATGTTAGGTTCGGTTAGGTTAGGTTATATTACGTTAGTGATGTATATGAAGGTCAAACGGAGACGTAGAGGCCGACTCGCCACGAATGTTGTCAAATATTACCGCCGAGATGATAGGTTCGGTTAGGTTAGGTTATATGTCGTTTTTGATGTATATGAAGGTCCCACGGAGAAGTAGAGGCCAACGCGCCAGGTATGTTGTCAAATATTACCGCCGAGATGATAGGTTGGGTTAGGTTAGGTTATATTACGTTATTGATGTATATAAAGGTCCCACAGAGACGGAGAAGCCAACTCCCCAGGAATGTCGTGAAATATTACCGGCGAGATGTTAGGTTGTGTTAGGTTACGTTATATTACGTTATTAATGTATATGAGGGTTACACGGAGACGGAGAGGCTAACTCGCCAGAAATGTGGTCAAATATTACCGCCGAGATGATAGGTTGGGTTAGGTTAGGTTAAATTACGTTATTGATGTATATGAACTTCAAACGGAGACGTAGAGGCCAACTCGCCACGAATGTTGTCAAATATTACCGCCGAGATGATATGTTCGGTTAGGTTAGGTTATATGTCGTTATTGATGTATATGAAGGTCTCACGGAGACGGAGAAGGCAACTCGCCAGGAATGTTGTCAAATATTACCGCCGAGATGATAGGTTGGGTTAGGTTAGTTTATATTACGTTATTGATGTATATAAAGGTACCACGGAGACGTAGACGCCAACTCGCCAGGAATGTTGTCAAATATTACCGCCGAGATGATAGGTTGGGTTAGGTTAGGTTATATTACGTTATTGATGTATATAACGGTCCCACGGAGACGGTGAAGCCAACTCCCCAGGAATGTTGGCAAATATTACCGCCGAGATAGTAGGTTGTGTTAGGTTAGTTTATATTACGTTAGTGATGTATATGAAGGTCAAACGGAGACGTAGAGGCCAACTCGCCACGAATGTTGTCAAATATTACCGCCGAGATGATAGGTTGGGTTAGGATAGTTTATATTACGTTATTGATGTATATAAAGGTCCCACGGAGACGTAGACGCCAACTCGCCAGGAATGTTGTCAAATATTACCGCCGAGATGATAGGTTGGGTTAGGTTAGGTTATATTACGTTATTGATGTATATAAAGGTCCCACGGAGACGGTGAAGCCAACTCGCCAGGAATATTGTCAAATATTACCGCCGAGATGTTAGGTTCGGTTAGGTTAGGTTATATTACGTTAGTGATGTATATGAAGGTCAAACGGAGACGTAGAGGCCGACTCGCCACGAATGTTGTCAAATATTACCGCCGAGATGATAGGTTCGGTTAGGTTAGGTTATATGTCGTTTTTGATGTATATGAAGGTCCCACGGAGAAGTAGAGGCCAACGCGCCAGGTATGTTGTCAAATATTACCGCCGAGATGATAGGTTGGGTTAGGTTAGGTTATATTACGTTATTGATGTATATAAAGGTCCCACAGAGACGGAGAAGCCAACTCCCCAGGAATGTCGTGAAATATTACCGGCGAGATGTTAGGTTGTGTTAGGTTACGTTATATTACGTTATTAATGTATATGAGGGTTACACGGAGACGGAGAGGCTAACTCGCCAGAAATGTGGTCAAATATTACCGCCGAGATGATAGGTTGGGTTAGGTTAGGTTAAATTACGTTATTGATGTATATGAACTTCAAACGGAGACGTAGAGGCCAACTCGCCACGAATGTTGTCAAATATTACCGCCGAGATGATATGTTCGGTTAGGTTAGGTTATATGTCGTTATTGATGTATATGAAGGTCTCACGGAGACGGAGAAGGCAACTCGCCAGGAATGTTGTCAAATATTACCGCCGAGATGATAGGTTGGGTTAGGTTAGTTTATATTACGTTATTGATGTATATAAAGGTACCACGGAGACGTAGACGCCAACTCGCCAGGAATGTTGTCAAATATTACCGCCGAGATGATAGGTTGGGTTAGGTTAGGTTATATTACGTTATTGATGTATATAACGGTCCCACGGAGACGGTGAAGCCAACTCCCCAGGAATGTTGGCAAATATTACCGCCGAGATAGTAGGTTGTGTTAGGTTAGTTTATATTACGTTAGTGATGTATATGAAGGTCAAACGGAGACGTAGAGGCCAACTCGCCACGAATGTTGTCAAATATTACCGCCGAGATGATAGGTTGGGTTATAATAGTTTATATTACGTTATTGATGTATATAAAGGTCCCACGGAGACGTAGACGCCAACTCGCCAGGAATGTTGTCAAATATTACCGCCGAGATGATAGGTTGGGTTAGGTTAGGTTATATTACGTTATTGATGTATATAAAGGTCCCACGGAGACGGTGAAGCCAACTCGCCAGGAATGTTGTCAAATATTACCGCCGAGATGTTAGGTTCGGTTAGGTTAGGTTATATTACGTTAGTGATGTATATGAAGGTCAAACGGAGACGTAGAGGCCGACTCGCCACGAATGTTGTGAAATATTACCGCCGAGATGATAGGTTCGGTTAGGTTAGGTTATATGTCGTTTTTGATGTATATGAAGGTCCCACGGAGAAGTAGAGGCCAACGCGCCAGGTATGTTGTCAAATATTACCGCCGAGATGATAGGTTGGGTTAGGTTAGGTTATATTACGTTATTGATGTATATAAAGGTCCCACAGAGACGGAGAAGCCAACTCCCCAGGAATGTCGTGAAATATTACCGGCGAGATGTTAGGTTGTGTTAGGTTACGTTATATTACGTTATTAATGTATATGAGGGTTACACGGAGACGGAGAGGCTAACTCGCCAGAAATGTGGTCAAATATTACCGCCGAGATGATAGGTTGGGTTAGGTTAGGTTAAATTACGTTATTGATGTATATGAACTTCAAACGGAGACGTAGAGGCCAACTCGCCACGAATGTTGTCAAATATTACCGCCGAGATGATAGGTTCGGTTAGGTTAGGTTATATGTCGTTATTGATGTATATGAATGTCTCACGGAGACGGAGAAGGCAACTCGCCAGGAATGTTGTCAAATATTACCGCCGAGATGATAGGTTGGGTTAGGTTAGTTTATATTACGTTATTGATGTATATAAAGGTCCCACGGAGACGTAGACGCCAACTCGCCAGGAATGTTGTCAAATATTACCGCCGAGATGATACGTTGAGTTAGGTTAGGTTATATTACGTTATTGATGTATATAAAGGTCCCACGGAGACGGTGAAGCCAACTCGCCAGGAATGTTGTCAAATAGTACCGCCGAGATGTTAGGTTCGGTTAGGTTAGGTTATATTACGTTAGTGATGTATATGAAGGTCAGACGGGGACGTAGAGGCCGACTCGCCACGAATGTTGTCAAATATTACCGCCGAGATGATAGGTTGGGTTAGGTTAGTTTATATTACGTTATTGATATATATAAAGGTCCCACGGAGACGTAGACCCCAACTCGCCAGGAATGTTGTCAAATATTACCGCCGAGATGTTAGGTTCGGTTAGGTTAGGTTATATTACGTTAGTGATGTATATGAAGGTCAAACGGAGACGTAGAGGCCGACTCGCCACGAATGTTGTCAAATATTACCGCCGAGATGATAGGTTCGGTTAGGTTAGGTTATATTACGTTATTGATGTATATGAAGGTCCCACGGAGAAGTAGAGGCCAACGCGCCAGGTATGTTGTCAAATATTACCGCCGAGATGATAGGTTGGGTTAGGTTAGGTTATATTACGTTATTAATGTATATAAAGGTCCCACGGAGACGGAGAAGCCAACTCCCCAGGAATGTTGTGAAATATTACCGGCGAGATGTTAGGTTGGGTTAGGTTACGTTATATTACGTTATTGATGTATATGAGGGTTACACGGAGACGAAGAGGCCAACTCGCAAGGAATGTTGTCAAATATTACCGCCGACATGTTAGGTTGGGTTAGCTTTGGTTATATTACGTTAGTGATGTATATAAAGGTCCCACGGAGACGGAGAAGCCAACTCGCCAGGAATGTTGTCAAATATTACCGCCGAGATGATAGGTTGGGTTAGGTTAGGTTATATTACGTTATTGATGTATATAAAGGTCCCACGGAGACGGAGAAGCCAACTCCCCAGGAATGTCGTGAAATATTACCGGCGAGATGTTAGGTTGTGTTAGGTTACGTTATATTACGTTATTAATGTATATGAGGGTTACACGGAGACGAAGAGGCCAACTCGCAAGGAATGTTGTCAAATATTACCGCCGACATGTTAGGTTGGGTTAGCTTTGGTTATATTACGTTATTGATGTATATAAAGGTCCCACGGAGACGGAGAAGCCAACTCGCCAGGAATGTTGGCAAATATTACCGCCGAGATGATAGGTTGGGTTAGGTTAGTTTATATTACGTTATTGATGTATATAAAGGTCCCACGGAGACGGAGAGGCTAACTCGCCAGAAATGTGGTCAAATATTACCGCCGAGATGATAGGTTGGGTTAGGTTAGGTTAAATTACGTTATTGATGTATATGAACGTCAAACGGAGACGTAGAGGCCAACTCGCCGCGAATGTTGTCAAATATTACCGCCGAGATGATAGGTTCGGTTAGGTTAGGTTATATGTCGTTATTGATGTATATGAAGGTCCCACGGAGAAGTAGAGGCCAACTCGCCAGGTATGTCGTCAAATATTACCGCCGAGATGATAGGTTGGGTTAGGTTAGGTTATATTACGTTATTGATGTATATAAAGGTCCCACGGAGACGGAGAAGCCAACTCCCCAGGAATGTTGTGAAATATTACCGGCGAGATGTTAGGTTGGGTTAGGTTACGTTATATTACGTTATTGATGTATATGAGGGTTACACGGAGACGAAGAGGCCAACTCGCAAGGAATGTTGTCAAATATTACCGCCGACATGTTAGGTTGGGTTAGCTTTGGTTATATTACGTTATTGATGTATATAAAGGTCCCACGGAGACGGAGAAGCCAACTCGCCAGGAATGTTGTCAAATATTACCGCCGAGATGATAGGTTGGGTTAGGTTAGGTTATATTACGTTATTGATGTATATAAAGGTCCCACGGAGACGGAGAAGCCAACTCCCCAGTAATGTCGTGAAATATTACCGGCGAGATGTTAGGTTGTGTTAGGTTACGTTATATTACGTTATTAATGTATATGAGGGTTACACGGAGACGAAGAGGCCAACTCGCAAGGAATGTTGTCAAATATTACCGCCGACATGTTAGGTTGGGTTAGCTTTGGTTATATTACGTTATTGATGTATATAAAGGTCCCACGGTGACGGAGAAGCCAACTCGCCAGGAATGTTGGCAAATATTACCGCCGAGATGATAGGTTGGGTTAGGTTAGTTTATATTACGTTATTGATGTATATAAAGGTCCCACGGAGACGGAGAGGCTAACTCGCCAGAAATGTGGTCAAATATTACCGCCGAGATGATAGGTTGGGTTAGGTTAGGTTAAATTACGTTATTGATGTATATGAACTTCAAACGGAGACGTAGAGGCCAACTCGCCACGAATGTTGTCAAATATTACCGCCGAGATGATAGGTTCGGTTAGGTTAGGTTATATGTCGTTATTGATGTATATGAAGGTCTCACGGAGACGGAGAAGGCAAGTCGCCAGGAATGTTGGCAAATATTACCGCCGAGATGATAGGTTGGGTTAGGTTAGTTTATATTACGTTATTGATGTATATAAAGGTCCCACGGAGACGGAGAGGCTAACTCGCCAGAAATGTGGTCAAATATTACCGCCGAGATGATAGGTTGGGTTAGGTTAGGTTAAATTACGTTATTGATGTATATGAACTTCAAACGGAGACGTAGAGGCCAACTCGCCACGAATGTTGTCAAATATTACCGCCGAGATGATAGGTTGGGTTAGGATAGTTTATATTACGTTATTGATGTATATAAAGGTCCCACGGAGACGTAGACGCCAACTCGCCAGGAATGTTGTCAAATATTACCGCCGAGATGATAGGTTGGGTTAGGTTAGGTTATATTACGTTATTGATGTATATAAAGGTCCCACGGAGACGGTGAAGCCAACTCGCCAGGAATGTTGTCAAATATTACCGCCGAGATGTTAGGTTCGGTTAGGTTAGGTTATATTACGTTAGTGATGTATATGAAGGTCAAACGGAGACGTAGAGGCCGACTCGCCACGAATGTTGTCAAATATTACCGCCGAGATGATAGGTTCGGTTAGGTTAGGTTATATGTCGTTTTTGATGTATATGAAGGTCCCACGGAGAAGTAGAGGCCAACGCGCCAGGTATGTTGTCAAATATTACCGCCGAGATGATAGGTTGGGTTAGGTTAGGTTATATTACGTTATTGATGTATATAAAGGTCCCACAGAGACGGAGAAGCCAACTCCCCAGGAATGTCGTGAAATATTACCGGCGAGATGTTAGGTTGTGTTAGGTTACGTTATATTACGTTATTAATGTATATGAGGGTTACACGGAGACGGAGAGGCTAACTCGCCAGAAATGTGGTCAAATATTACCGCCGAGATGATAGGTTGGGTTAGGTTAGGTTAAATTACGTTATTGATGTATATGAACTTCAAACGGAGACGTAGAGGCCAACTCGCCACGAATGTTGTCAAATATTACCGCCGAGATGATAGGTTCGGTTAGGTTAGGTTATATGTCGTTATTGATGTATATGAAGGTCTCACGGAGACGGAGAAGGCAACTCGCCAGGAATGTTGTCAAATATTACCGCCGAGATGATAGGTTGGGTTAGGTTAGTTTATATTACGTTATTGATGTATATAAAGGTACCACGGAGACGTAGACGCCAACTCGCCAGGAATGTTGTCAAATATTACCGCCGAGATGATAGGTTGGGTTAGGTTAGGTTATATTACGTTATTGATGTATATAACGGTCCCACGGAGACGGTGAAGCCAACTCCCCAGGAATGTTGGCAAATATTACCGCCGAGATGATAGGTTGTGTTAGGTTAGTTTATATTACGTTAGTGATGTATATGAAGGTCAAACGGAGACGTAGAGGCCAACTCGCCACGAATGTTGTCAAATATTACCGCCGAGATGATAGGTTGGGTTAGGTTAGTTTATATTACGTTATTGATGTATATAAAGGTCCCACGGAGACGTAGACGCCAACTCGCCAGGAATGTTGTCAAATATTACCGCCGAGATGATAGGTTGGGTTAGGTTAGGTTATATTACGTTATTGATGTATATAAAGGTCCCACGGAGACGGTGAAGCCAACTCGCCAGGAATGTTGTCAAATATTACCGCCGAGATGTTAGGTTCGGTTAGGTTAGGTTATATTACGTTAGTGATGTATATGAAGGTCAAACGGAGACGTAGAGGCCGACTCGCCACGAATGTTGTCAAATATTACCGCCGAGATGATAGGTTCGGTTAGGTTAGGTTATATGTCGTTTTTGATGTATATGAAGGTCCCACGGAGAAGTAGAGGCCAACGCGCCAGGTATGTTGTCAAATATTACCGCCGAGATGATAGGTTGGGTTAGGTTAGGTTATATTACGTTATTGATGTATATAAAGGTCCCACAGAGACGGAGAAGCCAACTCCCCAGGAATGTCGTGAAATATTACCGGCGAGATGTTAGGTTGTGTTAGGTTACGTTATATTACGTTATTAATGTATATGAGGGTTACACGGAGACGGAGAGGCTAACTCGCCAGAAATGTGGTCAAATATTACCGCCGAGATGATAGGTTGGGTTAGGTTAGGTTAAATTACGTTATTGATGTATATGAACTTCAAACGGAGACGTAGAGGCCAACTCGCCACGAATGTTGTCAAATATTACCGCCGAGATGATATGTTCGGTTAGGTTAGGTTATATGTCGTTATTGATGTATATGAAGGTCTCACGGAGACGGAGAAGGCAACTCGCCAGGAATGTTGTCAAATATTACCGCCGAGATGATAGGTTGGGTTAGGTTAGTTTATATTACGTTATTGATGTATATAAAGGTACCACGGAGACGTAGACGCCAACTCGCCAGGAATGTTGTCAAATATTACCGCCGAGATGATAGGTTGGGTTAGGTTAGTTTATATTACGTTATTGATGTATATAAAGGTCCCACGGAGACGGTGAAGCCAACTCGCCAGGAATGTTGTCAAATATTACCGCCGAGATGTTAGGTTCGGTTAGGTTAGGTTATATTACGTTAGTGATGTATATGAAGGTCAAACGGAGACGTAGAGGCCGACTCGCCACGAATGTTGTCAAATATTACCGCCGAGATGATAGGTTCGGTTAGGTTAGGTTATATGTCGTTTTTGATGTATATGAAGGTCCCACGGAGAAGTAGAGGCCAACGCGCCAGGTATGTTGTCAAATATTACCGCCGAGATGATAGGTTGGGTTAGGTTAGGTTATATTACGTTATTGATGTATATAAAGGTCCCACAGAGACGGAGAAGCCAACTCCCCAGGAATGTCGTGAAATATTACCGGCGAGATGTTAGGTTGTGTTAGGTTACGTTATATTACGTTATTAATGTATATGAGGGTTACACGGAGACGGAGAGGCTAACTCGCCAGAAATGTGGTCAAATATTACCGCCGAGATGATAGGTTGGGTTAGGTTAGGTTAAATTACGTTATTGATGTATATGAACTTCAAACGGAGACGTAGAGGCCAACTCGCCACGAATGTTGTCAAATATTACCGCCGAGATGATAGGTTCGGTTAGGTTAGGTTATATGTCGTTATTGATGTATATGAAGGTCTCACGGAGACGGAGAAGGCAACTCGCCAGGAATGTTGTCAAATATTACCGCCGAGATGATAGGTTGGGTTAGGTTAGTTTATATTACGTTATTGATGTATATAAAGGTACCACGGAGACGTAGACGCCAACTCGCCAGGAATGTTGTCAAATATTACCGCCGAGATGATAGGTTGGGTTAGGTTAGGTTATATTACGTTATTGATGTATATAACGGTCCCACGGAGACGGTGAAGCCAACTCCCCAGGAATGTTGGCAAATATTACCGCCGAGATGATAGGTTGTGTTAGGTTAGTTTATATTACGTTAGTGATGTATATGAAGGTCAAACGGAGACGTAGAGGCCAACTCGCCACGAATGTTGTCAAATATTACCGCCGAGATGATAGGTTGGGTTAGGTTAGTTTATATTACGTTATTGATGTATATAAAGGTCCCACGGAGACGTAGACGCCAACTCGCCAGGAATGTTGTCAAATATTACCGCCGAGATGATAGGTTGGGTTAGGTTAGGTTATATTACGTTATTGATGTATATAAAGGTCCCACGGAGACGGTGAAGCCAACTCGCCAGGAATGTTGTCAAATATTACCGCCGAGATGTTAGGTTCGGTTAGGTTAGGTTATATTACGTTAGTGATGTATATGAAGGTCAAACGGAGACGTAGAGGCCGACTCGCCACGAATGTTGTCAAATATTACCGCCGAGATGATAGGTTCGGTTAGGTTAGGTTATATGTCGTTTTTGATGTATATGAAGGTCCCACGGAGAAGTAGAGGCCAACGCGCCAGGTATGTTGTCAAATATTACCGCCGAGATGATAGGTTGGGTTAGGTTAGGTTATATTACGTTATTGATGTATATAAAGGTCCCACAGAGACGGAGAAGCCAACTCCCCAGGAATGTCGTGAAATATTACCGGCGAGATGTTAGGTTGTGTTAGGTTACGTTATATTACGTTATTAATGTATATGAGGGTTACACGGAGACGGAGAGGCTAACTCGCCAGAAATGTGGTCAAATATTACCGCCGAGATGATAGGTTGGGTTAGGTTAGGTTAAATTACGTTATTGATGTATATGAACTTCAAACGGAGACGTAGAGGCCAACTCGCCACGAATGTTGTCAAATATTACCGCCGAGATGATATGTTCGGTTAGGTTAGGTTATATGTCGTTATTGATGTATATGAAGGTCTCACGGAGACGGAGAAGGCAACTCGCCAGGAATGTTGTCAAATATTACCGCCGAGATGATAGGTTGGGTTAGGTTAGTTTATATTACGTTATTGATGTATATAAAGGTACCACGGAGACGTAGACGCCAACTCGCCAGGAATGTTGTCAAATATTACCGCCGAGATGATAGGTTGGGTTAGGTTAGTTTATATTACGTTATTGATGTATATAAAGGTACCACGGAGACGTAGACGCCAACTCGCCAGGAACGTTGTCAAATATTACCGCCGAGATGATAGGTTGGGTTAGGTTAGGTTATATTACGTTATTGATGTATATAACGGTCCCACGGAGACGGTGAAGCCAACTCCCCAGGAATGTTGGCAAATATTACCGCCGAGATGGTAGGTTGTGTTAGGTTAGTTTATATTACGTTAGTGATGTATATGAAGGTCAAACGGAGACGTAGAGGCCAACTCGCCACGAATGTTGTCAAATATTACCGCCGAGATGATAGGTTGGGTTAGGTTAGTTTATATTACGTTATTGATGTATATAAAGGTCCCACGGAGACGTAGACGCCAACTCGCCAGGAATGTTGTCAAATATTACCGCCGAGATGATAGGTTGGGTTAGGTTAGGTTATATTACGTTATTGATGTATATAAAGGTCCCACGTAGACGGTGAAGCCAACTCGCCAGGAATGTTGTCAAATATTACCGCCGAGATGTTAGGTTCGGTTAGGTTAGGTTATATTACGTTAGTGATGTATATGAAGGTCAAACGGAGACGTAGAGGCCGACTCGCCACGAATGTTGTCAAATATTACCGCCGAGATGATAGGTTCGGTTAGGTTAGGTTATATGTCGTTTTTGATGTATATGAAGGTCCCACGGAGAAGTAGAGGCCAACGCGCCAGGTATGTTGTCAAATATTACCGCCGAGATGATAGGTTGGGTTAGGTTAGGTTATATTACGTTATTGATGTATATAAAGGTCCCACAGAGACGGAGAAGCCAACTCCCCAGGAATGTCGTGAAATATTACCGGCGAGATGTTAGGTTGTGTTAGGTTACGTTATATTACGTTATTAATGTATATGAGGGTTACACGGAGACGGAGAGGCTAACTCGCCAGAAATGTGGTCAAATATTACCGCCGAGATGATAGGTTGGGTTAGGTTAGGTTAAATTACGTTATTGATGTATATGAACTTCAAACGGAGACGTAGAGGCCAACTCGCCACGAATGTTGTCAAATATTACCGCCGAGATGATAGGTTCGGTTAGGTTAGGTTATATGTCGTTATTGATGTATATGAATGTCTCACGGAGACGGAGAAGGCAACTCGCCAGGAATGTTGTCAAATATTACCGCCGAGATGATAGGTTGGGTTAGGTTAGTTTATATTACGTTATTGATGTATATAAAGGTCCCACGGAGACGTAGACGCCAACTCGCCAGGAATGTTGTCAAATATTACCGCCGAGATGATACGTTGAGTTAGGTTAGGTTATATTACGTTATTGATGTATATAAAGGTCCCACGGAGACGGTGAAGCCAACTCGCCAGGAATGTTGTCAAATAGTACCGCCGAGATGTTAGGTTCGGTTAGGTTACGTTATATTACGTTATTGATATATATGAGGGTTACACGGAGACGAAGAGGCCAACTCGCAAGGAATGTTGTCAAATATTACCGCCGACATGTTAGGTTGGGTTAGCTTTGGTTATATTACGTTAGTGATGTATATAAAGGTCCCACGGAGACGGAGAAGCCAACTCGCCAGGAATGTTGTCAAATATTACCGCCGAGATGATAGGTTGGGTTAGGTTAGGTTATATTACGTTATTGATGTATATAAAGGTCCCACGGAGACGGAGAAGCCAACTCCCCAGGAATGTCGTGAAATATTACCGGCGAGATGTTAGGTTGTGTTAGGTTACGTTATATTACGTTATTAATGTATATGAGGGTTACACGGAGACGAAGAGGCCAACTCGCAAGGAATGTTGTCAAATATTACCGCCGACATGTTAGGTTGGGTTAGCTTTGGTTATATTACGTTATTGATGTATATAAAGGTCCCACGGAGACGGAGAAGCCAACTCGCCAGGAATGTTGGCAAATATTACCGCCGAGATGATAGGTTGGGTTAGGTTAGTTTATATTACGTTATTGATGTATATAAAGGTCCCACGGAGACGGAGAGGCTAACTCGCCAGAAATGTGGTCAAATATTACCGCCGAGATGATAGGTTGGGTTAGGTTAGGTTAAATTACGTTATTGATGTATATGAACGTCAAACGGAGACGTAGAGGCCAACTCGCCGCGAATGTTGTCAAATATTACCGCCGAGATGATAGGTTCGGTTAGGTTAGGTTATATGTCGTTATTGATGTATATGAAGGTCCCACGGAGAAGTAGAGGCCAACTCGCCAGGTATGTCGTCAAATATTACCGCCGAGATGATAGGTTGGGTTAGGTTAGGTTATATTACGTTATTGATGTATATAAAGGTCCCACGGAGACGGAGAAGCCAACTCCCCAGGAATGTTGTGAAATATTACCGGCGAGATGTTAGGTTGGGTTAGGTTACGTTATATTACGTTATTGATGTATATGAGGGTTACACGGAGACGAAGAGGCCAACTCGCAAGGAATGTTGTCAAATATTACCGCCGACATGTTAGGTTGGGTTAGCTTTGGTTATATTACGTTATTGATGTATATAAAGGTCCCACGGAGACGGAGAAGCCAACTCGCCAGGAATGTTGTCAAATATTACCGCCGAGATGATAGGTTGGGTTAGGTTAGGTTATATTACGTTATTGATGTATATAAAGGTCCCACGGAGACGGAGAAGCCAACTCCCCAGTAATGTCGTGAAATATTACCGGCGAGATGTTAGGTTGTGTTAGGTTACGTTATATTACGTTATTAATGTATATGAGGGTTACACGGAGACGAAGAGGCCAACTCGCAAGGAATGTTGTCAAATATTACCGCCGACATGTTAGGTTGGGTTAGCTTTGGTTATATTACGTTATTGATGTATATAAAGGTCCCACGGTGACGGAGAAGCCAACTCGCCAGGAATGTTGGCAAATATTACCGCCGAGATGATAGGTTGGGTTAGGTTAGTTTATATTACGTTATTGATGTATATAAAGGTCCCACGGAGACGGAGAGGCTAACTCGCCAGAAATGTGGTCAAATATTACCGCCGAGATGATAGGTTGGGTTAGGTTAGGTTAAATTACGTTATTGATGTATATGAACTTCAAACGGAGACGTAGAGGCCAACTCGCCACGAATGTTGTCAAATATTACCGCCGAGATGATAGGTTCGGTTAGGTTAGGTTATATGTCGTTATTGATGTATATGAAGGTCTCACGGAGACGGAGAAGGCAACTCGCCAGGAATGTTGGCAAATATTACCGCCGAGATGATAGGTTGGGTTAGGTTAGTTTATATTACGTTATTGATGTATATAAAGGTCCCACGGAGACGGAGAGGCTAACTCGCCAGAAATGTGGTCAAATATTACCGCCGAGATGATAGGTTGGGTTAGGTTAGGTTAAATTACGTTATTGATGTATATGAACTTCAAACGGAGACGTAGAGGCCAACTCGCCACGAATGTTGTCAAATATTACCGCCGAGATGATAGGTTCGGTTAGGTTAGGTTATATGTCGTTATTGATGTATATGAATGTCTCACGGAGACGGAGAAGGCAACTCGCCAGGAATGTTGTCAAATATTACCGCCGAGATGATAGGTTGGGTTAGGTTAGTTTATATTACGTTATTGATGTATATAAAGGTCCCACGGAGACGTAGACGCCAACTCGCCAGGAATGTTGTCAAATATTACCGCCGAGATGATACGTTGAGTTAGGTTAGGTTATATTACGTTATTGATGTATATAAAGGTCCCACGGAGACGGTGAAGCCAACTCGCCAGGAATGTTGTCAAATAGTACCGCCGAGATGTTAGGTTCGGTTAGGTTAGGTTATATTACGTTAGTGATGTATATGAAGGTCAAACGGAGACGTAGAGGCCGACTCGCCACGAATGTTGTCAAATATTACCGCCGAGATGATAGGTTCGGTTAGGTTAGGTTATATGTCGTTTTTGATGTATATGAAGGTCCCACGGAGAAGTAGAGGCCAACGCGCCAGGTATGTTGTCAAATATTACCGCCGAGATGATAGGTTGGGTTAGGTTAGGTTATATTACGTTATTGATGTATATAAAGGTCCCACAGAGACGGAGAAGCCAACTCCCCAGGAATGTCGTGAAATATTACCGGCGAGATGTTAGGTTGTGTTAGGTTACGTTATATTACGTTATTAATGTATATGAGGGTTACACGGAGACGGAGAGGCTAACTCGCCAGAAATGTGGTCAAATATTACCGCCGAGATGATAGGTTGGGTTAGGTTAGGTTAAATTACGTTATTGATGTATATAAAGGTCCCACGGAGACGGTGAAGCCGACTCGCCAGGAATGTTGGCAAATATTACCGCCGAGATGATAGGTTGGGTTAGGTTAGTTTATATTACGTTATTGATATATATAAAGGTCCCACGGAGACGTAGACCCCAACTCGCCAGGAATGTAGTCAAATATTACCGCCGAGATGTTAGGTTCGGTTAGGTTAGGTTATATTACGTTAGTGATGTATATGAAGGTCAAACGGAGACGTAGAGGCCGACTCGCCACGAATGTTGTCAAATATTACCGCCGAGATGATAGGTTCGGTTAGGTTAGGTTATATTACGTTATTGATGTATATGAAGGTCCCACGGAGAAGTAGAGGCCAACGCGCCAGGTATGTTGTCAAATATTACCGCCGAGATGATAGGTTGGATTAGGTTAGGTTATATTACGTTATTAATGTATATAAAGGTCCCACGGAGACGGAGAAGCCAACTCCCCAGGAATGTTGTGAAATATTACCGGCGAGATGTTAGGTTGGGTTAGGTTACGTTATATTACGTTATTGATGTATATGAGGGTTACACGGAGACGAAGAGGCCAACTCGCAAGGAATGTTGTCAAATATTACCGCCGACATGTTAGGTTGGGTTAGCTTTGGTTATATTACGTTAGTGATGTATATAAAGGTCCCACGGAGACGGAGAAGCCAACTCGCCAGGAATGTTGTCAAATATTACCGCCGAGATGATAGGTTGGGTTAGGTTAGGTTATATTACGTTATTGATGTATATAAAGGTCCCACGGAGACGGAGAAGCCAACTCCCCAGGAATGTCGTGAAATATTACCGGCGAGATGTTAGGTTGTGTTAGGTTACGTTATATTACGTTATTAATGTATATGAGGGTTACACGGAGACGAAGAGGCCAACTCGCAAGGAATGTTGTCAAATATTACCGCCGACATGTTAGGTTGGGTTAGCTTTGGTTATATTACGTTATTGATGTATATAAAGGTCCCACGGAGACGGAGAAGCCAACTCGCCAGGAATGTTGGCAAATATTACCGCCGAGATGATAGGTTGGGTTAGGTTAGTTTATATTAAGTTATTGATGTATATAAAGGTCCCACGGAGACGGAGAGGCTAACTCGCCAGAAATGTGGTCAAATATTACCGCCGAGATGATAGGTTGGGTTAGGTTAGGTTAAATTACGTTATTGATGTATATGAACGTCAAACGGAGACGTAGAGGCCAACTCGCCGCGAATGTTGTCAAATATTACCGCCGAGATGATAGGTTCGGTTAGGTTAGGTTATATGTCGTTATTGATGTATATGAAGGTCCCACGGAGAAGTAGAGGCCAACTCGCCAGGTATGTCGTCAAATATTACCGCCGAGATGATAGGTTGGGTTAGGTTAGGTTATATTACGTTATTGATGTATATAAAGGTCCCACGGAGACGGTGAAGCCAACTCGCCAGGAATGTTGTCAAATAGTACCGCCGAGATGTTAGGTTCGGTTACGTTAGGTTATATTACGTTAGTGATGTATATGAAGGTCAAACGGAGACGTAGAGGCCGACTCGCCACGAATGTTGTCAAATATTACCGCCGAGATGATAGGTTCGGTTAGGTTAGGTTATATGTCGTTTTTGATGTATATGAAGGTCCCACGGAGAAGTAGAGGCCAACGCGCCAGGTATGTTGTCAAATATTACCGCCGAGATGATAGGTTGGGTTAGGTTAGGTTATATTACGTTATTGATGTATATAAAGGTCCCACAGAGACGGAGAAGCCAACTCCCCAGGAATGTCGTGAAATATTACCGGCGAGATGTTAGGTTGTGTTAGGTTACGTTACATTACGTTATTAATGTATATGAGGGTTACACGGAGACGGAGAGGCTAACTCGCCAGAAATGTGGTCAAATATTACCGCCGAGATGATAGGTTGGGTTAGGTTAGGTTAAATTACGTTATTGATGTATATAAAGGTCCCACGGAGACGGTGAAGCCGACTCGCCAGGAATGTTGGCAAATATTACCGCCGAGATGATAGGTTGGGTTAGGTTAGTTTATATTACGTTATTGATATATATAAAGGTCCCACGGAGACGTAGACCCCAACTCGCCAGGAATGTTGTCAAATATTACCGCCGAGATGTTAGGTTCGGTTAGGTTAGGTTATATTACGTTAGTGATGTATATGAAGGTCAAACGGAGACGTAGAGGCCGACTCGCCACGAATGTTGTCAAATATTACCGCCGAGATGATAGGTTCGGTTAGGTTAGGTTATATTACGTTATTGATGTATATAACGGTCCCACGGAGACGGTGAAGCCAACTCCCCAGGAATGTTGGCAAATATTACCGCCGAGATGATAGGTTGTGTTAGGTTAGTTTATATTACGTTAGTGATGTATATGAAGGTCAAACGGAGACGTAGAGGCCAACTCGCCACGAATGTTGTCAAATATTACCGCCGAGATGATAGGTTGGGTTAGGTTAGTTTATATTACGTTATTGATGTATATAAAGGTCCCACGGAGACGTAGACGCCAACTCGCCAGGAATGTTGTCAAATATTACCGCCGAGATGATAGGTTGGGTTAGGTTAGGTTATATTACGTTATTGATGTATATAAAGGTCCCACGGAGACGGTGAAGCCAACTCGCCAGGAATGTTGTCAAATATTACCGCCGAGATGTTAGGTTCGGTTAGGTTAGGTTATATTACGTTAGTGATGTATATGAAGGTCAAACGGAGACGTAGAGGCCGACTCGCCACGAATGTTGTCAAATATTACCGCCGAGATGATAGGTTCGGTTAGGTTAGGTTATATGTCGTTTTTGATGTATATGAAGGTCCCACGGAGAAGTAGAGGCCAACGCGCCAGGTATGTTGTCAAATATTACCGCCGAGATGATAGGTTGGGTTAGGTTAGGTTATATTACGTTATTGATGTATATAAAGGTCCCACAGAGACGGAGAAGCCAACTCCCCAGAAATGTCGTGAAATATTACCGGCGAGATGTTAGGTTGTGTTAGGTTACGTTATATTACGTTATTAATGTATATGAGGGTTACACGGAGACGGAGAGGCTAACTCGCCAGAAATGTGGTCAAATATTACCGCCGAGATGATAGGTTGGGTTAGGTTATGTTAAATTACGTTATTGATGTATATGAACTTCAAACGGAGACGTAGAGGCCAACTCGCCACGAATGTTGTCAAATATTACCGCCGAGATGATAGGTTCGGTTAGGTTAGGTTATATGTCGTTATTGATGTATATGAAGGTCTCACGGAGACGGAGAAGGCAACTCGCCAGGAATGTTGTCAAATATTACCGCCGAGATGATAGGTTGGGTTAGGTTAGGTTATATTACGTTATTGATGTATATAAAGGTACCACGGAGACGTAGACGCCAACTCGCCAGGAATGTTGTCAAATATTACCGCCGAGATGATAGGTTGGGTTAGGTTAGGTTATATTACGTTATTGATGTATATAACGGTCCCACGGAGACGGTGATGCCAACTCCCCAGGAATGTTGGCAAATATTACCGCCGAGATGATAGGTTGGGTTAGGTTAGGTTATATTACGTTATTGATGTATATAACGGTCCCACGGAGACGGTGAAGCCAACTCCCCAGGAATGTTGGCAAATATTACCGCCGAGATGGTAGGTTGTGTTAGGTTAGTTTATATTACGTTAGTGATGTATATGAAGGTCAAACGGAGACGTAGAGGCCAACTCGCCACGAATGTTGTCAAATATTACCGCCGAGATGATAGGTTGGGTTAGGTTAGTTTATATTACGTTATTGATGTATATAAAGGTCCCACGGAGACGTAGACGCCAACTCGCCAGGAATGTTGTCAAATATTACCGCCGAGATGATAGGTTGGGTTAGGTTAGGTTATATTACGTTATTGATGTATATAAAGGTCCCACGGAGACGGTGAAGCCAACTCGCCAGGAATGTTGTCAAATATTACCGCCGAGATGATAGGTTGGGTTAGGATAGTTTATATTACGTTATTGATGTATATAAAGGTCCCACGGAGACGTAGACGCCAACTCGCCAGGAATGTTGTCAAATATTACCGCCGAGATGATAGGTTGGGTTAGGTTAGGTTATATTACGTTATTGATGTATATAAAGGTCCCACGGAGACGGTGAAGCCAACTCGCCAGGAATGTTGTCAAATATTACCGCCGAGATGTTAGGTTCGGTTAGGTTAGGTTATATTACGTTAGTGATGTATATGAAGGTCAAACGGAGACGTAGAGGCCGACTCGCCACGAATGTTGTCAAATATTACCGCCGAGATTATAGGTTCGGTTAGGTTAGGTTATATGTCGTTTTTGATGTATATGAAGGTCCCACGGAGAAGTAGAGGCCAACGCGCCAGGTATGTTGTCAAATATTACCGCCGAGATGATAGGTTGGGTTAGGTTAGGTTATATTACGTTATTGATGTATATAAAGGTCCCACAGAGACGGAGAAGCCAACTCCCCAGGAATGTCGTGAAATATTACCGGCGAGATGTTAGGTTGTGTTAGGTTACGTTATATTACGTTATTAATGTATATGAGGGTTACACGGAGACGGAGAGGCTAACTCGCCAGAAATGTGGTCAAATATTACCGCCGAGATGATAGGTTGGGTTAGGTTAGGTTAAATTACGTTATTGATGTATATGAACTTCAAACGGAGACGTAGAGGCCAACTCGCCACGAATGTTGTCAAATATTACCGCCGAGATGATAGGTTCGGTTAGGTTAGGTTATATGTCGTTATTGATGTATATGAATGTCTCACGGAGACGGAGAAGGCAACTCGCCAGGAATGTTGTCAAATATTACCGCCGAGATGATAGGTTGGGTTAGGTTAGTTTATATTACGTTATTGATGTATATAAAGGTCCCACGGAGACGTAGACGCCAACTCGCCAGGAATGTTGTCAAATATTACCGCCGAGATGATACGTTGAGTTAGGTTAGGTTATATTACGTTATTGATGTATATAAAGGTCCCACGGAGACGGTGAAGCCAACTCGCCAGGAATGTTGTCAAATAGTACCGCCGAGATGTTAGGTTCGGTTAGGTTAGGTTATATTACGTTAGTGATGTATATGAAGGTCAAACGGAGACGTAGAGGCCGACTCGCCACGAATGTTGTCAAATATTACCGCCGAGATGATAGGTTCGGTTAGGTTAGGTTATATGTCGTTTTTGATGTATATGAAGGTCCCACGGAGAAGTAGAGGCCAACGCGCCAGGTATGTTGTCAAATATTACCGCCGAGATGATAGGTTGGGTTAGGTTAGGTTATATTACGTTATTGATGTATATAAAGGTCCCACAGAGACGGAGAAGCCAACTCCCCAGGAATGTCGTGAAATATTACCGGCGAGATGTTAGGTTGTGTTAGGTTACGTTATATTACGTTATTAATGTATATGAGGGTTACACGGAGACGGAGAGGCTAACTCGCCAGAAATGTGGTCAAATATTACCGCCGAGATGATAGGTTGGGTTAGGTTAGGTTAAATTACGTTATTGATGTATATAAAGGTCCCACGGAGACGGTGAAGCCGACTCGCCAGGAATGTTGGCAAATATTACCGCCGAGATGATAGGTTGGGTTAGGTTAGTTTATATTACGTTATTGATATATATAAAGGTCCCACGGAGACGTAGACCCCAACTCGCCAGGAATGTTGTCAAATATTACCGCCGAGATGTTAGGTTCGGTTAGGTTAGGTTATATTACGTTAGTGATGTATATGAAGGTCAAACGGAGACGTAGAGGCCGACTCGCCACGAATGTTGTCAAATATTACCGCCGAGATGATAGGTTCGGTTAGGTTAGGTTATATTACGTTATTGATGTATATGAAGGTCCCACGGAGAAGTAGAGGCCAACGCGCCAGGTATGTTGTCAAATATTACCGCCGAGATGATAGGTTGGATTAGGTTAGGTTATATTACGTTATTAATGTATATAAAGGTCCCACGGAGACGGAGAAGCCAACTCCCCAGGAATGTTGTGAAATATTACCGGCGAGATGTTAGGTTGGGTTAGGTTACGTTATATTACGTTATTGATGTATATGAGGGTTACACGGAGACGAAGAGGCCAACTCGCAAGGAATGTTGTCAAATATTACCGCCGACATGTTAGGTTGGGTTAGCTTTGGTTATATTACGTTAGTGATGTATATAAAGGTCCCACGGAGACGGAGAAGCCAACTCGCCAGGAATGTTGTCAAATATTACCGCCGAGATGATAGGTTGGGTTAGGTTAGGTTATATTACGTTATTGATGTATATAAAGGTCCCACGGAGACGGAGAAGCCAACTCCCCAGGAATGTCGTGAAATATTACCGGCGAGATGTTAGGTTGTGTTAGGTTACGTTATATTACGTTATTAATGTATATGAGGGTTACACGGAGACGAAGAGGCCAACTCGCAAGGAATGTTGTCAAATATTACCGCCGACATGTTAGGTTGGGTTAGCTTTGGTTATATTACGTTATTGATGTATATAAAGGTCCCACGGAGACGGAGAAGCCAACTCGCCAGGAATGTTGGCAAATATTACCGCCGAGATGATAGGTTGGGTTAGGTTAGTTTATATTAAGTTATTGATGTATATAAAGGTCCCACGGAGACGGAGAGGCTAACTCGCCAGAAATGTGGTCAAATATTACCGCCGAGATGATAGGTTGGGTTAGGTTAGGTTAAATTACGTTATTGATGTATATGAACGTCAAACGGAGACGTAGAGGCCAACTCGCCGCGAATGTTGTCAAATATTACCGCCGAGATGATAGGTTCGGTTAGGTTAGGTTATATGTCTTTATTGATGTATATGAAGGTCCCACGGAGAAGTAGAGGCCAACTCGCCAGGTATGTCGTCAAATATTACCGCCGAGATGATAGGTTGGGTTAGGTTAGGTTATATTACGTTATTGATGTATATAAAGGTCCCACGGAGACGGTGAAGCCAACTCGCCAGGAATGTTGTCAAATAGTACCGCCGAGATGTTAGGTTCGGTTACGTTAGGTTATATTACGTTAGTGATGTATATGAAGGTCAAACGGAGACGTAGAGGCCGACTCGCCACGAATGTTGTCAAATATTACCGCCGAGATGATAGGTTCGGTTAGGTTAGGTTATATGTCGTTTTTGATGTATATGAAGGTCCCACGGAGAAGTAGAGGCCAACGCGCCAGGTATGTTGTCAAATATTACCGCCGAGATGATAGGTTGGGTTAGGTTAGGTTATATTACGTTATTGATGTATATAAAGGTCCCACAGAGACGGAGAAGCCAACTCCCCAGGAATGTCGTGAAATATTACCGGCGAGATGTTAGGTTGTGTTAGGTTACGTTACATTACGTTATTAATGTATATGAGGGTTACACGGAGACGGAGAGGCTAACTCGCCAGAAATGTGGTCAAATATTACCGCCGAGATGATAGGTTGGGTTAGGTTAGGTTAAATTACGTTATTGATGTATATAAAGGTCCCACGGAGACGGTGAAGCCGACTCGCCAGGAATGTTGGCAAATATTACCGCCGAGATGATAGGTTGGGTTAGGTTAGTTTATATTACGTTATTGATATATATAAAGGTCCCACGGAGACGTAGACCCCAACTCGCCAGGAATGTTGTCAAATATTACCGCCGAGATGTTAGGTTCGGTTAGGTTAGGTTATATTACGTTAGTGATGTATATGAAGGTCAAACGGAGACGTAGAGGCCGACTCGCCACGAATGTTGTCAAATATTACCGCCGAGATGATAGGTTCGGTTAGGTTAGGTTATATTACGTTATTGATGTATATAACGGTCCCACGGAGACGGTGAAGCCAACTCCCCAGGAATGTTGGCAAATATTACCGCCGAGATGATAGGTTGTGTTAGGTTAGTTTATATTACGTTAGTGATGTATATGAAGGTCAAACGGAGACGTAGAGGCCAACTCGCCACGAATGTTGTCAAATATTACCGCCGAGATGATAGGTTGGGTTAGGTTAGTTTATATTACGTTATTGATGTATATAAAGGTCCCACGGAGACGTAGACGCCAACTCGCCAGGAATGTTGTCAAATATTACCGCCGAGATGATAGGTTGGGTTAGGTTAGGTTATATTACGTTATTGATGTATATAAAGGTCCCACGGAGACGGTGAAGCCAACTCGCCAGGAATGTTGTCAAATATTACCGCCGAGATGTTAGGTTCGGTTAGGTTAGGTTATATTACGTTAGTGATGTATATGAAGGTCAAACGGAGACGTAGAGGCCGACTCGCCACGAATGTTGTCAAATATTACCGCCGAGATGATAGGTTCGGTTAGGTTAGGTTATATGTCGTTTTTGATGTATATGAAGGTCCCACGGAGAAGTAGAGGCCAACGCGCCAGGTATGTTGTCAAATATTACCGCCGAGATGATAGGTTGGGTTAGGTTAGGTTATATTACGTTATTGATGTATATAAAGGTCCCACAGAGACGGAGAAGCCAACTCCCCAGAAATGTCGTGAAATATTACCGGCGAGATGTTAGGTTGTGTTAGGTTACGTTATATTACGTTATTAATGTATATGAGGGTTACACGGAGACGGAGAGGCTAACTCGCCAGAAATGTGGTCAAATATTACCGCCGAGATGATAGGTTGGGTTAGGTTAGGTTAAATTACGTTATTGATGTATATGAACTTCAAACGGAGACGTAGAGGCCAACTCGCCACGAATGTTGTCAAATATTACCGCCGAGATGATAGGTTCGGTTAGGTTAGGTTATATGTCGTTATTGATGTATATGAAGGTCTCACGGAGACGGAGAAGGCAACTCGCCAGGAATGTTGTCAAATATTACCGCCGAGATGATAGGTTGGGTTAGGTTAGGTTATATTACGTTATTGATGTATATAAAGGTACCACGGAGACGTAGACGCCAACTCGCCAGGAATGTTGTCAAATATTACCGCCGAGATGATAGGTTGGGTTAGGTTAGGTTATATTACGTTATTGATGTATATAACGGTCCCACGGAGACGGTGATGCCAACTCCCCAGGAATGTTGGCAAATATTACCGCCGAGATGATAGGTTGGGTTAGGTTAGGTTATATTACGTTATTGATGTATATAACGGTCCCACGGAGACGGTGAAGCCAACTCCCCAGGAATGTTGGCAAATATTACCGCCGAGATGGTAGGTTGTGTTAGGTTAGTTTATATTACGTTAGTGATGTATATGAAGGTCAAACGGAGACGTAGAGGCCAACTCGCCACGAATGTTGTCAAATATTACCGCCGAGATGATAGGTTGGGTTAGGTTAGTTTATATTACGTTATTGATGTATATAAAGGTCCCACGGAGACGTAGACGCCAACTCGCCAGGAATGTTGTCAAATATTACCGCCGAGATGATAGGTTGGGTTAGGTTAGGTTATATTACGTTATTGATGTATATAAAGGTCCCACGGAGACGGTGAAGCCAACTCGCCAGGAATGTTGTCAAATATTACCGCCGAGATGATAGGTTGGGTTAGGATAGTTTATATTACGTTATTGATGTATATAAAGGTCCCACGGAGACGTAGACGCCAACTCGCCAGGAATGTTGTCAAATATTACCGCCGAGATGATAGGTTGGGTTAGGTTAGGTTATATTACGTTATTGATGTATATAAAGGTCCCACGGAGACGGTGAAGCCAACTCGCCAGGAATGTTGTCAAATATTACCGCCGAGATGTTAGGTTCGGTTAGGTTAGGTTATATTACGTTAGTGATGTATATGAAGGTCAAACGGAGACGTAGAGGCCGACTCGCCACGAATGTTGTCAAATATTACCGCCGAGATTATAGGTTCGGTTAGGTTAGGTTATATGTCGTTTTTGATGTATATGAAGGTCCCACGGAGAAGTAGAGGCCAACGCGCCAGGTATGTTGTCAAATATTACCGCCGAGATGATAGGTTGGGTTAGGTTAGGTTATATTACGTTATTGATGTATATAAAGGTCCCACAGAGACGGAGAAGCCAACTCCCCAGGAATGTCGTGAAATATTACCGGCGAGATGTTAGGTTGTGTTAGGTTACGTTATATTACGTTATTAATGTATATGAGGGTTACACGGAGACGGAGAGGCTAACTCGCCAGAAATGTGGTCAAATATTACAGCCGAGATGATAGGTTGGGTTAGGTTAGGTTAAATTACGTTATTGATGTATATGAACTTCAAACGGAGACGTAGAGGCCAACTCGCCACGAATGTTGTCAAATATTACCGCCGAGATGATAGGTTCGGTTAGGTTAGGTTATATGTCGTTATTGATGTATATGAAGGTCTCACGGAGACGGAGAAGGCAACTCGCCAGGAATGTTGTCAAATATTACCGCCGAGATGATAGGTTGGGTTAGGTTAGTTTATATTACGTTATTGATGTATATAAAGGTACCACGGAGACGTACACGCCAACTCGCCAGGAATGTTGTCAAATATTACCGCCGAGATGATAGGTTGGGTTAGGTTAGGTTATATTACGTTATTGATGTATATAACGGTCCCACGGAGACGGTGAAGCCAACTCCCCAGGAATGTTGGCAAATATTACCGCCGAGATGGTAGGTTGTGTTAGGTTAGTTTATATTACGTTAGTGATGTATATGAAGGTCAAACGGAGACGTAGAGGCCAACTTGCCACGAATGTTGTCAAATATTACCGCCGAGATGATAGGTTCGGTTAGGTTAGTTTATATTACGTTATTGATGTATATAAAGGTCCCACGGAGACGTAGACGCCAACTCGCCAGGAATGTTGTCAAATATTACCGCCGAGATGATAGGTTGGGTTAGGTTAGGTTATATTACGTTATTGATGTATATAAAGGTCCCACGGAGACGGTGAAGCCAACTCGCCAGGAATGTTGTCAAATATTACCGCCGAGATGTTAGGTTCGGTTAGGTTAGGTTATATTACGTTAGTGATGTATATGAAGGTCAAACGGAGACGTAGAGGCCGACTCGCCACGAATGTTGTCAAATATTACCGCCGAGATGATAGGTTCGGTTAGGTTAGGTTATATGTCGTTTTTGATGTATATGAAGGTCCCACGGAGAAGTAGAGGCCAACGCGCCAGGTATGTTGTCAAATATTACCGCCGAGATGATAGGTTGGGTTAGGTTAGGTTATATTACGTTATTGATGTATATAAAGGTCCCACAGAGACGGAGAAGCCAACTCCCCAGGAATGTCGTGAAATATTACCGGCGAGATGTTAGGTTGTGTTAGGTTACGTTATATTACGTTATTAATGTATATGAGGGTTACACGGAGACGGAGAGGCTAACTCGCCAGAAATGTGGTCAAATATTACCGCCGAGATGATAGGTTGGGTTAGGTTAGGTTAAATTACGTTATTGATGTATATGAACTTCAAACGGAGACGTAGAGGCCAACTCGCCACGAATGTTGTCAAATATTACCGCCGAGATGATAGGTTCGGTTAGGTTAGGTTATATGTCGTTATTGATGTATATGAAGGTCTCACGGAGACGGAGAAGGCAACTCGCCAGGAATGTTGTCAAATATTACCGCCGAGATGATAGGTTGGGTTAGGTTAGTTTATATTACGTTATTGATGTATATAAAGGTACCACGGAGACGTAGACGCCAACTCGCCAGGAATGTTGTCAAATATTACCGCCGAGATGATAGGTTGGGTTAGGTTAGGTTATATTACGTTATTGATGTATATAACGGTCCCACGGAGACGGTGAAGCCAACTCCCCAGGAATGTTGGCAAATATTACCGCCGAGATGATAGGTTGTGTTAGGTTAGTTTATATTACGTTAGTGATGTATATGAAGGTCAAACGGAGACGTAGAGGCCAACTCGCCACGAATGTTGTCAAATATTACCGCCGAGATGATAGGTTGGGTTAGGTTAGTTTATATTACGTTATTGATGTATATAAAGGTCCCACGGAGACGTAGACGCCAACTCGCCAGGAATGTTGTCAAATATTACCGCCGAGATGATAGGTTGGGTTAGGTTAGGTTATATTACGTTATTGATGTATATAAAGGTCCCACGGAGACGGTGAAGCCAACTCGCCAGGAATGTTGTCAAATATTACCGCCGAGATGTTAGGTTCGGTTAGGTTAGGTTATATTACGTTAGTGATGTATGTGAAGGTCAAACGGAGACGTAGAGGCCGACTCGCCACGAATGTTGTCAAATATTACCGCCGAGATGATAGGTTCGGTTAGGTTAGGTTATATGTCGTTTTTGATGTATATGAAGGTCCCACGGAGAAGTAGAGGCCAACGCGCCAGGTATGTTGTCAAATATTACCGCCGAGATGATAGGTTGGGTTAGGTTAGGTTATATTACGTTATTGATGTATATAAAGGTCCCACAGAGACGGAGAAGCCAACTCCCCAGGAATGTCGTGAAATATTACCGGCGAGATGTTAGGTTGTGTTAGGTTACGTTATATTACGTTATTAATGTATATGAGGGTTACACGGAGACGGAGAGGCTAACTCGCCAGAAATGTGGTCAAATATTACCGCCGAGATGATAGGTTGGGTTAGGTTAGGTTAAATTACGTTATTGATGTATATAAAGGTCCCACGGAGACGGTGAAGCCAACTCGCCAGGAATGTTGGCAAATATTACCGCCGAGATGATAGGTTGGGTTAGGTTAGTTTATATTACGTTATTGATATATATAAAGGTCCCACGGAGACGTAGACCCCAACTCGCCAGGAATGTTGTCAAATATTACCGCCGAGATGTTAGGTTCGGTTAGGTTAGGTTATATTACGTTAGTGATGTATATGAAGGTCAAACGGAGACGTAGAGGCCGACTCGCCACGAATGTTGTCAAATATTACCGCCGAGATGATAGGTTCGGTTAGGTTAGGTTATATTACGTTATTGATGTATATGAAGGTCCCACGGAGAAGTAGAGGCCAACGCGCCAGGTATGTTGTCAAATATTACCGCCGAGATGATAGGTTGGGTTAGGTTAGGTTATATTACGTTATTGATGTAAATAAAGGTCCCACGGAGACGGAGAAGCCAACTCCCCAGGAATGTTGTGAAATATTACCGGCGAGATGTTAGGTTGGGTTAGGTTACGTTATATTACGTTATTGATGTATATGAGGGTTACACGGAGACGAAGAGGCCAACTCGCAAGGAATGTTGTCAAATATTACCGCCGACAAGTTAGGTTGGGTTAGGTTACGTTATATTACGTTATTAATGTATATGAGGGTTACACGGAGACGAAGAGGCCAACTCGCAAGGAATGTTGTCAAATATTACCGCCGACATGTTAGGTTGGGTTAGCTTTGGTTATATTACGTTATTGATGTATATAAAGGTCCCACGGAGACGGAGAAGGCAACTCGCCAGGAATGTTGGCAAATATTACCGCCGAGATGATAGGTTGGGTTAGGTTAGTTTATATTACGTTATTGATGTATATAAAGGTCCCACGGAGACGGAGAGGCTAACTCGCCAGAAATGTGGTCAAATATTACCGCCGAGATGATAGGTTGGGTTAGGTTAGGTTAAATTACGTTATTGATGTATATGAACTTCAAACGGAGACGTAGAGGCCAACTCGCCACGAATGTTGTCAAATATTACCGCCGAGATGATATGTTCGGTTAGGTTAGGTTATATGTCGTTATTGATGTATATGAAGGTCTCACGGAGACGGAGAAGGCAACTCGCCAGGAATGTTGTCAAATATTACCGCCGAGATGATAGGTTGGGTTAGGTTAGTTTATATTACGTTATTGATGTATATAAAGGTACCACGGAGACGTAGACGCCAACTCGCCAGGAATGTTGTCAAATATTACCGCCGAGATGATAGGTTGGGTTAGGTTAGGTTATATTACGTTATTGATGTATATAACGGTCCCACGGAGACGGTGAAGCCAACTCCCCAGGAATGTTGGCAAATATTACCGCCGAGATGGTAGGTTGTGTTAGGTTAGTTTATATTACGTTAGTGATGTATATGAAGGTCAAACGGAGACGTAGAGGCCAACTCGCCACGAATGTTGTCAAATATTACCGCCGAGATGATAGGTTGGGTTAGGATAGTTTATATTACGTTATTGATGTATATAAAGGTCCCACGGAGACGTAGACGCCAACTCGCCAGGAATGTTGTCAAATATTACCGCCGAGATGATAGGTTGGGTTAGGTTAGGTTATATTACGTTATTGATGTATATAAAGGTCCCACGGAGACGGTGAAGCCAACTCGCCAGGAATGTTGTCAAATATTACCGCCGAGATGTTAGGTTCGGTTAGGTTAGGTTATATTACGTTATTGATGTATATAAAGGTCCCACAGAGACGGAGAAGCCAACTCCCCAGGAATGTCGTGAAATATTACCGGCGAGATGTTAGGTTGTGTTAGGTTACGTTATATTACGTTGTTAATGTATATGAGGGTTACACGGAGACGGAGAGGCTAACTCGCCAGAAATGTGGTCAAATATTACCGCCGAGATGATACGTTGGGTTAGGTTAGGTTAAATTACGTTATTGATGTATATGAACTTCAAACGGAGACGTAGAGGCCAACTCGCCACGAATGTTGTCAAATATTACCGCCGAGATGATAGGTTGGGTTAGGTTAGGTTATATTACGTTATTGATGTATATAAAGGTCCCACGGAGACGGAGAAGCCAACTCCCCAGGAATGTCGTGAAATATTACCGGCGAGATGTTAGGTTGTGTTAGGTTAGTTTATATTACGTTATTGATGTATATAAAGGTCCCACGGAGACGGAGAGGCTAACTCGCCAGAAATGTGGTCAAATATTACCGCCGAGATGATAGGTTGGGTTAGGTTAGGTTAAATTACGTTATTGATGTATATGAACGTCAAACGGAGACGTAGAGGCCAACTCGCCGCGAATGTTGTCAAATATTACCGCCGAGATGATAGGTTCGGTTAGGTTAGGTTATATGTCGTTATTGATGTATATGAAGGTCCCACGGAGAAGTAGAGGCCAACTCGCCAGGTATGTCGTCAAATATTACCGCCGAGATGATAGGTTGGGTTAGGTTAGGTTATATTACGTTATTGATGTATATAAAGGTCCCACGGAGACGGAGAAGCCAACTCCCCAGGAATGTTGTGAAATATTACCGGCGAGATGTTAGGTTGGGTTAGGTTACGTTATATTACGTTATTGATGTATATGAGGGTTACACGGAGACGAAGAGGCCAACTCGCAAGGAATGTTGTCAAATATTACCGCCGACATGTTAGGTTGGGTTAGCTTTGGTTATATTACGTTATTGATGTATATAAAGGTCCCACGGAGACGGAGAAGCCAACTCGCCAGGAATGTTGGCAAATATTACCGCCGAGATGATAGGTTGGGTTAGGTTAGTTTATATTACGTTATTGATGTATATAAAGGTCCCACGGAGACGGAGAGGCTAACTCGCCAGAAATGTGGTCAAATATTACCGCCGAGATGATAGGTTGGGTTAGGTTAGGTTAAATTACGTTATTGATGTATATGAACTTCAAACGGAGACGTAGAGGCCAACTCGCCACGAATGTTGTCAAATATTACCGCCGAGATGATATGTTCGGTTAGGTTAGGTTATATGTCGTTATTGATGTATATGAAGGTCTCACGGAGACGGAGAAGGCAACTCGCCAGGAATGTTGTCAAATATTACCGCCGAGATGATAGGTTGGGTTAGGTTAGTTTATATTACGTTATTGATGTATATAAAGGTACCACGGAGACGTAGACGCCAACTCGCCAGGAATGTTGTCAAATATTACCGCCGAGATGATAGGTTGGGTTAGGTTAGGTTATATTACGTTATTGATGTATATAACGGTCCCACGGAGACGGTGAAGCCAACTCCCCAGGAATGTTGGCAAATATTACCGCCGAGATGGTAGGTTGTGTTAGGTTAGTTTATATTACGTTAGTGATGTATATGAAGGTCAAACGGAGACGTAGAGGCCAACTCGCCACGAATGTTGTCAAATATTACCGCCGAGATGATAGGTTGGGTTAGGATAGTTTATATTACGTTATTGATGTATATAAAGGTCCCACGGAGACGTAGACGCCAACTCGCCAGGAATGTTGTCAAATATTACCGCCGAGATGATAGGTTGGGTTAGGTTAGGTTATATTACGTTATTGATGTATATAAAGGTCCCACGGAGACGGTGAAGCCAACTCGCCAGGAATGTTGTCAAATATTACCGCCGAGATGTTAGGTTCGGTTAGGTTAGGTTATATTACGTTATTGATGTATATAAAGGTCCCACAGAGACGGAGAAGCCAACTCCCCAGGAATGTCGTGAAATATTACCGGCGAGATGTTAGGTTGTGTTAGGTTACGTTATATTACGTTGTTAATGTATATGAGGGTTACACGGAGACGGAGAGGCTAACTCGCCAGAAATGTGGTCAAATATTACCGCCGAGATGATACGTTGGGTTAGGTTAGGTTAAATTACGTTATTGATGTATATGAACTTCAAACGGAGACGTAGAGGCCAACTCGCCACGAATGTTGTCAAATATTACCGCCGAGATGATAGGTTGGGTTAGGTTAGGTTATATTACGTTATTGATGTATATAAAGGTCCCACGGAGACGGAGAAGCCAACTCCCCAGGAATGTCGTGAAATATTACCGGCGAGATGTTAGGTTGTGTTAGGTTAGTTTATATTACGTTATTGATGTATATAAAGGTCCCACGGAGACGGAGAGGCTAACTCGCCAGAAATGTGGTCAAATATTACCGCCGAGATGATAGGTTGGGTTAGGTTAGGTTAAATTACGTTATTGATGTATATGAACGTCAAACGGAGACGTAGAGGCCAACTCGCCGCGAATGTTGTCAAATATTACCGCCGAGATGATAGGTTCGGTTAGGTTAGGTTATATGTCGTTATTGATGTATATGAAGGTCCCACGGAGAAGTAGAGGCCAACTCGCCAGGTATGTCGTCAAATATTACCGCCGAGATGATAGGTTGGGTTAGGTTAGGTTATATTACGTTATTGATGTATATAAAGGTCCCACGGAGACGGAGAAGCCAACTCCCCAGGAATGTTGTGAAATATTACCGGCGAGATGTTAGGTTGGGTTAGGTTACGTTATATTACGTTATTGATGTATATGAGGGTTACACGGAGACGAAGAGGCCAACTCGCAAGGAATGTTGTCAAATATTACCGCCGACATGTTAGGTTGGGTTAGCTTTGGTTATATTACGTTATTGATGTATATAAAGGTCCCACGGAGACGGAGAAGCCAACTCGCCAGGAATGTTGTCAAATATTACCGCCGAGATGATAGGTTGGGTTAGGTTAGGTTATATTACGTTATTGATGTATATAAAGGTCCCACGGAGACGGAGAAGCCAACTCCCCAGGAATGTCGTGAAATATTACCAGCGAGATGTTAGGTTGGGTTAGGTTACGTTATATTACGTTATTAATGTATATGAGGGTTACACGGAGACGAAGAGGCCAACTCGCAAGGAATGTTGTCAAATATTACCGCCGACATGTTAGGTTGGGTTAGCTTTGGTTATATTACGTTATTGATGTATATAAAGGTCCCACGGAGACGGAGAAGCCAACTCGCCAGGAATGTTGGCAAATATTACCGCCGAGATGATAGGTTGGGTTAGGTTAGTTTATATTACGTTATTGATGTATATAAAGGTCCCACGGAGACGGAGAGGCTAACTCGCCAGAAATGTGGTCAAATATTACCGCCGAGATGATAGGTTGGGTTAGGTTAGGTTAAATTACGTTATTGATGTATATGAACGTCAAACGGAGACGTAGAGGCCAACTCGCCGCGAATGTTGTCAAATATTACCGCCGAGATGATAGGTTCGGTTAGGTTAGGTTATATGTCGTTATTGATGTATATGAAGGTCTCACGGAGACGGAGAAAGCAACTCGCCAGGAATGTTGTCAAATATTACCGCCGAGATGATAGGTTGGGTTAGGTTAGTTTATATTACGTTATTGATGTATATAAAGGTACCACGGATACGTAGACGCCAACTCGCCAGGAATGTTGTCAAATATTACCGCCGAGATGATAGGTTGGGTTAGGTTAGGTTATATTACGTTATTGATGTATATAACGGTCCCACGGAGACGGTGAAGCCAACTCGCCAGGAATGTTGGCAAATATTACCGCCGAGATGGTAGGTTGTGTTAGGTTAGTTTATATTACGTTAGTGATGTATATGAAGGTCAAACGGAGACGTAGAGGCCAACTCGCCACGAATGTTGTCAAATATTACCGCCGAGATGATAGGTTGGGTTAGGATAGTTTATATTACGTTATTGATGTATATAAAGGTCCCACGGAGACGTAGACGCCAACTCGCCAGGAATGTTGTCAAATATTACCGCCGAGATGATAGGTAGGGTTAGGTTAGGTTATATTACGTTATTGATGTATATAAAGGTCCCACGGAGACGGTGAAGCCAACTCGCCAGGAATGTTGTCAAATATTACCGCCGAGATGTTAGGTTCGGTTAGGTTAGGTTATATTACGTTAGTGATGTATATGAAGGTCAAACGGAGACGTAGAGGCCGACTCGCCACGAATGTTGTCAAATATTGCCGCCGAGAAGATAGGTTCGGTTAGGTTAGGTTATATGTCGTTATTGATGTATATGAAGGTCCCACGGAGAAGTAGAGGCCAACTCGCCAGGTATGTTGTCAAATATTACCGCCGAGATGATAGGTTGGGTTAGGTTAGGTTATATTACGTTATTGATGTATATAAAGGTCCCACGGAGACGGAGAAGCCAACTCCCCAGGAATGTTGTGAAATATTACCGGCGAGATGTTAGGTTGGGTTAGGTTACGTTATATTACGTTATTGATGTATATGAGGGTTACACGGAGACGAAGAGTCCAACTCGCAAGGAATGTTGTCAAATATTACCGCCGACATGTTAGGTTGGGTTAGCTTTGGTTATATTACGTTATTGATGTATATAAAGGTCCCACGGAGACGGAGAAGCCAACTCGCCAGGAATGTTGTCAAATATTACCGCCGAGATGATAGGTTGGGTTAGGTTAGGTTATATTACGTTATTGATGTATATAAAGGTCCCACAGAGACGGAGAAGCCAACACCCCAGGAATGTCGTGAAATATTACCGGCGAGATGTTAGGTTGTGTTAGGTTACGTTATATTACGTTATTAATGTATATGAGGGTTACACGGAGACGAAGAGGCCAACTCGCAAGGAATGTTGTCAAATATTACCGCCGACATGTTAGGTTGGGTTAGCTTTGGTTATATTACGTTATTGATGTATATAAAGGTCCCACGGAGACGGAGAAGCCAACTCGCCAGGAATGTTGGCAAATATTACCGCCGAGATGATAGGTTGGGTTAGGTTAGTTTATATTACGTTATTGATGTATATAAAGGTCCCACGGAGACGGAGAGGCTAACTCGCCAGAAATGTGGTCAAATATTACCGCCGAGATGATAGGTTGGGTTAGGTTAGGTTAAATTACGTTATTGATGTATATGAACGTCAAACGGAGACGTAGAGGCCAACTCGCCGCGAATGTTGTCAAATATTACCGCCGAGATGATAGGTTCGGTTAGGTTAGGTTATATGTCGTTATTGATGTATATGAAGGTCCCACGGAGAAGTAGAGGCCAACTCGCCAGGTATGTCGTCAAATATTACCGCCGAGATGATAGGTTGGGTTAGGTTAGGTTATATTACGTTATTGATGTATATAAAGGTCCCACGGAGACGGAGAAGCCAACTCCCCAGGAATGTTGTGAAATATTACCGGCGAGATGTTAGGTTCGGTTAGGTTACGTTATATTACGTTATTGATGTATATGAGGGTTACACGGAGACGAAGAGGCCAACTCGCAAGGAATGTTGTCAAATATTACCGCCGACATGTTAGGTTGGGTTAGCTTTGGTTATATTACGTTATTGATGTATATAAAGGTCCCACGGAGACGGAGAAGCCAACTCGCCAGGAATGTTGTCAAATATTACCGCCGAGATGTTAGGTTCGGTTAGGTTAGGTTATATTACGTTAGTGATGTATATGAAGGTCAAACGGAGACGTAGAGGCCGACTCGCCACGAATGTTGTCAAATATTACCGCCGAGAAGATAGGTTCGGTTAGGTTAGGTTATATGTCGTTATTGATGTATATGAAGGTCCCACGGAGAAGTAGAGGCCAACTCGCCAGGTATGTTGTCAAATATTACCGCCGAGATGATAGGTTGGGTTAGGTTAGGTTATATTACGTTATTGATGTATATAAAGGTCCCACGGAGACGGAGAAGCCAACTCCCCAGGAATGTTGTGAAATATTACCGGCGAGATGTTAGGTTGGGTTAGGTTACGTTATATTACGTTATTGATGTATATGAGGGTTACACGGAGACGAAGAGGCCAACTCGCAAGGAATGTTGTCAAATATTACCGCCGACATGTTAGGTTGGGTTAGCTTTGGTTATATTACGTTATTGATGTATATAAAGGTCCCACGGAGACGGAGAAGCCAACTCGCCAGGGATGTTGTCAAATATTACCGCCGAGATGATAGGTTGGGTTAGGTTAGGTTATATTACGTTATTGATGTATATAAAGGTCCCACGGAGACGGAGAAGCCAACTCCCCAGGAATGTTGTGAAATATTACCGGCGAGATGTTAGGTTGGGTTAGGTTACGTTATATTACGTTATTGATGTATATGAGGGTTACACGGAGACGAAGAGGCCAACTCGCAAGGAATGTTGTCAAATATTACCGCCGACATGTTAGGTTGGGTTAGCTTTGGTTATATTACGTTATTGATGTATATAAAGGTCCCACGGAGACGGAGAAGCCAACTCGCCAGGAATGTTGTCAAATATTACCGCCGAGATGATAGGTTGGGTTAGGTTAGGTTATATTACGTTATTGATGTATATAAAGGTCCCACGGAGACGGAGAAGCCAACTCCCCAGTAATGTCGTGAAATATTACCGGCGAGATGTTAGGTTGTGTTAGGTTACGTTATATTACGTTATTAATGTATATGAGGGTTACACGGAGACGAAGAGGCCCACTCGCAAGGAATGTTGTCAAATATTACCGCCGACATGTTAGGTTGGGTTAGCTTTGGTTATATTACGTTATTGATGTATATAAAGGTCCCACGGTGACGGAGAAGCCAACTCGCCAGGAATGTTGGCAAATATTACCGCCGAGATGATAGGTTGGGTTAGGTTAGTTTATATTACGTTATTGATGTATATAAAGGTCCCACGGAGACGGAGAGGCTAACTCGCCAGAAATGTGGTCAAATATTACCGTCGAGATGATAGGTTGGGTTAGGTTAGGTTAAATTACGTTATTGATGTATATGAACTTCAAACGGAGACGTAGAGGCCAACTCGCCACGAATGTTGTCAAATATTACCGCCGAGATGATAGGTTCGGTTAGGTTAGGTTATATGTCGTTATTGATGTATATGAAGGTCTCACGGAGACGGAGAAGGCAACTCGCCAGGAATGTTGGCAAATATTACCGCCGAGATGATAGGTTGGGTTAGGTTAGTTTATATTACGTTATTGATGTATATAAAGGTCCCACGGAGACGGAGAGGCTAACTCGCCAGAAATGTGGTCAAATATTACCGCCGAGATGATAGGTTGGGTTAGGTTAGGTTAAATTACGTTATTGATGTATATGAACTTCAAACGGAGACGTAGAGGCCAACTCGCCACGAATGTTGTCAAATATTACCGCCGAGATGATATGTTCGGTTAGGTTAGGTTATATGTCGTTATTGATGTATATGAAGGTCTCACGGAGACGGAGAAGGCAACTCGCCAGGAATGTTGTCAAATATTACCGCCGAGATGATAGGTTGGGTTAGGTTAGTTTATATTACGTTATTGATGTATATAAAGGTACCACGGAGACGTAGACGCCAACTCGCCAGGAATGTTGTCAAATATTACCGCCGAGATGATAGGTTGGGTTAGGTTAGGTTATATTACGTTATTGATGTATATAACGGTCCCACGGAGACGGTGAAGCCAACTCCCCAGGAATGTTGGCAAATATTACCGCCGAGATGGTAGGTTGTGTTAGGTTAGTTTATATTACGTTAGTGATGTATATGAAGGTCAAACGGAGACGTAGAGGCCAACTCGCCACGAATGTTGTCAAATATTACCGCCGAGATGATAGGTTGGGTTAGGATAGTTTATATTACGTTATTGATGTATATAAAGGTCCCACGGAGACGTAGACGCCAACTCGCCAGGAATGTTGTCAAATATTACCGCCGAGATGATAGGTTGGGTTAGGTTAGGTTATATTACGTTATTGATGTATATAAAGGTCCCACGGAGACGGTGAAGCCAACTCGCCAGGAATGTTGTCAAATATTACCGCCGAGATGTTAGGTTCGGTTAGGTTAGGTTATATTACGTTAGTGATGTATATGAAGGTCAAACGGAGACGTAGAGGCCGACTCGCCACGAATGTTGTCAAATATTACTGCCGAGATGATAGGTTCGGTTAGGTTAGGTTATATGTCGTTTTTGATGTATATGAAGGTCCCACGGAGAAGTAGAGGCCAACGCGCCAGGTATGTTGTCAAATATTACCGCCGAGATGATAGGTTGGGTTAGGTTAGGTTATATTACGTTATTGATGTATATAAAGGTCCCACAGAGACGGAGAAGCCAACTCCCCAGGAATGTCGTGAAATATTACCGGCGAGATGTTAGGTTGTGTTAGGTTACGTTATATTACGTTATTAATGTATATGAGGGTTACACGGAGACGGAGAGGCTAACTCGCCAGAAATGTGGTCAAATATTACCGCCGAGATGATAGGTTGGGTTAGGTTAGGTTAAATTACGTTATTGATGTATATGAACTTCAAACGGAGACGTAGAGGCCAACTCGCCACGAATGTTGTCAAATATTACCGCCGAGATGATAGGTTGGGTTAGGTTAGGTTATATTACGTTATTGATGTATATAAAGGTCCCACGGAGACGGAGAAGCCAACTCCCCAGGAATGTCGTGAAATATTACCGGCGAGATGTTAGGTTGTGTTAGGTTAGTTTATATTACGTTATTGATGTATATAAAGGTCCCACGGAGACGGAGAGGCTAACTCGCCAGAAATGTGGTCAAATATTACCGCCGAGATGATAGGTTGGGTTAGGTTAGGTTAAATTACGTTATTGATGTATATGAACGTCAAACGGAGACGTAGAGGCCAACTCGCCGCGAATGTTGTCAAATATTACCGCCGAGATGATAGGTTCGGTTAGGTTAGGTTATATGTCGTTATTGATGTATATGAAGGTCCCACGGAGAAGTAGAGGCCAACTCGCCAGGTATGTCGTCAAATATTACCGCCGAGATGATAGGTTGGGTTAGGTTAGGTTATATTACGTTATTGATGTATATAAAGGTCCCACGGAGACGGAGAAGCCAACTCCCCAGGAATGTTGTGAAATATTACCGGCGAGATGTTAGGTTGGGTTAGGTTACGTTATATTACGTTATTGATGTATATGAGGGTTACACGGAGACGAAGAGGCCAACTCGCAAGGAATGTTGTCAAATATTACCGCCGACATGTTAGGTTGGGTTAGCTTTGGTTATATTACGTTATTGATGTATATAAAGGTCCCACGGAGACGGAGAAGCCAACTCGCCAGGAATGTTGTCAAATATTACCGCCGAGATGATAGGTTGGGTTAGGTTAGGTTATATTACGTTATTGATGTATATAAAGGTCCCACGGAGACGGAGAAGCCAACTCCCCAGGAATGTCGTGAAATATTACCAGCGAGATGTTAGGTTGGGTTAGGTTACGTTATATTACGTTATTAATGTATATGAGGGTTACACGGAGACGAAGAGGCCAACTCGCAAGGAATGTTGTCAAATATTACCGCCGACATGTTAGGTTGGGTTAGCTTTGGTTATATTACGTTATTGATGTATATAAAGGTCCCACGGAGACGGAGAAGCCAACTCGCCAGGAATGTTGGCAAATATTACCGCCGAGATGATAGGTTGGGTTAGGTTAGTTTATATTACGTTATTGATGTATATAAAGGTTCCACGGAGACGGAGAGGCTAACTCGCCAGAAATGTGGTCAAATATTACCGCCGAGATGATAGGTTGGGTTAGGTTAGGTTAAATTACATTATTGATGTATATGAACGTCAAACGGAGACGTAGAGGCCAACTCGCCGCGAATGTTGTCAAATATTACCGCCGAGATGATAGGTTCGGTTAGGTTAGGTTATATGTCGTTATTGATGTATATGAAGGTCTCACGGAGACGGAGAAAGCAACTCGCCAGGAATGTTGTCAAATATTACCGCCGAGATGATAGGTTGGGTTAGGTTAGTTTATATTACGTTATTGATGTATATAAAGGTACCACGGATACGTAGACGCCAACTCGCCAGGAATGTTGTCAAATATTACCGCCGAGATGATAGGTTGGGTTAGGTTAGGTTATATTACGTTATTGATGTATATAACGGTCCCACGGAGACGGTGAAGCCAACTCGCCAGGAATGTTGGCAAATATTACCGCCGAGATGGTAGGTTGTGTTAGGTTAGTTTATATTACGTTATTGATGTATATAAAGGTCCCACGGAGACGTAGACGCCAACTCGCCAGGAATGTTGTCAAATATTACCGCCGAGATGATAGGTTGGGTTAGGTTAGGTTATATTACGTTATTGATGTATATAAAGGTCCCACGGAGACGGAGAAGCCAACTCGCCAGGAATGTTGTCAAATATTACCGCCGAGATGATAGGTTGGGTTAGGTTAGGTTATATTACGTTATTGATGTATATAAAGGTCCCACAGAGACGGAGAAGCCAACACCCCAGGAATGTCGTGAAATATTACCGGCGAGATGTTAGGTTGTGTTAGGTTACGTTATATTACGTTATTAATGTATATGAGGGTTACACGGAGACGAAGAGGCCAACTCGCAAGGAATGTTGTCAAATATTACCGCCGACATGTTAGGTTGGGTTAGCTTTGGTTATATTACGTTATTGATGTATATAAAGGTCCCACGGAGACGGAGAAGCCAACTCGCCAGGAATGTTGGCAAATATTACCGCCGAGATGATAGGTTGGGTTAGGTTAGTTTATATTACGTTATTGATGTATATAAAGGTCCCACGGAGACGGAGAGGCTAACTCGCCAGAAATGTGGTCAAATATTACCGCCGAGATGATAGGTTGGGTTAGGTTAGGTTAAATTACGTTATTGATGTATATGAACGTCAAACGGAGACGTAGGGGCCAACTCGCCGCGAATGTTGTCAAATATTACCGCCGAGATGATAGGTTCGGTTAGGTTAGGTTATATGTCGTTATTGATGTATATGAAGGTCCCACGGAGAAGTAGAGGCCAACTCGCCAGGTATGTCGTCAAATATTACCGCCGAGATGATAGGTTGGGTTAGGTTAGGTTATATTACGTTATTGATGTATATAAAGGTCCCACGGAGACGGAGAAGCCAACTCCCCAGGAATGTTGTGAAATATTACCGGCGAGATGTTAGGTTCGGTTAGGTTACGTTATATTACGTTATTGATGTATATGAGGGTTACACGGAGACGAAGAGGCCAACTCGCAAGGAATGTTGTCAAATATTACCGCCGACATGTTAGGTTGGGTTAGCTTTGGTTATATTACGTTATTGATGTATATAAAGGTCCCACGGAGACGGAGAAGCCAACTCGCCAGGAATGTTGTCAAATATTACCGCCGAGATGTTAGGTTCGGTTAGGTTAGGTTATATTACGTTAGTGATGTATATGAAGGTCAAACGGAGACGTAGAGGCCGACTCGCCACGAATGTTGTCAAATATTACCGCCGAGAAGATAGGTTCGGTTAGGTTAGGTTATATGTCGTTATTGATGTATATGAAGGTCCCACGGAGAAGTAGAGGCCAACTCGCCAGGTATGTTGTCAAATATTACCGCCGAGATGATAGGTTGGGTTAGGTTAGGTTATATTACGTTATTGATGTATATAAAGGTCCCACGGAGACGGAGAAGCCAACTCCCCAGGAATGTTGTGAAATATTACCGGCGAGATGTTAGGTTGGGTTAGGTTACGTTATATTACGTTATTGATGTATATGAGGGTTACACGGAGACGAAGAGGCCAACTCGCAAGGAATGTTGTCAAATATTACCGCCGACATGTTAGGTTGGGTTAGCTTTGGTTATATTACGTTATTGATGTATATAAAGGTCCCACGGAGACGGAGAAGCCAACTCGCCAGGAATGTTGTCAAATATTACCGCCGAGATGATAGGTTGGGTTAGGTTAGGTTATATTACGTTATTGATGTATATAAAGGTCCCACAGAGACGGAGAAGCCAACACCCCAGGAATGTCGTGAAATATTACCGGCGAGATGTTAGGTTGTGTTAGGTTACGTTATATTACGTTATTAATGTATATGAGGGTTACACGGAGACGAAGAGGCCAACTCGCAAGGAATGTTGTCAAATATTACCGCCGACATGTTAGGTTGGGTTAGCTTTGGTTATATTACGTTATTGATGTATATAAAGGTCACACGGAGACGGAGAAGCCAACTCGCCAGGAATGTTGGCAAATATTACCGCCGAGATGATAGGTTGGGTTAGGTTAGTTTATATTACGTTATTGATGTATATAAAGGTCCCACGGAGACGGAGAGGCTAACTCGCCAGAAATGTGGTCAAATATTACCGCCGAGATGATAGGTTGGGTTAGGTTAGGTTAAATTACGTTATTGATGTATATGAACGTCAAACGGAGACGTAGAGGCCATCTCGCCGCGAATGTTGTCAAATATTACCGCCGAGATGATAGGTTCGGTTAGGTTAGGTTATATGTCGTTATTGATGTATATGAAGGTCTCACGGAGACGGAGAACGCAACTCGCCAGGAATGTTGTCAAATATTACCGCCGAGATGATAGGTTGGGTTAGGTTAGTTTATATTACGTTATTGATGTATATAAAGGTACCACGGAGACGTAGACGCCAACTCGCCAGGAATGTTGTCAAATATTACCGCCGAGATGATAGGTTGGGTTAGGTTAGGTTATATTAAGTTATTGATGTATATAAAGGTCCCACGGAGACGGTGAAGCCAACTAGCCAGGAATGTTGGCAAATATTACCGCCGAGATGATAGGTTGTGTTAGGTTAGTTTATATTACGTTAGTGATGTATATGAAGGTCAAACGGAGACGTAGAGGCCAACTCGAAACGAATGTTGTCCAATATTACCGCCGAGATGATAGGTTGGGTTAGGTTAGTTTATATTACGTTATTGATGTATATAAAGGTCCCACGGAGACGTAGACGCCAACTCGCCAGGAATGTTGTCAAATATTACCGCCGAGATGATAGGTTGGGTTAGGTTAGGTTATATTACGTTATTGATGTATATAAAGGTCCCACGGAGACGGTGAAGCCAACTCGCCAGGAATGTTGTCAAATATTACCGCCGAGATGTTAGGTTCGGTTAGGTTAGGTTATATTACGTTAGTGATGTATATGAAGGTCAAACGGAGACGGAGAAGCCAACTCGCCAGGAATGTTGGCAAATATTACCGCCGAGATGATAGGTTGGGTTAGGTTAGTTTATATTACGTTATTGATGTATATAAAGGTCCCACGGAGACGGAGAGGCTAACTCGCCAGAAATGTGGTCCAATATTACCGCCGAGATGATAGGTTGGGTTAGGTTAGGTTAAATTACGTTATTGATGTATATGAACGTCAAACGGAGACGTAGAGGCCAACTCGCCGCGAATGTTGTCAAATATTACCGCCGAGATGATAGGTTCGGTTAGGTTAGGTTATATGTCGTTATTGATGTATATGAAGGTCCCACGGAGAAGTAGAGGCCAACTCGCCAGGTATGTCGTCAAATATTACCGCCGACATGATAGGTTGGGTTAGGTTAGGTTATATTACGTTATTGATGTATATAAAGGTCCCACGGAGACGGAGAAGCCAACTCCCCAGGAATGTTGTGAAATATTACCGGCGAGATGTTAGGTTGGGTTAGGTTACGTTATATTACGTTATTGATGTATATGAGGGTTACACGGAGACGAAGAGGCCAACTCGCAAGGAATGTTGTCAAATATTACCGCCGACATGTTAGGTTGGGTTAGCTTTGGTTATATTACGTTATTGATGTATATAAAGGTCCCACGGAGACGGAGAAGCCAACTCGCCAGGAATGTTGTCAAATATTACCCCCGAGATGATAGGTTGGGTTAGGTTAGGTTATATTACGTTATTGATGTATATAAAGGTCCCACGGAGACGGAGAAGCCAACTCCCCAGGAATGTCGTGAAATATTACCAGCGAGATGTTAGGTTGGGTTAGGTTACGTTATATTACGTTATTAATGTATATGAGGGTTACACGGAGACGAAGAGGCCAACTCGCAAGGAATGTTGTCAAATATTACCGCCGACATGTTAGGTTGGGTTAGCTTTGGTTATATTACGTTATTGATGTATATAAAGGTCCCACGGAGACGGAGAAGCCAACTCGCCAGGAATGTTGGCAAATATTACCGCCGAGATGATAGGTTGGGTTAGGTTAGTTTATATTACGTTATTGATGTATATAAAGGTCCCACGGAGACGGAGAGGCTAACTCGCCAGAAATGTGGTCAAATATTACCGCCGAGATGATAGGTTGGGTTAGGTTAGGTTAAATTACGTTATTGATGTATATGAACGTCAAACGGAGACGTAGAGGCCAACTCGCCGCGAATGTTGTCAAATATTACCGCCGAGATGATAGGTTCGGTTAGGTTAGGTTATATGTCGTTATTGATGTATATGAAGGTCTCACGGAGACGGAGAAAGCAACTCGCCAGGAATGTTGTCAAATATTACCGCCGAGATGATAGGTTGGGTTAGGTTAGTTTATATTACGTTATTGATGTATATAAAGGTACCACGGAGACGTAGACGCCAACTCGCCAGGAATGTTGTCAAATATTACCGCCGAGATGATAGGTTGGGTTAGGTTAGGTTATATTACGTTATTGATGTATATAAAGGTCCCACGGAGACGGTGAAGCCAACTCGCCAGGAATGTTGGCAAATATTACCGCCGAGATGATAGGTTGTGTTAGGTTAGTTTATATTACGTTAGTGATGTATATGAAGGTCAAACGGAGACGTAGAGGCCAACTCGAAACGAATGTTGTCCAATATTACCGCCGAGATGATAGGTTGGGTTAGGTTAGTTTATATTACGTTATTGATGTATATAAAGGTCCCACGGAGACGTAGACGCCAACTCGCCAGGAATGTTGTCAAATATTACCGCCGAGATGATAGGTTGGGTTAGGTTAGGTTATATTACGTTATTGATGTATATAAAGGTCCCACGGAGACGGTGAAGCCAACTCGCCAGGAATGTTGTCAAATATTACCGCCGAGATGTTAGGTTCGGTTAGGTTAGGTTATATTACGTTAGTGATGTATATGAAGGTCAAACGGAGACGTAGAGGCCGACTCGCCACGAATGTTGTCAAATATTACCGCCGAGAAGATAGGTTCGGTTAGGTTAGGTTATATGTCGTTATTGATGTATATGAAGGTCCCACGGAGAAGTAGAGGCCAACTCGCCAGGTATGTTGTCAAATATTACCGCCGAGATGATAGGTTGGGTTAGGTTAGGTTATATTACGTTATTGATGTATATAAAGGTCCCACGGAGACGGTGAAGCCAACTAGCCAGGAATGTTGGCAAATATTACCGCCGAGATGATAGGTTGTGTTAGGTTAGTTTATATTACGTTAGTGATGTATATGAAGGTCAAACGGAGACGTAGAGGCCAACTCGAAACGAATGTTGTCCAATACTACCGCCGATATGATAGGTTGGGTTAGGTTAGTTTATATTACGTTATTGATGTATATAAAGGTCCCACGGAGACGTAGACGCCAACTCGCCAGGAATGTTGTCAAATATTACCGCCGAGATGATAGGTTGGGTTAGGTTAGGTTATATTACGTTATTGATGTATATAAAGGTCCCACGGAGACGGTGAAGCCAACTCGCCAGGAATGTTGTCAAATATTACCGCCGAGATGTTAGGTTCGGTTAGGTTAGGTTATATTACGTTAGTGATGTATATGAAGGTCAAACGGAGACGTAGAGGCCGACTCGCCACGAATGTTGTCAAATATTACCGCTGAGAAGATAGGTTCGGTTAGGTTAGGTTATATGTCGTTATTGATGTATATGAAGGTCCCACGGAGAAGTAGAGGCCAACTCGCCAGGTATGTTGTCAAATATTACCGCCGAGATGATAGGTTGGGTTAGGTTAGGTTATATTACGTTATTGATGTATATAAAGGTCCCACGGAGACGGAGAAGCCAACTCCCCAGGAATGTTGTGAAATATTACCGGCGAGATGTTAGGTTGGGTTAGGTTACGTTATATTACGTTATTGATGTATATGAGGGTTACACGGAGACGAAGAGGCCAACTCGCAAGGAATGTTGTCAAATATTACCGCCGACATGTTAGGTTGGGTTAGCTTTGGTTATATTACGTTATTGATGTATATAAAGGTCCCACGGAGACGGAGAAGCCAACTCGCCAGGAATGTTGTCAAATATTACCGCCGAGATGATAGGTTGGGTTAGGTTAGGTTATATTACGTTATTGATGTATATAAAGGTCCCACAGAGACGGAGAAGCCAACTCCCCAGGAATGTCGTGAAATATTACCGGCGAGATGTTAGGTTGTGTTAGGTTACGTTATATTACGTTATTAATGTATATGAGGGTTACACGGAGACGAAGAGGCCAACTCGCAAGGAATGTTGTCAAATATTACCGCCGACATGTTAGGTTGGGTTAGCTTTGGTTATATTACGTTATTGATGTATATAAAGGTCCCACGGAGACGGAGAAGCCAACTCGCCAGGAATGTTGGCAAATATTACCGCCGAGATGATAGGTTGGGTTAGGTTAGTTTATATTACGTTATTGATGTATATAAAGGTCCCACGGAGACGGAGAGGCTAACTCGCCTGAAATGTGGTCAAATATTACCGCCGAGATGATAGGTTGGGTTAGGTTAGGTTAAATTACGTTATTGATGTATATGAACTTCAAACGGAGACGTAGAGGCCAACTCGCCACGAATGTTGTCAAATATTACCGCCGAGATGATAGGTTCGGTTAGGTTAGGTTATATGTCGTTATTGATGTATATGAAGGTCTCACGGAGACGGAGAAGGCAACTCGCCAGGAATGTTGGCAAATATTACCGCCGAGATGATAGGTTGGGTTAGGTTAGTTTATATTACGTTATTGATGTATATAAAGGTCCCACGGAGACGGAGAGGCTAACTCGCCAGAAATGTGGTCAAATATTACCGCCGAGATGATAGGTTGGGTTAGGTTAGGTTAAATTACGTTATTGATGTATATGAACTTCAAACGGAGACGTAGAGGCCAACTCGCCACGAATGTTGTCAAATATTACCGCCGAGATGATATGTTCGGTTAGGTTAGGTTATATGTCGTTATTGATGTATATGAAGGTCTCACGGAGACGGAGAAGGCAACTCGCCAGGAATGTTGTCAAATATTACCGCCGAGATGATAGGTTGGGTTAGGTTAGTTTATATTACGTTATTGATGTATATAAAGGTACCACGGAGACGTAGACGCCAACTCGCCAGGAATGTTGTCAAATATTACCGCCGAGATGATAGGTTGGGTTAGGTTAGGTTATATTACGTTATTGATGTATATAACGGTCCCACGGAGACGGTGAAGCCAACTCCCCAGGAATGTTGGCAAATATTACCGCCGAGATGGTAGGTTGTGTTAGGTTAGTTTATATTACGTTAGTGATGTATATGAAGGTCAAACGGAGACGTAGAGGCCAACTCGCCACGAATGTTGTCAAATATTACCGCCGAGATGATAGGTTGGGTTAGGATAGTTTATATTACGTTATTGATGTATATAAAGGTCCCACGGAGACGTAGACCCCAACTCGCCAGGAATGTTGTCAAATATTACCGCCGAGATGATAGGTTGGGTTAGGTTAGGTTATATTACGTTATTGATGTATATAAAGGTCCCACGGAGACGGTGAAGCCAACTCGCCAGGAATGTTGTCAAATATTACCGCCGAGATGTTAGGTTCGGTTAGGTTAGTTTATATTACGTTAGTGATGTATATGAAGGTCAAACGGAGACGTAGAGGCCGACTCGCCACGAATGTTGTCAAATATTACCGCCGAGATGATAGGTTCGGTTAGGTTAGGTTATATGTCGTTTTTGATGTATATGAAGGTCCCACGGAGAAGTAGAGGCCAACGCGCCAGGTATGTTGTCAAATATTACCGCCGAGATGATAGGTTGGGTTAGGTCAGGTTATATTACGTTATTGATGTATATAAAGGTCCCACAGAGACGGAGAAGCCAACTCCCCAGGAATGTCGTGAAATATTACCGGCGAGATGTTAGGTTGTGTTAGGTTACGTTATATTACGTTATTAATGTATATGAGGGTTACACGGAGACGGAGAGGCTAACTCGCCAGAAATGTGGTCAAATATTACCGCCGAGATGATAGGTTGGGTTAGGTTAGGTTAAATTACGTTATTGATGTATATGAACTTCAAACGGAGACGTAGAGGCCAACTCGCCACGAATGTTGTCAAATATTACCGCCGAGATGATAGGTTGGGTTAGGTTAGGTTATATTACGTTATTGATGTATATAAAGGTCCCACGGAGACGGAGAAGCCAACTCCCCAGGAATGTCGTGAAATATTACCGGCGAGATGTTAGGTTGTGTTAGGTTACGTTATATTACGTTATTAATGTATATGAGGGTTACACGGAGACGAAGAGGCCAACTCGCAAGGAATGTTGTCAAATATTACCGCCGACATGTTAGGTTGGGTTAGCTTTGGTTATATTACGTTATTGATGTATATAAAGGTCCCACGGAGACGGAGAAGCCAACTCGCCAGGAATGTTGGCAAATATTACCGCCGAGATGATAGGTTGGGTTAGGTTAGTTTATATTACGTTATTGATGTATATAAAGGTCCCACGGAGACGGAGAGGCTAACTCGCCTGAAATGTGGTCAAATATTACCGCCGAGATGATAGGTTGGGTTAGGTTAGGTTAAATTACGTTATTGATGTATATGAACTTCAAACGGAGACGTAGAGGCCAACTCGCCACGAATGTTGTCAAATATTACCGCCGAGATGATAGGTTCGGTTAGGTTAGGTTATATGTCGTTATTGATGTATATGAAGGTCTCACGGAGACGGAGAAGGCAACTCGCCAGGAATGTCGTGAAATATTACCAGCGAGATGTTAGGTTGGGTTAGGTTACGTTATATTACGTTATTAATGTATATGAGGGTTACACGGAGACGAAGAGGCCAACTCGCAAGGAATGTTGTCAAATATTACCGCCGACATGTTAGGTTGGGTTAGCTTTGGTTATATTACGTTATTGATGTATATAAAGGTCCCACGGAGACGGAGAAGCCAACTCGCCAGGAATGTTGGCAAATATTACCGCCGAGATGATAGGTTGGGTTAGGTTAGTTTATATTACGTTATTGATGTATATAAAGGTCCCACGGAGACGGAGAGGCTAACTCGCCAGAAATGTGGTCAAATATTACCGCCGAGATGATAGGTTGGGTTAGGTTAGGTTAAATTACGTTATTGATGTATATGAACGTCAAACGGAGACGTAGAGGCCAACTCGCCGCGAATGTTGTCAAATATTACCGCCGAGATGATAGGTTCGGTTAGGTTAGGTTATATGTCGTTATTGATGTATATGAAGGTCTCACGGAGACGGAGAAAGCAACTCGCCAGGAATGTTGTCAAATATTACCGCCGAGATGATAGGTTGGGTTAGGTTAGTTTATATTACGTTATTGATGTATATAAAGGTACCACGGAGACGTAGACGCCAACTCGCCAGGAATGTTGTCAAATATTACCGCCGAGATGATAGGTTGGGTTAGGTTAGGTTATATTACGTTATTGATGTATATAAAGGTCCCACGGAGACGGTGAAGCCAACTCGCCAGGAATGTTGGCAAATATTACCGCCGAGATGATAGGTTGTGTTAGGTTAGTTTATATTACGTTAGTGATGTATATGAAGGTCAAACGGAGACGTAGAGGCCAACTCGAAACGAATGTTGTCCAATATTACCGCCGAGATGATAGGTTGGGTTAGGTTAGTTTATATTACGTTATTGATGTATATAAAGGTCCCACGGAGACGTAGACGCCAACTCGCCAGGAATGTTGTCAAATATTACCGCCGAGATGATAGGTTGGGTTAGGTTAGGTTATATTACGTTATTGATGTATATAAAGGTCCCACGGAGACGGTGAAGCCAACTCGCCAGGAATGTTGTCAAATATTACCGCCGAGATGTTAGGTTCGGTTAGGTTAGGTTATATTACGTTAGTGATGTATATGAAGGTCAAACGGAGACGTAGAGGCCGACTCGCCACGAATGTTGTCAAATATTACCGCCGAGAAGATAGGTTCGGTTAGGTTAGGTTATATGTCGTTATTGATGTATATGAAGGTCCCACGGAGAAGTAGAGGCCAACTCGCCAGGTATGTTGTCAAATATTACCGCCGAGATGATAGGTTGGGTTAGGTTAGGTTATATTACGTTATTGATGTATATAAAGGTCCCACGGAGACGGTGAAGCCAACTAGCCAGGAATGTTGGCAAATATTACCGCCGAGATGATAGGTTGTGTTAGGTTAGTTTATATTACGTTAGTGATGTATATGAAGGTCAAACGGAGACGTAGAGGCCAACTCGAAACGAATGTTGTCCAATACTACCGCCGATATGATAGGTTGGGTTAGGTTAGTTTATATTACGTTATTGATGTATATAAAGGTCCCACGGAGACGTAGACGCCAACTCGCCAGGAATGTTGTCAAATATTACCGCCGAGATGATAGGTTGGGTTAGGTTAGGTTATATTACGTTATTGATGTATATAAAGGTCCCACGGAGACGGTGAAGCCAACTCGCCAGGAATGTTGTCAAATATTACCGCCGAGATGTTAGGTTCGGTTAGGTTAGGTTATATTACGTTAGTGATGTATATGAAGGTCAAACGGAGACGTAGAGGCCGACTCGCCACGAATGTTGTCAAATATTACCGCTGAGAAGATAGGTTCGGTTAGGTTAGGTTATATGTCGTTATTGATGTATATGAAGGTCCCACGGAGAAGTAGAGGCCAACTCGCCAGGTATGTTGTCAAATATTACCGCCGAGATGATAGGTTGGGTTAGGTTAGGTTATATTACGTTATTGATGTATATAAAGGTCCCACGGAGACGGAGAAGCCAACTCCCCAGGAATGTTGTGAAATATTACCGGCGAGATGTTAGGTTGGGTTAGGTTACGTTATATTACGTTATTGATGTATATGAGGGTTACACGGAGACGAAGAGGCCAACTCGCAAGGAATGTTGTCAAATATTACCGCCGACATGTTAGGTTGGGTTAGCTTTGGTTATATTACGTTATTGATGTATATAAAGGTCCCACGGAGACGGAGAAGCCAACTCGCCAGGAATGTTGTCAAATATTACCGCCGAGATGATAGGTTGGGTTAGGTTAGGTTATATTACGTTATTGATGTATATAAAGGTCCCACAGAGACGGAGAAGCCAACTCCCCAGGAATGTCGTGAAATATTACCGGCGAGATGTTAGGTTGTGTTAGGTTACGTTATATTACGTTATTAATGTATATGAGGGTTACACGGAGACGAAGAGGCCAACTCGCAAGGAATGTTGTCAAATATTACCGCCGACATGTTAGGTTGGGTTAGCTTTGGTTATATTACGTTATTGATGTATATAAAGGTCCCACGGAGACGGAGAAGCCAACTCGCCAGGAATGTTGGCAAATATTACCGCCGAGATGATAGGTTGGGTTAGGTTAGTTTATATTACGTTATTGATGTATATAAAGGTCCCACGGAGACGGAGAGGCTAACTCGCCTGAAATGTGGTCAAATATTACCGCCGAGATGATAGGTTGGGTTAGGTTAGGTTAAATTACGTTATTGATGTATATGAACTTCAAACGGAGACGTAGAGGCCAACTCGCCACGAATGTTGTCAAATATTACCGCCGAGATGATAGGTTCGGTTAGGTTAGGTTATATGTCGTTATTGATGTATATGAAGGTCTCACGGAGACGGAGAAGGCAACTCGCCAGGAATGTTGGCAAATATTACCGCCGAGATGATAGGTTGGGTTAGGTTAGTTTATATTACGTTATTGATGTATATAAAGGTCCCACGGAGACGGAGAGGCTAACTCGCCAGAAATGTGGTCAAATATTACCGCCGAGATGATAGGTTGGGTTAGGTTAGGTTAAATTACGTTATTGATGTATATGAACTTCAAACGGAGACGTAGAGGCCAACTCGCCACGAATGTTGTCAAATATTACCGCCGAGATGATATGTTCGGTTAGGTTAGGTTATATGTCGTTATTGATGTATATGAAGGTCTCACGGAGACGGAGAAGGCAACTCGCCAGGAATGTTGTCAAATATTACCGCCGAGATGATAGGTTGGGTTAGGTTAGTTTATATTACGTTATTGATGTATATAAAGGTACCACGGAGACGTAGACGCCAACTCGCCAGGAATGTTGTCAAATATTACCGCCGAGATGATAGGTTGGGTTAGGTTAGGTTATATTACGTTATTGATGTATATAACGGTCCCACGGAGACGGTGAAGCCAACTCCCCAGGAATGTTGGCAAATATTACCGCCGAGATGGTAGGTTGTGTTAGGTTAGTTTATATTACGTTAGTGATGTATATGAAGGTCAAACGGAGACGTAGAGGCCAACTCGCCACGAATGTTGTCAAATATTACCGCCGAGATGATAGGTTGGGTTAGGATAGTTTATATTACGTTATTGATGTATATAAAGGTCCCACGGAGACGTAGACCCCAACTCGCCAGGAATGTTGTCAAATATTACCGCCGAGATGATAGGTTGGGTTAGGTTAGGTTATATTACGTTATTGATGTATATAAAGGTCCCACGGAGACGGTGAAGCCAACTCGCCAGGAATGTTGTCAAATATTACCGCCGAGATGTTAGGTTCGGTTAGGTTAGTTTATATTACGTTAGTGATGTATATGAAGGTCAAACGGAGACGTAGAGGCCGACTCGCCACGAATGTTGTCAAATATTACCGCCGAGATGATAGGTTCGGTTAGGTTAGGTTATATGTCGTTTTTGATGTATATGAAGGTCCCACGGAGAAGTAGAGGCCAACGCGCCAGGTATGTTGTCAAATATTACCGCCGAGATGATAGGTTGGGTTAGGTTAGGTTATATTACGTTATTGATGTATATAAAGGTCCCACAGAGACGGAGAAGCCAACTCCCCAGGAATGTCGTGAAATATTACCGGCGAGATGTTAGGTTGTGTTAGGTTACGTTATATTACGTTATTAATGTATATGAGGGTTACACGGAGACGGAGAGGCTAACTCGCCAGAAATGTGGTCAAATATTACCGCCGAGATGATAGGTTGGGTTAGGTTAGGTTAAATTACGTTATTGATGTATATGAACTTCAAACGGAGACGTAGAGGCCAACTCGCCACGAATGTTGTCAAATATTACCGCCGAGATGATAGGTTGGGTTAGGTTAGGTTATATTACGTTATTGATGTATATAAAGGTCCCACGGAGACGGAGAAGCCAACTCCCCAGGAATGTCGTGAAATATTACCGGCGAGATGTTAGGTTGTGTTAGGTTACGTTATATTACGTTATTAATGTATATGAGGGTTACACGGAGACGAAGAGGCCAACTCGCAAGGAATGTTGTCAAATATTACCGCCGACATGTTAGGTTGGGTTAGCTTTGGTTATATTACGTTATTGATGTATATAAAGGTCCCACGGAGACGGAGAAGCCAACTCGCCAGGAATGTTGGCAAATATTACCGCCGAGATGATAGGTTGGGTTAGGTTAGTTTATATTACGTTATTGATGTATATAAAGGTCCCACGGAGACGGAGAGGCTAACTCGCCAGAAATGTGGTCAAATATTACCGCCGAGATGATAGGTTGGGTTAGGTTAGGTTAAATTACGTTATTGATGTATATGAACGTCAAACGGAGACGTAGAGGCCAACTCGCCGCGAATGTTGTCAAATATTACCGCCGAGATGATAGGTTCGGTTAGGTTAGGTTATATGTCGTTATTGATGTATATGAAGGTCCCACGGAGAAGTAGAGGCCAACTCGCCAGGTATGTCGTCAAATATTACCGCCGAGATGATAGGTTGGGTTAGGTTAGGTTATATTACGTTATTGATGTATATAAAGGTCCCACGGAGACGGAGAAGCCAACTCCCCAGGAATGTTGTGAAATATTACCGGCGAGATGTTAGGTTGGGTTAGGTTACGTTATATTACGTTATTGATGTATATGAGGGTTACACGGAGACGAAGAGGCCAACTCGCAAGGAATGTTGTCAAATATTACCGCCGACATGTTAGGTTGGGTTAGGTTAGGTTATATTACGTTATTGATGTATATAAAGGTCCCACGGAGACGGAGAAGCCAACTCCCCAGGAATGTCGTGAAATATTACCAGCGAGATGTTAGGTTGGGTTAGGTTACGTTATATTACGTTATTAATGTATATGAGGGTTACACGGAGACGAAGAGGCCAACTCGCAAGGAATGTTGTCAAATATTACCGCCGACATGTTAGGTTGGGTTAGCTTTGGTTATATTACGTTATTGATGTATATAAAGGTCCCACGGAGACGGAGAAGCCAACTCGCCAGGAATGTTGGCAAATATTACCGCCGAGATGATAGGTTGGGTTAGGTTAGTTTATATTACGTTATTGATGTATATAAAGGTCCCACGGAGACGGAGAGGCTAACTCGCCAGAAATGTGGTCAAATATTACCGCCGAGATGATAGGTTGGGTTAGGTTAGGTTAAATTACGTTATTGATGTATATGAACGTCAAACGGAGACGTAGAGGCCAACTCGCCGCGAATGTTGTCAAATATTACCGCCGAGATGATAGGTTCGGTTAGGTTAGGTTATATGTCGTTATTGATGTATATGAAGGTCTCACGGAGACGGAGAAAGCAACTCGCCAGGAATGTTGTCAAATATTACCGCCGAGATGATAGGTTGGGTTAGGTTAGTTTATATTACGTTATTGATGTATATAAAGGTACCACGGAGACGTAGACGCCAACTCGCCAGGAATGTTGTCAAATATTACCGCCGAGATGATAGGTTGGGTTAGGTTAGGTTATATTACGTTATTGATGTATATAAAGGTCCCACGGAGACGGTGAAGCCAACTCGCCAGGAATGTTGGCAAATATTACCGCCGAGATGATAGGTTGTGTTAGGTTAGTTTATATTACGTTAGTGATGTATATGAAGGTCAAACGGAGACGTAGAGGCCAACTCGAAACGAATGTTGTCCAATATTACCGCCGAGATGATAGGTTGGGTTAGGTTAGTTTATATTACGTTATTGATGTATATAAAGGTCCCACGGAGACGTAGACGCCAACTCGCCAGGAATGTTGTCAAATATTACCGCCGAGATGATAGGTTGGGTTAGGTTAGGTTATATTACGTTATTGATGTATATAAAGGTCCCACGGAGACGGTGAAGCCAACTCGCCAGGAATGTTGTCAAATATTACCGCCGAGATGTTAGGTTCGGTTAGGATAGGTTATATTACGTTAGTGATGTATATGAAGATCAAACGGAGACGTAGAGGCCGACTCGCCACGAATGTTGTCAAATATTACCGCCGAGAAGATAGGTTCGGTTAGGTTAGGTTATATGTCGTTATTGATGTATATGAAGGTCCCACGGAGAAGTAGAGGCCAACTCGCCAGGTATGTTGTCAAATATTACCGCCGAGATGATAGGTTGGGTTAGGTTAGGTTATATTACGTTATTGATGTATATAAAGGTCCCACGGAGACGGAGAAGCCAACTCCCCAGGAATGTTGTGAAATATTACCGGCGAGATGTTAGGTTGGGTTAGGTTACGTTATATTACGTTATTGATGTATATGAGGGTTACACGGAGACGAAGAGGCCAACTCGCAAGGAATGTTGTCAAATATTACCGCCGACATGTTAGGTTGGGTTAGCTTTGGTTATATTACGTTATTGATGTATATAAAGGTCCCACGGAGACGGAGAGGCCAACTCGACAGGAATGTTGTCAAATATTACCGCCGAGATGATAGGTTGGGTTAGGTTAGTTTATATTACGTTATTGATGTATATAAAGGTCCCACGGAGACGGAGAGGCTAACTCGCCAGAAATGTGGTCAAATATTACCGCCGAGATGATAGGTTGGGTTAGGTTAGGTTAAATTACGTTATTGATGTATATGAACGTCAAACGGAGACGTAGAGGCCATCTCGCCGCGAATGTTGTCAAATATTACCGCCGAGATGATAGGTTCGGTTAGGTTAGGTTATATGTCGTTATTGATGTATATGAAGGTCTCACGGAGACGGAGAACGCAACTCGCCAGGAATGTTGTCAAATATTACCGCCGAGATGATAGGTTGGGTTAGGTTAGTTTATATTACGTTATTGATGTATATAAAGGTACCACGGAGACGTAGACGCCAACTCGCCAGGAATGTTGTCAAATATTACCGCCGAGATGATAGGTTGGGTTAGGTTAGGTTATATTACGTTATTGATGTATATAAAGGTCCCACGGAGACGGTGAAGCCAACTAGCCAGGAATGTTGGCAAATATTACCGCCGAGATGATAGGTTGTGTTAGGTTAGTTTATATTACGTTAGTGATGTATATGAAGGTCAAACGGAGACGTAGAGGCCAACTCGAAACGAATGTTGTCCAATATTACCGCCGAGATGATAGGTTGGGTTAGGTTAGTTTATATTACGTTATTGATGTATATAAAGGTCCCACGGAGCCGTAGACGCCAACTCGCCAGGAATGTTGTCAAATATTACCACCGAGATGATAGGTTGGGTTAGGTTAGGTTATATTACGTTATTGATGTATATAAAGGTCCCACGGAGACGGTGAAGCCAACTCGCCAGGAATGTTGTCAAATATTACCGCCGAGATGTTAGGTTCGGTTAGGTTAGGTTATATTACGTTAGTGATGTATATGAAGGTCAAACGGAGACGTAGAGGCCGACTCGCCACGAATGTTGTCAAATATTACCGCGGAGAAGATAGGTTCGGTTAGGTTAGGTTATATGTCGTTATTGATGTATATGAAGGTCCCACGGAGAAGTAGAGGCCAACTCGCCAGGTATGTTGTCAAATATTACCGCCGAGATGATAGGTTGGGTTAGGTTAGGTTATATTACGTTATTGATGTATATAAAGGTCCCACGGAGACGGAGAAGCCAACTCCCCAGGAATGTTGTGAAATATTACCGGCGAGATGTTAGGTTGGGTTAGGTTACGTTATATTACGTTATTGATGTATATGAGGGTTACACGGAGACGAAGAGGCCAACTCGCAAGGAATGTTGTCAAATATTACCGCCGACATGTTAGGTTGGGTTAGCTTTGGTTATATTACGTTATTGATGTATATAAAGGTCCCACGGAGACGGAGAAGCCAACTCGCCAGGAATGTTGTCAAATATTACCGCCGAGATGATAGGTTGGGTTAGGTTAGGTTATATTACGTTATTGATGTATATAAAGGTCCCACAGAGACGGAGAAGCCAACTCCCCAGGAATGTCGTGAAATATTACCGGCGAGATGTTAGGTTGTGTTAGGTTACGTTATATTACGTTATTAATGTATATGAGGGTTACACGGAGACGAAGAGGCCAACTCGCAAGGAATGTTGTCAAATATTACCGCCGAGATGATAGGTTGGGTTAGGTTAGGTTATATTACGTTATTGATGTATATAAAGGTCCCACGGAGACGGTGAAGCCAACTCGCCAGGAATGTTGGCAAATATTACCGCCGAGATGATAGGTTGTGTTAGGTTAGTTTATATTACGTTAGTGATGTATATGAAGGTCAAACGGAGACGTAGAGGCCAACTCGAAACGAATGTTGTCCAATATTACCGCCGAGATGATAGGTTGGGTTAGGTTAGTTTATATTACGTTATTGATGTATATAAAGGTCCCACGGAGACGTAGACGCCAACTCGCCAGGAATGTTGTCAAATATTACCGCCGAGATGATAGGTTGGGTTAGGTTAGGTTATATTACGTTATTGATGTATATAAAGGTCCCACGGAGACGGTGAAGCCAACTCGCCAGGAATGTTGTCAAATATTACCGCCGAGATGTTAGGTTCGGTTAGGATAGGTTATATTACGTTAGTGATGTATATGAAGATCAAACGGAGACGTAGAGGCCGACTCGCCACGAATGTTGTCAAATATTACCGCCGAGAAGATAGGTTCGGTTAGGTTAGGTTATATGTCGTTATTGATGTATATGAAGGTCCCACGGAGAAGTAGAGGCCAACTCGCCAGGTATGTTGTCAAATATTACCGCCGAGATGATAGGTTGGGTTAGGTTAGGTTATATTACGTTATTGATGTATATAAAGGTCCCACGGAGACGGAGAAGCCAACTCCCCAGGAATGTTGTGAAATATTACCGGCGAGATGTTAGGTTGGGTTAGGTTACGTTATATTACGTTATTGATGTATATGAGGGTTACACGGAGACGAAGAGGCCAACTCGCAAGGAATGTTGTCAAATATTACCGCCGACATGTTAGGTTGGGTTAGCTTTGGTTATATTACGTTATTGATGTATATAAAGGTCCCACGGAGACGGAGAGGCCAACTCGACAGGAATGTTGTCAAATATTACCGCCGAGATGATAGGTTGGGTTAGGTTAGGTTATATTACGTTATTGATGTATATAATGGTCCCACAGAGACGGAGAAGCCAACACCCCAGGAATGTCGTGAAATATTACCGGCGAGATGTTAGGTTGTGTTAGGTTACGTTATATTACGTTATTAATGTATATGAGGGTTACACGGAGACGAAGAGGCCAACTCGCAAGGAATGTTGTCAAATATTACCGCCGACATGTTAGGTTGGGTTAGCTTTGGTTATATTACGTTATTGATGTATATAAAGGTCCCACGGAGACGGAGAAGCCAACTCGCCAGGAATGTTGGCAAATATTACCGCCGAGATGATAGGTTGGGTTAGGTTAGTTTATATTACGTTATTGATGTATATAAAGGTCCCACGGAGACGGAGAGGCTAACTCGCCAGAAATGTGGTCAAATATTACCGCCGAGATGATAGGTTGGGTTAGGTTAGGTTAAATTACGTTATTGATGTATATGAACGTCAAACGGAGACGTAGAGGCCATCTCGCCGCGAATGTTGTCAAATATTACCGCCGAGATGATAGGTTCGGTTAGGTTAGGTTATATGTCGTTATTGATGTATATGAAGGTCTCACGGAGACGGAGAACGCAACTCGCCAGGAATGTTGTCAAATATTACCGCCGAGATGATAGGTTGGGTTAGGTTAGTTTATATTACGTTATTGATGTATATAAAGGTACCACGGAGACGTAGACGCCAACTCGCCAGGAATGTTGTCAAATATTACCGCCGAGATGATAGGTTGGGTTAGGTTAGGTTATATTACGTTATTGATGTATATAAAGGTCCCACGGAGACGGTGAAGCCAACTAGCCAGGAATGTTGGCAAATATTACCGCCGAGATGATAGGTTGTGTTAGGTTAGTTTATATTACGTTAGTGATGTATATGAAGGTCAAACGGAGACGTAGAGGCCAACTCGAAACGAATGTTGTCCAATATTACCGCCGAGATGATAGGTTGGGTTAGGTTAGTTTATATTACGTTATTGATGTATATAAAGGTCCCACGGAGACGTAGACGCCAACTCGCCAGGAATGTTGTCAAATATTACCGCCGAGATGATAGGTTGGGTTAGGTTAGGTTATATTACGTTATTGATGTATATAAAGGTCCCACGGAGACGGTGAAGCCAACTCGCCAGGAATGTTGTCAAATATTACCGCCGAGATGTTAGGTTCGGTTAGGTTAGGTTATATTACGTTAGTGATGTATATGAAGGTCAAACGGAGACGTAGAGGCCGACTCGCCACGAATGTTGTCAAATATTACCGCGGAGAAGATAGGTTCGGTTAGGTTAGGTTATATGTCGTTATTGATGTATATGAAGGTCCCACGGAGAAGTAGAGGCCAACTCGCCAGGTATGTTGTCAAATATTACCGCCGAGATGATAGGTTGGGTTAGGTTAGGTTATATTACGTTATTGATGTATATAAAGGTCCCACGGAGACGGAGAAGCCAACTCCCCAGGAATGTTGTGAAATATTACCGGCGAGATGTTAGGTTGGGTTAGGTTACGTTATATTACGTTATTGATGTATATGAGGGTTACACGGAGACGAAGAGGCCAACTCGCAAGGAATGTTGTCAAATATTACCGCCGACATGTTAGGTTGGGTTAGCTTTGGTTATATTACGTTATTGATGTATATAAAGGTCCCACGGAGACGGAGAAGCCAACTCGCCAGGAATGTTGTCAAATATTACCGCCGAGATGATAGGTTGGGTTAGGTTAGGTTATATTACGTTATTGATGTATATAAAGGTCCCACAGAGACGGAGAAGCCAACTCCCCAGGAATGTCGTGAAATATTACCGGCGAGATGTTAGGTTGTGTTAGGTTACGTTATATTACGTTATTAATGTATATGAGGGTTACACGGAGACGAAGAGGCCAACTCGCAAGGAATGTTGTCAAATATTACCGCCGACATGTTAGGTTGGGTTAGCTTTGGTTATATTACGTTATTGATGTATATAAAGGTCCCACGGAGACGGAGAAGCCAACTCGCCAGGAATGTTGGCAAATATTACCGCCGAGATGATAGGTTGGGTTAGGTTAGTTTATATTACGTTATTGATGTATATAAAGGTCCCACGGAGACGGAGAGGCTAACTCGCCTGAAATGTGGTCAAATATTACCGCCGAGATGATAGGTTGGGTTAGGTTAGGTTAAATTACGTTATTGATGTATATGAACTTCAAACGGAGACGTAGAGGCCAACTCGCCACGAATGTTGTCAAATATTACCGCCGAGATGATAGGTTCGGTTAGGTTAGGTTATATGTCGTTATTGATGTATATGAAGGTCTCACGGAGACGGAGAAGGCAACTCGCCAGGAATGTTGTCAAATATTACCGCCGAGATGATAGGTTGGGTTAGGTTAGTTTATATTACGTTATTGATGTATATAAAGGTACCACGGAGACGTAGACGCCAACTCGCCAGGAATGTTGTCAAATATTACCGCCGAGATGATAGGTTTGGTTAGGTTAGGTTATATTACGTTATTGATGTATATAACGGTCCCACGGAGACGGTGAAGCCAACTCCCCAGGAATGTTGGCAAATATTACCGCCGAGATGATAGGTTGTGTTAGGTTAGTTTATATTACGTTAGTGATGTATATGAAGGTCAAACGGAGACGTAGAGGCCAACTCGCCACGAATGTTGTCAAATATTACCGCCGAGATGATAGGTTGGGTTAGGTTAGTTTATATTACGTTATTGATGTATATAAAGGACCCACGGAGACGTAGACGCCAACTCGCCAGGAATGTTGTCAAATATTACCGCCGAGATGATAGGTTGGGTTAGGTTAGGTTATATTACGTTATTGATGTATATAAAGGTCCCACGGAGACGGTGAAGCCAACTCGCCAGGAATGTTGGCAAATATTACCGCCGAGATGATAGGTTGGGTTAGGTTAGTTTATATTACGTTATTGATATATATAAAGGTCCCACGGAGACGTAGACCCCAACTCGCCAGGAATGTTGTCAAATATTACCGCCGAGATGTTAGGTTCGGTTAGGTTAGGTTATATTACGTTAGTGATGTATATGAAGGTCAAACGGAGACGTAGAGGCCGACTCGCCACGAATGTTGTCAAATATTACCGCCGAGATGATAGGTTCGGTTAGGTTAGGTTATATTACGTTATTGATGTATATGAAGGTCCCACGGAGAAGTAGAGGCCAACGCGCCAGGTATGTTGTCAAATATTACCGCCGAGATGATAGGTTGGGTTAGGTTAGGTTATATTACGTTATTGATGTATATAAAGGTCCCACGGAGACGGAGAAGCCAACTCCCCAGGAATGTTGTGAAATATTACCGGCGAGATGTTAGGTTGGGTTAGGTTACGTTATATTACGTTATTGATGTATATGAGGGTTACACGGAGACGAAGAGGCCAACTCGCAAGGAATGTTGTCAAATATTACCGCCGACATGTTAGGTTGGGTTAGCTTTGGTTATATTACGTTAGTGATGTATATAAAGGTCCCACGGAGACGGAGAAGCCAACTCGCCAGGAATGTTGTCAAATATTACCGCCGAGATGATAGGTTGGGTTAGGTTAGGTTATATTACGTTATTGATGTATATAAAGGTCCCACGGAGACGGAGAAGCCAACTCCCCAGGAATGTCGTGAAATATTACCGGCGAGATGTTAGGTTGTGTTAGGTTACGTTATATTACGTTATTAATGTATATGAGGGTTACACGGAGACGAAGAGGCCAACTCGCAAGGAATGTTGTCAAATATTACCGCCGACATGTTAGGTTGGGTTAGCTTTGGTTATATTACGTTATTGATGTATATAAAGGTCCCACGGAGACGGAGAAGCCAACTCGCCAGGAATGTTGGCAAATATTACCGCCGAGATGATAGGTTGGGTTAGGTTAGTTTATATTACGTTATTGATGTATATAAAGGTCCCACGGAGACGGAGAGGCTAACTCGCCAGAAATGTGGTCAAATATTACCGCCGAGATGATAGGTTGGGTTAGGTTAGGTTAAATTACGTTATTGATGTATATGAACGTCAAACGGAAACGTAGAGGCCAACTCGCCGCGAATGTTGTCAAATATTACCGCCGAGATGATAGGTTCGGTTAGGTTAGGTTATATGTCGTTATTGATGTATATGAAGGTCCCACGGAGAAGTAGAGGACAACTCGCCAGGTATGTCGTCAAATATTACCGCCGAGATGATAGGTTGGGTTAGGTTAGGTTATATTACGTTATTGATGTATATAAAGGTCCCACGGAGACGGAGAAGCCAACTCCCCAGGAATGTCGTGAAATATTACCGGCGAGATGTTAGGTTGTGTTAGGTTACGTTATATTACGTTATTAATGTATATGAGGGTTACACGGAGACGAAGAGGCCAACTCGCAAGGAATGTTGTCAAATATTACCGCCGACATGTTAGGTTGGGTTAGCTTTGGTTATATTACGTTATTGATGTATATAAAGGTCCCACGGAGACGGAGAAGCCAACTCGCCAGGAATGTTGGCAAATATTACCGCCGAGATGATAGGTTGGGTTAGGTTAGTTTATATTACGTTATTGATGTATATAAAGGTCCCACGGAGACGGAGAGGCTAACTCGCCAGAAATGTGGTCAAATATTACCGCCGAGATGATAGGTTGGGTTAGGTTAGGTTAAATTACGTTATTGATGTATATGAACGTCAAACGGAGACGTAGAGGCCATCTCGCCGCGAATGTTGTCAAATATTACCGCCGAGATGATAGGTTCGGTTAGGTTAGGTTATATGTCGTTATTGATGTATATGAAGGTCTCACGGAGACGGAGAACGCAACTCGCCAGGAATGTTGTCAAATATTACCGCCGAGATGATAGGTTGGGTTAGGTTAGTTTATATTACGTTATTGATGTATATAAAGGTACCACGGAGACGTAGACGCCAACTCGCCAGGAATGTTGTCAAATATTACCGCCGAGATGATAGGTTGGATTAGGTTAGGTTATATTACGTTATTGATGTATATAAAGGTCCCACGGAGACGGTGAAGCCAACTCGCCAGGAATGTTGGCAAATATTACCGCCGAGATGATAGGTTGTGTTAGGTTAGTTTATATTACGTTAGTGATGTATATGAAGGTCAAACGGAGACGTAGAGGCCAACTCGAAACGAATGTTGTCCAATATTACCGCCGAGATGATAGGTTGGGTTAGGTTAGTTTATATTACGTTATTGATGTATATAAAGGTCCCACGGAGACGTAGACGCCAACTCGCCAGGAATGTTGTCAAATATTACCGCCGAGATGATAGGTTGGGTTAGGTTAGGTTATATTACGTTATTGATGTATATAAAGGTCCCACGGAGACGGTGAAGCCAACTCGCCAGGAATGTTGTCAAATATTACCGCCGAGATGTTAGGTTCGGTTAGGATAGGTTATATTACGTTAGTGATGTATATGAAGATCAAACGGAGACGTAGAGGCCGACTCGCCACGAATGTTGTCAAATATTACCGCCGAGAAGATAGGTTCGGTTAGGTTAGGTTATATGTCGTTATTGATGTATATGAAGGTCCCACGGAGAAGTAGAGGCCAACTCGCCAGGTATGTTGTCAAATATTACCGCCGAGATGATAGGTTGGGTTAGGTTAGGTTATATTACGTTACTGATGTATATAAAGGTCCCACGGAGACGGAGAAGCCAACTCCCCAGGAATGTTGTGAAATATTACCGGCGAGATGTTAGGTTGGGTTAGGTTACGTTATATTACGTTATTGATGTATATGAGGGTTACACGGAGACGAAGAGGCCAACTCGCAAGGAATGTTGTCAAATATTACCGCCGACATGTTAGGTTGGGTTAGCTTTGGTTATATTACGTTATTGATGTATATAAAGGTCCCACGGAGACGGAGAGGCCAACTCGACAGGAATGTTGTCAAATATTACCGCCGAGATGATAGGTTGGGTTAGGTTAGGTTATATTACGTTATTGATGTATATAATGGTCCCACAGAGACGGAGAAGCCAACACCCCAGGAATGTCGTGAAATATTACCGGCGAGATGTTAGGTTGTGTTAGGTTACGTTATATTACGTTATTAATGTATATGAGGGTTACACGGAGACGAAGAGGCCAACTCGCAAGGAATGTTGTCAAATATTACCGCCGACATGTTAGGTTGGGTTAGCTTTGGTTATATTACGTTATTGATGTATATAAAGGTCCCACGGAGACGGAGAAGCCAACTCGCCAGGAATGTTGGCAAATATTACCGCCGAGATGATAGGTTGGGTTAGGTTAGTTTATATTACGTTATTGATGTATATAAAGGTCCCACGGAGACGGAGAGGCTAACTCGCCAGAAATGTGGTCAAATATTACCGCCGAGATGATAGGTTGGGTTAGGTTAGGTTAAATTACGTTATTGATGTATATGAACGTCAAACGGAGACGTAGAGGCCATCTCGCCGCGAATGTTGTCAAATATTACCGCCGAGATGATAGGTTCGGTTAGGTTAGGTTATATGTCGTTATTGATGTATATGAAGGTCTCACGGAGACGGAGAACGCAACTCGCCAGGAATGTTGTCAAATATTACCGCCGAGATGATAGGTTGGGTTAGGTTAGTTTATATTACGTTATTGATGTATATAAAGGTACCACGGAGACGTAGACGCCAACTCGCCAGGAATGTTGTCAAATATTACCGCCGAGATGATAGGTTGGGTTAGGTTAGGTTATATTACGTTATTGATGTATATAAAGGTCCCACGGAGACGGTGAAGCCAACTAGCCAGGAATGTTGGCAAATATTACCGCCGAGATGATAGGTTGTGTTAGGTTAGTTTATATTACGTTAGTGATGTATATGAAGGTCAAACGGAGACGTAGAGGCCAACTCGAAACGAATGTTGTCCAATATTACCGCCGAGATGATAGGTTGGGTTAGGTTAGTTTATATTACGTTATTGATGTATATAAAGGTCCCACGGAGACGTAGACGCCAACTCGCCAGGAATGTTGTCAAATATTACCGCCGAGATGATAGGTTGGGTTAGGTTAGGTTATATTACGTTATTGATGTATATAAAGGTCCCACGGAGACGGTGAAGCCAACTCGCCAGGAATGTTGTCAAATATTACCGCCGAGATGTTAGGTTCGGTTAGGTTAGGTTATATTACGTTAGTGATGTATATGAAGGTCAAACGGAGACGTAGAGGCCGACTCGCCACGAATGTTGTCAAATATTACCGCGGAGAAGATAGGTTCGGTTAGGTTAGGTTATATGTCGTTATTGATGTATATGAAGGTCCCACGGAGAAGTAGAGGCCAACTCGCCAGGTATGTTGTCAAATATTACCGCCGAGATGATAGGTTGGGTTAGGTTAGGTTATATTACGTTATTGATGTATATAAAGGTCCCACGGAGACGGAGAAGCCAACTCCCCAGGAATGTAGTGAAATATTACCGGCGAGATGTTAGGTTGGGTTAGGTTACGTTATATTACGTTATTGATGTATATGAGGGTTACACGGAGACGAAGAGGCCAACTCGCAAGGAATGTTGTCAAATATTACCGCCGACATGTTAGGTTGGGTTAGCTTTGGTTATATTACGTTATTGATGTATATAAAGGTCCCACGGAGACGGAGAAGCCAACTCGCCAGGAATGTTGTCAAATATTACCGCCGAGATGATAGGTTGGGTTAGGTTAGGTTATATTACGTTATTGATGTATATAAAGGTCCCACAGAGACGGAGAAGCCAACTCCCCAGGAATGTCGTGAAATATTACCGGCGAGATGTTAGGTTGTGTTAGGTTACGTTATATTACGTTATTAATGTATATGAGGGTTACACGGAGACGAAGAGGCCAACTCGCAAGGAATGTTGTCAAATATTACCGCCGACATGTTAGGTTGGGTTAACTTTGGTTATATTACGTTATTGATGTATATAAAGGTCCCACGGAGACGGAGAAGCCAACTCGCCAGGAATGTTGGCAAATATTACCGCCGAGATGATAGGTTGGGTTAGGTTAGTTTATATTACGTTATTGATGTATATAAAGGTCCCACGGAGACGGAGAGGCTAACTCGCCAGAAATGTGGTCAAATATTACCGCCGAGATGATAGGTTGGGTTAGGTTAGGTTAAATTACGTTATTGATGTATATGAACGTCAAACGGAGACGTAGAGGCCAACTCGCCGCGAATGTTGTCAAATATTACCGCCGAGATGATAGGTTCGGTTAGGTTAGGTTATATGTCGTTATTGATGTATATGAAGGTCCCACGGAGAAGTAGAGGACAACTCGCCAGGTATGTCGTCAAATATTACCGCCGAGATGATAGGTTGGGTTAGGTTAGGTTATATTACGTTATTGATGTATATAAAGGTCCCACGGAGACGGAGAAGCCAACTCCCCAGGAATGTCGTGAAATATTACCGGCGAGATGTTAGGTTGTGTTAGGTTACGTTATATTACGTTATTAATGTATATGAGGGTTACACGGAGACGAAGAGGCCAACTCGCAAGGAATGTTGTCAAATATTACCGCCGACATGTTAGGTTGGGTTAGCTTTGGTTATATTACGTTATTGATGTATATAAAGGTCCCACGGAGACGGAGAAGCCAACTCGCCAGGAATGTTGGCAAATATTACCGCCGAGATGATAGGTTGGGTTAGGTTAGTTTATATTACGTTATTGATGTATATAAAGGTCCCACGGAGACGGAGAGGCTAACTCGCCAGAAATGTGGTCAAATATTACCGCCGAGATGATAGGTTGGGTTAGGTTAGGTTAAATTACGTTATTGATGTATATGAACGTCAAACGGAGACGTAGAGGCCATCTCGCCGCGAATGTTGTCAAATATTACCGCCGAGATGATAGGTTCGGTTAGGTTAGGTTATATGTCGTTATTGATGTATATGAAGGTCTCACGGAGACGGAGAACGCAACTCGCCAGGAATGTTGTCAAATATTACCGCCGAGATGATAAGTTGGGTTAGGTTAGTTTATATTACGTTATTGATGTATATAAAGGTACCACGGAGACGTAGACGCCAACTCGCCGGGAATGTTGTCAAATATTACCGCCGAGATGATAGGTTGGGTTAGGTTAGGTTATATTACGTTATTGATGTATATAAAGGTCCCACGGAGACGGTGAAGCCAACTAGCCAGGAATGTTGGCAAATATTACCGCCGAGATGATAGGTTGGGTTAGGTTAGTTTATATTACGTTATTGATGTATATAAAGGTCCCACGGAGACGGAGAGGCTAACTCGCCTGAAATGTGGTCAAATATTACCGCCGAGATGATAGGTTGGGTTAGGTTAGGTTAAATTACGTTATTGATGTATATGAACTTCAAACGGAGACGTAGAGGCCAACTCGCCACGAATGTTGTCAAATATTACCGCCGAAATGATAGGTTCGGTTAGGTTAGGTTATATGTCGTTATTGATGTATATGAAGGTCTCACGGAGACGGAGAAGGCAACTCGCCAGGAATGTTGTCAAATATTACCGCCGAGATGATAGGTTGGGTTAGGTTAGTTTATATTACGTTATTGATGTATATAAAGGTACCACGGAGACGTAGACGCCAACTCGCCAGGAATGTTGTCAAATATTACCGCCGAGATGATAGGTTTGGTTAGGTTAGGTTATATTACGTTATTGATGTATATAACGGTTCCACGGAGACGGTGAAGCCAACTCCCCAGGAATGTTGGCAAATATTACCGCCGAGATGATAGGTTGTGTTAGGTTAGTTTATATTACGTTAGTGATGTATATGAAGGTCAAACGGAGACGTAGAGGCCAACTCGCCACGAATGTTGTCAAATATTACCGCCGAGATGATAGGTTGGGTTAGGTTAGTTTATATTACGTTATTGATGTATATAAAGGTCCCACGGAGACGTAGACGCCAACTCGCCAGGAATGTTGTCAAATATTACCGCCGAAATGATAGGTTGGGTTAGGTTAGGTTATATTACGTTATTGATGTATATAAAGGTCCCACGGAGACGGTGAAGCCAACTCGCCAGGAATGTTGGCAAATATTACCGCCGAGATGATAGGTTGGGTTAGGTTAGTTTATATTACGTTATTGATATATATAAAGGTCCCACGGAGACGTAGACCCCAACTCGCCAGGAATGTTGTCAAATATTACCGCCGAGATGTTAGGTTCGGTTAGGTTAGGTTATATTACGTTAGTGATGTATATGAAGGTCAAACGGAGACGTAGAGGCCGACTCGCCACGAATGTTGTCAAATATTACCGCCGAGATGATAGGTTCGGTTAGGTTAGGTTATATTACGTTATTGATGTATATGAAGGTCCCACGGAGAAGTAGAGGCCAACGCGCCAGGTATGTTGTCAAATATTACCGCCGAGATGATAGGTTGGGTTAGGTTAGGTTATATTACGTTATTGATGTATATAAAGGTCCCACGGAGACGGAGAAGCCAACTCCCCAGGAATGTTGTGAAATATTACCGGCGAGATGTTAGGTTGGGTTAGGTTACGTTATATTACGTTACTGATGTATATGAGGGTTACACGGAGACGAAGAGGCCAACTCGCAAGGAATGTTGTCAAATATTACCGCCGACATGTTAGGTTGGGTTAGCTTTGGTTATATTACGTTAGTGATGTATATAAAGGTCCCACGGAGACGGAGAAGCCAACTCGCCAGGAATGTTGTCAAATATTACCGCCGAGATGATAGGTTGGGTTAGGTTAGGTTATATTACGTTATTGATGTATATAAAGGTCCCACAGAGACGGAGAAGCCAACTCCCCAGGAATGTCGTGAAATATTACCGGCGAGATGTTAGGTTGTGTTAGGTTACGTTATATTACGTTATTAATGTATATGAGGGTTACACGGAGACGAAGAGGCCAACTCGCAAGGAATGTTGTCAAATATTACCGCCGACATGTTAGGTTGGGTTAGCTTTGGTTATATTACGTTATTGATGTATATAAAGGTCCCACGGAGACGGAGAAGCCAACTCGCCAGGAATGTTGGCAAATATTACCGCCGAGATGATAGGTTGGGTTAGGTTAGTTTATATTACGTTATTGATGTATATAAAGGTCCCACGGAGACGGAGAGGCTAACTCGCCAGAAATGTGGTCAAATATTACCGCCGAGATGATAGGTTGGGTTAGGTTAGGTTAAATTACGTTATTGATGTATATGAACGTCAAACGGAGACGTAGAGGCCAACTCGCCGCGAATGTTGTCAAATATTACCGCCGAGATGATAGGTTCGGTTAGGTTAGGTTATATGTCGTTATTGATGTATATGAAGGTCCCACGGAGAAGTAGAGGACAACTCGCCAGGTATGTCGTCAAATATTACCGCCGAGATGATAGGTTGGGTTAGGTTAGGTTATATTACGTTATTGATGTATATAAAGGTCCCACGGAGACGGAGAAGCCAACTCCCCAGGAATGTCGTGAAATATTACCGGCGAGATGTTAGGTTGTGTTAGGTTACGTTATATTACGTTATTAATGTATATGAGGGTTACACGGAGACGAAGAGGCCAACTCGCAAGGAATGTTGTCAAATATTACCGCCGACATGTTAGGTTGGGTTAGCTTTGGTTATATTACGTTATTGATGTATATAAAGGTCCCACGGAGACGGAGAAGCCAACTCGCCAGGAATGTTGGCAAATATTACCGCCGAGATGATAGGTTGGGTTAGGTTAGTTTATATTACGTTATTGATGTATATAAAGGTCCCACGGAGACGGAGAGGCTAACTCGCCAGAAATGTGGTCAAATACTACCGCCGAGATGATAGGTTGGGTTAGGTTAGGTTAAATTACGTTATTGATGTATATGAACGTCAAACGGAGACGTAGAGGCCATCTCGCCGCGAATGTTGTCAAATATTACCGCCGAGATGATAGGTTCGGTTAGGTTAGGTTATATGTCGTTATTGATGTATATGAAGGTCTCACGGAGACGGAGAACGCAACTCGCCAGGAATGTTGTCAAATATTACCGCCGAGATGATAAGTTGGGTTAGGTTAGTTTATATTACGTTATTGATGTATATAAAGGTACCACGGAGACGTAGACGCCAACTCGCCGGGAATGTTGTCAAATATTACCGCCGAGATGATAGGTTGGGTTAGGTTAGGTTATATTACGTTATTGATGTATATAAAGGTCCCACGGAGACGGTGAAGCCAACTAGCCAGGAATGTTGGCAAATATTACTGCCGAGATGATAGGTTGGGTTAGGTTAGTTTATATTACGTTATTGATGTATATAAAGGTCCCACGGAGACGGAGAGGCTAACTCGCCTGAAATGTGGTCAAATATTACCGCCGAGATGATAGGTTGGGTTAGGTTAGGTTAAATTACGTTATTGATGTATATGAACTTCAAACGGAGACGTAGAGGCCAACTCGCCACGAATGTTGTCAAATATTACCGCCGAGATGATAGGTTCGGTTAGGTTAGGTTATATGTCGTTATTGATGTATATGAAGGTCTCACGGAGACGGAGAAGGCAACTCGCCAGGAATGTTGTCAAATATTACCGCCGAGATGATAGGTTGGGTTAGGTTAGTTTATATTACGTTATTGATGTATATAAAGGTACCACGGAGACGTAGACGCCAACTCGCCAGGAATGTTGTCAAATATTACCGCCGAGATGATAGGTTTGGTTAGGTTAGGTTATATTACGTTATTGATGTATATAACGGTCCCACGGAGACGGTGAAGCCAACTCCCCAGGAATGTTGGCAAATATTACCGCCGAGATGATAGGTTGTGTTAGGTTAGTTTATATTACGTTAGTGATGTATATGAAGGTCAAACGGAGACGTAGAGGCCAACTCGCCACGAATGTTGTCAAATATTACCGCCGAGATGATAGGTTGGGTTAGGTTAGTTTATATTACGTTATTGATGTATATAAAGGTCCCACGGAGACGTAGACGCCAACTCGCCAGGAATGTTGTCAAATATTACCGCCGAAATGATAGGTTGGGTTAGGTTAGGTTATATTACGTTATTGATGTATATAAAGGTCCCACGGAGACGGTGAAGCCAACTCGCCAGGAATGTTGGCAAATATTACCGCCGAGATGATAGGTTGGGTTAGGTTAGTTTATATTACGTTATTGATATATATAAAGGTCCCACGGAGACGTAGACCCCAACTCGCCAGGAATGTTGTCAAATATTACCGCCGAGATGTTAGGTTCGGTTAGGTTAGGTTATATTACGTTAGTGATGTATATGAAGGTCAAACGGAGACGTAGAGGCCGACTCGCCACGAATGTTGTCAAATATTACCGCCGAGATGATAGGTTCGGTTAGGTTAGGTTATATTACGTTATTGATGTATATGAAGGTCCCACGGAGAAGTAGAGGCCAACGCGCCAGGTATGTTGTCAAATATTACCGCCGAGATGATAGGTTGGGTTAGGTTAGGTTATATTACGTTATTGATGTATATAAAGGTCCCACGGAGACGGAGAAGCCAACTCCCCAGGAATGTTGTGAAATATTACCGGCGAGATGTTAGGTTGGGTTAGGTTACGTTATATTACGTTACTGATGTATATGAGGGTTACACGGAGACGAAGAGGCCAACTCGCAAGGAATGTTGTCAAATATTACCGCCGACATGTTAGGTTGGGTTAGCTTTGGTTATATTACGTTAGTGATGTATATAAAGGTCCCACGGAGACGGAGAAGCCAACTCGCCAGGAATGTTGTCAAATATTACCGCCGAGATGATAGGTTGGGTTAGGTTAGGTTATATTACGTTATTGATGTATATAAAGGTCCCACGGAGACGGAGAAGCCAACTCCCCAGGAATGTCGTGAAATATTACCGGCGAGATGTTAGGTTGTGTTAGGTTACGTTATATTACGTTATTAATGTATATGAGGGTTACACGGAGACGAAGAGGCCAACTCGCAAGGAATGTTGTCAAATATTACCGCCGACATGTTAGGATGGGTTAGCTTTGGTTATATTACGTTATTGATGTATATAAAGGTCCCACGGAGACGGAGAAGCCAACTCGCCAGGAATGTTGGCAAATATTACCGCCGAGATGATAGGTTGGGTTAGGTTAGTTTATATTACGTTATTGATGTATATAAAGGTCCCACGGAGACGGAGAGGCTAACTCGCCAGAAATGTGGTCAAATATTACCGCCGAGATGATAGGTTGGGTTAGGTTAGGTTAAATTACGTTATTGATGTATATGAACGTCAAACGGAGACGTAGAGGCCAACTCGCCGCGAATGTTGTCAAATATTACCGCCGAGATGATAGGTTCGGTTAGGTTAGGTTATATGTCGTTATTGATGTATATGAAGGTCCCACGGAGAAGTAGAGGACAACTCGCCAGGTATGTCGTCAAATATTACCGCCGAGATGATAGGTTGGGTTAGGTTAGGTTATATTACGTTATTGATGTATATAAAGGTCCCACGGAGACGGAGAAGCCAACTCCCCAGGAATGTCGTGAAATATTACCGGCGAGATGATAGGTTTGGTTAGGTTAGGTTATATTACGTTATTGATGTATATAACGGTCCCACGGAGACGGTGAAGCCAACTCCCCAGGAATGTTGGCAAATATTACCGCCGAGATGATAGGTTGTGTTAGGTTAGTTTATATTACGTTAGTGATGTATATGAAGGTCAAACGGAGACGTAGAGGCCAACTCGCCACGAATGTTGTCAAATATTACCGCCGAGATGATAGGTTGGGTTAGGTTAGTTTATATTACGTTATTGATGTATATAAAGGTCCCACGGAGACGTAGACGCCAACTCGCCAGGAATGTTGTCAAATATTACCGCCGAAATGATAGGTTGGGTTAGGTTAGGTTATATTACGTTATTGATGTATATAAAGGTCCCACGGAGACGGTGAAGCCAACTCGCCAGGAATGTTGGCAAATATTACCGCCGAGATGATAGGTTGGGTTAGGTTAGTTTATATTACGTTATTGATATATATAAAGGTCCCACGGAGACGTAGACCCCAACTCGCCAGGAATGTTGTCAAATATTACCGCCGAGATGTTAGGTTCGGTTAGGTTAGGTTATATTACGTTAGTGATGTATATGAAGGTCAAACGGAGACGTAGAGGCCGACTCGCCACGAATGTTGTCAAATATTACCGCCGAGATGATAGGTTCGGTTAGGTTAGGTTATATTACGTTATTGATGTATATGAAGGTCCCACGGAGAAGTAGAGGCCAACGCGCCAGGTATGTTGTCAAATATTACCGCCGAGATGATAGGTTGGGTTAGGTTAGGTTATATTACGTTATTGATGTATATAAAGGTCCCACGGAGACGGAGAAGCCAACTCCCCAGGAATGTTGTGAAATATTACCGGCGAGATGTTAGGTTGGGTTAGGTTACGTTATATTACGTTATTGATGTATATGAGGGTTACACGGAGACGAAGAGGCCAACTCGCAAGGAATGTTGTCAAATATTACCGCCGACATGTTAGGTTGGGTTAGCTTTGGTTATATTACGTTAGTGATGTATATAAAGGTCCCACGGAGACGGAGAAGCCAACTCGCCAGGAATGTTGGCAAATATTACCGCCGAGATGATAGGTTGGGTTAGGTTAGTTTATATTATGTTATTGATGTATATAAAGGTCCCACGGAGACGGAGAGGCTAACTCGCCAGAAATGTGGTCAAATATTACCGCCGAGATGATAGGTTGGGTTAGGTTAGGTTAAATTACGTTATTGATGTATATGAACGTCAAACGGAGACGTAGAGGCCAACTCGCCGCGAATGTTGTCAAATATTACCGCCGAGATGATAGGTTCGGTTAGGTTAGGTTATATGTCGTTATTGATGTATATGAAGGTCCCACGGAGAAGTAGAGGACAACTCGCCAGGTATGTCGTCAAATATTACCGCCGAGATGATAGGTTGGGTTAGGTTAGGTTATATTACGTTATTGATGTATATAAAGGTCCCACGGAGACGGAGAAGCCAACTCCCCAGGAATGTCGTGAAATATTACCGGCGAGATGTTAGGTTGTGTTAGGTTACGTTATATTACGTTATTAATGTATATGAGGGTTACACGGAGACGAAGAGGCCAACTCGCAAGGAATGTTGTCAAATATTACCGCCGACATGTTAGGTTGGGTTAGCTTTGGTTATATTACGTTATTGATGTATATAAAGGTCCCACGGAGACGGAGAAGCCAACTCGCCAGGAATGTTGGCAAATATTACCGCCGAGATGATAGGTTGGGTTAGGTTAGTTTATATTACGTTATTGATGTATATAAAGGTCCCACGGAGACGGAGAGGCTAACTCGCCAGAAATGTGGTCAAATATTACCGCCGAGATGATAGGTTGGGTTAGGTTAGGTTAAATTACGTTATTGATGTATATGAACGTCAAACGGAGACGTAGAGGCCATCTCGCCGCGAATGTTGTCAAATATTACCGCCGAGATGATAGGTTCGGTTAGGTTAGGTTATATGTCGTTATTGATGTATATGAAGGTCTCACGGAGACGGAGAACGCAACTCGCCAGGAATGTTGTCAAATATTACCGCCGAGATGATAAGTTGGGTTAGGTTAGTTTATATTACGTTATTGATGTATATAAAGGTACCACGGAGACGTAGACGCCAACTCGCCGGGAATGTTGTCAAATATTACCGCCGAGATGATAGGTTGGGTTAGGTTAGGTTATATTACGTTATTGATGTATATAAAGGTCCCACGGAGACGGTGAAGCCAACTAGCCAGGAATGTTGGCAAATATTACCGCCGAGATGATAGGTTGGGTTAGGTTAGTTTATATTACGTTATTGATGTATATAAAGGTCCCACGGAGACGGAGAGGCTAACTCGCCTGAAATGTGGTCAAATATTACCGCCGAGATGATAGGTTGGGTTAGGTTAGGTTAAATTACGTTATTGATGTATATGAACTTCAAACGGAGACGTAGAGGCCAACTCGCCACGAATGTTGTCAAATATTACCGCCGAGATGATAGGTTCGGTTAGGTTAGGTTATATGTCGTTATTGATGTATATGAAGGTCTCACGGAGACGGAGAAGGCAACTCGCCAGGAATGTTGTCAAATATTACCGCCGAGATGATAGGTTGGGTTAGGTTAGTTTATATTACGTTATTGATGTATATAAAGGTACCACGGAGACGTAGACGCCAACTCGCCAGGAATGTTGTCAAATATTACCGCCGAGATGATAGGTTTGGTTAGGTTAGGTTATATTACGTTATTGATGTATATAACGGTCCCACGGAGACGGTGAAGCCAACTCCCCAGGAATGTTGGCAAATATTACCGCCGAGATGATAGGTTGTGTTAGGTTAGTTTATATTACGTTAGTGATGTATATGAAGGTCAAACGGAGACGTAGAGGCCAACTCGCCACGAATGTTGTCAAATATTACCGCCGAGATGATAGGTTGGGTTAGGTTAGTTTATATTACGTTATTGATGTATATAAAGGTCCCACGGAGACGTAGACGCCAACTCGCCAGGAATGTTGTCAAATATTACCGCCGAAATGATAGGTTGGGTTAGGTTAGGTTATATTACGTTATTGATGTATATAAAGGTCCCACGGAGACGGTGAAGCCAACTCGCCAGGAATGTTGGCAAATATTACCGCCGAGATGATAGGTTGGGTTAGGTTAGTTTATATTACGTTATTGATATATATAAAGGTCCCACGGAGACGTAGACCCCAACTCGCCAGGAATGTTGTCAAATATTACCGCCGAGATGTTAGGTTCGGTTAGGTTAGGTTATATTACGTTAGTGATGTATATGAAGGTCAAACGGAGACGTAGAGGCCGACTCGCCACGAATGTTGTCAAATATTACCGCCGAGATGATAGGTTCGGTTAGGTTAGGTTATATTACGTTATTGATGTATATGAAGGTCCCACGGAGAAGTAGAGGCCAACGCGCCAGGTATGTTGTCAAATATTACCGCCGAGATGATAGGTTGGGTTAGGTTAGGTTATATTACGTTATTGATGTATATAAAGGTCCCACGGAGACGGAGAAGCCAACTCCCCAGGAATGTTGTGAAATATTACCGGCGAGATGTTAGGTTGGGTTAGGTTACGTTATATTACGTTACTGATGTATATGAGGGTTACACGGAGACGAAGAGGCCAACTCGCAAGGAATGTTGTCAAATATTACCGCCGACATGTTAGGTTGGGTTAGCTTTGGTTATATTACGTTAGTGATGTATATAAAGGTCCCACGGAGACGGAGAAGCCAACTCGCCAGGAATGTTGTCAAATATTACCGCCGAGATGATAGGTTGGGTTAGGTTAGGTTATATTACGTTATTGATGTATATAAAGGTCCCACGGAGACGGAGAAGCCAACTCCCCAGGAATGTCGTGAAATATTACCGGCGAGATGTTAGGTTGTGTTAGGTTACGTTATATTACGTTATTAATGTATATGAGGGTTACACGGAGACGAAGAGGCCAACTCGCAAGGAATGTTGTCAAATATTACCGCCGACATGTTAGGTTGGGTTAGCTTTGGTTATATTACGTTATTGATGTATATATAGGTCCCACGGAGACGGAGAAGCCAACTCCCCAGGAATGTCGTGAAATATTACCGGCGAGATGTTAGGTTGTGTTAGGTTACGTTATATTACGTTATTAATGTATATGAGGGTTACACGGAGACGAAGAGGCCAACTCGCAAGGAATGTTGTCAAATATTACCGCCGACATGTTAGGTTGGGTTAGCTTTGGTTATATTACGTTATTGATGTATATAAAGGTCCCACGGAGACGGAGAAGCCAACTCGCCAGGAATGTTGGCAAATATTACCGCCGAGATGATAGGTTGGGTTAGGTTAGTTTATATTACGTTATTGATGTATATAAAGGTCCCACGGAGACGGAGAGGCTAACTCGCCAGAAATGTGGTCAAATATTACCGCCGAGATGATAGGTTGGGTTAGGTTAGGTTAAATTACGTTATTGATGTATATGAACGTCAAACGGAGACGTAGAGGCCAACTCGCCGCGAATGTTGTCAAATATTACCGCCGAGATGATAGGTTCGGTTAGGTTAGGTTATATGTCGTTATTGATGTATATGAAGGTCCCACGGAGAAGTAGAGGACAACTCGCCAGGTATGTCGTCAAATATTACCGCCGAGATGATAGGTTGGGTTAGGTTAGGTTATATTACGTTATTGATGTATATAAAGGTCCCACGGAGACGGAGAAGCCAACTCCCCAGGAATGTCGTGAAATATTACCGGCGAGATGATAGGTTTGGTTAGGTTAGGTTATATTACGTTATTGATGTATATAACGGTCCCACGGAGACGGTGAAGCCAACTCCCCAGGAATGTTGGCAAATATTACCGCCGAGATGATAGGTTGTGTTAGGTTAGTTTATATTACGTTAGTGATGTATATGAAGGTCAAACGGAGACGTAGAGGCCAACTCGCCACGAATGTTGTCAAATATTACCGCCGAGATGATAGGTTGGGTTAGGTTAGTTTATATTACGTTATTGATGTATATAAAGGTCCCACGGAGACGTAGACGCCAACTCGCCAGGAATGTTGTCAAATATTACCGCCGAAATGATAGGTTGGGTTAGGTTAGGTTATATTACGTTATTGATGTATATAAAGGTCCCACGGAGACGGTGAAGCCAACTCGCCAGGAATGTTGGCAAATATTACCGCCGAGATGATAGGTTGGGTTAGGTTAGTTTATATTACGTTATTGATATATATAAAGGTCCCACGGAGACGTAGACCCCAACTCGCCAGGAATGTTGTCAAATATTACCGCCGAGATGTTAGGTTCGGTTAGGTTAGGTTATATTACGTTAGTGATGTATATGAAGGTCAAACGGAGACGTAGAGGCCGACTCGCCACGAATGTTGTCAAATATTACCGCCGAGATGATAGGTTCGGTTAGGTTAGGTTATATTACGTTATTGATGTATATGAAGGTTCCACGGAGAAGTAGAGGCCAACGCGCCAGGTATGTTGTCAAATATTACCGCCGAGATGATAGGTTGGGTTAGGTTAGGTTATATTACGTTATTGATGTATATAAAGGTCCCACGGAGACGGAGAAGCCAACTCCCCAGGAATGTTGTGAAATATTACCGGCGAGATGTTAGGTTGGGTTAGGTTACGTTATATTACGTTATTGATGTATATGAGGGTTACACGGAGACGAAGAGGCCAACTCGCAAGGAATGTTGTCAAATATTACCGCCGACATGTTAGGTTGGGTTAGCTTTGGTTATATTACGTTAGTGATGTATATAAAGGTCCCACGGAGACGGAGAAGCCAACTCGCCAGGAATGTTGGCAAATATTACCGCCGAGATGATAGGTTGGGTTAGGTTAGGTTATATTACGTTATTGATGTATATAAAGGTCCCACGGAGACGGTGAAGCCAACTAGCCAGGAATGTTGGCAAATATTACCGCCGAGATGATAGGTTGGGTTAGGTTAGTTTATATTACGTTATTGATGTATATAAAGGTCCCACGGAGACGGAGAGGCTAACTCGCCTGAAATGTGGTCAAATATTACCGCCGAGATGATAGGTTGGGTTAGGTTAGGTTAAATTACGTTATTGATGTCTATGAACTTCAAACGGAGACGTAGAGGCCAACTCGCCACGAATGTTGTCAAATATTACCGCCGAGATGATAGGTTCGGTTAGGTTAGGTTATATGTCGTTATTGATGTATATGAAGGTCTCACGGAGACGGAGAAGGCAACTCGCCAGGAATGTTGTCAAATATTACCGCCGAGATGATAGGTTGGGTTAGGTTAGTTTATATTACGTTATTGATGTATATAAAGGTACCACGGAGACGTAGACGCCAACTCGCCAGGAATGTTGTCAAATATTACCGCCGAGATGATAGGTTTGGTTAGGTTAGGTTATATTACGTTATTGATGTATATAACGGTCCCACGGAGACGGTGAAGCCAACTCCCCAGGAATGTTGGCAAATATTACCGCCGAGATGATAGGTTGTGTTAGGTTAGTTTATATTACGTTAGTGATGTATATGAAGGTCAAACGGAGACGTAGAGGCCAACTCGCCACGAATGTTGTCAAATATTACCGCCGAGATGATAGGTTGGGTTAGGTTAGTTTATATTACGTTATTGATGTATATAAAGGTCCCACGGAGACGTAGACGCCAACTCGCCAGGAATGTTGTCAAATATTACCGCCGAAATGATAGGTTGGGTTAGGTTAGGTTATATTACGTTATTGATGTATATAAAGGTCCCACGGAGACGGTGAAGCCAACTCGCCAGGAATGTTGGCAAATATTACCGCCGAGATGATAGGTTGGGTTAGGTTAGTTTATATTACGTTATTGATATATATAAAGGTCCCACGGAGACGTAGACCCCAACTCGCCAGGAATGTTGTCAAATATTACCGCCGAGATGTTAGGTTCGGTTAGGTTAGGTTATATTACGTTAGTGATGTATATGAAGGTCAAACGGAGACGTAGAGGCCGACTCGCCACGAATGTTGTCAAATATTACCGCCGAGATGATAGGTTCGGTTAGGTTAGGTTATATTACGTTATTGATGTATATGAAGGTCCCACGGAGAAGTAGAGGCCAACGCGCCAGGTATGTTGTCAAATATTACCGCCGAGATGATAGGTTGGGTTAGGTTAGGTTATATTACGTTATTGATGTATATAAAGGTCCCACGGAGACGGAGAAGCCAACTCCCCAGGAATGTTGTGAAATATTACCGGCGAGATGTTAGGTTGGGTTAGGTTACGTTATATTACGTTATTGATGTATATGAGGGTTACACGGAGACGAAGAGGCCAACTCGCAAGGAATGTTGTCAAATATTACCGCCGACATGTTAGGTTGGGTTAGCTTTGGTTATATTACGTTAGTGATGTATATAAAGGTCCCACGGAGACGGAGAAGCCAACTCGCCAGGAATGTTGTCAAATATTACCGCCGAGATGATAGGTTGGGTTAGGTTAGGTTATATTACGTTATTGATGTATATAAAGGTCCCACGGAGACGGAGAAGCCAACTCCCCAGGAATGTCGTGAAATATTACCGGCGAGATGTTAGGTTGTGTTAGGTTACGTTATATTACGTTATTAATGTATATGAGGGTTACACGGAGACGAAGAGGCCAACTCGCAAGGAATGTTGTCAAATATTACCGCCGACATGTTAGGTTGGGTTAGCTTTGGTTATATTACGTTATTGATGTATATAAAGGTCCCACGGAGACGGAGAAGCCAACTCGCCAGGAATGTTGGCAAATATTACCGCCGAGATGATAGGTTGGGTTAGGTTAGTTTATATTATGTTATTGATGTATATAAAGGTCCCACGGAGACGGAGAGGCTAACTCGCCAGAAATGTGGTCAAATATTACCGCCGAGATGATAGGTTGGGTTAGGTTAGGTTAAATTACGTTATTGATGTATATGAACGTCAAACGGAGACGTAGAGGCCAACTCGCCGCGAATGTTGTCAAATATTACCGCCGAGATGATAGGTTCGGTTAGGTTAGGTTATATGTCGTTATTGATGTATATGAAGGTCCCACGGAGAAGTAGAGGACAACTCGCCAGGTATGTCGTCAAATATTACCGCCGAGATGATAGGTTGGGTTAGGTTAGGTTATATTACGTTATTGATGTATATAAAGGTCCCACGGAGACGGAGAAGCCAACTCCCCAGGAATGTCGTGAAATATTACCGGCGAGATGTTAGGTTGTGTTAGGTTACGTTATATTACGTTATTAATGTATATGAGGGTTACACGGAGACGAAGAGGCCAACTCGCAAGGAATGTTGTCAAATATTACCGCCGACATGTTAGGTTGGGTTAGCTTTGGTTATATTACGTTATTGATGTATATAAAGGTCCCACGGAGACGGAGAAGCCAACTCGCCAGGAATGTTGGCAAATATTACCGCCGAGATGATAGGTTGGGTTAGGTTAGTTTATATTACGTTATTGATGTATATAAAGGTCCCACGGAGACGGAGAGGCTAACTCGCCAGAAATGTGGTCAAATATTACCGCCGAGATGATAGGTTGGGTTAGGTTAGGTTAAATTACGTTATTGATGTATATGAACGTCAAACGGAGACGTAGAGGCCATCTCGCCGCGAATGTTGTCAAATATTACCGCCGAGATGATAGGTTCGGTTAGGTTAGGTTATATGTCGTTATTGATGTATATGAAGGTCCCACGGAGAAGTAGAGGACAACTCGCCAGGTATGTCGTCAAATATTACCGCCGAGATGATAGGTTGGGTTAGGTTAGGTTATATTACGTTATTGATGTATATAAAGGTCCCACGGAGACGGAGAAGCCAACTCCCCAGGAATGTCGTGAAATATTACCGGCGAGATGTTAGGTTGTGTTAGGTTACGTTATATTACGTTATTAATGTATATGAGGGTTACACGGAGACGAAGAGGCCAACTCGCAAGGAATGTTGTCAAATATTACCGCCGACATGTTAGGTTGGGTTAGCTTTGGTTATATTACGTTATTGATGTATATAAAGGTCCCACGGAGACGGAGAAGCCAACTCGCCAGGAATGTTGGCAAATATTACCGCCGAGATGATAGGTTGGGTTAGGTTAGTTTATATTACGTTATTGATGTATATAAAGGTCCCACGGAGACGGAGAGGCTAACTCGCCAGAAATGTGGTCAAATATTACCGCCGAGATGATAGGTTGGGTTAGGTTAGGTTAAATTACGTTATTGATGTATATGAACGTCAAACGGAGACGTAGAGGCCATCTCGCCGCGAATGTTGTCAAATATTACCGCCGAGATGATAGGTTCGGTTAGGTTAGGTTATATGTCGTTATTGATGTATATGAAGGTCTCACGGAGACGGAGAACGCAACTCGCCAGGAATGTTGTCAAATATTACCGCCGAGATGATAAGTTGGGTTAGGTTAGTTTATATTACGTTATTGATGTATATAAAGGTACCACGGAGACGTAGACGCCAACTCGCCGGGAATGTTGTCAAATATTACCGCCGAGATGATAGGTTGGGTTAGGTTAGGTTATATTACGTTATTGATGTATATAAAGGTCCCACGGAGACGGTGAAGCCAACTAGCCAGGAATGTTGGCAAATATTACCGCCGAGATGATAGGTTGGGTTAGGTTAGTTTATATTACGTTATTGATGTATATAAAGGTCCCACGGAGACGGAGAGGCTAACTCGCCTGAAATGTGGTCAAATATTACCGCCGAGATGATAGGTTGGGTTAGGTTAGGTTAAATTACGTTATTGATGTATATGAACTTCAAACGGAGACGTAGAGGCCAACTCGCCACGAATGTTGTCAAATATTACCGCCGAGATGATAGGTTCGGTTAGGTTAGGTTATATGTCGTTATTGATGTATATGAAGGTCTCACGGAGACGGAGAAGGCAACTCGCCAGGAATGTTGTCAAATATTACCGCCGAGATGATAGGTTGGGTTAGGTTAGTTTATATTACGTTATTGATGTATATAAAGGTACCACGGAGACGTAGACGCCAACTCGCCCGGAATGTTGTCAAATATTACCGCCGAGATGATAGGTTTGGTTAGGTTAGGTTATATTACGTTATTGATGTATATAACGGTCCCACGGAGACGGTGAAGCCAACTCCCCAGGAATGTTGGCAAATATTACCGCCGAGATGATAGGTTGTGTTAGGTTAGTTTATATTACGTTAGTGATGTATATGAAGGTCAAACGGAGACGTAGAGGCCAACTCGCCACGAATGTTGTCAAATATTACCGCCGAGATGATAGGTTGGGTTAGGTTAGTTTATATTACGTTATTGATGTATATAAAGGTCCCACGGAGACGTAGACGCCAACTCGCCAGGAATGTTGTCAAATATTACCGCCGAAATGATAGGTTGGGTTAGGTTAGGTTATATTACGTTATTGATGTATATAAAGGTCCCACGGAGACGGTGAAGCCAACTCGCCAGGAATGTTGGCAAATATTACCGTCGAGATGATAGGTTGGGTTAGGTTAGTTTATATTACGTTATTGATATATATAAAGGTCCCACGGAGACGTAGACCCCAACTCGCCAGGAATGTTGTCAAATATTACCGCCGAGATGTTAGGTTCGGTTAGGTTAGGTTATATTACGTTAGTGATGTATATGAAGGTCAAACGGAGACGTAGAGGCCGACTCGCCACGAATGTTGTCAAATATTACCGCCGAGATGATAGGTTCGGTTAGGTTAGGTTATATTACGTTATTGATGTATATGAAGGTCCCACGGAGAAGTAGAGGCCAACGCGCCAGGTATGTTGTCAAATATTACCGCCGAGATGATAGGTTGGGTTAGGTTAGGTTATATTACGTTATTGATGTATATAAAGGTCCCACGGAGACGGAGAAGCCAACTCCCCAGGAATGTTGTGAAATATTACCGGCGAGATGTTAGGTTGGGTTAGGTTACGTTATATTACGTTACTGATGTATATGAGGGTTACACGGAGACGAAGAGGCCAACTCGCAAGGAATGTTGTCAAATATTACCGCCGACATGTTAGGTTGGGTTAGCTTTGGTTATATTACGTTAGTGATGTATATAAAGGTCCCACGGAGACGGAGAAGCCAACTCGCCAGGAATGTTGTCAAATATTACCGCCGAGATGATAGGTTGGGTTAGGTTAGGTTATATTACGTTATTGATGTATATAAAGGTCCCACGGAGACGGAGAAGCCAACTCCCCAGGAATGTCGTGAAATATTACCGGCGAGATGTTAGGTTGTGTTAGGTTACGTTATATTACGTTATTAATGTATATGAGGGTTACACGGAGACGAAGAGGCCAACTCGCAAGGAATGTTGTCAAATATTACCGCCGACATGTTAGGTTGGGTTAGCTTTGGTTATATTACGTTATTGATGTATATAAAGGTCCCACGGAGACGGAGAAGCCAACTCCCCAGGAATGTCGTGAAATATTACCGGCGAGATGTTAGGTTGTGTTAGGTTACGTTATATTACGTTATTAATGTATATGAGGGTTACACGGAGACGAAGAGGCCAACTCGCAAGGAATGTTGTCAAATATTACCGCCGACATGTTAGGTTGGGTTAGCTTTGGTTATATTACGTTATTGATGTATATAAAGGTCCCACGGAGACGGAGAAGCCAACTCGCCAGGAATGTTGGCAAATATTACCGCCGAGATGATAGGTTGGGTTAGGTTAGTTTATATTACGTTATTGATGTATATAAAGGTCCCACGGAGACGGAGAGGCTAACTCGCCAGAAATGTGGTCAAATATTACCGCCGAGATGATAGGTTGGGTTAGGTTAGGTTAAATTACGTTATTGATGTATATGAACGTCAAACGGAGACGTAGAGGCCAACTCGCCGCGAATGTTGTCAAATATTACCGCCGAGATGATAGGTTCGGTTAGGTTAGGTTATATGTCGTTATTGATGTATATGAAGGTTCCACGGAGAAGTAGAGGCCAACGCGCCAGGTATGTTGTCAAATATTACCGCCGAGATGATAGGTTGGGTTAGGTTAGGTTATATTACGTTATTGATGTATATAAAGGTCCCACGGAGACGGAGAAGCCAACTCCCCAGGAATGTTGTGAAATATTACCGGCGAGATGTTAGGTTGGGTTAGGTTACGTTATATTACGTTATTGATGTATATAAAGGTCCCACGGAGACGGTGAAGCCAACTCGCCAGGAATGTTGGCAAATATTACCGCCGAGATGATAGGTTGGGTTAGGTTAGTTTATATTACGTTATTGATATATATAAAGGTCCCACGGAGACGTAGACCCCAACTCGCCAGGAACGTTGTCAAATATTACCGCCGAGATGTTAGGTTCGGTTAGGTTAGGTTATATTACGTTAGTGATGTATATGAAGGTCAAACGGAGACGTAGAGGCCGACTCGCCACGAATGTTGTCAAATATTACCGCCGAGATGATAGGTTCGGTTAGGTTAGGTTATATTACGTTATTGATGTATATGAAGGTCCCACGGAGAAGTAGAGGCCAACGCGCCAGGTATGTTGTCAAATATTACCGCCGAGATGATAGGTTGGGTTAGGTTAGGTTATATTACGTTATTGATGTATATAAAGGTCCCACGGAGACGGAGAAGCCAACTCCCCAGGAATGTTGTGAAATATTACCGGCGAGATGTTAGGTTGGGTTAGGTTACGTTATATTACGTTACTGATGTATATGAGGGTTACACGGAGACGAAGAGGTCAACTCGCAAGGAATGTTGTCAAATATTACCGCCGACATGTTAGGTTGGGTTAGCTTTGGTTATATTACGTTAGTGATGTATATAAAGGTCCCACGGAGACGGAGAAGCCAACTCGCCAGGAATGTTGTCAAATATTACCGCCGAGATGATAGGTTGGGTTAGGTTAGGTTATATTACGTTATTGATGTATATAAAGGTCCCACGGAGACGGAGAAGCCAACTCCCCAGGAATGTCGTGAAATATTACCGGCGAGATGTTAGGTTGTGTTAGGTTACGTTATATTACGTTATTAATGTATATGAGGGTTACACGGAGACGAAGAGGCCAACTCGCAAGGAATGTTGTCAAATATTACCGCCGACATGTTAGGTTGGGTTAGCTTTGGTTATATTACGTTATTGATGTATATAAAGGTCCCACGGAGACGGAGAAGCCAACTCGCCAGGAATGTTGGCAAATATTACCGCCGAGATGATAGGTTGGGTTAGGTTAGTTTATATTACGTTATTGATGTATATAAAGGTCCCACGGAGACGGAGAGGCTAACTCGCCAGAAATGTGGTCAAATATTACCGCCGAGATGATAGGTTGGGTTAGGTTAGGTTAAATTACGTTATTGATGTATATGAACGTCAAACGGAGACGTAGAGGCCAACTCGCCGCGAATGTTGTCAAATATTACCGCCGAGATGATAGGTTCGGTTAGGTTAGGTTATATGTCGTTATTGATGTATATGAAGGTCCCACGGAGAAGTAGAGGACAACTCGCCAGGTATGTCGTCAAATATTACCGCCGAGATGATAGGTTGGGTTAGGTTAGGTTATATTACGTTATTGATGTATATAAAGGTCCCACGGAGACGGAGAAGCCAACTCCCCAGGAATGTCGTGAAATATTACCGGCGAGATGATAGGTTTGGTTAGGTTAGGTTATATTACGTTATTGATGTATATAACGGTCCCACGGAGACGGTGAAGCCAACTCCCCAGGAATGTTGGCAAATATTACCGCCGAGATGATAGGTTGTGTTAGGTTAGTTTATATTACGTTAGTGATGTATATGAAGGTCAAACGGAGACGTAGAGGCCAACTCGCCACGAATGTTGTCAAATATTACCGCCGAGATGATAGGTTGGGTTAGGTTAGTTTATATTACGTTATTGATGTATATAAAGGTCCCACGGAGACGTAGACGCCAACTCGCCAGGAATGTTGTCAAATATTACCGCCGAAATGATAGGTTGGGTTAGGTTAGGTTATATTACGTTATTGATGTATATAAAGGTCCCACGGAGACGGTGAAGCCAACTCGCCAGGAATGTTGGCAAATATTACCGCCGAGATGATAGGTTGGGTTAGGTTAGTTTATATTACGTTATTGATATATATAAAGGTCCCACGGAGACGTAGACCCCAACTCGCCAGGAATGTTGTCAAATATTACCGCCGAGATGTTAGGTTCGGTTAGGTTAGGTTATATTACGTTAGTGATGTATATGAAGGTCAAACGGAGACGTAGAGCCCGACTCGCCACGAATGTTGTCAAATATTACCGCCGAGATGATAGGTTCGGTTAGGATAGGTCATATTACGTTATTGATGTATATGAAGGTTCCACGGAGAAGTAGAGGCCAACGCGCCAGGTATGTTGTCAAATATTACCGCCGAGATGATAGGTTGGGTTAGGTTAGGTTATATTACGTTATTGATGTATATAAAGGTCCCACGGAGACGGAGAAGCCAACTCCCCAGGAATGTTGTGAAATATTACCGGCGAGATGTTAGGTTGGGTTAGGTTACGTTATATTACGTTATTGATGTATATGAGGGTAACACGGAGACGAAGAGGCCAACTCGCAAGGAATGTTGTCAAATATTACCGCCGACATGTTAGGTTGGGTTAGCTTTGGTTATATTACGTTAGTGATGTATATAAAGGTCCCACGGAGACGGAGAAGCCAACTCGCCAGGAATGTTGGCAAATATTACCGCCGAGATGATAGGTTGGGTTAGGTTAGGTTATATTACGTTATTGATGTATATAAAGGTCCCACGGAGACGGTGAAGCCAACTAGCCAGGAATGTTGGCAAATATTACCGCCGAGATGATAGGTTGGGTTAGGTTAGTTTATATTACGTTATTGATGTATATAAAGGTCCCACGGAGACGGAGAGGCTAACTCGCCTGAAATGTGGTCAAATATTACCGCCGAGATGATAGGTTGGGTTAGGTTAGGTTAAATTACGTTATTGATGTATATGAACTTCAAACGGAGACGTAGAGGCCAACTCGCCACGAATGTTGTCAAATATTACCGCCGAGATGATAGGTTCGGTTAGGTTAGGTTATATGTCGTTATTGATGTATATGAAGGTCTCACGGAGACGGAGAAGGCAACTCGCCAGGAATGTTGTCAAATATTACCGCCGAGATGATAGGTTGGGTTAGGTTAGTTTATATTACGTTATTGATGTATATAAAGGTACCACGGAGACGTAGACGCCAACTCGCCAGGAATGTTGTCAAATATTACCGCCGAGATGATAGGTTTGGTTAGGTTAGGTTATATTACGTTATTGATGTATATAACGGTCCCACGGAGACGGTGAAGCCAACTCCCCAGGAATGTTGGCAAATATTACCGCCGAGATGATAGGTTGTGTTAGGTTAGTTTATATTACGTTAGTGATGTATATGAAGGTCAAACGGAGACGTAGAGGCCAACTCGCCACGAATGTTGTCAAATATTACCGCCGAGATGATAGGTTGGGTTAGGTTAGTTTATATTACGTTATTGATGTATATAAAGGTCCCACGGAGACGTAGACGCCAACTCGCCAGGAATGTTGTCAAATATTACCGCCGAAATGATAGGTTGGGTTGGGTTAGGTTATATTACGTTATTGATGTATATAAAGGTCCCACGGAGACGGTGAAGCCAACTCGCCAGGAATGTTGGCAAATATTACCGCCGAGATGATAGGTTGGGTTAGGTTAGTTTATATTACGTTATTGATATATATAAAGGTCCCACGGAGACGTAGACCCCAACTCGCCAGGAATGTTGTCAAATATTACCGCCGAGATGTTAGGTTCGGTTAGGTTAGGTTATATTACGTTAGTGATGTATATGAAGGTCAAACGGAGACGTAGAGGCCGACTCGCCACGAATGTTGTCAAATATTACCGCCGAGATGATAGGTTCGGTTAGGTTAGGTTATATTACGTTATTGATGTATATGAAGGTCCCACGGAGAAGTAGAGGCCAACGCGCCAGGTATGTTGTCAAATATTACCGCCGAGATGATAGGTTGGGTTAGGTTAGGTTATATTACGTTATTGATGTATATAAAGGTCCCACGGAGACGGAGAAGCCAACTCCCCAGGAATGTTGTGAAATATTACCGGCGAGATGTTAGGTTGGGTTACGTTACGTTATATTACGTTACTGATGTATATGAGGGTTACACGGAGACGAAGAGGCCAACTCGCAAGGAATGTTGTCAAATATTACCGCCGACATGTTAGGTTGGGTTAGCTTTGGTTATATTACGTTAGTGATGTATATAAAGGTCCCACGGAGACGGAGAAGCCAACTCGCCAGGAATGTTGTCAAATATTACCGCCGAGATGATAGGTTGGGTTAGGTTAGGTTATATTACGTTATTGATGTATATAAAGGTCCCACGGAGACGGAGAAGCCAACTCCCCAGGAATGTCGTGAAATATTACCGGCGAGATGTTAGGTTGTGTTAGGTTACGTTATATTACGTTATTAATGTATATGAGGGTTACACGGAGACGAAGAGGCCAACTCGCAAGGAATGTTGTCAAATATTACCGCCGACATGTTAGGTTGGGTTAGCTTTGGTTATATTACGTTATTGATGTATATAAAGGTCCCACGGAGACGGAGAAGCCAACTCGCCAGGAATGTTGGCAAATATTACCGCCGAGATGATAGGTTGGGTTAGGTTAGTTTATATTACGTTATTGATGTATATAAAGGTCCCACGGAGACGGAGAGGCTAACTCGCCAGAAATGTGGTCAAATATTACCGCCGAGATGATAGGTTGGGTTAGGTTAGGTTAAATTACGTTATTGATGTATATGAACGTCAAACGGAGACGTAGAGGCCAACTCGCCGCGAATGTTGTCAAATATTACCGCCGAGATGATAGGTTCGGTTAGGTTAGGTTATATGTCGTTATTGATGTATATGAAGGTCCCACGGAGAAGTAGAGGACAACTCGCCAGGTATGTCGTCAAATATTACCGCCGAGATGATAGGTTGGGTTAGGTTAGGTTATATTACGTTATTGATGTATATAAAGGTCCCACGGAGACGGAGAAGCCAACTCCCCAGGAATGTCGTGAAATATTACCGGCGAGATGATAGGTTTGGTTAGGTTAGGTTATATTACGTTATTGATGTATATAACGGTCCCACGGAGACGGTGAAGCCAACTCCCCAGGAATGTTGGCAAATATTACCGCCGAGATGATAGGTTGTGTTAGGTTAGTTTATATTACGTTAGTGATGTATATGAAGGTCAAACGGAGACGTAGAGGCCAACTCGCCACGAATGTTGTCAAATATTACCGACGAGATGATAGGTTGGGTTAGGTTAGTTTATATTACGTTATTGATGTATATAAAGGTCCCACGGAGACGTAGACGCCAACTCGCCAGGAATGTTGTCAAATATTACCGCCGAAATGATAGGTTGGGTTAGGTTAGGTTATATTACGTTATTGATGTATATAAAGGTCCCACGGAGACGGTGAAGCCAACTCGCCAGGAATGTTGGCAAATATTACCGCCGAGATGATAGGTTGGGTTAGGTTAGTTTATATTACGTTATTGATATATATAAAGGTCCCACGGAGACGTAGACCCCAACTCGCCAGGAATGTTGTCAAATATTACCGCCGAGATGTTAGGTTTGGTTAGGTTAGGTTATATTACGTTAGTGATGTATATGAAGGTCAAACGGAGACGTAGAGGCCGACTCGCCACGAATGTTGTCAAATATTACCGCCGAGATGATAGGTTCGGTTAGGTTAGGTTATATTACGTTATTGATGTATATGAAGGTCCCACGGAGAAGTAGAGGCCAACGCGCCAGGTATGTTGTCAAATATTACCGCCGAGATGATAGGTTGGGTTAGGTTAGGTTATATTACGTTATTGATGTATATAAAGGTCCCACGGAGACGGAGAAGCCAACTCCCCAGGAATGTTGTGAAATATTACCGGCGAGATGTTAGGTTGGGTTAGGTTACGTTATATTACGTTATTGATGTATATGAGGGTTACACGGAGACGAAGAGGCCAACTCGCAAGGAATGTTGTCAAATATTACCGCCGACATGTTAGGTTGGGTTAGCTTTGGTTATATTACGTTAGTGATGTATATAAAGGTCCCACGGAGACGGAGAAGCCAACTCGCCAGGAATGTTGTCAAATATTACCGCCGAGATGATAGGTTGGGTTAGGTTAGGTTATATTACGTTATTGATGTATATAAAGGTCCCACGGAGACGGAGAAGCCAACTCCCCAGGAATGTCGTGAAATATTACCGGCGAGATGTTAGGTTGTGTTAGGTTACGTTATATTACGTTATTAATGTATATGAGGGTTACACGGAGACGAAGAGGCCAACTCGCAAGGAATGTTGTCAAATATTACCGCCGACATGTTAGGTTGGGTTAGCTTTGGTTATATTACGTTATTGATGTATATAAAGGTCCCACGGAGACGGAGAAGCCAACTCGCCAGGAATGTTGGCAAATATTACCGCCGAGATGATAGGTTGGGTTAGGTTAGTTTATATTATGTTATTGATGTATATAAAGGTCCCACGGAGACGGAGAGGCTAACTCGCCAGAAATGTGGTCAAATATTACCGCCGAGATGATAGGTTGGGTTAGGTTAGGTTAAATTACGTTATTGATGTATATGAACGTCAAACGGAGACGTAGAGGCCAACTCGCCGCGAATGTTGTCAAATATTACCGCCGAGATGATAGGTTCGGTTAGGTTAGGTTATATGTCGTTATTGATGTATATGAAGGTCCCACGGAGAAGTAGAGGACAACTCGCCAGGTATGTCGTCAAATATTACCGCCGAGATGATAGGTTGGGTTAGGTTAGGTTATATTACGTTATTGATGTATATAAAGGTCCCACGGAGACGGAGAAGCCAACTCCCCAGGAATGTCGTGAAATATTACCGGCGAGATGTTAGGTTGTGTTAGGTTACGTTATATTACGTTATTAATGTATATGAGGGTTACACGGAGACGAAGAGGCCAACTCGCAAGGAATGTTGTCAAATATTACCGCCGACATGTTAGGTTGGGTTAGCTTTGGTTATATTACGTTATTGATGTATATAAAGGTCCCACGGAGACGGAGAAGCCAACTCGCCAGGAATGTTGGCAAATATTACCGCCGAGATGATAGGTTGGGTTAGGTTAGTTTATATTACGTTATTGATGTATATAAAGGTCCCACGGAGACGGAGAGGCTAACTCGCCAGAAATGTGGTCAAATACTACCGCCGAGATGATAGGTTGGGTTAGGTTAGGTTAAATTACGTTATTGATGTATATGAACGTCAAACGGAGACGTAGAGGCCATCTCGCCGCGAATGTTGTCAAATATTACCGCCGAGATGATAGGTTCGGTTAGGTTAGGTTATATGTCGTTATTGATGTATATGAAGGTCTCACGGAGACGGAGAACGCAACTCGCCAGGAATGTTGTCAAATATTACCGCCGAGATGATAAGTTGGGTTAGGTTAGTTTATATTACGTTATTGATGTATATAAAGGTACCACGGAGACGTAGACGCCAACTCGCCGGGAATGTTGTCAAATATTACCGCCGAGATGATAGGTTGGGTTAGGTTAGGTTATATTACGTTATTGATGTATATAAAGGTCCCACGGAGACGGTGAAGCCAACTAGCCAGGAATGTTGGCAAATATTACCGCCGAGATGATAGGTTGGGTTAGGTTAGTTTATATTACGTTATTGATGTATATAAAGGTCCCACGGAGACGGAGAGGCTAACTCGCCTGAAATGTGGTCAAATATTACCGCCGAGATGATAGGTTGGGTTAGGTTAGGTTAAATTACGTTATTGATGTATATGAACTTCAAACGGAGACGTAGAGGCCAACTCGCCACGAATGTTGTCAAATATTACCGCCGAGATGATAGGTTCGGTTAGGTTAGGTTATATGTCGTTATTGATGTATATGAAGGTCTCACGGAGACGGAGAAGGCAACTCGCCAGGAATGTTGTCAAATATTACCGCCGAGATGATAGGTTGGGTTAGGTTAGTTTATATTACGTTATTGATGTATATAAAGGTACCACGGAGACGTAGACGCCAACTCGCCAGGAATGTTGTCAAATATTACCGCCGAGATGATAGGTTTGGTTAGGTTAGGTTATATTACGTTATTGATGTATATAACGGTCCCACGGAGACGGTGAAGCCAACTCCCCAGGAATGTTGGCAAATATTACCGCCGAGATGATAGGTTGTGTTAGGTTAGTTTATATTACGTTAGTGATGTATATGAAGGTCAAACGGAGACGTAGAGGCCAACTCGCCACGAATGTTGTCAAATATTACCGCCGAGATGATAGGTTGGGTTAGGTTAGTTTATATTACGTTATTGATGTATATAAAGGTCCCACGGAGACGTAGACGCCAACTCGCCAGGAATGTTGTCAAATATTACCGCCGAAATGATAGGTTGGGTTAGGTTAGGTTATATTACGTTATTGATGTATATAAAGGTCCCACGGAGACGGTGAAGCCAACTCGCCAGGAATGTTGGCAAATATTACCGCCGAGATGATAGGTTGGGTTAGGTTAGTTTATATTACGTTATTGATATATATAAAGGTCCCACGGAGACGTAGACCCCAACTCGCCAGGAATGTTGTCAAATATTACCGCCGAGATGTTAGGTTCGGTTAGGTTAGGTTATATTACGTTAGTGATGTATATGAAGGTCAAACGGAGACGTAGAGGCCGACTCGCCACGAATGTTGTCAAATATTACCGCCGAGATGATAGGTTCGGTTAGGTTAGGTTATATTACGTTATTGATGTATATGAAGGTCCCACGGAGAAGTAGAGGCCAACGCGCCAGGTATGTTGTCAAATATTACCGCCGAGATGATAGGTTGGGTTAGGTTAGGTTATATTACGTTATTGATGTATATAAAGGTCCCACGGAGACGGAGAAGCCAACTCCCCAGGAATGTTGTGAAATATTACCGGCGAGATGTTAGGTTGGGTTAGGTTACGTTATATTACGTTACTGATGTATATGAGGGTTACACGGAGACGAAGAGGCCAACTCGCAAGGAATGTTGTCAAATATTACCGCCGACATGTTAGGTTGGGTTAGCTTTGGTTATATTACGTTAGTGATGTATATAAAGGTCCCACGGAGACGGAGAAGCCAACTCGCCAGGAATGTTGTCAAATATTACCGCCGAGATGATAGGTTGGGTTAGGTTAGGTTATATTACGTTATTGATGTATATAAAGGTCCCACGGAGACGGAGAAGCCAACTCCCCAGGAATGTCGTGAAATATTACCGGCGAGATGTTAGGTTGTGTTAGGTTACGTTATATTACGTTATTAATGTATATGAGGGTTACACGGAGACGAAGAGGCCAACTCGCAAGGAATGTTGTCAAATATTACCGCCGACATGTTAGGTTGGGTTAGCTTTGGTTATATTACGTTATTGATGTATATAAAGGTCCCACGGAGACGGAGAAGCCAACTCGCCAGGAATGTTGGCAAATATTACCGCCGAGATGATAGGTTGGGTTAGGTTAGTTTATATTACGTTATTGATGTATATAAAGGTCCCACGGAGACGGAGAGGCTAACTCGCCAGAAATGTGGTCAAATATTACCGCCGAGATGATAGGTTGGGTTAGGTTAGGTTAAATTACGTTATTGATGTATATGAACGTCAAACGGAGACGTAGAGGCCAACTCGCCGCGAATGTTGTCAAATATTACCGCCGAGATGATAGGTTCGGTTAGGTTAGGTTATATGTCGTTATTGATGTATATGAAGGTCCCACGGAGAAGTAGAGGACAACTCGCCAGGTATGTCGTCAAATATTACCGCCGAGATGATAGGTTGGGTTAGGTTAGTTTATATTACGTTATTGATGTATATAAAGGTCCCACGGAGACGGAGAGGATAACTCGCCTGAAATGTGGTCAAATATTACCGCCGAGATGATAGGTTGGGTTAGGTTAGGTTAAATTACGTTATTGATGTATATAACGGTCCCACGGAGACGGTGAAGCCAACTCCCCAGGAATGTTGGCAAATATTACCGCCGAGATGATAGGTTGTGTTAGGTTAGTTTATATTACGTTAGTGATGTATATGAAGGTCAAACGGAGACGTAGAGGCCAACTCGCCACGAATGTTGTCAAATATTACCGCCGAGATGATAGGTTGGGTTAGGTTAGTTTATATTACGTTATTGATGTATATAAAGGTCCCACGGAGACGTAGACGCCAACTCGCCAGGAATGTTGTCAAATATTACCGCCGAGATGATAGGTTGGGTTAGGTTAGGTTATATTACGTTATTGATGTATATAAAGGTCCCACGGAGACGGTGAAGCCAACTCGCCAGGAATGTTGGCAAATATTACCGCCGAGATGATAGGTTGGGTTAGGTTAGTTTATATTACGTTATTGATATATATAAAGGTCCCACGGAGACGTAGACCCCAACTCGCCAGGAATGTTGTCAAATATTACCGCCGAGATGTTAGGTTCGGTTAGGTTAGGTTATATTACGTTAATGATGTATATGAAGGTCAAACGGAGACGTAGAGGCCGACTCGCCACGAATGTTGTCAAATATTACCGCCGAGATGATAGGTTGGGTTAGGTTAGTTTATATTACGTTATTGATGTATATGAAGGTCCCACGGAGAAGTAGAGGCCAACGCGCCAGGTATGTTGTCAAATATTACCGCCGAGATGATAGGTTGGGTTAGGTTAGGTTATATTACGTTATTGATGTATATAAAGGTCCCACGGAGACGGAGAAGCCAACTCCCCAGGAATGTTGTGAAATATTACCGGCGAGATGTTAGGTTGGGTTAGGTTACGTTATATTACGTTATTGATGTATATGAGGGTTACACGGAGACGAAGAGGCCAACTCGCAAGGAATGTTGTCAAATATTACCGCCGACATGTTAGGTTGGGTTAGCTTTGGTTATATTACGTTATTGATGTATATAAAGGTCCCACGGAGACGGAGAAGCCAACTAGCCAGGAATGTTGTCAAATATTACCGCCGAGATGATAGGTTGGGTTAGGTTAGGTTATATTACGTTATTGATGTATATAAAGGTCCCACGGAGACGGAGAAGCCAACTCCCCAGTAATGTCGTGAAATATTACCGGCGAGATGTTAGGTTGTGTTAGGTTACGTTATATTACGTTATTAATGTATATGAGGGTTACACGGAGACGAAGAGGCCAACTCGCAAGGAATGTTGTCAAATATTACCGCCGACATGTTAGGTTGGGTTAGCTTTGGTTATATTACGTTATTGATGTATATAAAGGTCCCACGGTGACGGAGAAGCCAACTCGCCAGGAATGTTGGCAAATATTACCGCCGAGATGATAGGTTGGGTTAGGTTAGTTTATATTACGTTATTGATGTATATAAAGGTCCCACGGAGACGGAGAGGCTAACTCGCCAGAAATGTGGTCAAATATTACCGCCGAGATGATAGGTTGGGTTAGGCTAGGTTAAATTACGTTATTGATGTATATGAACTTCAAACGGAGACGTAGAGGCCAACTCGCCACGAATGTTGTCAAATATTACCGCCGAGATGATAGGTTCGGTTAGGTTAGGTTATATGTCGTTATTGATGTATATGAAGGTCTCACGGAGACGGAGAAGGCAACTCGCGAGGAATGTTGGCAAATATTACCGCCGAGATGATAGGTTGGGTTAGGTTAGTTTATATTACGTTATTGATGTATATAAAGGTCCCACGGGGACGGAGAGGCTAACTCGCCAGAAATGTGGTCAAATATTACCGCCGAGATGATAGGTTGGGTTAGGTTAGGTTAAATTACGTTATTGATGTATATGAACTTCAAACGGAGACGTAGAGGCCAACTCGCCACGAATGTTGTCAAATATTACCGCCGAGATGATATGTTCGGTTAGGTTAGGTTATATGTCGTTATTGATGTATATGAAGGTCTCACGGAGACGGAGAAGGCAACTCGCCAGGAATGTTGTCAAATATTACCGCCGAGATGATAGGTTGGGTTAGGTTAGTTTATATTACGTTATTGATGTATATAAAGGTACCACGGAGACGTAGACGCCAACTCGCCAGGAATGTTGTCAAATATTACCGCCGAGATGATAGGTTGGGTTAGGTTAGGTTATATTACGTTATTGATGTATATAACGGTCCCACGGAGACGGTGAAGCCAACTCCCCAGGAATGTTGGCAAATATTACCGCCGAGATGGTAGGTTGTGTTAGGTTAGTTTATATTACGTTAGTGATGTATATGAAGGTCAAACGGAGACGTAGAGGCCAACTCGCCACGAATGTTGTCAAATATTACCGCCGAGATGATAGGTTGGGTTAGGATAGTTTATATTACGTTATTGATGTATATAAAGGTCCCACGGAGACGTAGACGCCAACTCGCCAGGAATGTTGTCAAATATTACCGCCGAGATGATAGGTTGGGTTAGGTTAGGTTGTATTACGTTATTGATGTATATAAAGGTCCCACGGAGACGGTGAAGCCAACTCGCCAGGAATGTTGTCAAATATTACCGCCGAGATGTTAGGTTCGGTTAGGTTAGGTTATATTACGTTAGTGATGTATATGAAGGTCAAACGGAGACGTAGAGGCCGACTCGCCACGAATGTTGTCAAATATTACCGCCGAGATGATAGTTTCGGTTAGGTTAGGTTATATGTCGTTTTTGATGTATATGAAGGTCCCACGGAGAAGTAGAGGCCAACGCGCCAGGTATGTTGTCAAATATTACCGCCGAGATGATAGGTTGGGTTAGGTTAGGTTATATTACGTTATTGATGTATATAAAGGTCCCACAGAGACGGAGAAGCCAACTCCCCAGGAATGTCGTGAAATATTACCGGCGAGATGTTAGGTTGTGTTAGGTTACGTTATATTACGTTATTAATGTATATGAGGGTTACACGGAGACGGAGAGGCTAACTCGCCAGAAATGTGGTCAAATATTACCGCCGAGATGATAGGTTGGGTTAGGTTAGGTTAAATTACGTTATTGATGTATATGAACTTCAAACGGAGACGTAGAGGCCAACTCGCCACGAATGTTGTCAAATATTACCGCCGAGATGATAGGTTGGGTTAGGTTAGGTTATATTACGTTATTGATGTATATAAAGGTCCCACGGAGACGGTGAAGCCAACTAGCCAGGAATGTTGGCAAATATTACCGCCGAGATGATAGGTTGTGTTAGGTTAGTTTATATTACGTTAGTGATGTATATGAAGGTCAAACGGAGACGTAGAGGCCAACTCGAAACGAATGTTGTCCAATATTACCGCCGAGATGATAGGTTGGGTTAGGTTAGTTTATATTACGTTATTGATGTATATAAAGGTCCCACGGAGACGTAGACGCCAACTCGCCAGGAATGTTGTCAAATATTACCGCCGAGATGATAGGTTGGGTTAGGTTAGGTTATATTACGTTATTGATGTATATAAAGGTCCCACGGAGACGGTGAAGCCAACTCGCCAGGAATGTTGTCAAATATTACCGCCGAGATGTTAGGTTCGGTTAGGTTAGGTTATATTACGTTAGTGATGTATATGAAGGTCAAACGGAGACGTAGAGGCCGACTCGCCACGAATGTTGTCAAATATTACCGCGGAGAAGATAGGTTCGGTTAGGTTAGGTTATATGTCGTTATTGATGTATATGAAGGTCCCACGGAGAAGTAGAGGCCAACTTGCCAGGTATGTTGTCAAATATTACCGCTGAGATGATAGGTTGGGTTAGGTTAGGTTATATTACGTTATTGATGTATATAAAGGTCCCACGGAGACGGAGAAGCCAACTCCCCAGGAATGTTGTGAAATATTACCGGCGAGATGTTAGGTTGGGTTAGGTTACGTTATATTACGTTATTGATGTATATGAGGGTTACACGGAGACGAAGAGGCCAACTCGCAAGGAATGTTGTCAAATGTTACCGCCGACATGTTAGGTTGGGTTAGCTTTGGTTATATTACGTTATTGATGTATATAAAGGTCCCACGGAGACGGAGAAGCCAACTCGCCAGGAATGTTGTCAAATATTACCGCCGAGATGATAGGTTGGGTTAGGTTAGGTTATATTACGTTATTGATGTATATAAAGGTCCCACAGAGACGGAGAAGCCAACTCCCCAGGAATGTCGTGAAATATTACCGCCGAGATGTTAGGTTCGGTTAGGTTAGGTTATATTACGTTAGTGATGTATATGAAGGTCAAACGGAGACGTAGAGGCCGACTCGCCACGAATGTTGTCAAATATTACCGCGGAGAAGATAGGTTCGGTTAGGTTAGGTTATATGTCGTTTTTGATGTATATGAAGGTCCCACGGAGAAGTAGAGGCCAACGCGCCAGGTATGTTGTCAAATATTACCGCCGAGATGATAGGTTGGGTTAGGTTAGGTTATATTACGTTATTGATGTATATAAAGGTCCCACAGAGACGGAGAAGCCAACTCCCCAGGAATGTCGTGAAATATTACCGGCGAGATGTTAGGTTGTGTTAGGTTACGTTATATTACGTTATTAATGTATATGAGGGTTACACGGAGACGGAGAGGCTAACTCGCCAGAAATGTGGTCAAATATTACCGCCGAGATGATAGGTTGGGTTAGGTTAGGTTAAATTACGTTATTGATGTATATGAACTTCAAACGGAGACGTAGAGGCCAACTCGCCACGAATGTTGTCAAATATTACCGCCGAGATGATAGGTTGGGTTAGGTTAGGTTATATTACGTTATTGATGTATATAAAGGTCCCACGGAGACGGTGAAGCCAACTAGCCAGGAATGTTGGCAAATATTACCGCCGAGATGATAGGTTGTGTTAGGTTAGTTTATATTACGTTAGTGATGTATATGAAGGTCAAACGGAGACGTAGAGGCCAACTCGAAACGAATGTTGTCCAATATTACCGCCGAGATGATAGGTTGGGTTAGGTTAGTTTATATTACGTTATTGATGTATATAAAGGTCCCACGGAGACGTAGACGCCAACTCGCCAGGAATGTTGTCAAATATTACCGCCGAGATGATAGGTTGGGTTAGGTTAGGTTATATTACGTTATTGATGTATATAAAGGTCCCACGGAGACGGTGAAGCCAACTCGCCAGGAATGTTGTCAAATATTACCGCCGAGATGTTAGGTTCGGTTAGGTTAGGTTATATTACGTTAGTGATGTATATGAAGGTCAAACGGAGACGTAGAGGCCGACTCGCCACGAATGTTGTCAAATATTACCGCGGAGAAGATAGGTTCGGTTAGGTTAGGTTATATGTCGTTATTGATGTATATGAAGGTCCCACGGAGAAGTAGAGGCCAACTTGCCAGGTATGTTGTCAAATATTACCGCTGAGATGATAGGTTGGGTTAGGTTAGGTTATATTACGTTATTGATGTATATAAAGGTCCCACGGAGACGGAGAAGCCAACTCCCCAGGAATGTTGTGAAATATTACCGGCGAGATGTTAGGTTGGGTTAGGTTACGTTATATTACGTTATTGATGTATATGAGGGTTACACGGAGACGAAGAGGCCAACTCGCAAGGAATGTTGTCAAATGTTACCGCCGACATGTTAGGTTGGGTTAGCTTTGGTTATATTACGTTATTGATGTATATAAAGGTCCCACGGAGACGGAGAAGCCAACTCGCCAGGAATGTTGTCAAATATTACCGCCGAGATGATAGGTTGGGTTAGGTTAGGTTATATTACGTTATTGATGTATATAAAGGTCCCACAGAGACGGAGAAGCCAACTCCCCAGGAATGTCGTGAAATATTACCGGCGAGATGTTAGGTTGTGTTAGGTTACGTTATATTACGTTATTAATGTATATGAGGGTTACACGGAGACGAAGAGGCCAACTCGCAAGGAATGTTGTCAAATATTACCGCCGACATGTTAGGTTGGGTTAGCTTTGGTTATATTACGTTATTGATGTATATAAAGGTCCCACGGAGACGGAGAAGCCAACTCGCCAGGAATGTTGGCAAATATTACCGCCGAGATGATAGGTTGGGTTAGGTTAGTTTATATTACGTTATTGATGTATATAAAGGTCCCACGGAGACGGAGAGGCTAACTCGCCTGAAATGTGGTCAAATATTACCGCCGAGATGATAGGTTGGGTTAGGTTAGGTTAAATTACGTTATTGATGTATATGAACTTCAAACGGAGACGTAGAGGCCAACTCGCCACGAATGTTGTCAAATATTACCGCCGAGATGATAGGTTCGGTTAGGTTAGGTTATATGTCGTTATTGATGTATATGAAGGTCTCACGGAGACGGAGAAGGCAACTCGCGAGGAATGTTGGCAAATATTACCGCCGAGATGATAGGTTGGGTTAGGTTAGTTTATATTACGTTATTGATGTATATAAAGGTCCCACGGGGACGGAGAGGCTAACTCGCCAGAAATGTGGTCAAATATTACCGCCGAGATGATAGGTTGGGTTAGGTTAGGTTAAATTACGTTATTGATGTATATGAACTTCAAACGGAGACGTAGAGGCCAACTCGCCACGAATGTTGTCAAATATTACCGCCGAGATGATATGTTCGGTTAGGTTAGGTTATATGTCGTTATTGATGTATATGAAGGTCTCACGGAGACGGAGAAGGCAACTCGCCAGGAATGTTGTCAAATATTACCGCCGAGATGATAGGTTGGGTTAGGTTAGTTTATATTACGTTATTGATGTATATAAAGGTACCACGGAGACGTAGACGCCAACTCGCCAGGAATGTTGTCAAATATTACCGCCGAGATGATAGGTTGGGTTAGGTTAGGTTATATTACGTTATTGATGTATATAACGGTCCCACGGAGACGGTGAAGCCAACTCCCCAGGAATGTTGGCAAATATTACCGCCGAGATGGTAGGTTGTGTTAGGTTAGTTTATATTACGTTAGTGATGTATATGAAGGTCAAACGGAGACGTAGAGGCCAACTCGCCACGAATGTTGTCAAATATTACCGCCGAGATGATAGGTTGGGTTAGGTTAGGTTATATTACGTTATTGATGTATATAAAGGTCCCACAGAGACGGAGAAGCCAACTCCCCAGTAATGTCGTGAAATATTACCGGCGAGATGTTAGGTTGTGTTAGGTTACGTTATATTACGTTATTAATGTATATGAGGGTTACACGGAGACGAAGAGGCCAACTCGCAAGGAATGTTGTCAAATATTACCGCCGACATGTTAGGTTGGGTTAGCTTTGGTTATATTACGTTATTGATGTATATAAAGGTCCCACGGTGACGGAGAAGCCAACTCGCCAGGAATGTTGGCAAATATTACCGCCGAGATGATAGGTTGGGTTAGGTTAGTTTATATTACGTTATTGATGTATATAAAGGTCCCACGGAGACGGAGAGGCTAACTCGCCAGAAATGTGGTCAAATATTACCGCCGAGATGATAGGTTGGGTTAGGTTAGGTTAAATTACGTTATTGATGTATATGAACTTCAAACGGAGACGTAGAGGCCAACTCGCCACGAATGTTGTCAAATATTAACGCCGAGATGATAGGTTCGGTTAGGTTAGGTTATATGTCGTTATTGATGTATATGAAGGTCTCACGGAGACGGAGAAGGCAACTCGCGAGGAATGTTGGCAAATATTACCGCCGAGATGATAGGTTGGGTTAGGTTAGTTTATATTACGTTATTGATGTATATAAAGGTCCCACGGGGACGGAGAGGCTAACTCGCCAGAAATGTGGTCAAATATTACCGCCGAGATGATAGGTTGGGTTAGGTTAGGTTAAATTACGTTATTGATGTATATGAACTTCAAACGGAGACGTAGAGGCCAACTCGCCACGAATGTTGTCAAATATTACCGCCGAGATGATATGTTCGGTTAGGTTAGGTTATATGTCGTTATTGATGTATATGAAGGTCTCACGGAGACGGAGAAGGCAACTCGCCAGGAATGTTGTCAAATATTACCGCCGAGATGATAGGTTGGGTTAGGTTAGTTTATATTACGTTATTGATGTATATAAAGGTACCACGGAGACGTAGACGCCAACTCGCCAGGAATGTTGTCAAATATTACCGCCGAGATGATAGGTTGGGTTAGGTTAGGTTATATTACGTTATTGATGTATATAACGGTCCCACGGAGACGGTGAAGCCAACTCCCCAGGAATGTTGGCAAATATTACCGCCGAGATGGTAGGTTGTGTTAGGTTAGTTTATATTACGTTAGTGATGTATATGAAGGTCAAACGGAGACGTAGAGGCCAACTCGCCACGAATGTTGTCAAATATTACCGCCGAGATGATAGGTTGGGTTAGGATAGTTTATATTACGTTATTGATGTATATAAAGGTCCCACGGAGACGTAGACGCCAACTCGCCAGGAATGTTGTCAAATATTACCGCCGAGATGATAGGTTGGGTTAGGTTAGGTTGTATTACGTTATTGATGTATATAAAGGTCCCACGGAGACGGTGAAGCCAACTCGCCAGGAATGTTGTCAAATATTACCGCCGAGATGTTAGGTTCGGTTAGGTTAGGTTATATTACGTTAGTGATGTATATGAAGGTCAAACGGAGACGTAGAGGCCGACTCGCCACGAATGTTGTCAAATATTACCGCCGAGATGATAGTTTCGGTTAGGTTAGGTTATATGTCGTTTTTGATGTATATGAAGGTCCCACGGAGAAGTAGAGGCCAACGCGCCAGGTATGTTGTCAAATATTACCGCCGAGATGATAGGTTGGGTTAGGTTAGGTTATATTACGTTATTGATGTATATAAAGGTCCCACAGAGACGGAGAAGCCAACTCCCCAGGAATGTCGTGAAATATTACCGGCGAGATGTTAGGTTGTGTTAGGTTACGTTATATTACGTTATTATTGTATATGAGGGTTACACGGAGACGGAGAGGCTAACTCGCCAGAAATGTGGTCAAATATTACCGCCGAGATGATAGGTTGGGTTAGGTTAGGTTAAATTACGTTATTGATGTATATGAACTTCAAACGGAGACGTAGAGGCCAACTCGCCACGAATGTTGTCAAATATTACCGCCGAGATGATAGGTTGGGTTAGGTTAGGTTATATTACGTTATTGATGTATATAAAGGTCCCACGGAGACGGTGAAGCCAACTAGCCAGGAATGTTGGCAAATATTACCGCCGAGATGATAGGTTGTGTTAGGTTAGTTTATATTACGTTAGTGATGTATATGAAGGTCAAACGGAGACGTAGAGGCCAACTCGAAACGAATGTTGTCCAATATTACCGCCGAGATGATAGGTTGGGTTAGGTTAGTTTATATTACGTTATTGATGTATATAAAGGTCCCACGGAGACGTAGACGCCAACTCGCCAGGAATGTTGTCAAATATTACCGCCGAGATGATAGGTTGGGTTAGGTTAGGTTATATTACGTTATTGATGTATATAAAGGTCCCACGGAGACGGTGAAGCCAACTCGCCAGGAATGTTGTCAAATATTACCGCCGAGATGTTAGGTTCGGTTAGGTTAGGTTATATTACGTTAGTGATGTATATGAAGGTCAAACGGAGACGTAGAGGCCGACTCGCCACGAATGTTGTCAAATATTACCGCGGAGAAGATAGGTTCGGTTAGGTTAGGTTATATGTCGTTATTGATGTATATGAAGGTCCCACGGAGAAGTAGAGGCCAACTCGCCAGGTATGTTGTCAAATATTACCGCTGAGATGATAGGTTGGGTTAGGTTAGGTTATATTACGTTATTGATGTATATAAAGGTCCCACGGAGACGGAGAAGCCAACTCCCCAGGAATGTTGTGAAATATTACCGGCGAGATGTTAGGTTGGGTTAGGTTACGTTATATTACGTTATTGATGTATATGAGGGTTACACGGAGACGAAGAGGCCAACTCGCAAGGAATGTTGTCAAATGTTACCGCCGACATGTTAGGTTGGGTTAGCTTTGGTTATATTACGTTATTGATGTATATAAAGGTCCCACGGAGACGGAGAAGCCAACTCGCCAGGAATGTTGTCAAATATTACCGCCGAGATGATAGGTTGGGTTAGGTTAGGTTATATTACGTTATTGATGTATATAAAGGTCCCACAGAGACGGAGAAGCCAACTCCCCAGGAATGTCGTGAAATATTACCGGCGAGATGTTAGGTTGTGTTAGGTTACGTTATATTACGTTATTAATGTATATGAGGGTTACACGGAGACGAAGAGGCCAACTCGCAAGGAATGTTGTCAAATATTACCGCCGACATGTTAGGTTGGGTTAGCTTTGGTTATATTACGTTATTGATGTATATAAAGGTCCCACGGAGACGGAGAAGCCAACTCGCCAGGAATGTTGGCAAATATTACCGCCGAGATGATAGGTTGGGTTAGGTTAGTTTATATTACGTTATTGATGTATATAAAGGTCCCACGGAGACGGAGAGGCTAACTCGCCTGAAATGTGGTCAAATATTACCGCCGAGATGATAGGTTGGGTTAGGTTAGGTTAAATTACGTTATTGATGTATATGAACTTCAAACGGAGACGTAGAGGCCAACTCGCCACGAATGTTGTCAAATATTACCGCCGAGATGATAGGTTCGGTTAGGTTAGGTTATATGTCGTTATTGATGTATATGAAGGTCTCACGGAGACGGAGAAGGCAACTCGCGAGGAATGTTGGCAAATATTACCGCCGAGATGATAGGTTGGGTTAGGTTAGTTTATATTACGTTATTGATGTATATAAAGGTCCCACGGGGACGGAGAGGCTAACTCGCCAGAAATGTGGTCAAATATTACCGCCGAGATGATAGGTTGGGTTAGGTTAGGTTAAATTACGTTATTGATGTATATGAACTTCAAACGGAGACGTAGAGGCCAACTCGCCACGAATGTTGTCAAATATTACCGCCGAGATGATATGTTCGGTTAGGTTAGGTTATATGTCGTTATTGATGTATATGAAGGTCTCACGGAGACGGAGAAGGCAACTCGCCAGGAATGTTGTCAAATATTACCGCCGAGATGATAGGTTGGGTTAGGTTAGTTTATATTACGTTATTGATGTATATAAAGGTACCACGGAGACGTAGACGCCAACTCGCCAGGAATGTTGTCAAATATTACCGCCGAGATGATAGGTTGGGTTAGGTTAGGTTATATTACGTTATTGATGTATATAACGGTCCCACGGAGACGGTGAAGCCAACTCCCCAGGAATGTTGGCAAATATTACCGCCGAGATGGTAGGTTGTGTTAGGTTAGTTTATATTACGTTAGTGATGTATATGAAGGTCAAACGGAGACGTAGAGGCCAACTCGCCACGAATGTTGTCAAATATTACCGCCGAGATGATAGGTTGGGTTAGGATAGTTTATATTACGTTATTGATGTATATAAAGGTCCCACGGAGACGTAGACGCCAACTCGCCAGGAATGTTGTCAAATATTACCGCCGAGATGATAGGTTGGGTTAGGTTAGGTTGTATTACGTTATTGATGTATATAAAGGTCCCACGGAGACGGTGAAGCCAACTCGCCAGGAATGTTGTCAAATATTACCGCCGAGATGTTAGGTTCGGTTAGGTTAGGTTATATTACGTTAGTGATGTATATGAAGGTCAAACGGAGACGTAGAGGCCGACTCGCCACGAATGTTGTCAAATATTACCGCCGAGATGATAGTTTCGGTTAGGTTAGGTTATATGTCGTTTTTGATGTATATGAAGGTCCCACGGAGAAGTAGAGGCCAACGCGCCAGGTATGTTGTCAAATATTACCGCCGAGATGATAGGTTGGGTTAGGTTAGGTTATATTACGTTATTGATGTATATAAAGGTCCCACAGAGACGGAGAAGCCAACTCCCCAGGAATGTCGTGAAATATTACCGGCGAGATGTTAGGTTGTGTTAGGTTACGTTATATTACGTTATTAATGTATATGAGGGTTACACGGAGACGGAGAGGCTAACTCGCCAGAAATGTGGTCAAATATTACCGCCGAGATGATAGGTTGGGTTAGGTTAGGTTAAATTACGTTATTGATGTATATGAACTTCAAACGGAGACGTAGAGGCCAACTCGCCACGAATGTTGTCAAATATTACCGCCGAGATGATAGGTTGGGTTAGGTTAGGTTATATTACGTTATTGATGTATATAAAGGTCCCACGGAGACGGTGAAGCCAACTAGCCAGGAATGTTGGCAAATATTACCGCCGAGATGATAGGTTGTGTTAGGTTAGTTTATATTACGTTAGTGATGTATATGAAGGTCAAACGGAGACGTAGAGGCCAACTCGAAACGAATGTTGTCCAATATTACCGCCGAGATGATAGGTTGGGTTAGGTTAGTTTATATTACGTTATTGATGTATATAAAGGTCCCACGGAGACGTAGACGCCAACTCGCCAGGAATGTTGTCAAATATTACCGCCGAGATGATAGGTTGGGTTAGGTTAGGTTATATTACGTTATTGATGTATATAAAGGTCCCACGGAGACGGTGAAGCCAACTCGCCAGGAATGTTGTCAAATATTACCGCCGAGATGTTAGGTTCGGTTAGGTTAGGTTATATTACGTTAGTGATGTATATGAAGGTCAAACGGAGACGTAGAGGCCGACTCGCCACGAATGTTGTCAAATATTACCGCGGAGAAGATAGGTTCGGTTAGGTTAGGTTATATGTCGTTATTGATGTATATGAAGGTCCCACGGAGAAGTAGAGGCCAACTCGCCAGGTATGTTGTCAAATATTACAGCTGAGATGATAGGTTGGGTTAGGTTAGGTTATATTACGTTATTGATGTATATAAAGGTCCCACGGAGACGGAGAAGCCAACTCCCCAGGAATGTTGTGAAATATTACCGGCGAGATGTTAGGTTGGGTTAGGTTACGTTATATTACGTTATTGATGTATATGAGGGTTACACGGAGACGAAGAGGCCAACTCGCAAGGAATGTTGGCAAATATTACCGCCGAGATGGTAGGTTGTGTTAGGTTAGTTTATATTACGTTAGTGATGTATATGAAGGTCAAACGGAGACGTAGAGGCCAACTCGCCACGAATGTTGTCAAATATTACCGCCGAGATGATAGGTTGGGTTAGGATAGTTTATATTACGTTATTGATGTATATAAAGGTCCCACGGAGACGTAGACGCCAACTCGCCAGGAATGTTGTCAAATATTACCGCCGAGATGATAGGTTGGGTTAGGTTAGGTTGTATTACGTTATTGATGTATATAAAGGTCCCACGGAGACGGTGAAGCCAACTCGCCAGGAATGTTGTCAAATATTACCGCCGAGATGTTAGGTTCGGTTAGGTTAGGTTATATTACGTTAGTGATGTATATGAAGGTCAAACGGAGACGTAGAGGCCGACTCGCCACGAATGTTGTCAAATATTACCGCCGAGATGATAGTTTCGGTTAGGTTAGGTTATATGTCGTTTTTGATGTATATGAAGGTCCCACGGAGAAGTAGAGGCCAACGCGCCAGGTATGTTGTCAAATATTACCGCCGAGATGATAGGTTGGGTTAGGTTAGGTTATATTACGTTATTGATGTATATAAAGGTCCCACAGAGACGGAGAAGCCAACTCCCCAGGAATGTCGTGAAATATTACCGGCGAGATGTTAGGTTGTGTTAGGTTACGTTATATTACGTTATTAATGTATATGAGGGTTACACGGAGACGGAGAGGCTAACTCGCCAGAAATGTGGTCAAATATTACCGCCGAGATGATAGGTTGGGTTAGGTTAGGTTAAATTACGTTATTGATGTATATGAACTTCAAACGGAGACGTAGAGGCCAACTCGCCACGAATGTTGTCAAATATTACCGCCGAGATGATAGGTTGGGTTAGGTTAGGTTATATTACGTTATTGATGTATATAAAGGTCCCACGGAGACGGTGAAGCCAACTAGCCAGGAATGTTGGCAAATATTACCGCCGAGATGATAGGTTGTGTTAGGTTAGTTTATATTACGTTAGTGATGTATATGAAGGTCAAACGGAGACGTAGAGGCCAACTCGAAACGAATGTTGTCCAATATTACCGCCGAGATGATAGGTTGGGTTAGGTTAGTTTATATTACGTTATTGATGTATATAAAGGTCCCACGGAGACGTAGACGCCAACTCGCCAGGAATGTTGTCAAATATTACCGCCGAGATGATAGGTTGGGTTAGGTTAGGTTATATTACGTTATTGATGTATATAAAGGTCCCACGGAGACGGTGAAGCCAACTCGCCAGGAATGTTGTCAAATATTACCGCCGAGATGTTAGGTTCGGTTAGGTTAGGTTATATTACGTTAGTGATGTATATGAAGGTCAAACGGAGACGTAGAGGCCGACTCGCCACGAATGTTGTCAAATATTACCGCCGAGATGATAGTTTCGGTTAGGTTAGGTTATATGTCGTTTTTGATGTATATGAAGGTCCCACGGAGAAGTAGAGGCCAACGCGCCAGGTATGTTGTCAAATATTACCGCCGAGATGATAGGTTGGGTTAGGTTAGGTTATATTACGTTATTGATGTATATAAAGGTCCCACAGAGACGGAGAAGCCAACTCCCCAGGAATGTCGTGAAATATTACCGGCGAGATGTTAGGTTGTGTTAGGTTACGTTATATTACGTTATTAATGTATATGAGGGTTACACGGAGACGGAGAGGCTAACTCGCCAGAAATGTGGTCAAATATTACCGCCGAGATGATAGGTTGGGTTAGGTTAGGTTAAATTACGTTATTGATGTATATGAACTTCAAACGGAGACGTAGAGGCCAACTCGCCACGAATGTTGTCAAATATTACCGCCGAGATGATAGGTTGGGTTAGGTTAGGTTATATTACGTTATTGATGTATATAAAGGTCCCACGGAGACGGTGAAGCCAACTAGCCAGGAATGTTGGCAAATATTACCGCCGAGATGATAGGTTGTGTTAGGTTAGTTTATATTACGTTAGTGATGTATATGAAGGTCAAACGGAGACGTAGAGGCCAACTCGAAACGAATGTTGTCCAATATTACCGCCGAGATGATAGGTTGGGTTAGGTTAGTTTATATTACGTTATTGATGTATATAAAGGTCCCACGGAGACGTAGACGCCAACTCGCCAGGAATGTTGTCAAATATTACCGCCGAGATGATAGGTTGGGTTAGGTTAGGTTATATTACGTTATTGATGTATATAAAGGTCCCACGGAGACGGTGAAGCCAACTCGCCAGGAATGTTGTCAAATATTACCGCCGAGATGTTAGGTTCGGTTAGGTTAGGTTATATTACGTTAGTGATGTATATGAAGGTCAAACGGAGACGTAGAGGCCGACTCGCCACGAATGTTGTCAAATATTACCGCGGAGAAGATAGGTTCGGTTAGGTTAGGTTATATGTCGTTATTGATGTATATGAAGGTCCCACGGAGAAGTAGAGGCCAACTCGCCAGGTATGTTGTCAAATATTACCGCTGAGATGATAGGTTGGGTTAGGTTAGGTTATATTACGTTATTGATGTATATAAAGGTCCCACGGAGACGGAGAAGCCAACTCCCCAGGAATGTTGTGAAATATTACCGGCGAGATGTTAGGTTGGGTTAGGTTACGTTATATTACGTTATTGATGTATATGAGGGTTACACGGAGACGAAGAGGCCAACTCGCAAGGAATGTTGTCAAATGTTACCGCCGACATGTTAGGTTGGGTTAGCTTTGGTTATATTACGTTATTGATGTATATAAAGGTCCCACGGAGACGGAGAAGCCAACTCGCCAGGAATGTTGTCAAATATTACCGCCGAGATGATAGGTTGGGTTAGGTTAGGTTATATTACGTTATTGATGTATATAAAGGTCCCACAGAGACGGAGAAGCCAACTCCCCAGGAATGTCGTGAAATATTACCGGCGAGATGTTAGGTTGTGTTAGGTTACGTTATATTACGTTATTAATGTATATGAGGGTTACACGGAGACGAAGAGGCCAACTCGCAAGGAATGTTGTCAAATATTACCGCCGACATGTTAGGTTGGGTTAGCTTTGGTTATATTACGTTATTGATGTATATAAAGGTCCCACGGAGACGGAGAAGCCAACTCGCCAGGAATGTTGGCAAATATTACCGCCGAGATGATAGGTTGGGTTAGGTTAGTTTATATTACGTTATTGATGTATATAAAGGTCCCACGGAGACGGAGAGGCTAACTCGCCTGAAATGTGGTCAAATATTACCGCCGAGATGATAGGTTGGGTTAGGTTAGGTTAAATTACGTTATTGATGTATATGAACTTCAAACGGAGACGTAGAGGCCAACTCGCCACGAATGTTGTCAAATATTACCGCCGAGATGATAGGTTCGGTTAGGTTAGGTTATATGTCGTTATTGATGTATATGAAGGTCTCACGGAGACGGAGAAGGCAACTCGCCAGGAATGTTGTCAAATATTACCGCCGAGATGATAGGTTGGGTTAGGTTAGTTTATATTACGTTATTGATGTATATAAAGGTACCACGGAGACGTAGACGCCAACTCGCCAGGAATGTTGTCAAATATTACCGCCGAGATGATAGGTTTGGTTAGGTTAGGTTATATTACGTTATTGATGTATATAACGGTCCCACGGAGACGGTGAAGCCAACTCCCCAGGAATGTTGGCAAATATTACCGCCGAGATGATAGGTTGTGTTAGGTTAGTTTATATTACGTTAGTGATGTATATGAAGGTCAAACGGAGACGTAGAGGCCAACTCGCCACGAATGTTGTCAAATATTACCGCCGAGATGATAGGTTGGGTTAGGTTAGTTTATATTACGTTATTGATGTATATAAAGGTCCCACGGAGACGTAGACGCCAACTCGCCAGGAATGTTGTCAAATATTACCGCCGAAATGATAGGTTGGGTTAGGTTAGGTTATATTACGTTATTGATGTATATAAAGGTCCCACGGAGACGGTGAAGCCAACTCGCCAGGAATGTTGGCAAATATTACCGCCGAGATGATAGGTTGGGTTAGGTTAGTTTATATTACGTTATTGATATATATAAAGGTCCCACGGAGACGTAGACCCCAACTCGCCAGGAATGTTGTCAAATATTACCGCCGAGATGTTAGGTTCGGTTAGGTTAGGTTATATTACGTTAGTGATGTATATGAAGGTCAAACGGAGACGTAGAGGCCGACTCGCCACGAATGTTGTCAAATATTACCGCCGAGATGATAGGTTCGGTTAGGTTAGGTTATATTACGTTATTGATGTATATGAAGGTCCCACGGAGAAGTAGAGGCCAACGCGCCAGGTATGTTGTCAAATATTACCGCCGAGATGATAGGTTGGGTTAGGTTAGGTTATATTACGTTATTGATGTATATAAAGGTCCCACGGAGACGGAGAAGCCAACTCCCCAGGAATGTTGTGAAATATTACCGGCGAGATGTTAGGTTGGGTTAGGTTACGTTATATTACGTTATTGATGTATATGAGGGTTACACGGAGACGAAGAGGCCAACTCGCAAGGAATGTTGTCAAATATTACCGCCGACATGTTAGGTTGGGTTAGCTTTGGTTATATTACGTTAGTGATGTATATAAAGGTCCCACGGAGACGGAGAAGCCAACTCGCCAGGAATGTTGTCAAATATTACCGCCGAGATGAGAGGTTGGGTTAGGTTAGGTTATATTACGTTATTGATGTATATAAAGGTCCCACGGAGACGGAGAAGCCAACTCCCCAGGAATGTCGTGAAATATTACCGGCGAGATGTTAGGTTGTGTTAGGTTACGTTATATTACGTTATTAATGTATATGAGGGTTACACGGAGACGAAGAGGCCAACTCGCAAGGAATGTTGTCAAATATTACCGCCGACATGTTAGGTTGGGTTAGCTTTGGTTATATTACGTTATTGATGTATATAAAGGTCCCACGGAGACGGAGAAGCCAACTCGCCAGGAATGTTGGCAAATATTACCGCCGAGATGATAGGTTGGGTTAGGTTAGTTTATATTACGTTATTGATGTATATAAAGGTCCCACGGAGACGGAGAGGCTAACTCGCCAGAAATGTGGTCAAATATTACCGCCGAGATGATAGGTTGGGTTAGGTTAGGTTAAATTACGTTATTGATGTATATGAACGTCAAACGGAGACCTAGAGGCCAACTCGCCGCGAATGTTGTCAAATATTACCGCCGAGATGATAGGTTCGGTTAGGTTAGGTTATATGTCGTTATTGATGTATATGAAGGTCCCACGGAGAAGTAGAGGACAACTCGCAAGGTATGTCGTCAAATATTACCGCCGAGATGATAGGTTGGGTTAGGTTAGGTTATATTACGTTATTGATGTATATAAAGGTCCCACGGAGACGGAGAAGCCAACTCCCCAGGAATGTCGTGAAATATTACCGGCGAGATGTTAGGTTGTGTTAGGTTACGTTATATTACGTTATTAATGTATATGAGGGTTACACGGAGACGAAGAGGCCAACTCGCAAGGAATGTTGTCAAATATTACCGCCGACATGTTAGGTTGGGTTAGCTTTGGTTATATTACGTTATTGATGTATATAAAGGTCCCACGGAGACGGAGAAGCCAACTCGCCAGGAATGTTGGCAAATATTACCGCCGAGATGATAGGTTGGGTTAGGTTAGTTTATATTACGTTATTGATGTATATAAAGGTCCCACGGTGACGGAGAGGCTAACTCGCCAGAAATGTGGTCAAATATTACCGCCGAGATGATAGGTTGGGTTAGGTTAGGTTAAATTACGTTATTGATGTATATGAACTTCAAACGGAGACGTAGAGGCCAACTCGCCACGAATGTTGTCAAATATTACCGCCGAGATGATAGGTTCGGTTAGGTTAGGTTATATGTCGTTATTGATGTATATGAAGGTCTCACGGAGACGGAGAAGGCAACTCGCCAGGAATGTTGTCAAATATTACCGCCGAGATGATAGGTTCGGTTAGGTTAGGTTATATTACGTTATTGATGTATATGAAGGTCCCACGGAGAAGTAGAGGCCAACTCGCCAGGTATGTTGTCAAATATTACCGCCGAGATGATAGGTTGGGTTAGGTTAGGTTATATTACGTTATTGATGTATATAAAGGTCCCACGGAGACGGAGAAGCCAACTCCCCAGGAATGTTGTGAAATATTACCGGCGAGATGTTAGGTTGGGTTAGGTTACGTTATATTACGTTATTGATGTATATGAGGGTTACACGGAGACGAAGAGGCCAACTCGCAAGGAATGTTGTCAAATGTTACCGCCGACATGTTAGGTTGGGTTAGCTTTGGTTATATTACGTTATTGATGTATATAAAGGTCCCACGGAGACGGAGAAGCCAACTCGCCAGGAATGTTGTCAAATATTACCGCCGAGATGATAGGTTGGGTTAGGTTAGGTTATATTACGTTATTGATGTATATAAAGGTCCCACAGAGACGGAGAAGCCAACTCCCCAGGAATGTCGTGAAATATTACCGGCGAGATGTTAGGTTGTGTTAGGTTACGTTATATTACGTTATTAATGTATATGAGGGTTACACGGAGACGAAGAGGCCAACTCGCAAGGAATGTTGTCAAATATTACCGCCGACATGTTAGGTTGGGTTAGCTTTGGTTATATTACGTTATTGATGTATATAAAGGTCCCACGGAGACGGAGAAGCCAACTCGCCAGGAATGTTGGCAAATATTACCGCCGAGATGATAGGTTGGGTTAGGTTAGTTTATATTACGTTATTGATGTATATAAAGGTCCCACGGAGACGGAGAGGCTAACTCGCCTGAAATGTGGTCAAATATTACCGCCGAGATGATAGGTTGGGTTAGGTTAGGTTAAATTACGTTATTGATGTATATGAACTTCAAACGGAGACGTAGAGGCCAACTCGCCACGAATGTTGTCAAATATTACCGCCGAGATGATAGGTTCGGTAGGTTAGGTTATATGTCGTTATTGATGTATATGAAGGTCTCACGGAGACGGAGAAGGCAACTCGCCAGGAATGTTGTCAAATATTACCGCCGAGATGATAGGTTGGGTTAGGTTAGTTTATATTACGTTATTGATGTATATAAAGGTACCACGGAGACGTAGACGCCAACTCGCCAGGAATGTTGTCAAATATTACCGCCGAGATGATAGGTTTGGTTAGGTTAGGTTATATTACGTTATTGATGTATATAACGGTCCCACGGAGACGGTGAAGCCAACTCCCCAGGAATGTTGGCAAATATTACCGCCGAGATGATAGGTTGTGTTAGGTTAGTTTATATTACGTTAGTGATGTATATGAAGGTCAAACGGAGACGTAGAGGCCAACTCGCCACGAATGTTGTCAAATATTACCGCCGAGATGATAGGTTGGGTTAGGTTAGTTTATATTACGTTATTGATGTATATAAAGGTCCCACGGAGACGTAGACGCCAACTCGCCAGGAATGTTGTCAAATATTACCGCCGAAATGATAGGTTGGGTTAGGTTAGGTTATATTACGTTATTGATGTATATAAAGGTCCCACGGAGACGGTGAAGCCAACTCGCCAGGAATGTTGGCAAATATTACCGCCGAGATGATAGGTTGGGTTAGGTTAGTTTATATTACGTTATTGATATATATAAAGGTCCCACGGAGACGTAGACCCCAACTCGCCAGGAATGTTGTCAAATATTACCGCCGAGATGTTAGGTTCGGTTAGGTTAGGTTATATTACGTTAGTGATGTATATGAAGGTCAAACGGAGACGTAGAGGCCGACTCGCCACGAATGTTGTCAAATATTACCGCCGAGATGATAGGTTCGGTTAGGTTAGGTTATATTACGTTATTGATGTATATGAAGGTCCCACGGAGAAGTAGACGCCAACGCGCCAGGTATGTTGTCAAATATTACCGCCGAGATGATAGGTTGGGTTAGGTTAGGTTATATTACGTTATTGATGTATATAAAGGTCCCACGGAGACGGAGAAGCCAACTCCCCAGGAATGTTGTGAAATATTACCGGCGAGATGTTAGGTTGGGTTAGGTTACGTTATATTACGTTATTGATGTATATGAGGGTTACACGGAGACGAAGAGGCCAACTCGCAAGGAATGTTGTCAAATGTTACCGCCGACATGTTAGGTTGGGTTAGCTTTGGTTATATTACGTTATTGATGTATATAAAGGTCCCACGGAGACGGAGAAGCCAACTCGCCAGGAATGTTGTCAAATATTACCGCCGAGATGATAGGTTGGGTTAGGTTAGGTTATATTACGTTATTGATGTATATAAAGGTCCCACAGAGACGGAGAAGCCAACTCCCCAGGAATGTCGTGAAATATTACCGGCGAGATGTTAGGTTGTGTTAGGTTACGTTATATTACGTTATTAATGTATATGAGGGTTACACGGAGACGAAGAGGCCAACTCGCAAGGAATGTTGTCAAATATTACCGCCGACATGTTAGGTTGGGTTAGCTTTGGTTATATTACGTTATTGATGTATATAAAGGTCCCACGGAGACGGAGAAGCCAACTCGCCAGGAATGTTGGCAAATATTACCGCCGAGATGATAGGTTGGGTTAGGTTAGTTTATATTACGTTATTGATGTATATAAAGGTCCCACGGAGACGGAGAGGCTAACTCGCCTGAAATGTGGTCAAATATTACCGCCGAGATGATAGGTTGGGTTAGGTTAGGTTAAATTACGTTATTGATGTATATGAACTTCAAACGGAGACGTAGAGGCCAACTCGCCACGAATGTTGTCAAATATTACCGCCGAGATGATAGGTTCGGTTAGGTTAGGTTATATGTCGTTATTGATGTATATGAAGGTCTCACGGAGACGGAGAAGGCAACTCGCCAGGAATGTTGTCAAATATTACCGCCGAGATGATAGGTTGGGTTAGGTTAGGTTAAATTACGTTATTGATGTATATGAACTTCAAACGGAGACGTAGAGGCCAACTCGCCACGAATGTTGTCAAATATTACCGCCGAGATGATAGGTTCGGTTAGGTTAGGTTATATTACGTTATTGATGTATATAAAGGTCCCACGGAGACGGAGAAGCCAACTCCCCAGGAATGTCGTGAAATATTACCGGCGAGATGTTAGGTTGTGTTAGGTTACGTTATATTACGTTATTAATGTATATGAGGGTTACACGGAGACGAAGAGGCCAACTCGCAAGGAATGTTGTCAAATATTACCGCCGACATGTTAGGTTGGGTTAGCTTTGGTTATATTACGTTATTGATGTATATAAAGGTCCCACGGAGACGGAGAAGCCAACTCGCCAGGAATGTTGGCAAATATTTCCGCCGAGATGATAGGTTGGGTTAGATTAGTTTATATTACGTTATTGATGTATATAAAGGTCCCACGGAGACGGAGAGGCTAACTCGCCAGAAATGTGGTCAAATATTACCGCCGAGATGATAGGTTGGGTTAGGTTAGGTTAAATTACGTTATTGATGTATATGAACGTCAAACGGAGACGTAGAGGCCAACTCGCCGCGAATGTTGTCAAATATTACCGCCGAGATGATAGGTTCGGTTAGGTTAGGTTATATGTCGTTATTGATGCATATGAAGGTCCCACGGAGAAGTAGAGGCCAACTCGCCAGGTATGTCGTCAAATATTACCGCCGAGATGATAGGTTGGGTTAGGTTAGGTTATATTACGTTATTGATGTATATAAAGGTCCCACGGAGACGGAGAAGCCAACTCCCCAGGAATGTTGTGAAATATTACCGGCGAGATGTTAGGTTGGGTTAGGTTAGGTTATATTACGTTATTGATGTATATAAAGGTCCCACGGAGACGGAGAAGCCAACTCGCCAGGAATGTTGTCAAATATTACCGCCGAGATGATAGGTTGGGTTAGGTTAGTTTATATTACGTTATTGATGTATATAAAGGTCCCACGGAGACGTAGACGCCAACTCGCCAGGAATGTTGTCAAATATTACCGCCGAAATGATAGGTTGGGTTAGGTTAGGTTATATTACGTTATTGATGTATATAAAGGTCCCACGGAGACGGTGAAGCCAACTCGCCAGGAATGTTGGCAAATATTACCGCCGAGATGATAGGTTGGGTTAGGTTAGTTTATATTACGTTATTGATATATATAAAGGTCCCACGGAGACGTAGACCCCAACTCGCCAGGAATGTTGTCAAATATTACCGCCGAGATGTTAGGTTCGGTTAGGTTAGGTTATATTACGTTAGTGATGTATATGAAGGTCAAACGGAGACGTAGAGGCCGACTCGCCACGAATGTTGTCAAATATTACCGCCGAGATGATAGGTTCGGTTAGGTTAGGTTATATTACGTTATTGATGTATATGAAGGTCCCACGGAGAAGTAGACGCCAACGCGCCAGGTATGTTGTCAAATATTACCGCCGAGATGATAGGTTGGGTTAGGTTAGGTTATATTACGTTATTGATGTATATAAAGGTCCCACGGAGACGGAGAAGCCAACTCCCCAGGAATGTTGTGAAATATTACCGGCGAGATGTTAGGTTGGGTTAGGTTACGTTATATTACGTTATTGATGTATATGAGGGTTACACGGAGACGAAGAGGCCAACTCGCAAGGAATGTTGTCAAATATTACCGCCGACATGGTAGGTTGGGTTAGCTTTGGTTATATTACGTTATTGATGTATATAAAGGTCCCACGGAGACGGAGAAGCCAACTCGCCAGGAATGTTGTCAAATATTACCGCCGAGATGATAGGTTGGGTTAGGTTAGGTTATATTACGTTATTGATGTATATAAAGGTCCCACAGAGACGGAGAAGCCAACTCCCCAGGAATGTCGTGAAATATTACCGGCGAGATGTTAGGTTGTGTTAGGTTACGTTATATTACGTTATTAATGTATATGAGGGTTACACGGAGACGAAGAGGCCAACTCGCAAGGAATGTTGTCAAATATTACCGCCGACATGTTAGGTTGGGTTAGCTTTGGTTATATTACGTTATTGATGTATATAAAGGTCCCACGGAGACGGAGAAGCCAACTCGCCAGGAATGTTGGCAAATATTACCGCCGAGATGATAGGTTGGGTTAGGTTAGTTTATATTACGTTATTGATGTATATAAAGGTCCCACGGAGACGGAGAGGCTAACTCGCCTGAAATGTGGTCAAATATTACCGCCGAGATGATAGGTTGGGTTAGGTTAGGTTAAATTACGTTATTGATGTATATGAACTTCAAACGGAGACGTAGAGGCCAACTCGCCACGAATGTTGTCAAATATTACCGCCGAGATGATAGGTTCGGTTAGGTTAGGTTATATGTCGTTATTGATGTATATGAAGGTCTCACGGAGACGGAGAAGGCAACTCGCCAGGAATGTTGTCAAATATTACCGCCGAGATGATAGGTTGGGTTAGGTTAGGTTAAATTACGTTATTGATGTATATGAACTTCAAACGGAGACGTAGAGGCCAACTCGCCACGAATGTTGTCAAATATTACCGCCGAGATGATAGGTTCGGTTAGGTTAGGTTATATTACGTTATTGATGTATATAAAGGTCCCACGGAGACGGAGAAGCCAACTCCCCAGGAATGTCGTGAAATATTACCGGCGAGATGTTAGGTTGTGTTAGGTTACGTTATATTACGTTATTAATGTATATGAGGGTTACACGGTGACGAAGAGGCCAACTCGCAAGGAATGTTGTCAAATATTACCGCCGACATGTTAGGTTGGGTTAGCTTTGGTTATATTACGTTATTGATGTATATAAAGGTCCCACGGAGACGGAGAAGCCAACTCGCCAGGAATGTTGGCAAATATTTCCGCCGAGATGATAGGTTGGGTTAGATTAGTTTATATTACGTTATTGATGTATATAAAGGTCCCACGGAGACGGAGAGGCTAACTCGCCAGAAATGTGGTCAAATATTACCGCCGAGATGATAGGTTGGGTTAGGTTAGGTTAAATTACGTTATTGATGTATATGAACGTCAAACGGAGACGTAGAGGCCAACTCGCCGCGAATGTTGTCAAATATTACCGCCGAGATGATAGGTTCGGTTAGGTTAGGTTATATGTCGTTATTGATGTATATGAAGGTCCCACGGAGAAGTAGAGGCCAACTCGCCAGGTATGTCGTCAAATATTACCGCCGAGATGATAGGTTGGGTTAGGTTAGGTTATATTACGTTATTGATGTATATAAAGGTCCCACGGAGACGGAGAAGCCAACTCCCCAGGAATGTTGTGAAATATTACCGGCGAGATGTTAGGTTGGGTTAGGTTAGGTTATATTACGTTATTGATGTATATAAAGGTCCCACGGAGACGGAGAAGCCAACTCGCCAGGAATGTTGTCAAATATTACCGCCGAGATGATAGGTTGGGTTAGGTTAGTTTATATTACGTTATTGATGTATATAAAGGTCCCACGGAGACGTAGACGCCAACTCGCCAGGAATGTTGTCAAATATTACCGCCGAAATGATAGGTTGGGTTAGGTTAGGTTATATTACGTTATTGATGTATATAAAGGTCCCACGGAGACGGTGAAGCCAACTCGCCAGGAATGTTGGCAAATATTACCGCCGAGATGATAGGTTGGGTTAGGTTAGTTTATATTACGTTATTGATATATATAAAGGTCCCACGGAGACGTAGACCCCAACTCGCCAGGAATGTTGTCAAATATTACCGCCGAGATGTTAGGTTCGGTTAGGTTAGGTTATATTACGTTAGTGATGTATATGAAGGTCAAACGGAGACGTAGAGGCCGACTCGCCACGAATGTTGTCAAATATTACCGCCGAGATGATAGGTTCGGTTAGGTTAGGTTATATTACGTTATTGATGTATATGAAGGTCCCACGGAGAAGTAGAGGCCAACGCGCCAGGTATGTTGTCAAATATTACCGCCGAGATGATAGGTTGGGTTAGGTTAGGTTATATTACGTTATTGATGTATATAAAGGTCCCACGGAGACGGAGAAGCCAACTCCCCAGGAATGTTGTGAAATATTACCGGCGAGATGTTAGGTTGGGTTAGGTTACGTTATATTACGTTATTGATGTATATGAGGGTTACACGGAGACGAAGAGGCCAACTCGCAAGGAATGTTGTCAAATATTACCGCCGACATGTTAGGTTGGGTTAGCTTTGGTTATATTACGTTAGTGATGTATATAAAGGTCCCACGGAGACGGAGAAGCCAACTCGCCAGGAATGTTGTCAAATATTACCGCCGAGATGAGAGGTTGGGTTAGGTTAGGTTATATTACGTTATTGATGTATATAAAGGTCCCACGGAAACGGAGAAGCCAACTCCCCAGGAATGTCGTGAAATATTACCGGCGAGATGTTAGGTTGTGTTAGGTTACGTTATATTACGTTATTAATGTATATGAGGGTTACACGGAGACGAAGAGGCCAACTCGCAAGGAATGTTGTCAAATATTACCGCCGACATGTTAGGTTGGGTTAGCTTTGGTTATATTACGTTATTGATGTATATAAAGGTCCCACGGAGACGGAGAAGCCAACTCGCCAGGAATGTTGGCAAATATTACCGCCGAGATGATAGGTTGGGTTAGGTTAGTTTATATTACGTTATTGATGTATATAAAGGTCCCACGGAGACGGAGAGGCTAACTCGCCTGAAATGTGGTCAAATATTACCGCCGAGATGATAGGTTGGGTTAGGTTAGGTTAAATTACGTTATTGATGTATATGAACTTCAAACGGAGACGTAGAGGCCAACTCGCCACGAATGTTGTCAAATATTACCGCCGAGATGATAGGTTCGGTTAGGTTAGGTTATATGTCGTTATTGATGTATATGAAGGTCTCACGGAGACGGAGAAGGCAACTCGCCAGGAATGTTGTCAAATATTACCGCCGAGATGATAGGTTGGGTTAGGTTAGGTTAAATTACGTTCTTGATGTATATGAACTTCAAACGGAGACGTAGAGGCCAACTCGCCACGAATGTTGTCAAATATTACCGCCGAGATGATAGGTTCGGTTAGGTTAGGTTATATTACGTTATTGATGTATATAAAGGTCCCACGGAGACGGAGAAGCCAACTCCCCAGGAATGTCGTGAAATATTACCGGCGAGATGTTAGGTTGTGTTAGGTTACGTTATATTACGTTATTAATGTATATGAGGGTTACACGGAGACGAAGAGGCCAACTCGCAAGGAATGTTGTCAAATATTACCGCCGACATGTTAGGTTGGGTTAGCTTTGGTTATATTACGTTATTGATGTATATAAAGGTCCCACGGAGACGGAGAAGCCAACTCGCCAGGAATGTTGGCAAATATTTCCGCCGAGATGATAGGTTGGGTTAGATTAGTTTATATTACGTTATTGATGTATATAAAGGTCCCACGGAGACGGAGAGGCTAACTCGCCAGAAATGTGGTCAAATATTACCGCCGAGATGATAGGTTGGGTTAGGTTAGGTTAAATTACGTTATTGATGTATATGAACGTCAAACGGAGACGTAGAGGCCAACTCGCCGCGAATGTTGTCAAATATTACCGCCGAGATGATAGGTTCGGTTAGGTTAGGTTATATGTCGTTATTGATGTATATGAAGGTCCCACGGAGAAGTAGAGGCCAACTCGCCAGGTATGTCGTCAAATATTACCGCCGAGATGATAGGTTGGGTTAGGTTAGGTTATATTACGTTATTGATGTATATAAAGGTCCCACGGAGACGGAGAAGCCAACTCCCCAGGAATGTTGTGAAATATTACCGGCGAGATGTTAGGTTGGGTTAGGTTAGGTTATATTACGTTATTGATGTATATAAAGGTCCCACGGAGACGGAGAAGCCAACTCGCCAGGAATGTTGTCAAATATTACCGCCGAGATGATAGGTTGGGTTAGGTTAGTTTATATTACGTTATTGATGTATATAAAGGTCCCACGGAGACGTAGACGCCAACTCGCCAGGAATGTTGTCAAATATTACCGCCGAAATGATAGGTTGGGTTAGGTTAGGTTATATTACGTTATTGATGTATATAAAGGTCCCACGGAGACGGTGAAGCCAACTCGCCAGGAATGTTGGCAAATATTACCGCCGAGATGATAGGTTGGGTTAGGTTAGTTTATATTACGTTATTGATATATATAAAGGTCCCACGGAGACGTAGACCCCAACTCGCCAGGAATGTTGTCAAATATTACCGCCGAGATGTTAGGTTCGGTTAGGTTAGGTTATATTACGTTAGTGATGTATATGAAGGTCAAACGGAGACGTAGAGGCCGACTCGCCACGAATGTTGTCAAATATTACCGCCGAGATGATAGGTTCGGTTAGGTTAGGTTATATTACGTTATTGATGTATATGAAGGTCCCACGGAGAAGTAGAGGCCAACGCGCCAGGTATGTTGTCAAATATTACCGCCGAGATGATAGGTTGGGTTAGGTTAGGTTATATTACGTTATTGATGTATATAAAGGTCCCACGGAGACGGAGAAGCCAACTCCCCAGGAATGTTGTCAAATATTACCGCCGAGATGATAGGTTGGGTTAGGTTAGGTTATATTACGTTATTGATGTATATAAAGGTCCCACAGAGACGGAGAAGCCAACTCCCCAGGAATGTCGTGAAATATTACCGGCGAGATGTTAGGTTGTGTTAGGTTACGTTATATTACGTTATTAATGTATATGAGGGTTACACGGAGACGAAGAGGCCAACTCGCAAGGAATGTTGTCAAATATTACCGCCGACATGTTAGGTTGGGTTAGCTTTGGTTATATTACGTTATTGATGTATATAAAGGTCCCACGGAGACGGAGAAGCCAACTCGCCAGGAATGTTGGCAAATATTACCGCCGAGATGATAGGTTGGGTTAGGTTAGTTTATATTACGTTATTGATGTATATAAAGGTCCCACGGAGACGGAGAGGCCAACTCGCCACGAATGTTGTCAAATATTACCGCCGAGATGATAGGTTGGGTTAGGTTAGTTTATATTACGTTATTGATGTATATAAAGGTCCCACGGAGACGTAGACGCCAACTCGCCAGGAATGTTGTCAAATATTACCGCCGAGATGATAGGTTGGGTTAGGTTAGGTTATATTACGTTATTGATGTATATAAAGGTCCCACGGAGACGGTGAAGCCAACTCGCCAGGAATGTTGGCAAATATTACCGCCGAGATGATAGGTTGGGTTAGGTTAGTTTATATTACGTTATTGATATATATAAAGGTCCCACGGAGACGTAGACCCCAACTCGCCAGGAATGTTGTCAAATATTACCGCCGAGATGTTAGGTTCGGTTAGGTTAGGTTATATTACGTTAGTGATGTATATGAAGGTCAAACGGAGACGTAGAGGCCGACTCGCCACGAATGTTGTCAAATATTACCGCCGAGATGATAGGTTCGGTTAGGTTAGGTTATATTACGTTATTGATGTATATGAAGGTCCCACGGAGAAGTAGAGGCCAACGCGCCAGGTATGTTGTCAAATATTACCGCCGAGATGATAGGTTGGGTTAGGTTAGGTTATATTACGTTATTGATGTATATAAAGGTCCCACGGAGACGGAGAAGCCAACTCCCCAGTAATGTCGTGAAATATTACCGGCGAGATGTTAGGTTGTGTTAGGTTACGTTATATTACGTTATTAATGTATATGAGGGTTACACGGAGACGAAGAGGCCAACTCGCAAGGAATGTTGTCAAATATTACCGCCGACATGTTAGGTTGGGTTAGCTTTGGTTATATTACGTTATTGATGTATATAAAGGTCCCACGGTGACGGAGAAGCCAACTCGCCAGGAATGTTGGCAAATATTACCGCCGAGATGATAGGTTGGGTTAGGTTAGTTTATATTACGTTATTGATGTATATAAAGGTCCCACGGAGACGGAGAGGCTAACTCGCCAGAAATGTGGTCAAATATTACCGCCGAGATGATAGGTTGGGTTAGGTTAGGTTAAATTACGTTATTGATGTATATGAACTTCAAACGGAGCCGTAGAGGCCAACTCGCCACGAATGTTGTCAAATATTACCGCCGAGATGATAGGTTCGGTTAGGTTAGGTTATATGTCGTTATTGATGTATATGAAGGTCTCACGGAGACGGAGAAGGCAACTCGCCAGGAATGTTGGCAAATATTACCGCCGAGATGATAGGTTGGGTTAGGTTAGTTTATATTACGTTATTGATGTATATAAAGGTCCCACGGAGACGGAGAGGCTAACTCGCCAGAAATGTGGTCAAATATTACCGCCGAGATGATAGGTTGGGTTAGGTTAGGTTAAATTACGTTATTGATGTATATGAACTTCAAACGGAGACGTAGAGGCCAACTCGCCACGAATGTTGTCAAATATTACCGCCGAGATGATATGTTCGGTTAGGTTAGGTTATATGTCGTTATTGATGTATATGAAGGTCTCACGGAGACGGAGAAGGCAACTCGCCAGGAATGTTGTCAAATATTACCGCCGAGATGATAGGTTGGGTTAGGTTAGTTTATATTACGTTATTGATGTATATAAAGGTACCACGGAGACGTAGACGCCAACTCGCCAGGAATGTTGTCAAATATTACCGCCGAGATGATAGGTTGGGTTAGGTTAGGTTATATTACGTTATTGATGTATATAACGGTCCCACGGAGACGGTGAAGCCAACTCCCCAGGAATGTTGGCAAATATTACCGCCGAGATGGTAGGTTGTGTTAGGTTAGTTTATATTACGTTAGTGATGTATATGAAGGTCAAACGGAGACGTAGAGGCCAACTCGCCACGAATGTTGTCAAATATTACCGCCGAGATGATAGGTTGGGTTAGGATAGTTTATATTACGTTATTGATGTATATAAAGGTCCCACGGAGACGTAGACGCCAACTCGCCAGGAATGTTGTCAAATATTACCGCCGAGATGATAGGTTGGGTTAGGTTAGGTTATATTACGTTATTGATGTATATAAAGGTCCCACGGAGACGGTGAAGCCAACTCGCCAGGAATGTTGTCAAATATTACCGCCGAGATGTTAGGTTCGGTTAGGTTAGGTTATATTACGTTAGTGATGTATATGAAGGTCAAACGGAGACGTAGAGGCCGACTCGCCACGAATGTTGTCAAATATTACCGCCGAGATGATAGGTTCGGTTAGGTTAGGTTATATGTCGTTTTTGATGTATATGAAGGTCCCACGGAGAAGTAGAGGCCAACGCGCCAGGTATGTTGTCAAATATTACCGCCGAGATGATAGGTTGGGTTAGGTTAGGTTATATTACGTTATTGATGTATATAAAGGTCCCACAGAGACGGAGAAGCCAACTCCCCAGGAATGTCGTGAAATATTACCGGCGAGATGTTAGGTTGTGTTAGGTTACGTTATATTACGTTATTAATGTATATGAGGGTTACACGGAGACGGAGAGGCTAACTCGCCAGAAATGTGGTCAAATATTACCGCCGAGATGATAGGTTGGGTTAGGTTAGGTTAAATTACGTTATTGATGTATATGAACTTCAAACGGAGACGTAGAGGCCAACTCGCCACGAATGTTGTCAAATATTACCGCCGAGATGATAGGTTCGGTTAGGTTAGGTTATATGTCGTTATTGATGTATATGAAGGTCTCACGGAGACGGAGAAGGCAACTCGCCAGGAATGTTGTCAAATATTACCGCCGAGATGATAGGTTGGGTTAGGTTAGTTTATATTACGTTATTGATGTATATAAAGGTACCACGGAGACGTAGACGCCAACTCGCCAGGAATGTTGTCAAATATTACCGCCGAGATGATAGGTTGGGTTAGGTTAGGTTATATTACGTTATTGATGTATATAACGGTCCCACGGAGACGGTGAAGCCAACTCCCCAGGAATGTTGGCAAATATTACCGCCGAGATGATAGGTTGTGTTAGGTTAGTTTATATTACGTTAGTGATGTATATGAAGGTCAAACGGAGACGTAGAGGCCAACTCGCCACGAATGTTGTCAAATATTACCGCCGAGATGATAGGTTGGGTTAGGTTAGTTTATATTACGTTATTGATGTATATAAAGGTCCCACGGAGACGTAGACGCAAACTCGCCAGGAATGTTGTCAAATATTACCGCCGAGATGATAGGTTGGGTTAGGTTAGGTTATATTACGTTATTGATGTATATAAAGGTCCCACGGAGACGGTGAAGCCAACTCGCCAGGAATGTTGTCAAATATTACCGCCGAGATGTTAGGTTCGGTTAGGTTAGGTTATATTACGTTAGTGATGTATATGAAGGTCAAACGGAGACGTAGAGGCCGACTCGCCACGAATGTTGTCAAATATTACCGTCGAGATGATAGGTTCGGTTAGGTTAGGTTATATGTCGTTTTTGATGTATATGAAGGTCCCACGGAGAAGTAGAGGCCAACGCGCCAGGTATGTTGTCAAATATTACCGCCGAGATGATAGGTTGGGTTAGGTTAGGTTATATTACGTTATTGATGTATATAAAGGTCCCACAGAGACGGAGAAGCCAACTCCCCAGGAATGTCGTGAAATATTACCGGCGAGATGTTAGGTTGTGTTAGGTTACGTTATATTACGTTATTAATGTATATGAGGGTTACACGGAGACGGAGAGGCTAACTCGCCAGAAATGTGGTCAAATATTACCGCCGAGATGATAGGTTGGGTTAGGTTAGGTTAAATTACGTTATTGATGTATATAAAGGTCCCACGGAGACGGTGAAGCCAACTCGCCAGGAATGTTGGCAAATATTACCGCCGAGATGATAGGTTGGGTTAGGTTAGTTTATATTACGTTATTGATATATATAAAGGTCCCACGGAGACGTAGACCCCAACTCGCCAGGAATGTTGTCAAATATTACCGCCCAGATGTTAGGTTCGGTTAGGTTAGGTTATATTACGTTAGTGATGTATATGAAGGTCAAACGGAGACGTAGAGGCCGACTCGCCACGAATGTTGTCAAATATTACCGCCGAGATGATAGGTTCGGTTAGGTTAGGTTATATTACGTTATTGATGTATATGAAGGTCCCACGGAGAAGTAGAGGCCAACGCGCCAGGTATGTTGTCAAATATTACCGCCGAGATGATAGGTTGGGTTAGGTTAGGTTATATTACGTTATTGATGTATATAACGGTCCCACGGAGACGGTGAAGCCAACTCCCCAGGAATGTTGGCAAATATTACCGCCGAGATGGTAGGTTGTGTTAGGTTAGTTTATATTACGTTAGTGATGTATATGAAGGTCAAACGGAGACGTAGAGGCCAACTCGCCACGAATGTTGTCAAATATTACCGCCGAGATGATAGGTTGGGTTAGGTTAGTTTATATTACGTTATTGATGTATATAAAGGTCCCACGGAGACGTAGACGCCAACTCGCCAGGAATGTTGTCAAATATTACCGCCGAGATGATAGGTTGGGTTAGGTTAGGTTATATTACGTTATTGATGTATATAAAGGTCCCACGGAGACGGTGAAGCCAACTCGCCAGGAATGTTGTCAAATATTACCGCCGAGATGTTAGGTTCGGTTAGGTTAGGTTATATTACGTTAGTGATGTATATGAAGGTCAAACGGAGACGTAGAGGCCGACTCGCCACGAATGTTGTCAAATATTACCGCCGAGATGATAGGTTCGGTTAGGTTAGGTTATATGTCGTTTTTGATGTATATGAAGGTCCCACGGAGAAGTAGAGGCCAACGCGCCAGGTATGTTGTCAAATATTACCGCCGAGATGATAGGTTGGGTTAGGTTAGGTTATATTACGTTATTGATGTATATAAAGGTCCCACAGAGACGGAGAAGCCAACTCCCCAGGAATGTCGTGAAATATTACCGGCGAGATGTTAGGTTGTGTTAGGTTACGTTATATTACGTTATTAATGTATATGAGGGTTACACGGAGACGGAGAGGCTAACTCGCCAGAAATGTGGTCAAATATTACCGCCGAGATGATAGGTTGGGTTAGGTTAGGTTAAATTACGTTATTGATGTATATGAACTTCAAACGGAGACGTAGAGGCCAACTCGCCACGAATGTTGTCAAATATTACCGCCGAGATGATAGGTTCGGTTAGGTTAGGTTATATGTCGTTATTGATGTATATGAAGGTCTCACGGAGACGGAGAAGGCAACTCGCCAGGAATGTTGTCAAATATTACCGCCGAGATGATAGGTTGGGTTAGGTTAGTTTATATTACGTTATTGATGTATATAAAGGTACCACGGAGACGTAGACGCCAACTCGCCAGGAATGTTGTCAAATATTACCGCCGAGATGATAGGTTGGGTTAGGTTAGGTTATATTACGTTATTGATGTATATAACGGTCCCACGGAGACGGTGAAGCCAACTCCCCAGGAATGTTGGCAAATATTACCGCCGAGATGGTAGGTTGTGTTAGGTTAGTTTATATTACGTTAGTGATGTATATGAAGGTCAAACGGAGACGTAGAGGCCAACTCGCCACGAATGTTGTCAAATATTACCGCCGAGATGATAGGTTGGGTTAGGATAGTTTATATTACGTTATTGATGTATATAAAGGTCCCACGGAGACGTAGACGCCAACTCGCCAGGAATGTTGTCAAATATTACCGCCGAGATGATAGGTTGGGTTAGGTTAGGTTATATTACGTTATTGATGTATATAAAGGTCCCACGGAGACGGAGAGGCTAACTCGCCAGAAATGTGGTCAAATATTACCGCCGAGATGATAGGTTGGGTTAGGTTAGGTTAAATTACGTTATTGATGTATATGAACTTCAAACGGAGACGTAGAGGCCAACTCGCCACGAATGTTGTCAAATATTACCGCCGAGATGATATGTTCGGTTAGGTTAGGTTATATGTCGTTATTGATGTATATGAAGGTCTCACGGAGACGGAGAAGGCAACTCGCCAGGAATGTTGTCAAATATTACCGCCGAGATGATAGGTTGGGTTAGGTTAGTTTATATTACGTTATTGATGTATATAAAGGTACCACGGAGACGTAGACGCCAACTCGCCAGGAATGTTGTCAAATATTACCGCCGAGATGATAGGTTGGGTTAGGTTAGGTTATATTACGTTATTGATGTATATAACGGTCCCACGGAGACGGTGAAGCCAACTCCCCAGGAATGTTGGCAAATATTACCGCCGAGATGGTAGGTTGTGTTAGGTTAGTTTATATTACGTTAGTGATGTATATGAAGGTCAAACGGAGACGTAGAGGCCAACTCGCCACGAATGTTGTCAAATATTACCGCCGAGATGATAGGTTGGGTTAGGATAGTTTATATTACGTTATTGATGTATATAAAGGTCCCACGGAGACGTAGACGCCAACTCGCCAGGAATGTTGTCAAATATTACCGCCGAGATGATAGGTTGGGTTAGGTTAGGTTATATTACGTTATTGATGTATATAAAGGTCCCACGGAGACGGTGAAGCCAACTCGCCAGGAATGTTGTCAAATATTACCGCCGAGATGTTAGGTTCGGTTAGGTTAGGTTGTATTACGTTAGTGATGTATATGAAGGTCAAACGGAGACGTAGAGGCCGACTCGCCACGAATGTTGTCAAATATTACCGCCGAGATGATAGGTTCGGTTAGGTTAGGTTATATGTCGTTTTTGATGTATATGAAGGTCCCACGGAGAAGTAGAGGCCAACGCGCCAGGTATGTTGTCAAATATTACCGCCGAGATGATAGGTTGGGTTAGGTTAGGTTATATTACGTTATTGATGTATATAAAGGTCCCACAGAGACGGAGAAGCCAACTCCCCAGGAATGTCGTGAAATATTACCGGCGAGATGTTAGGTTGTGTTAGGTTACGTTATATTACGTTATTAATGTATATGAGGGTTACACGGAGACGGAGAGGCTAACTCGCCAGAAATGTGGTCAAATATTACCGCCGAGATGATAGGTTGGGTTAGGTTAGGTTAAATTACGTTATTGATGTATATGAACTTCAAACGGAGACGTAGAGGCCAACTCGCCACGAATGTTGTCACATATTACCGCCGAGATGATAGGTTCGGTTAGGTTAGGTTATATGTCGTTATTGATGTATATGAAGGTCTCACGGAGACGGAGAAGGCAACTCGCCAGGAATGTTGTCAAATATTACCGCCGAGATGATAGGTTGGGTTAGGTTAGTTTATATTACGTTATTGATGTATATAAAGGTACCACGGAGACGTAGACGCCAACTCGCCAGGAATGTTGTCAAATATTACCGCCGAGATGATAGGTTGGGTTAGGTTAGTTTATATTACGTTATTGATGTATATAAAGGTACCACGGAGACGTGGACGCCAACTTGCCAGGAATCTTGTCAAATATTACCGCCGAGATGATAGGTTGGGTTAGGTTAGGTTATATTACGTTATTGATGTATATAACGGTCCCACGGAGACGGTGAAGCCAACTCCCCAGGAATGTTGGCAAATATTACCGCCGAGATGGTAGGTTGTGTTAGGTTAGTTTATATTACGTTAGTGATGTATATGAAGGTCAAACGGAGACGTAGAGGCCAACTCGCCACGAATGTTGTCAAATATTACCGCCGAGATGATAGGTTGGGTTAGGTTAGTTTATATTACGTTATTGATGTATATAAAGGTCCCACGGAGACGTAGACGCCAACTCGCCAGGAATGTTGTCAAATATTACCGCCGAGATGATAGGTTGGGTTAGGTTAGGTTATATTACGTTATTGATGTATATAAAGGTCCCACGGAGACGGTGAAGCCAACTCGCCAGGAATGTTGTCAAATATTACCGCCGAGATGTTAGGTTCGGTTAGGTTAGGTTATATTACGTTAGTGATGTATATGAAGGTCAAACGGAGACGTAGAGGCCGACTCGCCACGAATGTTGTCAAATATTACCGCCGAGATGATAGGTTCGGTTAGGTTAGGTTATATGTCGTTTTTGATGTATATGAAGGTCCCACGGAGAAGTAGAGGCCAACGCGCCAGGTATGTTGTCAAATATTACCGCCGAGATGATAGGTTGGGTTAGGTTAGGTTATATTACGTTATTGATGTATATAAAGGTCCCACAGAGACGGAGAAGCCAACTCCCCAGGAATGTCGTGAAATATTACCGGCGAGATGTTAGGTTGTGTTAGGTTACGTTATATTACGTTATTAATGTATATGAGGGTTACACGGAGACGGAGAGGCTAACTCGCCAGAAATGTGGTCAAATATTACCGCCGAGATGATAGGTTGGGTTAGGTTAGGTTAAATTACGTTATTGATGTATATGAACTTCAAACGGAGACGTAGAGGCCAACTCGCCACGAATGTTGTCACATATTACCGCCGAGATGATAGGTTCGGTTAGGTTAGGTTATATGTCGTTATTGATGTATATGAAGGTCTCACGGAGACGGAGAAGGCAACTCGCCAGGAATGTTGTCAAATATTACCGCCGAGATGATAGGTTGGGTTAGGTTAGTTTATATTACGTTATTGATGTATATAAAGGTACCACGGAGACGTAGACGCCAACTCGCCAGGAATGTTGTCAAATATTACCGCCGAGATGATAGGTTGGGTTAGGTTAGTTTATATTACGTTATTGATGTATATAAAGGTACCACGGAGACGTGGACGCCAACTTGCCAGGAATCTTGTCAAATATTACCGCCGAGATGATAGGTTGGGTTAGGTTAGGTTATATTACGTTATTGATGTATATAACGGTCCCACGGAGACGGTGAAGCCAACTCCCCAGGAATGTTGGCAAATATTACCGCCGAGATGGTAGGTTGTGTTAGGTTAGTTTATATTACGTTAGTGATGTATATGAAGGTCAAACGGAGACGTAGAGGCCAACTCGCCACGAATGTTGTCAAATATTACCGCCGAGATGATAGGTTGGGTTAGGTTAGTTTATATTACGTTATTGATGTATATAAAGGTCCCACGGAGACGTAGACGCCAACTCGCCAGGAATGTTGTCAAATATTACCGCCGAGATGATAGGTTGGGTTAGGTTAGGTTATATTACGTTATTGATGTATATAAAGGTCCCACGGAGACGGTGAAGCCAACTCGCCAGGAATGTTGTCAAATATTACCGCCGAGATGTTAGGTTCGGTTAGGTTAGGTTATATTACGTTAGTGATGTATATGAAGGTCAAACGGAGACGTAGAGGCCGACTCGCCACGAATGTTGTCAAATATTACCGCCGAGATGATAGGTTCGGTTAGGTTAGGTTATATGTCGTTTTTGATGTATATGAAGGTCCCACGGAGAAGTAGAGGCCAACGCGCCAGGTATGTTGTCAAATATTACCGCCGAGATGATAGGTTGGGTTAGGTTAGGTTATATTACGTTATTGATGTATATAAAGGTCCCACAGAGACGGAGAAGCCAACTCCCCAGGAATGTCGTGAAATATTACCGGCGAGATGTTAGGTTGTGTTAGGTTACGTTATATTACGTTATTAATGTATATGAGGGTTACACGGAGACGGAGAGGCTAACTCGCCAGAAATGTGGTCAAATATTACCGCCGAGATGATAGGTTGGGTTAGGTTAGGTTAAATTACGTTATTGATGTATATGAACTTCAAACGGAGACGTAGAGGCCAACTCGCCACGAATGTTGTCAAATATTACCGCCGAGATGATATGTTCGGTTAGGTTAGGTTATATGTCGTTATTGATGTATATGAAGGTCTCACGGAGACGGAGAAGGCAACTCGCCAGGAATGTTGTCAAATATTACCGCCGAGATGATAGGTTGGGTTAGGTTAGTTTATATTACGTTATTGATGTATATAAAGGTACCACGGAGACGTAGACGCCAACTCGCCAGGAATGTTGTCAAATATTACCGCCGAGATGATAGGTTGGGTTAGGTTAGGTTATATTACGTTATTGATGTATATAACGGTCCCACGGAGACGGTGAAGCCAACTCCCCAGGAATGTTGGCAAATATTACCGCCGAGATGGTAGGTTGTGTTAGGTTAGTTTATATTACGTTAGTGATGTATATGAAGGTCAAACGGAGACGTAGAGGCCAACTCGCCACGAATGTTGTCAAATATTACCGCCGAGATGATAGGTTGGGTTAGGATAGTTTATATTACGTTATTGATGTATATAAAGGTCCCACGGAGACGTAGACGCCAACTCGCCAGGAATGTTGTCAAATATTACCGCCGAGATGATAGGTTGGGTTAGGTTAGGTTATATTACGTTATTGATGTATATAAAGGTCCCACGGAGACGGTGAAGCCAACTCGCCAGGAATGTTGTCAAATATTACCGCCGAGATGTTAGGTTCGGTTAGGTTAGGTTATATTACGTTAGTGATGTATATGAAGGTCAAACGGAGACGTAGAGGCCGACTCGCCACGAATGTTGTCAAATATTACCGCCGAGATGATAGGTTCGGTTAGGTTAGGTTATATGTCGTTTTTGATGTATATGAAGGTCCCACGGAGAAGTAGAGGCCAACGCGCCAGGTATGTTGTCAAATATTACCGCCGAGATGATAGGTTGGGTTAGGTTAGGTTATATTACGTTATTGATGTATATAAAGGTCCCACAGAGACGGAGAAGCCAACTCCCCAGGAATGTCGTGAAATATTACCGGCGAGATGTTAGGTTGTGTTAGGTTACGTTATATTACGTTATTAATGTATATGAGGGTTACACGGAGACGGAGAGGCTAACACGCCAGAAATGTGGTCAAATATTACCGCCGAGATGATAGGTTGGGTTAGGTTAGGTTAAATTACGTTATTGATGTATATGAACTTCAAACGGAGACGTAGAGGCCAACTCGCCACGAATGTTGTCAAATATTACCGCCGAGATGATAGGTTCGGTTAGGTTAGGTTATATGTCGTTATTGATGTATATGAAGGTCTCACGGAGACGGAGAAGGCAACTCGCCAGGAATGTTGTCAAATATTACCGCCGAGATGATAGGTTGGGTTAGGTTAGTTTATATTACGTTATTGATGTATATAAAGGTACCACGGAGACGTAGACGCCAACTCGCCAGGAATGTTGTCAAATATTACCGCCGAGATGATAGGTTGGGTTAGGTTAGTTTATATTACGTTATTGATGTATATAAAGGTACCACGGAGACGTAGACGCCAACTCGCCAGGAATGTTGTCAAATATTACCGCCGAGATGATAGGTTGGGTTAGGTTAGGTTATATTACGTTATTGATGTATATAACGGTCCCACGGAGACGGTGAAGCCAACTCCCCAGGAATGTTGGCAAATATTACCGCCGAGATGGTAGGTTGTGTTAGGTTAGTTTATATTACGTTAGTAATGTATATGAAGGTCAAACGGAGACGTAGAGGCCAACTCGCCACGAATGTTGTCAAATATTACCGCCGAGATGATAGGTTGGGTTAGGATAGTTTATATTACGTTATTGATGTATATAAAGGTCCCACGGAGACGTAGACGCCAACTCGCCAGGAATGTTGTCAAATATTACCGCCGAGATGATAGGTTGGGTTAGGTTAGGTTATATTACGTTATTGATGTATATAAAGGTCCCACGGAGACGGAGAGGCTAACTCGCCAGAAATGTGGTCAAATATTACCGCCGAGATGATAGGTTGGGTTAGGTTAGGTTAAATTACGTTATTGATGTATATGAACTTCAAACGGAGACGTAGAGGCCAACTCGCCACGAATGTTGTCAAATATTACCGCCGAGATGATATGTTCGGTTAGGTTAGGTTATATGTCGTTATTGATGTATATGAAGGTCTCACGGAGACGGAGAAGGCAACTCGCCAGGAATGTTGTCAAATATTACCGCCGAGATGATAGGTTGGGTTAGGTTAGTTTACATTACGTTATTGATGTATATAAAGGTACCACGGAGACGTAGACGCCAACTCGCCAGGAATGTTGTCAAATATTACCGCCGAGATGATAGGTTGGGTTAGGTTAGGTTATATTACGTTATTGATGTATATAACGGTCCCACGGAGACGGTGAAGCCAACTCCCCAGGAATGTTGGCAAATATTACCGCCGAGATGGTAGGTTGTGTTAGGTTAGTTTATATTACGTTAGTGATGTATATGAAGGTCAAACGGAGACGTAGAGGCCAACTCGCCACGAATGTTGTCAAATATTACCGCCGAGATGATAGGTTGGGTTAGGATAGTTTATATTACGTTATTGATGTATATAAAGGTCCCACGGAGACGTAGACGCCAACTCGCCAGGAATGTTGTCAAATATTACCGCCGAGATGATAGGTTGGGTTAGGTTAGGTTATATTACGTTATTGATGTATATAAAGGTCCCACGGAGACGGTGAAGCCAACTCGCCAGGAATGTTGTCAAATATTACCGCCGAGATGTTAGGTTCGGTTAGGTTAGGTTATATTACGTTAGTGATGTATATGAAGGTCAAACGGAGACGTAGAGGCCGACTCGCCACGAATGTTGTCAAATATTACCGCCGAGATGATAGGTTCGGTTAGGTTAGGTTATATGTCGTTTTTGATGTATATGAAGGTCCCACGGAGAAGTAGAGGCCAACGCGCCAGGTATGTTGTCAAATATTACCGCCGAGATGATAGGTTGGGTTAGGTTAGGTTATATTACGTTATTGATGTATATAAAGGTCCCACAGAGACGGAGAAGCCAACTCCCCAGGAATGTCGTGAAATATTACCGGCGAGATGTTAGGTTGTGTTAGGTTACGTTATATTACGTTATTAATGTATATGAGGGTTACACGGAGACGGAGAGGCTAACTCGCCAGAAATGTGGTCAAATATTACCGCCGAGATGATAGGTTGGGTTAGGTTAGGTTAAATTACGTTATTGATGTATATGAACTTCAAACGGAGACGTAGAGGCCAACTCGCCACGAATGTTGTCACATATTACCGCCGAGATGATAGGTTCGGTTAGGTTAGGTTATATGTCGTTATTGATGTATATGAAGGTCTCACGGAGACGGAGAAGGCAACTCGCCAGGAATGTTGTCAAATATTACCGCCGAGATGATAGGTTGGGTTAGGTTAGTTTATATTACGTTATTGATGTATATAAAGGTACCACGGAGACGTAGACGCCAACTCGCCAGGAATGTTGTCAAATATTACCGCCGAGATGATAGGTTGGGTTAGGTTAGTTTATATTACGTTATTGATGTATATAAAGGTACCACGGAGACGTGGACGCCAACTTGCCAGGAATCTTGTCAAATATTACCGCCGAGATGATAGGTTGGGTTAGGTTAGGTTATATTACGTTATTGATGTATATAACGGTCCCACGGAGACGGTGAAGCCAACTCCCCAGGAATGTTGGCAAATATTACCGCCGAGATGGTAGGTTGTGTTAGGTTAGTTTATATTACGTTAGTGATGTATATGAAGGTCAAACGGAGACGTAGAGGCCAACTCGCCACGAATGTTGTCAAATATTACCGCCGAGATGATAGGTTGGGTTAGGTTAGTTTATATTACGTTATTGATGTATATAAAGGTCCCACGGAGACGTAGACGCCAACTCGCCAGGAATGTTGTCAAATATTACCGCCGAGATGATAGGTTGGGTTAGGTTAGGTTATATTACGTTATTGATGTATATAAAGGTCCCACGGAGACGGTGAAGCCAACTCGCCAGGAATGTTGTCAAATATTACCGCCGAGATGTTAGGTTCGGTTAGGTTAGGTTATATTACGTTAGTGATGTATATGAAGGTCAAACGGAGAAGTAGAGGCCGACTCGCCACGAATGTTGTCAAATATTACCGCCGAGATGATAGGTTCGGTTAGGTTAGGTTATATGTCGTTTTTGATGTATATGAAGGTCCCACGGAGAAGTAGAGGCCAACGCGCCAGGTATGTTGTCAAATATTACCGCCGAGATGATAGGTTGGGTTAGGTTAGGTTATATTACGTTATTGATGTATATAAAGGTCCCACAGAGACGGAGAAGCCAACTCCCCAGGAATGTCGTGAAATATTACCGGCGAGATGTTAGGTTGTGTTAGGTTACGTTATATTACGTTATTAATGTATATGAGGGTTACACGGAGACGGAGAGGCTAACTCGCCAGAAATGTGGTCAAATATTACCGCCGAGATGATAGGTTGGGTTAGGTTAGGTTAAATTAAGTTATTGATGTATATGAACTTCAAACGGAGACGTAGAGGCCAACTCGCCACGAATGTTGTCACATATTACCGCCGAGATGATAGGTTCGGTTAGGTTAGGTTATATGTCGTTATTGATGTATATGAAGGTCTCACGGAGACGGAGAAGGCAACTCGCCAGGAATGTTGTCAAATATTACCGCCGAGATGATAGGTTGGGTTAGGTTAGTTTATATTACGTTATTGATGTATATAAAGGTACCACGGAGACGTAGACGCCAACTCGCCAGGAATGTTGTCAAATATTACCGCCGAGATGATAGGTTGGGTTAGGTTAGTTTATATTACGTTATTGATGTATATAAAGGTACCACGGAGACGTGGACGCCAACTTGCCAGGAATCTTGTCAAATATTACCGCCGAGATGATAGGTTGGGTTAGGTTAGGTTATATTACGTTATTGATGTATATAACGGTCCCACGGAGACGGTGAAGCCAACTCCCCAGGAATGTTGGCAAATATTACCGCCGAGATGGTAGGTTGTGTTAGGTTAGTTTATATTACGTTAGTGATGTATATGAAGGTCAAACGGAGACGTAGAGGCCAACTCGCCACGAATGTTGTCAAATATTACCGCCGAGATGATAGGTTGGGTTAGGTTAGTTTATATTACGTTATTGATGTATATAAAGGTCCCACGGAGACGTAGACGCCAACTCGCCAGGAATGTTGTCAAATATTACCGCCGAGATGATAGGTTGGGTTAGGTTAGGTTATATTACGTTATTGATGTATATAAAGGTCCCACGGAGACGGTGAAGCCAACTCGCCAGGAATGTTGTCAAATATTACCGCCGAGATGTTAGGTTCGGTTAGGTTAGGTTATATTACGTTAGTGATGTATATGAAGGTCAAACGGAGACGTAGAGGCCGACTCGCCACGAATGTTGTCAAATATTACCGCCGAGATGATAGGTTCGGTTAGGTTAGGTTATATGTCGTTTTTGATGTATATGAAGGTCCCACGGAGAAGTAGAGGCCAACGCGCCAGGTATGTTGTCAAATATTACCGCCGAGATGATAGGTTGGGTTAGGTTAGGTTATATTACGTTATTGATGTATATAAAGGTCCCACAGAGACGGAGAAGCCAACTCCCCAGGAATGTCGTGAAATATTACCGGCGAGATGTTAGGTTGTGTTAGGTTACGTTATATTACGTTATTAATGTATATGAGGGTTACACGGAGACGGAGAGGCTAACTCGCCAGAAATGTGGTCAAATATTACCACCGAGATGATAGGTTGGGTTAGGTTAGGTTAAATTACGTTATTGATGTATATGAACTTCAAACGGAGACGTAGAGGCCAACTCGCCACGAATGTTGTCAAATATTACCGCCGAGATGATATGTTCGGTTAGGTTAGGTTATATGTCGTTATTGATGTATATGAAGGTCTCACGGAGACGGAGAAGGCAACTCGCCAGGAATGTTGTCAAATATTACCGCCGAGATGATAGGTTGGGTTAGGTTAGTTTATATTACGTTATTGATGTATATAAAGGTACCACGGAGACGTAGACGCCAACTCGCCAGGAATGTTGTCAAATATTACCGCCGAGATGATAGGTTGGGTTAGGTTAGGTTATATTACGTTATTGATGTATATAACGGTCCCACGGAGACGGTGAAGCCAACTCCCCAGGAATGTTGGCAAATATTACCGCCGAGATGGTAGGTTGTGTTAGGTTAGTTTATATTACGTTAGTGATGTATATGAAGGTCAAACGGAGACGTAGAGGCCAACTCGCCACGAATGTTGTCAAATATTACCGCCGAGATGATAGGTTGGGTTAGGATAGTTTATATTACGTTATTGATGTATATAAAGGTCCCACGGAGACGTAGACGCCAACTCGCCAGGAATGTTGTCAAATATTACCGCCGAGATGATAGGTTGGGTTAGGTTAGGTTATATTACGTTATTGATGTATATAAAGGTCCCACGGAGACGGTGAAGCCAACTCGCCAGGAATGTTGTCAAATATTACCGCCGAGATGTTAGGTTCGGTTAGGTTAGGTTATATTACGTTAGTGATGTATATGAAGGTCAAACGGAGACGTAGAGGCCGACTCGCCACGAATGTTGTCAAATATTACCGCCGAGATGATAGGTTCGGTTAGGTTAGGTTATATGTCGTTTTTGATGTATATGAAGGTCCCACGGAGAAGTAGAGGCCAACGCGCCAGGTATGTTGTCAAATATTACCGCCGAGATGATAGGTTGGGTTAGGTTAGGTTATATTACGTTATTGATGTATATAAAGGTCCCACAGAGACGGAGAAGCCAACTCCCCAGGAATGTCGTGAAATATTACCGGCGAGATGTTAGGTTGTGTTAGGTTACGTTATATTACGTTATTAATGTATATGAGGGTTACACGGAGACGGAGAGGCTAACTCGCCAGAAATGTGGTCAAATATTACCGCCGAGATGATAGGTTGGGTTAGGTTAGGTTAAATTACGTTATTGATGTATATGAACTTCAAACGGAGACGTAGAGGCCAACTCGCCACGAATGTTGTCACATATTACCGCCGAGATGATAGGTTCGGTTAGGTTAGGTTATATGTCGTTATTGATGTATATGAAGGTCTCACGGAGACGGAGAAGGCAACTCGCCAGGAATGTTGTCAAATATTACCGCCGAGATGATAGGTTGGGTTAGGTTAGTTTATATTACGTTATTGATGTATATAAAGGTACCACGGAGACGTAGACGCCAACTCGCCAGGAATGTTGTCAAATATTACCGCCGAGATGATAGGTTGGGTTAGGTTAGTTTATATTACGTTATTGATGTATATAAAGGTACCACGGAGACGTGGACGCCAACTTGCCAGGAATCTTGTCAAATATTACCGCCGAGATGATAGGTTGGGTTAGGTTAGGTTATATTACGTTATTGATGTATATAACGGTCCCACGGAGACGGTGAAGCCAACTCCCCAGGAATGTTGGCAAATATTACCGCCGAGATGGTAGGTTGTGTTAGGTTAGTTTATATTACGTTAGTGATGTATATGAAGGTCAAACGGAGACGTAGAGGCCAACTCGCCACGAATGTTGTCAAATATTACCGCCGAGATGATAGGTTGGGTTAGGTTAGTTTATATTACGTTATTGATGTATATAAAGGTCCCACGGAGACGTAGACGCCAACTCGCCAGGAATGTTGTCAAATATTACCGCCGAGATGATAGGTTGGGTTAGGTTAGGTTATATTACGTTATTGATGTATATAAAGGTCCCACGGAGACGGTGAAGCCAACTCGCCAGGAATGTTGTCAAATATTACCGCCGAGATGTTAGGTTCGGTTAGGTTAGGTTATATTACGTTAGTGATGTATATGAAGGTCAAACGGAGACGTAGAGGCCGACTCGCCACGAATGTTGTCAAATATTACCGCCGAGATGATAGGTTCGGTTAGGTTAGGTTATATGTCGTTTTTGATGTATATGAAGGTCCCACGGAGAAGTAGAGGCCAACGCGCCAGGTATGTTGTCAAATATTACCGCCGAGATGATAGGTTGGGTTAGGTTAGGTTATATTACGTTATTGATGTATATAAAGGTCCCACAGAGACGGAGAAGCCAACTCCCCAGGAATGTCGTGAAATATTACCGGCGAGATGTTAGGTTGTGTTAGGTTACGTTATATTACGTTATTAATGTATATGAGGGTTACACGGAGACGGAGAGGCTAACTCGCCAGAAATGTGGTCAAATATTACCGCCGAGATGATAGGTTGGGTTAGGTTAGGTTAAATTACGTTATTGATGTATATGAACTTCAAACGGAGACGTAGAGGCCAACTCGCCACGAATGTTGTCAAATATTACCGCCGAGATGATATGTTCGGTTAGGTTAGGTTATATGTCGTTATTGATGTATATGAAGGTCTCACGGAGACGGAGAAGGCAACTCGCCAGGAATGTTGTCAAATATTACCGCCGAGATGATAGGTTGGGTTAGGTTAGTTTATATTACGTTATTGATGTATATAAAGGTACCACGGAGACGTAGACGCCAACTCGCCAGGAATGTTGTCAAATATTACCGCCGAGATGATAGGTTGGGTTAGGTTAGGTTATATTACGTTATTGATGTATATAACGGTCCCACGGAGACGGTGAAGCCAACTCCCCAGGAATGTTGGCAAATATTACCGCCGAGATGGTAGGTTGTGTTAGGTTAGTTTATATTACGTTAGTGATGTATATGAAGGTCAAACGGAGACGTAGAGGCCAACTCGCCACGAATGTTGTCAAATATTACCGCCGAGATGATAGGTTGGGTTAGGATAGTTTATATTACGTTATTGATGTATATAAAGGTCCCACGGAGACGTAGACGCCAACTCGCCAGGAATGTTGTCAAATATTACCGCCGAGATGATAGGTTGGGTTAGGTTAGGTTATATTACGTTATTGATGTATATAAAGGTCCCACGGAGACGGTGAAGCCAACTCGCCAGGAATGTTGTCAAATATTACCGCCGAGATGTTAGGTTCGGTTAGGTTAGGTTATATTACGTTAGTGATGTATATGAAGGTCAAACGGAGACGTAGAGGCCGACTCGCCACGAATGTTGTCAAATATTACCGCCGAGATGATAGGTTCGGTTAGGTTAGGTTATATGTCGTTTTTGATGTATATGAAGGTCCCACGGAGAAGTAGAGGCCAACGCGCCAGGTATGTTGTCAAATATTACCGCCGAGATGATAGGTTGGGTTAGGTTAGGTTATATTACGTTATTGATGTATATAAAGGTCCCACAGAGACGGAGAAGCCAACTCCCCAGGAATGTCGTGAAATATTACCGGCGAGATGTTAGGTTGTGTTAGGTTACGTTATATTACGTTATTAATGTATATGAGGGTTACACGGAGACGGAGAGGCTAACACGCCAGAAATGTGGTCAAATATTACCGCCGAGATGATAGGTTGGGTTAGGTTAGGTTAAATTACGTTATTGATGTATATGAACTTCAAACGGAGACGTAGAGGCCAACTCGCCACGAATGTTGTCAAATATTACCGCCGAGATGATAGGTTCGGTTAGGTTAGGTTATATGTCGTTATTGATGTATATGAAGGTCTCACGGAGACGGAGAAGGCAACTCGCCAGGAATGTTGTCAAATATTACCGCCGAGATGATAGGTTGGGTTAGGTTAGTTTATATTACGTTATTGATGTATATAAAGGTACCACGGAGACGTAGACGCCAACTCGCCAGGAATGTTGTCAAATATTACCGCCGAGATGATAGGTTGGGTTAGGTTAGTTTATATTACGTTATTGATGTATATAAAGGTACCACGGAGACGTAGACGCCAACTCGCCAGGAATGTTGTCAAATATTACCGCCGAGATGATAGGTTGGGTTAGGTTAGGTTATATTACGTTATGGATGTATATAACGGTCCCACGGAGACGGTGAAGCCAACTCCCCAGGAATGTTGGCAAATATTACCGCCGAGATGGTAGGTTGTGTTAGGTTAGTTTATATTACGTTAGTGATGTATATGAAGGTCAAACGGAGACGTAGAGGCCAACTCGCCACGAATGTTGTCAAATATTACCGCCGAGATGATAGGTTGGGTTAGGTTAGTTTATATTACGTTATTGATGTATATAAAGGTCCCACGGAGACGTAGACGCCAACTCGCCAGGAATGTTGTCAAATATTACCGCCGAGATGATAGGTTGGGTTAGGTTAGGTTATATTACGTTATTGATGTATATAAAGGTCCCACGGAGACGGTGAAGCCAACTCGCCAGGAATGTTGTCAAATATTACCGCCGAGATGTTAGGTTCGGTTAGGTTAGGTTATATTACGTTAGTGATGTATATGAAGGTCAAACGGAGACGTAGAGGCCGACTCGCCACGAATGTTGTCAAATATTACCGCCGAGATGATAGGTTCGGTTAGGTTAGGTTATATGTCGTTTTTGATGTATATGAAGGTCCCACGGAGACGGAGAAGGCAACTCGCCAGGAATGTTGTCAAATATTACCGCCGAGATGATAGGTTGGGTTAGGTTAGTTTATATTACGTTATTGATGTATATAAAGGTACCACGGAGACGTAGACGCCAACTCGCCAGGAATGTTGTCAAATATTACCGCCGAGATGATAGGTTGGGTTAGGTTAGGTTATATTACGTTATTGATGTATATAACGGTCCCACGGAGACGGTGAAGCCAACTCCCCAGGAATGTTGGCAAATATTACCGCCGAGATGGTAGGTTGTGTTAGGTTAGTTTATATTACGTTAGTGATGTATATGAAGGTCAAACGGAGACGTAGAGGCCAACTCGCCACGAATGTTGTCAAATATTACCGCCGAGATGATAGGTTGGGTTAGGATAGTTTATATTACGTTATTGATGTATATAAAGGTCCCACGGAGACGTAGACGCCAACTCGCCAGGAATGTTGTCAAATATTACCGCCGAGATGATAGGTTGGGTTAGGTTAGGTTATATTACGTTATTGATGTATATAAAGGTCCCACGGAGACGGTGAAGCCAACTCGCCAGGAATGTTGTCAAATATTACCGCCGAGATGATAGGTTGGGTTAGGTTAGTTTATATTACGTTATTGATGTATATAAAGGTACCACGGAGACGTAGACGCCAACTCGCCAGGAATGTTGTCAAATATTACCGCCGAGATGATAGGTTGGGTTAGGTTAGGTTATATTACGTTATTGATGTATATAACGGTCCCACGGAGACGGTGAAGCCAACTCCCCAGGAATGTTGGCAAATATTACCGCCGAGATGGTAGGTTGTGTTAGGTTAGTTTATATTACGTTAGTGATGTATATGAAGGTCAAACGGAGACGTAGAGGCCAACTCGCCACGAATGTTGTCAAATATTACCGCCGAGATGATAGGTTGGGTTAGGATAGTTTATATTACGTTATTGATGTATATAAAGGTCCCACGGAGACGTAGACGCCAACTCGCCAGGAATGTTGTCAAATATTACCGCCGAGATGATAGGTTGGGTTAGGTTAGGTTATATTACGTTATTGATGTATATAAAGGTCCCACGGAGACGGTGAAGCCAACTCGCCAGGAATGTTGTCAAATATTACCGCCGAGATGTTAGGTTCGGTTAGGTTAGGTTATATTACGTTAGTGATGTATATGAAGGTCAAACGGAGACGTAGAGGCCGACTCGCCACGAATGTTGTCAAATATTACCGCCGAGATGATAGGTTCGGTTAGGTTAGGTTATATGTCGTTTTTGATGTATATGAAGGTCCCACGGAGAAGTAGAGGCCAACGCGCCAGGTATGTTGTCAAATATTACCGCCGAGATGATAGGTTGGGTTAGGTTAGGTTATATTACGTTATTGATGTATATAAAGGTCCCACAGAGACGGAGAAGCCAACTCCCCAGGAATGTCGTGAAATATTACCGGCGAGATGTTAGGTTGTGTTAGGTTACGTTATATTACGTTATTAATGTATATGAGGGTTACACGGAGACGGAGAGGCTAACTCGCCAGAAATGTGGTCAAATATTACCGCCGAGATGATAGGTTGGGTTAGGTTAGGTTAAATTACGTTATTGATGTATATGAACTTCAAACGGAGACGTAGAGGCCGACTCGCCACGAATGTTGTCAAATATTACCGCCGAGATGATAGGTTCGGTTAGGTTAGGTTATATGTCGTTATTGATGTATATGAAGGTCTCACGGAGACGGAGAAGGCAACTCGCCAGGAATGTTGTCAAATATTACCGCCGAGATGATAGGTTGGGTTAGGTTAGTTTATATTACGTTATTGATGTATATGAAGGTCTCACGGAGACGGAGAAGGCAACTCGCCAGGAATGTTGTCAAATATTACCGCCGAGATGATAGGTTGGGTTAGGTTAGTTTATATTACGTTATTGATGTATATAAAGGTACCACGGAGACGTAGACGCCAACTCGCCAGGAATGTTGTCAAATATTACCGCCGAGATGATAGGTTGGGTTAGGTTAGGTTATATTACGTTATTGATGTATATAACGGTCCCACGGAGACGGTGAAGCCAACTCCCCAGGAATGTTGGCAAATATTACCGCCGAGATGGTAGGTTGTGTTAGGTTAGTTTATATTACGTTAGTGATGTATATGAAGGTCAAACGGAGACGTAGAGGCCAACTCGCCACGAATGTTGTCAAATATTACCGCCGAGATGATAGGTTGGGTTAGGATAGTTTATATTACGTTATTGATGTATATAAAGGTCCCACGGAGACGTAGACGCCAACTCGCCAGGAATGTTGTCAAATATTACCGCCGAGATGATAGGTTGGGTTAGGTTAGGTTATATTACGTTATTGATGTATATAAAGGTCCCACGGAGACGGTGAAGCCAACTCGCCAGGAATGTTGTCAAATATTACCGCCGAGATGTTAGGTTCGGTTAGGTTAGGTTATATTACGTTAGTGATGTATATGAAGGTCAAACGGAGACGTAGAGGCCGACTCGCCACGAATGTTGTCAAATATTACCGCCGAGATGATAGGTTCGGTTAGGTTAGGTTATATGTCGTTTTTGATGTATATGAAGGTCCCACGGAGAAGTAGAGGCCAACGCGCCAGGTATGTTGTCAAATATTACCGCCGAGATGATAGGTTGGGTTAGGTTAGGTTATATTACGTTATTGATGTATATAAAGGTCCCACAGAGACGGAGAAGCCAACTCCCCAGGAATGTCGTGAAATATTACCGGCGAGATGTTAGGTTGTGTTAGGTTACGTTATATTACGTTATTAATGTATATGAGGGTTACACGGAGACGGAGAGGCTAACTCGCCAGAAATGTGGTCAAATATTACCGCCGAGATGATAGGTTGGGTTAGGTTAGGTTAAATTACGTTATTGATGTATATGAACTTCAAACGGAGACGTAGAGGCCAACTCGCCACGAATGTTGTCACATATTACCGCCGAGATGATAGGTTCGGTTAGGTTAGGTTATATGTCGTTATTGATGTATATGAAGGTCTCACGGAGACGGAGAAGGCAACTCGCCAGGAATGTTGTCAAATATTACCGCCGAGATGATAGGTTGGGTTAGGTTAGTTTATATTACGTTATTGATGTATATAAAGGTACCACGGAGACGTAGACGCCAACTCGCCAGGAATGTTGTCAAATATTACCGCCGAGATGATAGGTTGGGTTAGGTTAGTTTATATTACGTTATTGATGTATATAAAGGTACCACGGAGACGTGGACGCCAACTTGCCAGGAATCTTGTCAAATATTACCGCCGAGATGATAGGTTGGGTTAGGTTAGGTTATATTACGTTATTGATGTATATAACGGTCCCACGGAGACGGTGAAGCCAACTCCCCAGGAATGTTGGCAAATATTACCGCCGAGATGGTAGGTTGTGTTAGGTTAGTTTATATTACGTTAGTGATGTATATGAAGGTCAAACGGAGACGTAGAGGCCAACTCGCCACGAATGTTGTCAAATATTACCGCCGAGATGATAGGTTGGGTTAGGTTAGTTTATATTACGTTATTGATGTATATAAAGGTCCCACGGAGACGTAGACGCCAACTCGCCAGGAATGTTGTCAAATATTACCGCCGAGATGATAGGTTGGGTTAGGTTAGGTTATATTACGTTATTGATGTATATAAAGGTCCCACGGAGACGGTGAAGCCAACTCGCCAGGAATGTTGTCAAATATTACCGCCGAGATGTTAGGTTCGGTTAGGTTAGGTTATATTACGTTAGTGATGTATATGAAGGTCAAACGGAGACGTAGAGGCCGACTCGCCACGAATGTTGTCAAATATTACCGCCGAGATGATAGGTTCGGTTAGGTTAGGTTATATGTCGTTTTTGATGTATATGAAGGTCCCACGGAGAAGTAGAGGCCAACGCGCCAGGTATGTTGTCAAATATTACCGCCGAGATGATAGGTTGGGTTAGGTTAGGTTATATTACGTTATTGATGTATATAAAGGTCCCACAGAGACGGAGAAGCCAACTCCCCAGGAATGTCGTGAAATATTACCGGCGAGATGTTAGGTTGTGTTAGGTTACGTTATATTACGTTATTAATGTATATGAGGGTTACACGGAGACGGAGAGGCTAACTCGCCAGAAATGTGGTCAAATATTACCGCCGAGATGATAGGTTGGGTTAGGTTAGGTTAAATTACGTTATTGATGTATATGAACTTCAAACGGAGACGTAGAGGCCAACTCGCCACGAATGTTGTCAAATATTACCGCCGAGATGATATGTTCGGTTAGGTTAGGTTATATGTCGTTATTGATGTATATGAAGGTCTCACGGAGACGGAGAAGGCAACTCGCCAGGAATGTTGTCAAATATTACCGCCGAGATGATAGGTTGGGTTAGGTTAGTTTATATTACGTTATTGATGTATATAAAGGTACCACGGAGACGTAGACGCCAACTCGCCAGGAATGTTGTCAAATATTACCGCCGAGATGATAGGTTGGGTTAGGTTAGGTTATATTACGTTATTGATGTATATAACGGTCCCACGGAGACGGTGAAGCCAACTCCCCAGGAATGTTGGCAAATATTACCGCCGAGATGGTAGGTTGTGTTAGGTTAGTTTATATTACGTTAGTGATGTATATGAAGGTCAAACGGAGACGTAGAGGCCAACTCGCCACGAATGTTGTCAAATATTACCGCCGAGATGATAGGTTGGGTTAGGATAGTTTATATTACGTTATTGATGTATATAAAGGTCCCACGGAGACGTAGACGCCAACTCGCCAGGAATGTTGTCAAATATTACCGCCGAGATGATAGGTTGGGTTAGGTTAGGTTATATTACGTTATTGATGTATATAAAGGTCCCACGGAGACGGTGAAGCCAACTCGCCAGGAATGTTGTCAAATATTACCGCCGAGATGTTAGGTTCGGTTAGGTTAGGTTATATTACGTTAGTGATGTATATGAAGGTCAAACGGAGACGTAGAGGCCGACTCGCCACGAATGTTGTCAAATATTACCGCCGAGATGATAGGTTCGGTTAGGTTAGGTTATATGTCGTTTTTGATGTATATGAAGGTCCCACGGAGAAGTAGAGGCCAACGCGCCAGGTATGTTGTCAAATATTACCGCCGAGATGATAGGTTGGGTTAGGTTAGGTTATATTACGTTATTGATGTATATAAAGGTCCCACAGAGACGGAGAAGCCAACTCCCCAGGAATGTCGTGAAATATTACCGGCGAGATGTTAGGTTGTGTTAGGTTACGTTATATTACGTTATTAATGTATATGAGGGTTACACGGAGACGGAGAGGCTAACTCGCCAGAAATGTGGTCAAATATTACCGCCGAGATGATAGGTTGGGTTAGGTTAGGTTAAATTACGTTATTGATGTATATGAACTTCAAACGGAGACGTAGAGGCCAACTCGCCACGAATGTTGTCACATATTACCGCCGAGATGATAGGTTCGGTTAGGTTAGGTTATATGTCGTTATTGATGTATATGAAGGTCTCACGGAGACGGAGAAGGCAACTCGCCAGGAATGTTGTCAAATATTACCGCCGAGATGATAGGTTGGGTTAGGTTAGTTTATATTACGTTATTGATGTATATAAAGGTACCACGGAGACGTAGACGCCAACTCGCCAGGAATGTTGTCAAATATTACCGCCGAGATGATAGGTTGGGTTAGGTTAGTTTATATTACGTTATTGATGTATATAAAGGTACCACGGAGACGTGGACGCCAACTTGCCAGGAATCTTGTCAAATATTACCGCCGAGATGATAGGTTGGGTTAGGTTAGGTTATATTACGTTATTGATGTATATAACGGTCCCACGGAGACGGTGAAGCCAACTCCCCAGGAATGTTGGCAAATATTACCGCCGAGATGGTAGGTTGTGTTAGGTTAGTTTATATTACGTTAGTGATGTATATGAAGGTCAAACGGAGACGTAGAGGCCAACTCGCCACGAATGTTGTCAAATATTACCGCCGAGATGATAGGTTGGGTTAGGTTAGTTTATATTACGTTATTGATGTATATAAAGGTCCCACGGAGACGTAGACGCCAACTCGCCAGGAATGTTGTCAAATATTACCGCCGAGATGATAGGTTGGGTTAGGTTAGGTTATATTACGTTATTGATGTATATAAAGGTCCCACGGAGACGGTGAAGCCAACTCGCCAGGAATGTTGTCAAATATTACCGCCGAGATGTTAGGTTCGGTTAGGTTAGGTTATATTACGTTAGTGATGTATATGAAGGTCAAACGGAGACGTAGAGGCCGACTCGCCACGAATGTTGTCAAATATTACCGCCGAGATGATAGGTTCGGTTAGGTTAGGTTATATGTCGTTTTTGATGTATATGAAGGTCCCACGGAGAAGTAGAGGCCAACGCGCCAGGTATGTTGTCAAATATTACCGCCGAGATGATAGGTTGGGTTAGGTTAGGTTATATTACGTTATTGATGTATATAAAGGTCCCACAGAGACGGAGAAGCCAACTCCCCAGGAATGTCGTGAAATATTACCGGCGAGATGTTAGGTTGTGTTAGGTTACGTTATATTACGTTATTAATGTATATGAGGGTTACACGGAGACGGAGAGGCTAACTCGCCAGAAATGTGGTCAAATATTACCGCCGAGATGATAGGTTGGGTTAGGTTAGGTTAAATTACGTTATTGATGTATATGAACTTCAAACGGAGACGTAGAGGCCAACTCGCCACGAATGTTGTCAAATATTACCGCCGAGATGATATGTTCGGTTAGGTTAGGTTATATGTCGTTATTGATGTATATGAAGGTCTCACGGAGACGGAGAAGGCAACTCGCCAGGAATGTTGTCAAATATTACCGCCGAGATGATAGGTTGGGTTAGGTTAGTTTATATTACGTTATTGATGTATATAAAGGTACCACGGAGACGTAGACGCCAACTCGCCAGGAATGTTGTCAAATATTACCGCCGAGATGATAGGTTGGGTTAGGTTAGGTTATATTACGTTATTGATGTATATAACGGTCCCACGGAGACGGTGAAGCCAACTCCCCAGGAATGTTGGCAAATATTACCGCCGAGATGGTAGGTTGTGTTAGGTTAGTTTATATTACGTTAGTGATGTATATGAAGGTCAAACGGAGACGTAGAGGCCAACTCGCCACGAATGTTGTCAAATATTACCGCCGAGATGATAGGTTGGGTTAGGATAGTTTATATTACGTTATTGATGTATATAAAGGTCCCACGGAGACGTAGACGCCAACTCGCCAGGAATGTTGTCAAATATTACCGCCGAGATGATAGGTTGGGTTAGGTTAGGTTATATTACGTTATTGATGTATATAAAGGTCCCACGGAGACGGTGAAGCCAACTCGCCAGGAATGTTGTCAAATATTACCGCCGAGATGTTAGGTTCGGTTAGGTTAGGTTATATTACGTTAGTGATGTATATGAAGGTCAAACGGAGACGTAGAGGCCGACTCGCCACGAATGTTGTCAAATATTACCGCCGAGATGATAGGTTCGGTTAGGTTAGGTTATATGTCGTTTTTGATGTATATGAAGGTCCCACGGAGAAGTAGAGGCCAACGCGCCAGGTATGTTGTCAAATATTACCGCCGAGATGATAGGTTGGGTTAGGTTAGGTTATATTACGTTATTGATGTATATAAAGGTCCCACAGAGACGGAGAAGCCAACTCCCCAGGAATGTCGTGAAATATTACCGGCGAGATGTTAGGTTGTGTTAGGTTACGTTATATTACGTTATTAATGTATATGAGGGTTACACGGAGACGGAGAGGCTAACACGCCAGAAATGTGGTCAAATATTACCGCCGAGATGATAGGTTGGGTTAGGTTAGGTTAAATTACGTTATTGATGTATATGAACTTGAAACGGAGACGTAGAGGCCAACTCGCCACGAATGTTGTCAAATATTACCGCCGAGATGATAGGTTCGGTTAGGTTAGGTTATATGTCGTTATTGATGTATATGAAGGTCTCACGGAGACGGAGAAGGCAACTCGCCAGGAATGTTGTCAAATATTACCGCCGAGATGATAGGTTGGGTTAGGTTAGTTTATATTACGTTATTGATGTATATAAAGGTACCACGGAGACGTAGACGCCAACTCGCCAGGAATGTTGTCAAATATTACCGCCGAGATGATAGGTTGGGTTAGGTTAGTTTATATTACGTTATTGATGTATATAAAGGTACCACGGAGACGTAGACGCCAACTCGCCAGGAATGTTGTCAAATATTACCGCCGAGATGATAGGTTGGGTTAGGTTAGGTTATATTACGTTATGGATGTATATAACGGTCCCACGGAGACGGTGAAGCCAACTCCCCAGGAATGTTGGCAAATATTACCGCCGAGATGGTAGGTTGTGTTAGGTTAGTTTATATTACGTTAGTGATGTATATGAAGGTCAAACGGAGACGTAGAGGCCAACTCGCCACGAATGTTGTCAAATATTACCGCCGAGATGATAGGTTGGGTTAGGTTAGTTTATATTACGTTATTGATGTATATAAAGGTCCCACGGAGACGTAGACGCCAACTCGCCAGGAATGTTGTCAAATATTACCGCCGAGATGATAGGTTGGGTTAGGTTAGGTTATATTACGTTATTGATGTATATAAAGGTCCCACGGAGACGGTGAAGCCAACTCGCCAGGAATGTTGTCAAATATTACCGCCGAGATGTTAGGTTCGGTTAGGTTAGGTTATATTACGTTAGTGATGTATATGAAGGTCAAACGGAGACGTAGAGGCCGACTCGCCACGAATGTTGTCAAATATTACCGCCGAGATGATAGGTTCGGTTAGGTTAGGTTATATGTCGTTTTTGATGTATATGAAGGTCCCACGGAGACGGAGAAGGCAACTCGCCAGGAATGTTGTCAAATATTACCGCCGAGATGATAGGTTGGGTTAGGTTAGTTTATATTACGTTATTGATGTATATAAAGGTACCACGGAGACGTAGACGCCAACTCGCCAGGAATGTTGTCAAATATTACCGCCGAGATGATAGGTTGGGTTAGGTTAGGTTATATTACGTTATTGATGTATATAACGGTCCCACGGAGACGGTGAAGCCAACTCCCCAGGAATGTTGGCAAATATTACCGCCGAGATGGTAGGTTGTGTTAGGTTAGTTTATATTACGTTAGTGATGTATATGAAGGTCAAACGGAGACGTAGAGGCCAACTCGCCACGAATGTTGTCAAATATTACCGCCGAGATGATAGGTTGGGTTAGGTTAGTTTATATTACGTTATTGATGTATATAAAGGTCCCACGGAGACGTAGACGCCAACTCGCCAGGAATGTTGTCAAATATTACCGCCGAGATGATAGGTTGGGTTAGGTTAGGTTATATTACGTTATTGATGTATATAAAGGTCCCACGGAGACGGTGAAGCCAACTCGCCAGGAATGCTGTCAAATATTACCGCCGAGATGTTAGGTTCGGTTAGGTTAGGTTATATTACGTTAGTGATGTATATGAAGGTCAAACGGAGACGTAGAGGCCGACTCGCCACGAATGTTGTCAAATATTACCGCCGAGATGATAGGTTCGGTTAGGTTAGGTTATATGTCGTTTTTGATGTATATGAAGGTCCCACGGAGAAGTAGAGGCCAACGCGCCAGGTATGTTGTCAAATATTACCGCCGAGATGATAGGTTGGGTTAGGTTAGGTTATATTACGTTATTGATGTATATAAAGGTCCCACAGAGACGGAGAAGCCAACTCCCCAGGAATGTCGTGAAATATTACCGGCGAGATGTTAGGTTGTGTTAGGTTACGTTATATTACGTTATTAATGTATATGAGGGTTACACGGAGACGGAGAGGCTAACTCGCCAGAAATGTGGTCAAATATTACCGCCGAGATGATAGGTTGGGTTAGGTTAGGTTAAATTACGTTATTGATGTATATGAACTTCAAACGGAGACGTAGAGGCCGACTCGCCACGAATGTTGTCAAATATTACCGCCGAGATGATAGGTTCGGTTAGGTTAGGTTATATGTCGTTATTGATGTATATGAAGGTCTCACGGAGACGGAGAAGGCAACTCGCCAGGAATGTTGTCAAATATTACCGCCGAGATGATAGGTTGGGTTAGGTTAGTTTATATTACGTTATTGATGTATATGAAGGTCTCACGGAGACGGAGAAGGCAACTCGCCAGGAATGTTGTCAAATATTACCGCCGAGATGATAGGTTGGGTTAGGTTAGTTTATATTACGTTATTGATGTATATAAAGGTACCACGGAGACGTAGACGCCAACTCGCCAGGAATGTTGTCAAATATTACCGCCGAGATGATAGGTTGGGTTAGGTTAGGTTATATTACGTTATTGATGTATATAACGGTCCCACGGAGACGGTGAAGCCAACTCCCCAGGAATGTTGGCAAATATTACCGCCGAGATGGTAGGTTGTGTTAGGTTAGTTTATATTACGTTAGTGATGTATATGAAGGTCAAACGGAGACGTAGAGGCCAACTCGCCACGAATGTTGTCAAATATTACCGCCGAGATGATAGGTTGGGTTAGGATAGTTTATATTACGTTATTGATGTATATAAAGGTCCCACGGAGACGTAGACGCCAACTCGCCAGGAATGTTGTCAAATATTACCGCCGAGATGATAGGTTGGGTTAGGTTAGGTTATATTACGTTATTGATGTATATAAAGGTCCCACGGAGACGGTGAAGCCAACTCGCCAGGAATGTTGTCAAATATTACCGCCGAGATGTTAGGTTCGGTTAGGTTAGGTTATATTACGTTAGTGATGTATATGAAGGTCAAACGGAGACGTAGAGGCCGACTCGCCACGAATGTTGTCAAATATTACCGCCGAGATGATAGGTTCGGTTAGGTTAGGTTATATGTCGTTTTTGATGTATATGAAGGTCCCACGGAGAAGTAGAGGCCAACGCGCCAGGTATGTTGTCAAATATTACCGCCGAGATGATAGGTTGGGTTAGGTTAGGTTATATTACGTTATTGATGTATATAAAGGTCCCACAGAGACGGAGAAGCCAACTCCCCAGGAATGTCGTGAAATATTACCGGCGAGATGTTAGGTTGTGTTAGGTTACGTTATATTACGTTATTAATGTATATGAGGGTTACACGGAGACGGAGAGGCTAACTCGCCAGAAATGTGGTCAAATATTACCGCCGAGATGATAGGTTGGGTTAGGTTAGGTTAAATTACGTTATTGATGTATATGAACTTCAAACGGAGACGTAGAGGCCAACTCGCCACGAATGTTGTCAAATATTACCGCCGAGATGATAGGTTCGGTTAGGTTAGGTTATATGTCGTTATTGATGTATATGAAGGTCTCACGGAGACGGAGAAGGCAACTCGCCAGGAATGTTGTCAAATATTACCGCCGAGATGATAGGTTGGGTTAGGTTAGTTTATATTACGTTATTGATGTATATGAAGGTCTCACGGAGACGGAGAAGGCAACTCGCCAGGAATGTTGTCAAATATTACCGCCGAGATGATAGGTTGGGTTAGGTTAGTTTATATTACGTTATTGATGTATATAAAGGTACCACGGAGACGTAGACGCCAACTCGCCAGGAATGTTGTCAAATATTACCGCCGAGATGATAGGTTGGGTTAGGTTAGGTTATATTACGTTATTGATGTATATAACGGTCCCACGGAGACGGTGAAGCCAACTCCCCAGGAATGTTGGCAAATATTACCGCCGAGATGGTAGGTTGTGTTAGGTTAGTTTATATTACGTTAGTGATGTATATGAAGGTCAAACGGAGACGTAGAGGCCAACTCGCCACGAATGTTGTCAAATATTACCGCCGAGATGATAGGTTGGGTTAGGATAGTTTATATTACGTTATTGATGTATATAAAGGTCCCACGGAGACGTAGACGCCAACTCGCCAGGAATGTTGTCAAATATTACCGCCGAGATGATAGGTTGGGTTAGGTTAGGTTATATTACGTTATTGATGTATATAAAGGTCCCACGGAGACGGTGAAGCCAACTCGCCAGGAATGTTGTCAAATATTACCGCCGAGATGTTAGGTTCGGTTAGGTTAGGTTATATTACGTTAGTGATGTATATGAAGGTCAAACGGAGACGTAGAGGCCGACTCGCCACGAATGTTGTCAAATATTACCGCCGAGATGATAGGTTCGGTTAGGTTAGGTTATATGTCGTTTTTGATGTATATGAAGGTCCCACGGAGAAGTAGAGGCCAACGCGCCAGGTATGTTGTCAAATATTACCGCCGAGATGATAGGTTGGGTTAGGTTAGGTTATATTACGTTATTGATGTATATAAAGGTCCCACAGAGACGGAGAAGCCAACTCCCCAGGAATGTCGTGAAATATTACCGGCGAGATGTTAGGTTGTGTTAGGTTACGTTATATTACGTTATTAATGTATATGAGGGTTACACGGAGACGGAGAGGCTAACTCGCCAGAAATGTGGTCAAATATTACCGCCGAGATGATAGGTTGGGTTAGGTTAGGTTAAATTACGTTATTGATGTATATGAACTTCAAACGGAGACGTAGAGGCCAACTCGCCACGAATGTTGTCAAATATTACCGCCGAGATGATAGGTTCGGTTAGGTTAGGTTATATGTCGTTATTGATGTATATGAAGGTCTCACGGAGACGGAGAAGGCAACTCGCCAGGAATGTTGTCAAATATTACCGCCGAGATGATAGGTTGGGTTAGGTTAGTTTATATTACGTTATTGATGTATATAAAGGTACCACGGAGACGTAGACGCCAACTCGCCAGGAATGTTGTCAAATATTACCGCCGAGATGATAGGTTGGGTTAGGTTAGTTTATATTACGTTATTGATGTATATAAAGGTACCACGGAGACGTAGACGCCAACTCGCCAGGAATGTTGTCAAATATTACCGCCGAGATGATAGGTTGGGTTAGGTTAGGTTATATTACGTTATTGATGTATATAACGGTCCCACGGAGACGGTGAAGCCAACTCCCCAGGAATGTTGGCAAATATTACCGCCGAGATGGTAGGTTGTGTTAGGTTAGTTTATATTACGTTAGTGATGTATATGAAGGTCAAACGGAGACGTAGAGGCCAACTCGCCACGAATGTTGTCAAATATTACCGCCGAGATGATAGGTTGGGTTAGGTTAGTTTATATTACGTTATTGATGTATATAAAGGTCCCACGGAGACGTAGACGCCAACTCGCCAGGAATGTTGTCAAATATTACCGCCGAGATGATAGGTTGGGTTAGGTTAGGTTATATTACGTTATTGATGTATATAAAGGTCCCACGGAGACGGTGAAGCCAACTCGCCAGGAATGTTGTCAAATATTACCGCCGAGATGTTAGGTTCGGTTAGGTTAGGTTATATTACGTTAGTGATGTATATGAAGGTCAAACGGAGACGTAGAGGCCGACTCGCCACGAATGTTGTCAAATATTACCGCCGAGATGATAGGTTCGGTTAGGTTAGGTTATATGTCGTTTTTGATGTATATGACGGTCCCACGGAGACGGAGAAGGCAACTCGCCAGGAATGTTGTCAAATATTACCGCCGAGATGATAGGTTGGGTTAGGTTAGTTTATATTACGTTATTGATGTATATAAAGGTCCCACGGAGACGTAGACGCCAACTCGCCAGGAATGTTGTCAAATATTACCGCCGAGATGATAGGTTGGGTTAGGTTAGGTTATATTACGTTATTGATGTATATAAAGGTCCCACGGAGACGGTGAAGCCAACTCGCCAGGAATGTTGTCAAATATTACCGCCGAGATGTTAGGTTCGGTTAGGTTAGGTTATATTACGTTAGTGATGTATATGAAGGTCAAACGGAGACGTAGAGGCCGACTCGCCACGAATGTTGTCAAATATTACCGCCGAGATGATAGGTTCGGTTAGGTTAGGTTATATGTCGTTTTTGATGTATATGAAGGTCCCACGGAGAAGTAGAGGCCAACGCGCCAGGTATGTTGTCAAATATTACCGCCGAGATGATAGGTTGGGTTAGGTTAGGTTATATTACGTTATTGATGTATATAAAGGTCCCACAGAGACGGAGAAGCCAACTCCCCAGGAATGTCGTGAAATATTACCGGCGAGATGTTAGGTTGTGTTAGGTTACGTTATATTACGTTATTAATGTATATGAGGGTTACACGGAGACGGAGAGGCTAACTCGCCAGAAATGTGGTCAAATATTACCGCCGAGATGATAGGTTGGGTTAGGTTAGGTTAAATTACGTTATTGATGTATATGAACTTCAAACGGAGACGTAGAGGCCAACTCGCCACGAATGTTGTCAAATATTACCGCCGAGATGATATGTTCGGTTAGGTTAGGTTATATGTCGTTATTGATGTATATGAAGGTCTCACGGAGACGGAGAAGGCAACTCGCCAGGAATGTTGTCAAATATTACCGCCGAGATGATAGGTTGGGTTAGGTTAGTTTATATTACGTTATTGATGTATATAAAGGTACCACGGAGACGGAGAAGGCAACTCGCCAGGAATGTTGTCAAATATTACCGCCGAGATGATAGGTTGTGTTAGGTTAGTTTATATTACGTTATTGATGTATATAAAGGTACCACGGAGACGTAGACGCCAACTCGCCAGGAATGTTGTCAAATATTACCGCCGAGATGATAGGTTGGGTTAGGTTAGGTTATATTACGTTATTGATGTATATAACGGTCCCACGGAGACGGTGAAGCCAACTCCCCAGGAATGTTGGCAAATATTACCGCCGAGATGGTAGGTTGTGTTAGGTTAGTTTATATTACGTTAGTGATGTATATGAAGGTCAAACGGAGACGTAGAGGCCAACTCGCCACGAATGTTGTCAAATATTACCGCCGAGATGATAGGTTGGGTTAGGATAGTTTATATTACGTTATTGATGTATATAAAGGTCCCACGGAGACGTAGACGCCAACTCGCCAGGAATGTTGTCAAATATTACCGCCGAGATGATAGGTTGGGTTAGGTTAGGTTATATTACGTTATTGATGTATATAAAGGTCCCACGGAGACGGTGAAGCCAACTCGCCAGGAATGTTGTCAAATATTACCGCCGAGATATTAGGTTCGGTTAGGTTAGGTTATATTACGTTAGTGATGTATATGAAGGTCAAACGGAGACGTAGAGGCCGACTCGCCACGAATGTTGTCAAATATTACCGCCGAGATGATAGGTTCGGTTAGGTTAGGTTATATGTCGTTTTTGATGTATATGAAGGTCCCACGGAGAAGTAGAGGCCAACGCGCCAGGTATGTTGTCAAATATTACCGCCGAGATGATAGGTTGGGTTAGGTTAGGTTATATTACGTTATTGATGTATATAAAGGTCCCACAGAGACGGAGAAGCCAACTCCCCAGGAATGTCGTGAAATATTACCGGCGAGATGTTAGGTTGTGTTAGGTTACGTTATATTACGTTATTAATGTATATGAGGGTTACACGGAGACGGAGAGGCTAACTCGCCAGAAATGTGGTCAAATATTACCGCCGAGATGATAGGTTGGGTTAGGTTAGGTTAAATTACGTTATTGATGTATATGAACTTCAAACGGAGACGTAGAGGCCAACTCGCCACGAATGTTGTCAAATATTACCGCCGAGATGATAGGTTCGGTTAGGTTAGGTTATATGTCGTTATTGATGTATATGAAGGTCTCACGGAGACGGAGAAGGCAACTCGCCAGGAATGTTGTCAAATATTACCGCCGAGATGATAGGTTGGGTTAGGTTAGTTTATATTACGTTATTGATGTATATAAAGGTACCACGGAGACGTAGACGCCAACTCGCCAGGAATGTTGTCAAATATTACCGCCGAGATGATAGGTTGGGTTAGGTTAGTTTATATTACGTTATTGATGTATATAAAGGTACCACGGAGACGTAGACGCCAACTCGCCAGGAATGTTGTCAAATATTACCGCCGAGATGATAGGTTGGGTTAGGTTAGGTTATATTACGTTATTGATGTATATAACGGTCCCACGGAGACGGTGAAGTCAACTCCCCAGGAATGTTGGCAAATATTACCGCCGAGATGGTAGGTTGTGTTAGGTTAGTTTATATTACGTTAGTGATGTATATGAAGGTCAAACGGAGACGTAGAGGCCAACTCGCCACGAATGTTGTCAAATATTACCGCCGAGATGATAGGTTGGGTTAGGATAGTTTATATTACGTTATTGATGTATATAAAGGTCCCAAGGAGACGTAGACGCCAACTCGCCAGGAATGTTGTCAAATATTACCGCCGAGATGATAGGTTGGGTTAGGTTAGGTTATATTACGTTATTGATGTATATAAAGGTCCCACGGAGACGGTGAAGCCAACTCGCCAGGAATGTTGTCAAATATTACCGCCGAGATGTTAGGTTCGGTTAGGTTAGGTTATATTACGTTAGTGATGTATATGAAGGTCAAACGGAGACGTAGAGGCCGACTCGCCACGAATGTTGTCAAATATTACCGCCGAGATGATAGGTTCGGTTAGGTTAGGTTATATGTCGTTTTTGATGTATATGAAGGTCCCACGGAGAAGTAGAGGCCAACGCGCCAGGTATGTTGTCAAATATTACCGCCGAGATGATAGGTTGGGTTAGGTTAGGTTATATTACGTTATTGATGTATATAAAGGTCCCACAGAGACGGAGAAGCCAACTCCCCAGGAATGTCGTGAAATATTACCGGCGAGATGTTAGGTTGTGTTAGGTTACGTTATATTACGTTATTGATGTATATAAAGGTCCCACGGAGACGGTGAAGCCAACTCGCCAGGAATGTTGTCAAATATTACCGCCGAGATGTTAGGTTCGGTTAGGTTAGGTTATATTACGTTAGTGATGTATATGAAGGTCAAACGGAGACGTAGAGGCCGACTCGCCACGAATGTTGTCAAATATTACCGCCGAGATGATAGGTTCGGTTAGGTTAGGTTATATGTCGTTTTTGATGTATATGAAGGTCCCACGGAGAAGTAGAGGCCAACGCGCCAGGTATGTTGTCAAATATTACCGCCGAGATGATAGGTTGGGTTAGGTTAGGTTATATTACGTTATTGATGTATATAAAGGTCCCACAGAGACGGAGAAGCCAACTCCCCAGGAATGTCGTGAAATATTACCGGCGAGAAGTTAGGTTGTGTTAGGTTACGTTATATTACGTTATTAATGTATATGAGGGTTACACGGAGACGGAGAGGCTAACTCGCCAGAAATGTGGTCAAATATTACCGCCGAGATGATAGGTTGGGTTAGGTTAGGTTAAATTACGTTATTGATGTATATGAACTTCAAACGGAGACGTAGAGGCCAACTCGCCACGAATGTTGTCAAATATTACCGCCGAGATGATAGGTTCGGTTAGGTTAGGTTATATGTCGTTATTGATGTATATGAAGGTCTCACGGAGACGGAGAAGGCAACTCGCCAGGAATGTTGTCAAATATTACCGCCGAGATGATAGGTTGGGTTAGGTTAGTTTATATTACGTTATTGATGTATATAAAGGTACCACGGAGACGTAGACGCCAACTCGCCAGGAATGTTGTCAAATATTACCGCCGAGATGATAGGTTGGGTTAGGTTAGGTTATATTACGTTATTGATGTATATAACGGTCCCACGGAGACGGTGAAGTCAACTCCCCAGGAATGTTGGCAAATATTACCGCCGAGATGGTAGGTTGTGTTAGGTTAGTTTATATTACGTTAGTGATGTATATGAAGGTCAAACGGAGACGTAGAGGCCAACTCGCCACGAATGTTGTCAAATATTACCGCCGAGATGATAGGTTGGGTTAGGATAGTTTATATTACGTTATTGATGTATATAAAGGTCCCACGGAGACGTAGACGCCAACTCGCCAGGAATGTTGTCAAATATTACCGCCGAGATGATAGGTTGGGTTAGGTTAGGTTATATTACGTTATTGATGTATATAAAGGTCCCACGGAGACGGTGAAGCCAACTCGCCAGGAATGTTGTCAAATATTACCGCCGAGATGTTAGGTTCGGTTAGGTTAGGTTATATTACGTTAGTGATGTATATGAAGGTCAAACGGAGACGTAGAGGCCGACTCGCCACGAATGTTGTCAAATATTACCGCCGAGATGATAGGTTCGGTTAGGTTAGGTTATATGTCGTTTTTGATGTATATGAAGGTCCCACGGAGAAGTAGAGGCCAACGCGCCAGGTATGTTGTCAAATATTACCGCCGAGATGATAGGTTGGGTTAGGTTAGGTTATATTACGTTATTGATGTATATAAAGGTCCCACAGAGACGGAGAAGCCAACTCCCCAGGAATGTCGTGAAATATTACCGGCGAGATGTTAGGTTGTGTTAGGTTACGTTATATTACGTTATTAATGTATATGAGGGTTACACGGAGACGGAGAGGCTAACTCGCCAGAAATGTGGTCAAATATTACCGCCGAGATGATAGGTTGGGTTAGGTTATGTTAAATTACGTTATTGATGTATATGAACTTCAAACGGAGACGTAGAGGCCAACTCGCCACGAATGTTGTCAAATATTACCGCCGAGATGATAGGTTCGGTTAGGTTAGGTTATATGTCGTTATTGATGTATATGAAGGTCTCACGGAGACGGAGAAGGCAACTCGCCAGGAATGTTGTCAAATATTACCGCCGAGATGATAGGTTGGGTTAGGTTAGTTTATATTACGTTATTGATGTATATAAAGGTACCACGGAGACGTAGACGCCAACTCGCCAGGAATGTTGTCAAATATTACCGCCGAGATGATAGGTTGGGTTAGGTTAGTTTATATTACGTTATTGATGTATATAAAGGTACCACGGAGACGTAGACGCCAACTCGCCAGGAATGTTGTCAAATATTACCGCCGAGATGATAGGTTGGGTTAGGTTAGGTTATATTACGTTATTGATGTATATTTCGGTCCCACGGAGACGGTGAAGCCAACTCCCCAGGAATGTTGGCAAATATTACCGCCGAGATGGTAGGTTGTGTTAGGTTAGTTTATATTACGTTAGTGATGTATATGAAGGTCAAACGGAGACGTAGAGGCCAACTCGCCACGAATGTTGTCAAATATTACCGCCGAGATGATAGGTTGGGTTAGGATAGTTTATATTACGTTATTGATGTATATAAAGGTCCCACGGAGACGTAGACGCCAACTCGCCAGGAATGTTGTCAAATATTACCGCCGAGATGATAGGTTGGGTTAGGTTAGGTTATATTACGTTATTGATGTATATAAAGGTCCCACGGAGACGGTGAAGCCAACTCGCCAGGAATGTTGTCAAATATTACCGCCGAGATGTTAGGTTCGGTTAGGTTAGGTTATATTACGTTAGTGATGTATATGGAGGTCAAACGGAGACGTAGAGGCCGACTCGCCACGAATGTTGTCAAATATTACCGCCGAGATGATAGGTTCGGTTAGGTTAGGTTATATGTCGTTTTTGATGTATATGAAGGTCCCACGGAGAAGTAGAGGCCAACGCGCCAGGTATGTTGTCAAATATTACCGCCGAGATGATAGGTTGGGTTAGGTTAGGTTATATTACGTTATTGATGTATATAAAGGTCCCACAGAGACGGAGAAGCCAACTCCCCAGGAATGTCGTGAAATATTACCGGCGAGATGTTAGGTTGTGTTAGGTTACGTTATATTACGTTATTAATGTATATGAGGGTTACACGGAGACGGAGAGGCTAACTCGCCAGAAATGTGGTCAAATATTACCGCCGAGATGATAGGTTGGGTTAGGTTAGGTTAAATTACGTTATTGATGTATATGAACTTCAAACGGAGACGTAGAGGCCAACTCGCCACGAATGTTGTCAAATATTACCGCCGAGATGATAGGTTCGGTTAGGTTAGGTTATATGTCGTTATTGATGTATATGAAGGTCTCACGGAGACGGAGAAGGCAACTCGCCAGGAATGTTGTCAAATATTACCGCCGAGATGATAGGTTGGGTTAGGTTAGTTTATATTACGTTATTGATGTATATAAAGGTACCACGGAGACGTAGACGCCAACTCGCCAGGAATGTTGTCAAATATTACCGCCGAGATGATAGGTTGGGTTAGGTTAGGTTATATTACGTTATTGATGTAAATAACGGTCCCACGGAGACGGTGAAGCCAACTCCCCAGGAATGTTGGCAAATATTACCGCCGAGATGATAGGTTGTGTTAGGTTAGTTTATATTACGTTAGTGATGTATATGAAGTTCAAACGGAGACGTAGAGGCCAACTCGCCACGAATGTTGTCAAATATTACCGCCGAGATGATAGGTTGGGTTAGGTTAGTTTATATTACGTTATTGATGTATATAAAGGTTCCACGGAGACGTAGACGCCAACTCGCCAGGAATGTTGTCAAATATTACCGCCGAGATGATAGGTTGGGTTAGGTTAGGTTATATTACGTTATTGATGTATATAAAGGCCCCACGGAGACGGTGAAGCCAACTCGCCAGGAATGTTGTCAAATATTACCGCCGAGATGTTAGGTTCGGTTAGGTTAGGTTATATTACGTTAGTGATGTATATGAAGGTCAAACGGAGACGTAGAGGCCGACTCGCCACGAATGTTGTCAAATATTACCGCCGAGATGATAGGTTCGGTTAGGTTAGGTTATATGTCGTTTTTGATGTATATGAAGGTCCCACGGAGAAGTAGAGGCCAACGCGCCAGGTATGTTGTCAAATATTACCGCCGAGATGATAGGTTGGGTTAGGTTAGGTTATATTACGTTATTGATGTATATAAAGGTCCCACAGAGACGGAGAAGCCAACTCCCCAGGAATGTCGTGAAATATTACCGGCGAGATGTTAGGTTGTGTTAGGTTACGTTATATTACGTTATTAATGTATATGAGGGTTACACGGAGAGGGAGAGGCTAACTCGCCAGAAATGTGGTCAAATATTACCGCCGAGATGATAGGTTGGGTTAGGTTAGGTTAAATTACGTTATTGATGTATATAAAGGTCCCACGGAGACGGTGAAGCCAACTCGCCAGGAATGTTGGCAAATATTACCGCCGAGATGATAGGTTGGGTTAGGTTAGTTTATATTACGTTATTGATATATATAAAGGTCCCACGGAGACGTAGACCCCAACTCGCCAGGAATGTTGTCAAATATTACCGCCGAGATGTTAGGTTCGGTTAGGTTAGGTTATATTACGTTAGTGATGTATATGAAGGTCAAACGGAGACGTAGAGGCCGACTCGCCACGAATGTTGTCAAATATTACCGCCGAGATGATAGGTTCGGTTAGGTTAGGTTATATTACGTTATTGATGTATATGAAGGTCCCACGGAGAAGTAGAGGCCAACGCGCCAGGTATGTTGTCAAATATTACCGCCGAGATGATAGGTTGGGTTAGGTTAGGTTATATTACGTTATTGATGTATATAAAGGTCCCACGGAGACGGAGAAGCCAACTCCCCAGGAATGTTGTGAAATATTACCGGCGAGATGTTAGGTTGGGTTAGGTTACGTTATATTACGTTATTGATGTATATGAGGGTTACACGGAGACGAAGAGGCCAACTCGCAAGGATTGTTGTCAAATATTACCGCCGACATGTTAGTTTGGGTTAGCTTTGGTTATATTACGTTAGTGATGTATATAAAGGTCCCACGGAGACGGAGAAGCCAACTCGCCAGGAATGTTGTCAAATATTACCGCCGAGATGATAGGTTGGGTTAGGTTAAGTTATATTACGTTATTGATGTATATAAAGGTCCCACGGAGACGGAGAAGCCAACTCCCCAGGAATGTCGTGAAATATTACCGGCGAGATGTTAGGTTGTGTTAGGTTACGTTATATTACGTTATTAATGTATATGAGGGTTACACGGAGACGAAGAGGCCAACTCGCAAGGAATGTTGTCAAATATTACCGCCGACATGTTAGGTTGGGTTAGCTTTGCTTATATTACGTTATTGATGTATATAAAGGTCCCACGGAGACGGAGAAGCCAACTCGCCAGGAATGTTGGCAAATATTACCGCCGAGATGATAGGTTGGGTTAGGTTAGTTTATATTACGTTATTGATGTATATAAAGGTCCCACGGAGACGGAGAGGCTAACTCGCCAGAAATGTGGTCAAATATTACCGCCGAGATGATAGGTTGGGTTAGGTTAGGTTAAATTACGTTATTGATGTATATGAACGTCAAACGGAGACGTAGAGGCCAACTCGCCGCGAATGTTGTCAAATATTACCGCCGAGATGATAGGTTCGGTTAGGTTAGGTTATATGTCGTCATTGATGTATATGAAGGTCCCACGGAGAAGTAGAGGCCAACTCGCCAGGTATGTCGTCAAATATTACCGCCGAGATGATAGGTTGGGTTAGGTTAGGTTATATTACGTTATTGATGTATATAAAGGTCCCACGGAGACGGAGAAGCCAACTCCCCAGGAATGTTGTGAAATATTACCGGCGAGATGTTAGGTTGGGTTAGGTTACGTTATATTACGTTATTGATGTATATGAGGGTTACACGGAGACGAAGAGGCCAACTCGCAAGGAATGTTGTCAAATATTACCGCCGACATGTTAGGTTGGGTTAGCTTTGGTTATATTACGTTATTGATGTATATAAAGGTCCCACGGAGACGGAGAAGCCAACTCGCCAGGAATGTTGTCAAATATTACCGCCGAGATGATAGGTTGGGTTAGGTTAGGTTATATTACGTTATTGATGTATATAAAGGTCCCACGGAGACGGAGAAGCCAACTCCCCAGTAATGTCGTGAAATATTACCGCCGAGATGATAGGTTGGGTTAGGTTAGTTTATATTACGTTATTGATGTATATAAAGGTACCACGGAGACGTAGACGCCAACTCGCCAGGAATGTTGTCAAATATTACCGCCGAGATGATAGGTTGGGTTAGGTTAGGTTATATTACGTTATTGATGTATATAACGGTCCCACGGAGACGGTGAAGCCAACTCCCCAGGAATGTTGGCAAATATTACCGCCGAGATGGTAGGTTGTGTTAGGTTAGTTTATATTACGTTAGTGATGTATATGAAGGTCAAACGGAGACGTAGAGGCCAACTCGCCACGAATGTTGTCAAATATTACCGCCGAGATGATAGGTTGGGTTAGGATAGTTTATATTACGTTATTGATGTATATAAAGGTCCCACGGAGACGTAGACGCCAACTCGCCAGGAATGTTGTCAAATATTACCGCCGAGATGATAGGTTGGGTTAGGTTAGGTTATATTACGTTATTGATGTATATAAAGGTCCCACGGAGACGGTGAAGCCAACTCGCCAGGAATGTTGTCAAATATTACCGCCGAGATGTTAGGTTCGGTTAGGTTAGGTTATATTACGTTAGTGATGTATATGAAGGTCAAACGGAGACGTAGAGGCCGACTCGCCACGAATGTTGTCAAATATTACCGCCGAGATGATAGGTTCGGTTAGGTTAGGTTATATGTCGTTTTTGATGTATATGAAGGTCCCACGGAGAAGTAGAGGCTAACGCGCCAGGTATGTTGTCAAATATTACCGCCGAGATGATAGGTTGGGTTAGGTTAGGTTATATTACGTTATTGATGTATATAAAGGTCCCACAGAGACGGAGAAGCCAACTCCCCAGGAATGTCGTGAAATATTACCGGCGAGATGTTAGGTTGTGTTAGGTTACGTTATATTACGTTATTAATGTATATGAGGGTTACACGGAGAGGGAGAGGCTAACTCGCCAGAAATGTGGTCAAATATTACCGCCGAGATGATAGGTTGGGTTAGGTTAGGTTAAATTACGTTATTGATGTATATAAAGGTCCCACGGAGACGGTGAAGCCAACTCGCCAGGAATGTTGGCAAATATTACCGCCGAGATGATAGGTTGGGTTAGGTTAGTTTATATTACGTTATTGATATATATAAAGGTCCCACGGAGACGTAGACCCCAACTCGCCAGGAATGTTGTCAAATATTACCGCCGAGATGTTAGGTTCGGTTAGGTTAGGTTATATTACGTTAGTGATGTATATGAAGGTCAAACGGAGACGTAGAGGCCGACTCGCCACGAATGTTGTCAAATATTACCGCCGAGATGATAGGTTCGGTTAGGTTAGGTTATATTACGTTATTGATGTATATGAAGGTCCCACGGAGAAGTAGAGGCCAACGCGCCAGGTATGTTGTCAAATATTACCGCCGAGATGATAGGTTGGGTTAGGTTAGGTTATATTACGTTATTGATGTATATAAAGGTCCCACGGAGACGGAGAAGCCAACTCCCCAGGAATGTTGTGAAATATTACCGGCGAGATGTTAGGTTGGGTTAGGTTACGTTATATTACGTTATTGATGTATATGAGGGTTACACGGAGACGAAGAGGCCAACTCGCAAGGATTGTTGTCAAATATTACCGCCGACATGTTAGGTTGGGTTAGCTTTGGTTATATTACGTTAGTGATGTATATAAAGGTCCCACGGAGACGGAGAAGCCAACTCGCCAGGAATGTTGTCAAATATTACCGCCGAGATGATAGGTTGGGTTAGGTTAAGTTATATTACGTTATTGATGTATATAAAGGTCCCACGGAGACGGAGAAGCCAACTCCCCAGGAATGTCGTGAAATATTACCGGCGAGATGTTAGGTTGTGTTAGGTTACGTTATATTACGTTATTAATGTATATGAGGGTTACACGGAGACGAAGAGGCCAACTCGCAAGGAATGTTGTCAAATATTACCGCCGACATGTTAGGTTGGGTTAGCTTTGCTTATATTACGTTATTGATGTATATAAAGGTCCCACGGAGACGGAGAAGCCAACTCGCCAGGAATGTTGGCAAATATTACCGCCGAGATGATAGGTTGGGTTAGGTTAGTTTATATTACGTTATTGATGTATATAAAGGTCCCACGGAGACGGAGAGGCTAACTCGCCAGAAATGTGGTCAAATATTACCGCCGAGATGATAGGTTGGGTTAGGTTAGGTTAAATTACGTTATTGATGTATATGAACGTCAAACGGAGACGTAGAGGCCAACTCGCCGCGAATGTTGTCAAATATTACCGCCGAGATGATAGGTTCGGTTAGGTTAGGTTATATGTCGTCATTGATGTATATGAAGGTCCCACGGAGAAGTAGAGGCCAACTCGCCAGGTATGTCGTCAAATATTACCGCCGAGATGATAGGTTGGGTTAGGTTAGGTTATATTACGTTATTGATGTATATAAAGGTCCCACGGAGACGGAGAAGCCAACTCCCCAGGAATGTTGTGAAATATTACCGGCGAGATGTTAGGTTGGGTTAGGTTACGTTATATTACGTTATTGATGTATATGAGGGTTACACGGAGACGAAGAGGCCAACTCGCAAGGAATGTTGTCAAATATTACCGCAGACATGTTAGGTTGGGTTAGCTTTGGTTATATTACGTTATTGATGTATATAAAGGTCCCACGGAGACGGAGAAGCCAACTCGCCAGGAATGTTGTCAAATATTACCGCCGAGATGATAGGTTGGGTTAGGTTAGGTTATATTACGTTATTGATGTATATAAAGGTCCCACGGAGACGGAGAAGCCAACTCCCCAGTAATGTCGTGAAATATTACCGGCGAGATGTTAGGTTGTGTTAGGTTACGTTATATTACGTTATTAATGTATATGAGGGTTACACGGAGACGAAGAGGCCAACTCGCAAGGAATGTTGTCAAATATTACCGCCGACATGTTAGGTTGGGTTAGCTTTGGTTATATTACGTTATTGATGTATATAAAGGTCCCACGGTGACGGAGAAGCCAACTCGCCAGGAATGTTGGCAAATATTACCGCCGAGATGATAGGTTGGGTTAGGTTAGTTTATATTACGTTATTGATGTATATAAAGGTCCCACGGAGACGGAGAGGCTAACTCGCCAGAAATGTGGTCAAATATTACCGCCGAGATGATAGGTTGGGTTAGGTTAGGTTAAATTACGTTATTGATGTATATGAACTTCAAACGGAGACGTAGAGGCCAACTCGCCACGAATGTTGTCAAATATTACCGCCGAGATGATAGGTTCGGTTAGGTTAGGTTATATGTCGTTATTGATGTATATGAAGGTCTCACGGAGACGGAGAAGGCAACTCGCCAGGAATGTTGGCAAATATTACCGCCGAGATGATAGGTTGGGTTAGGTTAGTTTATATTACGTTATTGATGTATATAAAGGTCCCACGGAGACGGAGAGGCTAACTCGCCAGAAATGTGGTCAAATATTACCGCCGAGATGATAGGTTGGGTTAGGTTAGGTTAAATTACGTTATTGATGTATATGAACTTCAAACGGAGACGTAGAGGCCAACTCGCCACGAATGTTGTCAAATATTACCGCCGAGATGATATGTTCGGTTAGGTTAGGTTATATGTCGTTATTGATTTATATGAAGGTCTCACGGAGACGGAGAAGGCAACTCGCCAGGAATGTTGTCAAATATTACCGCCGAGATGATAGGTTGGGTTAGGTTAGTTTATATTACGTTATTGATGTATATAAAGGTACCACGGAGACGTAGACGCCAACTCGCCAGGAATGTTGTCAAATATTACCGCCGAGATGATAGGTTGGGTTAGGTTAGGTTAAATTACGTTATTGATGTATATGAACTTCAAACGGAGACGTAGAGGCCAACTCGCCACGAATGTTGTCAAATATTACCGCCGAGATGATATGTTCGGTTAGGTTAGGTTATATGTCGTTATTGATTTATATGAAGGTCTCACGGAGACGGAGAAGGCAACTCGCCAGGAATGTTGTCAAATATTACCGCCGAGATGATAGGTTGGGTTAGGTTAGTTTATATTACGTTATTGATGTATATAAAGGTACCACGGAGACGTAGACGCCAACTCGCCAGGAATGTTGTCAAATATTACCGCCGAGATGATAGGTTGGGTTAGGTTAGGTTATATTACGTTATTGATGTATATAACGGTCCCACGGAGACGGTGAAGCCAACTCCCCAGGAATGTTGGCAAATATTACCGCCGAGATGGTAGGTTGTGTTAGGTTAGTTTATATTACGTTAGTGATGTATATGAAGGTCAAACGGAGACGTAGAGGCCAACTCGCCACGAATGTTGTCAAATATTACCGCCGAGATGATAGGTTGGGTTAGGATAGTTTATATTACGTTATTGATGTATATAAAGGTCCCACGGAGACGTAGACGCCAACTCGCCAGGAATGTTGTCAAATATTACCGCCGAGATGATAGGTTGGGTTAGGTTAGGTTATATTACGTTATTGATGTATATAAAGGTCCCACGGAGACGGTGAAGCCAACTCGCCAGGAATGTTGTCAAATATTACCGCCGAGATGTTAGGTTCGGTTAGGTTAGGTTATATTACGTTAGTGATGTATATGAAGGTCAAACGGAGACGTAGAGGCCGACTCGCCACGAATGTTGTCGAATATTACCGCCGAGATGATAGGTTCGGTTAGGTTAGGTTATATGTCGTTTTTGATGTATATGAAGGTCCCACGGAGAAGTAGAGGCCAACGCGCCAGGTATGTTGTCAAATATTACCGCCGAGATGATAGGTTGGGTTAGGTTAGGTTATATTACGTTATTGATGTATATAAAGGTCCCACAGAGACGGAGAAGCCAACTCCCCAGGAATGTCGTGAAATATTACCGGCGAGATGTTAGGTTGTGTTAGGTTACGTTATATTACGTTATTAATGTGTATGAGGGTTACACGGAGACGGACAGGCTAACTCGCCAGAAATGTGGTCAAATATTACCGCCGAGATGATAGGTTGGGTTAGGTTAGGTTAAATTACGTTATTGATGTATATGAACTTCAAACGGAGACGTAGAGGCCAACTCGCCACGAATGTTGTCAAATATTACCGCCGAGATGATAGGTTCGGTTAGGTTAGGTTATATTACGTTATTGATGTATATAACGGTCCCACGGAGACGGTGAAGCCAACTCGCCAGGAATGTTGGCAAATATTACCGCCGAGATGATAGGTTGTGTTAGGTTAGTTTATATTACGTTAGTGATGTATATGAAGGTCAAACGGAGACGTAGAGGCCAACTCGCCACGAATGTTGTCAAATATTACCGCCGAGATGATAGGTTGGGTTAGGTTAGTTTATATTACGTTATTGATGTATATAAAGGTCCCACGGAGACGTAGACGCCAACTCGCCAGGAATGTTGTCAAATATTACCGCCGAGATGATAGGTTGGGTTAGGTTAGGTTATATTACGTTATTGATGTATATAAAGGTCCCACGGAGACGGTGAAGCCAACTCGCCAGGAATGTTGTCAAATATTACCGCCGAGATGTTAGGTTCGGTTAGGTTAGGTTATATTACGTTAGTGATATATATGAAGGTCAAACGGAGACGTAGAGGCCGACTTGCCACGAATGTTGTCAAATATTACCGCCGAGATCATAGGTTCGGTTAGGTTAGGTTATATGTCGTTATTGATGTATATGAAGGTCCCACGGAGAAGTAGAGGCCAACGCGCCAGGTATGTTGTCAAATATTACCGCCGAGATCATAGGTTGGGTTAGGTTAGGTTATATTACGTTATTGATGTATATAAAGGTCCGACGGAGACGGAGAAGCCAACTCCCCAGGAATGTCGTGAAATATTACCGGCGAGATGTTAGGTTGTGTTAGGTTACGTTATATTACGTTATTAATGTATATGAGGGTTACACGGAGACGAAGAGGCCAACTCGCAAGGAATGTTGTCAAATATTACCACCGACATGTTAGGTTGGGTTAGCTTTGGTTATATTACGTTATTGATGTATATAAAGGTCCCACGGTGACGGAGAAGCCAACTCGCCAGGAATGTGGTCAAATATTACCGGCGAGATGTTAGGTTGGGTTAGGTTACGTTATATTACGTTATTGATGTATATAAAGGTCCCACGGAGACGGAGAAGCCAACTCGCCAGGAATGTTGTCAAATATTACCGCCGAGATGATAGGTTGGGTTAGGTTAGGTTATATTACGTTATTGATGTATATAAAAGTCCCACGGAGACGGAGAAGGCAACTCGCCAGGAATGTTGTCAAATATTACCGCCGAGATGATAGGTTGGGTTAGGTTAGTTTATATTACGTTATTGATGTATATAAAGGTACCACGGAGACGTAGACGCCAACTCGCCAGGAATGTTGTCAAATATTACCGCCGAGAAGATAGGTTCGGTTAGGTTAGGTTATATGTCGTTATTGATGTATATGAAGGTCCCACGGAGAAGTAGAGGCCAACTCGCCAGGTATGTTGTCAAATATTACCGCCGAGATGATAGGTTGGGTTAGGTTAGGTTATATTACGTTATTGATGTATATAAAGGTCCCACGGAGACGGAGAAGCCAACTCCCCAGGAATGTTGTGAAATATTACCGGCGAGATGTTAGGTTGGGTTAGGTTACGTTATATTACGTTATTGATGTATATGAGGGTTACACGGAGACGAAGAGGCCAACTCGCAAGGAATGTTGTCAAATATTACCGCCGACATGTTAGGTTGGGTTAGCTTTGGTTATATTACGTTATTGATGTATATAAAGGTCCCACGGAGACGGAGAAGGCAACTCGCCAGGAATGTTGTTAAATATTACCGCCGAGATGATAGGTTGGGTTAGGTTAGTTTATATTACGTTATTGATGTATATAAAGGTCCCACGGAGACGTAGACGCCAACTCGCCAGGAATGTTGTCAAATATTACCGCCGAGATGATAGGTTGGGTTAGGTTAGGTTATATTACGTTATTGATGTATATAAAGGTCCCACGGAGACGGTGAAGCCAACTTGCCAGGAATGTTGGCAAATATTACCGCCGAGATGATAGGTTGGGTTAGGTTAGTTTATATTACGTTATTGATATATATAAAGGTCCCACGGAGACGTAGACCCCAACTCGCCAGGAATGTTGTCAAATATTACCGCCGAGATGTTAGGTTCGGTTAGGTTAGGTTATATTACGTTAGTGATGTATATGAAGGTCAAACGGAGACGTAGAGGCCGACTCGCCACGAATGTTGTCAAATATTACCGCCGAGATGATAGGTTCGGTTAGGTTAGGTTATATGTCGTTATTGATGTATATGAAGGTCCCACGGAGAAGTAGAGGCCAACGCGCCAGGTATGTTGTCAAATATTACCGCCGAGATGATAGGTTGGGTTAGGTTAGGTTATATTACGTTATTGATGTATATAAAGGTCCCACGGAGACGGAGAAGCCAACTCCCCAGGAATGTTGTGAAATATTACCGCCGACATGTTAGGTTGGGTTATCTTTGGTTATATTACGTTATTGATGTATATAAAGGTCCCACGGAGACGGAGAAGCCAACTCGCCAGGAATGTTGGCAAATATTACCGCCGAGATGATAGGTTGGGTTAGGTTAGTTTATATTACGTTATTGATGTATATAAAGGTCCCACGGAGACGGAGAGGCTAACTCGCCAGAAATGTGGTCAAATATTACCGCCGAGATGATAGGTTGGGTTAGGTTAGGTTAAATTACGTTATTGATGTATATGAACGTCAAACGGAGACGTAGAGGCCAACTCGCCACGAATGTTGTCAAATATTACCGCCGAGATGATAGGTTCGGTTAGGTTAGGTTATATGTCGTTATTGATGTATATGAAGGTCTCACGGAGACGGAGAAGGCAACTCGCCAGGAATGTTGTCAAATATCACCGCCGAGATGATAGGTTGGGTTAGGTTAGTTTATGTTACGTTATTGATGTATATAAAGGTACCACGGAGACGTAGACGCCCACTCGCCAGGAATGTAGTCAAATATTACCGCAGAGATGTTAGGTTGGGTTAGGTTACGTTATATTACGTTATTGATGTATATGAGGGTTACACGGAGACGAAGAGGCCAACTCGCAAGGAATGTTGTCAAATATTACCGCCGACATGTTAGGTTGGGTTAGCTTTGGTTATATTACGTTATTGATGTATATAAAGGTCCCACGGAGACGGAGAAGCCAACTCGCCAGGAATGTTGTCAAATATTACCGCCGAGATGATAGGTTGGGTTAGGTTAGGTTATATGTCGTTATTGATGTATATGAAGGTCTCACGGAGACGGAGAAGGCAACTCGCCAGGAATGTTGTCAAATATTACCGCCGAGATGATAGGTTGGGTTAGGTTAGTTTATATTACGTTATTGATGTATATAAAGGTACCACGGAGACGTAGACGCCAACTCGCCAGGAATGTTGTCAAATATTACCGCCGAGAAGATAGGTTCGGTTAGGTTAGGTTATATGTCGTTATTGATGTATATGAAGGTCCCACGGAGAAGTAGAGGCCAACTCGCCAGGTATGTTGTCAAATATTACCGCCGAGATGATAGGTTGGGTTAGGTTAGGTTATATTACGTTATTGATGTATATAAAGGTCCCACGGAGACGGAGAAGCCAACTCCCCAGGAATGTTGTGAAATATTACCGGCGAGATGTTAGGTTGGGTTAGGTTACGTTATATTACGTTATTGATGTATATGAGGGTTACACGGAGACGAAGAGGCCAACTCGCAAGGAATGTTGTCAAATATTACCGCCGACATGTTAGGTTGGGTTAGCTTTGGTTATATTACGTTATTGATGTATATAAAGGTCCCACGGAGACGGAGAAGGCAACTCGCCAGGAATGTTGTTAAATATTACCGCCGAGATGATAGGTTGGGTTAGGTTAGTTTATATTACGTTATTGATGTATATAAAGGTCCCACGGAGACGTAGACGCCAACTCGCCAGGAATGTTGTCAAATATTACCGCCGAGATGATAGGTTGGGTTAGGTTAGGTTATATTACGTTATTGATGTATATAAAGGTCCCACGGAGACGGTGAAGCCAACTTGCCAGGAATGTTGGCAAATATTACCGCCGAGATGATAGGTTGGGTTAGGTTAGTTTATATTACGTTATTGATATATATAAAGGTCCCACGGAGACGTAGACCCCAACTCGCCAGGAATGTTGTCAAATATTACCGCCGAGATGTTAGGTTCGGTTAGGTTAGGTTATATTACGTTAGTGATGTATATGAAGGTCAAACGGAGACGTAGAGGCCGACTCGCCACGAATGTTGTCAAATATTACCGCCGAGATGATAGGTTCGGTTAGGTTAGGTTATATGTCGTTATTGATGTATATGAAGGTCCCACGGAGAAGTAGAGGCCAACGCGCCAGGTATGTTGTCAAATATTACCGCCGAGATGATAGGTTGGGTTAGGTTAGGTTATATTACGTTATTGATGTATATAAAGGTCCCACGGAGACGGAGAAGCCAACTCCCCAGGAATGTTGTGAAATATTACCGCCGACATGTTAGGTTGGGTTATCTTTGGTTATATTACGTTATTGATGTATATAAAGGTCCCACGGAGACGGAGAAGCCAACTCGCCAGGAATGTTGGCAAATATTACCGCCGAGATGATAGGTTGGGTTAGGTTAGTTTATATTACGTTATTGATGTATATAAAGGTCCCACGGAGACGGAGAGGCTAACTCGCCAGAAATGTGGTCAAATATTACCGCCGAGATGATAGGTTGGGTTAGGTTAGGTTAAATTACGTTATTGATGTATATGAACGTCAAACGGAGACGTAGAGGCCAACTCGCCACGAATGTTGTCAAATATTACCGCCGAGATGATAGGTTCGGTTAGGTTAGGTTATATGTCGTTATTGATGTATATGAAGGTCTCACGGAGACGGAGAAGGCAACTCGCCAGGAATGTTGTCAAATATCACCGCCGAGATGATAGGTTGGGTTAGGTTAGTTTATGTTACGTTATTGATGTATATAAAGGTACCACGGAGACGTAGACGCCCACTCGCCAGGAATGTAGTCAAATATTACCGCAGAGATGTTAGGTTGGGTTAGGTTACGTTATATTACGTTATTGATGTATATGAGGGTTACACGGAGACGAAGAGGCCAACTCGCAAGGAATGTTGTCAAATATTACCGCCGACATGTTAGGTTGGGTTAGCTTTGGTTATATTACGTTATTGATGTATATAAAGGTCCCACGGAGACGGAGAAGCCAACTCGCCAGGAATGTTGTCAAATATTACCGCCGAGATGATAGGTTGGGTTAGGTTAGGTTATATGTCGTTATTGATGTATATGAAGGTCTCACGGAGACGGAGAAGGCAACTCGCCAGGAATGTTGTCAAATATTACCGCCGAGATGATAGGTTGGGTTAGGTTAGTTTATATTACGTTATTGATGTATATAAAGGTACCACGGAGACGTAGACGCCAACTCGCCAGGAATGTTGTCAAATATTACCGCCGAGATGATAGGTTGGGTTATGTTAGGTTATATTACGTTATTGATGTATATAAAGGTCCCACGGAGACGGTGAAGCCAACTCGCCAGGAATGTTGGCAAATATTACCGCCGAGATGATAGGTTGTGTTAGGTTAGTTTATATTACGTTAGTGATGTATATGAAGGTCAAACGGAGACGTAGAGGCCAACTCGCCACGAATGTTGTCAAATATTACCGCCGAGATGATAGGTTGGGTTAGGTTAGTTTATATTACGTTATTGATGTATATAAAGGTCCCACGGAGACGTAGACGCCAACTCGCCAGGAATGTTGTCAAATATTACCGCCGAGATGATAGGTTGGGTTAGGTTAGGTTATAATACGTTATTGATGTATATAAAGGTCCCACGGAGACGGTGAAGCCAACTCGCCAGGAATGTTGTCAAATATTACCGCCGAGATGTTAGGTTCGGTTAGGTTAGGTTATATTACGTTAGTGATGTATATGAAGGTCAAACGGAGACGTAGAGGCCGACTCGCCACGAATGTTGTCAAATATTACCGCCGAGATGATAGGTTCGGTTAGGTTAGGTTATATGTCGTTATTGATGTATATGAAGGTCCCACGGAGAAGTAGAGGCCAACGCGCCAGGTATGTTGTCAAATATTACCGCCGAGATGATAGGTTGGGTTAGGTTAGGTTATATTACGTTATTGATGTATATAAAGGTCCCACGGAGACGGAGAAGCCAACTCCCCAGGAATGTTGTGAAATATTACCGGCGAGATGTTAGGTTGGGTTAGGTTAGGTTATATTACGTTATTGATGTATATGAGGGTTACACGGAGACGAAGAGGCCAACTCGCAAGGAATGTTGTCAAATATTACCGCCGACATGTTAGGTTGGGTTAGCTTTGGTTATATTACGTTATTGATATATATAAAGGTCCCACGGAGACGGAGAAGCCAACTCGCCAGGAATGTTGTCAAATATTACCGCCGAGATGATAGGTTGGGTTAGGTTAGGTTATATTACGTTATTGATGTATATAAAGGTCCCACAGAGACGGAGAAGCCAACTCCCCAGGAATGTCGTGAAATATTACCGGCGAGATGTTAGGTTGTGTTAGGTTACGTTATATTACGTTATTAATGTATATGAGGGTTACACGGAGACGAAGAGGCCAACTCGCAATGAATGTTGTCAAATATTACCGCCGACATGTTAGGTTGGGTTAGCTTTGGTTGTATTACGTTATTGATGTATATAAAGGTCCCACGGAGACGGAGAAGCCAACTCGCCAGGAATGTTGGCAAATATTACCGCCGAGATGATAGGTTGGGTTAGGTTAGTTTATATTACGTTATTGATGTATATAAAGGTCCCACGTAGACGGAGAGGCTAACTCGCCAGAAATGTGGTCAAATATTACCGCCGAGATGATAGGTTGGGTTAGGTTAGGTTAAATTACGTTATTGATGTATATGAACTTCAAACGGAGACGTAGAGGCCAACTCGCCACGAATGTTGTCAAATATTACCGCCGAGATGATAGGTTCGGTTAGGTTAGGTTATATGTCGTTATTGATGTATATGAAGGTCTCACGGAGACGGAGAAGGCAACTCGCCAGGAATGTTGTCAAATATTACCGCCGAGATGATAGGTTGGGTTAGGTTAGTTTATATTACGTTATTGATGTATATAAAGGTACCACGGAGACGTAGACGCCAACTTGCCAGGAATGTTGTCAAATATTACCGCCGAGATGATAGGTTGGGTTAGGTTAGGTTATATTACGTTATTGATGTATATAATGGTCCCACGGAGACGGTGAAGCCAACTCCCCAGGAATGTTGGCAAATATTACCGCCGAGATGATAGGTTGTGTTAGGTTAGTTTATATTACGTTAGTGATGTATATGAAGGTCAAACGGAGACGTAGAGGCCAACTCGCCACGAATGTTGTCAAATATTACCGCCGACATGTTAGGTTGGGTTAGCTTTGTTTATATTACGTTATTGATGTATATAAAGGTCCCACGGAGACGGAGAAGCCAACTCGCCAGGAATGTTGTCAAATATTACCGCCGAGATGATAGGTTGGGTTAGGTTAGGTTATATTACGTTATTGATGTATATAAAGGTCCCACGGAGACGGAGAAGCCAACTCCCCAGGAATGTTGTGAAATATTAGCGGCGAGATGTTAGGTTGGGTTAGGTTACGTTATATTACGTTATTGATGTATATGAGGGTTACACGGAGACGAAGAGGCCAACTCGCAAGGAATGTTGTCAAATATTACCGCCGACATGTTAGGTTGGGTTAGGTTAGTTTATATTACGTTATTGATGTATATAAAGGTCCCACGGAGACGTAGACGCCAACTCGCCAGGAATGTTGTCAAATATAACCGCCGAGATGATAGGTTGGGTTAGGTTGCGTTATATTACGTTATTGATGTATATGAGGGTTACACGGAGACGTAGAGGCCAACTCGCCAGGAATGTTGTCAAATATTACCGCCGAGATGTTAGGTTCGGTTAGGTTAGGTTATATTACGTTAGTGATGTATATGAAGGTCAAACGGAGACGTAGAGGCCGACTCGCCACGAATGTTGTCAAATATTACCGACGAGATGATAGGTTCGGTTATGTTAGGTTATATGTCGTTATTGATGTATATAAAGGTCCCACGTAGACGGTGAAGCCAACTCGCCAGGAATGTTGTCAAATATTACCGCCGAGATGTTAGGTTCGGTTAGGTTACGTTATATTACGTTATTGATGTATATAAAGGTCCCACGGAGACGGAGAAGCCAACTCGCCAGGAATGTTGTCAAATATTACCGCCGAGATGATAGGTTCGGTTAGGTTAGGTTATATGTCGTTATTGATGCATATGAAGGTCCCACGGAGACGGAGAAGGCAACTCGTCAGGAATGTTGTCAAATATTACCGCCGAGATGATAGGTTGGGTTAGGTTAGTTTATATTACGTTATTGATGTATATAAAGGTCCCACGGAGACGTAGACGCCAACTCGCCAGGAATGTTGTCAAATATTACCGCCGAGATGATAGGTTGGGTTAGGTTAGGTTATATTACGTTATTGATGTATATAAAGGTCCCACGGAGACGGAGAAGCCAACTCCCCAGGAATGTCGTGAAATATTACCGGCGAGATGTTAGGTTGTGTTAGGTTACGTTATATTACGTTATTAATGTATATGAGGGTTACACGGAGACGAAGAGGCCAACTCGCAAGGAATGTTGTCAAATATTACCGCCGACATGTTAGGTTGGGTTAGCTTTGGTTATATTACGTTATTGATGTATATAAAGGTCCCACGGAGACGGAGAAGCCAACTCGCCAGGAATGTTGGCAAATATTACCGCCGAGATGATAGGTTGGGTTAGGTTAGTTTATATTACGTTATTGATGTATATAAAGGTCCCACGGACACGGAGAGGCTAACTCGCCAGAAATGTGGTCAAATATTACCGCCGAGATGATAGGTTGGGTTAGGTTAGGTTAAATTACGTTATTGATGTATATGAACGTCAAACGGAGACGTAGAGGCCAACTCGCCACGAATGTTGTCAAATATTACCGCCCAGATGATAGGTTGGGTTAGGTTAGTTTATATTACGTTATTGATGTATATAAAGGTCCCACGGAGACGTAGAGGCTAACTCGCCAGAAATGTGGTCAAATATTACCGCCGAGATGATAGGTTGGGTTAGGTTAGGTTAAATTACGTTATTGATGTATATGAACGTCAAACGGAGACGTAGAGGCCAACTCGCCACGAATGTTGTCAAATATTACCGCCGAGATGATAGGTTCGGTTAGGTTAGGTTATATGTCGTTATTGATGTATATGAAGGTCTCACGGAGACGGAGAAGGCAACTCGCCAGGAATGTTGGCAAATATTACCGCCGAGATGATAGGTTGTGTTAGGTTAGTTTATATTACGTTAGTGATGTATATGAAGGTCAAACGGAGACGTAGAGGCCAACTCGCCACGAATGTTGTCAAATATTACCGCCGAGATGATAGGTTGGGTTAGGTTACGTTATATTACGTTATTGATGTATATAAAGGTCCCAAGGAGACGTAGACGCCTACTCGCCAGGAATGTTGTCAAATATTACCGCCGAGATGATAGATTGGTTTAGGCTATCTCATATTTTGTTATTTATGTATGTAAAGGTCCCACGGAGACGTAGAGGCCAACTCGCAAGAAATGTGGTCAAATATTACCGCCGAGATGATAGGTTGGGTTAGGCTAGGTTAAATTACGTTATTGATGTATATGAACGTCAAACGGAGACGTAGAGGCCAACTCGCCACGAATGTTGTCAAATATTACCGCCGAGATGATAGGTTCGGTTAGGTTAGGTTATATGTCGTTATTGATGTATATGAGGGTCCCACGGAGACGTAGAGGCCAACTCGCCAGGTATGTTGCCAAATATAACCGCCGAGATGATAGGTTGGGTTAGGTTGCGTTATATTACGTTATTGATGTATATGAGGGTTACACGGAGACGTAGAGGCCAACTCGCCAGGAATGTTGTCAAATATTACCGCAGAGATGTTAGGTTGGGTTAGGTTACGTTATATTACGTTATTGATGTATATGAGGGTTACACGGAGACGAAGAGGCCAACTCGCAAGGAATGTTGTCAAATATTACCGCCGACATGTTAGGTTGGGTTAGCTTTGGTTATATTACGTTATTGATGTATATAAAGGTCCCACGGAGACGGAGAAGCCAACTCGCCAGGAATGTTGGCAAATATTACCGCCGAGATGATAGGTTGGGTTAGGTTAGTTTATATTACGTTATTGATATATATAAAGGTCCCACGGAGACGTAGACCCCAACTCGCCAGGAATGTTGTCAAATATTACCGCCGAGATGTTAGGTTCGGTTAGGTTAGGTTATATTACGTTAGTGATGTAGATGAAGGTCAAACGGAGACGTAGAGGCCGACTCGCCACGAATGTTGTCAAATATTACCGCCGAGATGACAGGTTCGGTTAGGTTAGGTTATATTACGTTATTGATGTATATAAAGGTCCCACGGAGACGGTGAAGCCAACTCGCCAGGAATGTTGGCAAATATTACCGCCGAGATGATAGGTTGGGTTAGGTTAGTTTATATTACGTTATTGATATATATAAAGGTCCCACGGAGACGTAGACCCCAACTCGCCAGGAATGTTGTCAAATATTACCGCCGAGATGTTAGGTTCGGTTAGGTTAGGTTATATTACGTTAGTGATGTATATGAAGGTCAAACGGAGACGTAGAGGCCGACTCGCCACGAATGTTGTCAAATATTACCGCCGAGATGACAGGTTCGGTTAGGTTAGGTTATATGTCGTTATTGATGTATATGAAGGTCCCACGGAGAAGTAGAGGCCAACTCGCCAGGTATGTTGTCAAATATTACCGCCGAGATGATAGGTTGGGTTAGGTTAGGTTATATTACGTTATTGATGTATATAAAGGTCCCACGGAGAGGGAGAAGCCAACTCCCCAGGAATGTTGTGAAATATTACCGGCGAGATGTTAGGTTGGGTTAGGTTACGTTATTGATGTATATAAAGGTCCCACGGAGACGGAGAAGCCAACTCGCCACGAATGTCGTGAAATATTACCGGCGAGATGTTAGGTTGTGTTAGGTTACTTTATATTACGTTATTAATGTATATGAGGGTTACACGGAGGCGAAGAGGCCAACTCGCAAGGAATGTTGTCAAATATTACCGCCGACTTGTTAGGTTGAGTTAGCTTTGGTTATATTACGTTATTGATGTATATAAAGGTCCCACGGAGACGGAGAAGCCAACTCGCCAGGAATGTTGGCAAATATTACCGCCGAGATGATAGGTTGGGTTAGGTTAGTTTATATTACGTTATTGATGTATATAAAGGTCCCACGGAGACGGAGAGGCTAACTCGCCAGAAATGTGGTCAAATATTACCGCCGAGATGATAGGTTGGGTTAGGTTAGGTTAAATTACGTTATTGATGTATATGAACGTCAAACGGAGACGTAGAGGCCAAATCGCCACGAATGTTGTCAAATATTACCGCCGAGATGATAGGTTCGGTTAGGTTAGGTTATATGTCGTTATTGATGTATATGAAGGTCTCACGGAGACGGAGAAGGCAACTCGCCAGGAATGTTGTCAAATATTACCGCCGAGATGATAGGTTGGGTTAGGTTAGTTTATATTACGTTATTGATGTATATAAAGGTACCACGGAGACGTAGACGCCAACTCGCCAGGAATGTTGTCAAATATTACCGCCGAGATGATAGGTTGGGTTAGGTTAGGTTATATTACGTTATTGATGTATATAAAGGTCCCACGGAGACGGAGAAGCCAACTCCCCAGGAATGTCGTGAAATATTACCGGCGAGATGTTAGGTTGTGTTAGGTTACGTTATATTACGTTATTAATGTATATGAGGGTTACACGGAGACGAAGAGGCCAACTCGCAAGGAATGTTGTCAAATATTACCGCCGACATGTTAGGTTGGGTTAGCTTTGGTTATATTACGTTATTGATGTATATAAAGGTCCCACGGAGACGGAGAAGCCAACTCGCCAGGAATGTTGGCAAATATTACCGCCGAGATGATAGGTTGGGTTAGGTTAGTTTATATTACGTTATTGATGTATATAAAGGTCCCACGGACACGGAGAGGCTAACTCGCCAGAAATGTGGTCAAATATTACCGCCGAGATGATAGGTTGGGTTAGGTTAGGTTAAATTACGTTATTGATGTATATGAACGTCAAACGGAGACGTAGAGGCCAACTCGCCACGAATGTTGTCAAATATTACCGCCCAGATGATAGGTTGGGTTAGGTTAGTTTATATTACGTTATTGATGTATATAAAGGTCCCACGGAGACGTAGAGGCTAACTCGCCAGAAATGTGGTCAAATATTACCGCCGAGATGATAGGTTGGGTTAGGTTAGGTTAAATTACGTTATTGATGTATATGAACGTCAAACGGAGACGTAGAGGCCAACTCGCCACGAATGTTGTCAAATATTACCGCCGAGATGATAGGTTCGGTTAGGTTAGGTTATATGTCGTTATTGATGTATATGAAGGTCTCACGGAGACGGAGAAGGCAACTCGCCAGGAATGTTGGCAAATATTACCGCCGAGATGATAGGTTGTGTTAGGTTAGTTTATATTACGTTAGTGATGTATATGAAGGTCAAACGGAGACGTAGAGGCCAACTCGCCACGAATGTTGTCAAATATTACCGCCGAGATGATAGGTTGGGTTAGGTTACGTTATATTACGTTATTGATGTATATAAAGGTCCCAAGGAGACGTAGACGCCTACTCGCCAGGAATGTTGTCAAATATTACCGCCGAGATGATAGATTGGTTTAGGCTATCTCATATTTTGTTATTTATGTATGTAAAGGTCCCACGGAGACGTAGAGGCCAACTCGCAAGAAATGTGGTCAAATATTACCGCCGAGATGATAGGTTGGGTTAGGCTAGGTTAAATTACGTTATTGATGTATATGAACGTCAAACGGAGACGTAGAGGCCAACTCGCCACGAATGTTGTCAAATATTACCGCCGAGATGATAGGTTCGGTTAGGTTAGGTTATATGTCGTTATTGATGTATATGAGGGTCCCACGGAGACGTAGAGGCCAACTCGCCAGGTATGTTGCCAAATATAACCGCCGAGATGATAGGTTGGGTTAGGTTGCGTTATATTACGTTATTGATGTATATGAGGGTTACACGGAGACGTAGAGGCCAACTCGCCAGGAATGTTGTCAAATATTACCGCAGAGATGTTAGGTTGGGTTAGGTTACGTTATATTACGTTATTGATGTATATGAGGGTTACACGGAGACGAAGAGGCCAACTCGCAAGGAATGTTGTCAAATATTACCGCCGACATGTTAGGTTGGGTTAGCTTTGGTTATATTACGTTATTGATGTATATAAAGGTCCCACGGAGACGGAGAAGCCAACTCGCCAGGAATGTTGGCAAATATTACCGCCGAGATGATAGGTTGGGTTAGGTTAGTTTATATTACGTTATTGATATATATAAAGGTCCCACGGAGACGTAGACCCCAACTCGCCAGGAATGTTGTCAAATATTACCGCCGAGATGTTAGGTTCGGTTAGGTTAGGTTATATTACGTTAGTGATGTAGATGAAGGTCAAACGGAGACGTAGAGGCCGACTCGCCACGAATGTTGTCAAATATTACCGCCGAGATGACAGGTTCGGTTAGGTTAGGTTATATTACGTTATTGATGTATATAAAGGTCCCACGGAGACGGTGAAGCCAACTCGCCAGGAATGTTGGCAAATATTACCGCCGAGATGATAGGTTGGGTTAGGTTAGTTTATATTACGTTATTGATATATATAAAGGTCCCACGGAGACGTAGACCCCAACTCGCCAGGAATGTTGTCAAATATTACCGCCGAGATGTTAGGTTCGGTTAGGTTAGGTTATATTACGTTAGTGATGTATATGAAGGTCAAACGGAGACGTAGAGGCCGACTCGCCACGAATGTTGTCAAATATTACCGCCGAGATGACAGGTTCGGTTAGGTTAGGTTATATGTCGTTATTGATGTATATGAAGGTCCCACGGAGAAGTAGAGGCCAACTCGCCAGGTATGTTGTCAAATATTACCGCCGAGATGATAGGTTGGGTTAGGTTAGGTTATATTACGTTATTGATGTATATAAAGGTCCCACGGAGAGGGAGAAGCCAACTCCCCAGGAATGTTGTGAAATATTACCGGCGAGATGTTAGGTTGGGTTAGGTTACGTTATTGATGTATATAAAGGTCCCACGGAGACGGAGAAGCCAACTCGCCACGAATGTCGTGAAATATTACCGGCGAGATGTTAGGTTGTGTTAGGTTACTTTATATTACGTTATTAATGTATATGAGGGTTACACGGAGGCGAAGAGGCCAACTCGCAAGGAATGTTGTCAAATATTACCGCCGACTTGTTAGGTTGAGTTAGCTTTGGTTATATTACGTTATTGATGTATATAAAGGTCCCACGGAGACGGAGAAGCCAACTCGCCAGGAATGTTGGCAAATATTACCGCCGAGATGATAGGTTGGGTTAGGTTAGTTTATATTACGTTATTGATGTATATAAAGGTCCCACGGAGACGGAGAGGCTAACTCGCCAGAAATGTGGTCAAATATTACCGCCGAGATGATAGGTTGGGTTAGGTTAGGTTAAATTACGTTATTGATGTATATGAACGTCAAACGGAGACGTAGAGGCCAAATCGCCACGAATGTTGTCAAATATTACCGCCGAGATGATAGGTTCGGTTAGGTTAGGTTATATGTCGTTATTGATGTATATGAAGGTCTCACGGAGACGGAGAAGGCAACTCGCCAGGAATGTTGTCAAATATTACCGCCGAGATGATAGGTTGGGTTAGGTTAGTTTATATTACGTTATTGATGTATATAAAGGTACCACGGAGACGTAGACGCCAACTCGCCAGGAATGTTGTCAAATATTACCGCCGAGATGATAGGTTGGGTTAGGTTAGGTTATATTACGTTATTGATGTATATAACGGTCCCACGGAGACGGTGAAGACAACTCGCCAGGAATGTTGGCAAATATTACCGCCGAGATGATAGGTTGTGTTAGGTTAGTTTATATTACGTTAGTGATGTATATGAAGGTCAAACGGAGACGTAGAGGCCAACTCGCCACGAATGTTGTCAAATATTACCGCCGAGATGATAGGTTGGGTTAGGTTACGTTATATTACGTTATTGATGTATATAAAGGTCCCACGGAGACGTAGACGCCTACTCGCCAGGAATGTTGTCAAATATTACCGCCGAGATGTTAGATTGGTTTAGGCTAGCTTATATTTTGTTATTTATGTATGTAAAGGTCCCACGGAGACGTAGAGGCCAACTCGCCAGAAATGTGGTCAAATATTACCGCCGAGATGATAGGTTGGGTTAGGTTAGGTTAAATTACGTTATTGATGTATATGAACGTCAAACGGAGACGTAGAGGCCAACTCGCCACGAATGTTGTCAAATATTACCGCCGAGATGATAGGTTCGTGTAGGTTAGGTTATATGTCGTTATTGATGTATATGAGGGTCCCACGGAGACGTAGAGGCCAACTCGCCAGGTATGTTGTCAAATATAACCGCCGAGATGATAGTTTGGGTTAGGTTGCGTTATATTACGTTATTGATGTATATGAGGGTTACACGGAGACGTAGAGGCCAACTCGCCAGGAATGATGTCAAATATTACCGCAGAGATGTTAGGTTGGGTTAGGTTACGTTATATTACGTTATTGATGTATATGAGGGTTACACGGAGACGAAGAGGCCAACTCGCAAGGAATGTTGTCAAATATTACCGCCGACATGTTAGGTTGGGTTAGCTTTGGTTATATTACGTTATTGATGTATATAAAGGTCCCACGGAGACGGAGAAGCCAACTCGCCAGGAATGTTGTCAAATATTACCGCCGAGATGATAGGTTAGGTTAGGTTAGGTTATATTACGTTATTGATGTATATAAAGGTCCCACGGAGACGGAGAAGCCAACTCCCCAGGAATGTTGTGAAATATTACCGGCGAGATGTCAGGTTGGGTTAGGTTACGTTATATTACGTTATTAATGTATATGAGGGTTACACGGAGACGAAGAGGCCAACTCGCAAGGAATGTTGTCAAATATTACCGCCGACATGTTAGGTTGGGTTAGCTTTGGTTATATTACGTTATTGATGTATATAAAGGTCCCACGGAGACGGTGAAGCCAACTCGCCAGGTATGTTGTCAAATATTACCGCCGAGATGTTAGGTTGGGTTAGCCTAGCTTATATTATGTTATTTATCTATATAAAGGTCCCACGGAGACGTAGAGGCCAACTCGCCAGAAATGTGGTCAAATATCACCGCCGAGATGATAGGTTGGGTTAGGTTAGGTTAAATTACGTTATTGATGTATATGAACGTCAAACGGAGACGTAGAGGCCAACTCGCCACGAATGTTGTCAAATATTACCGCCGAGATGATAGGTTCGGTTAGGTTAGGTTATATGTCGTTATTGATGTATATGAAGGTCCCACGGAGACGGAGAAGGCAACTCGCCAGGAATGTTGTCAAATATTACCGCCGAGATGATAGGTTGGGTTAGGTTAGTTTATATTACGTTATTGATGTATATAAAGGTCTCACGGAGACGTAGACGCCAACTCGCCAGGAATGTTGTCAAATATTACCGCCGAGATGATAGGTTGGGTTAGGTTAGGTTATATTACGTTATTGATGTATATAAAGGTCCCACGGAGACGGAGAAGCCAACTCCCCAGGAATGTTGTCAAATATTACCGCCGACATGTTAGGTTGGGTTAGCTTTGGTTATATTACGTTATTGATGTATATAAAGGTCCCACGGAGACGGTGAAGCCAACTCGCCAGGAATGTTGGCAAATATTACCGCCGAGATGATAGGTTGTGTTAGGTTAGTTTATATTACGTTAGTGATGTATATGAAGGTCAAACGGAGACGTAGAGGCCAACTCGCCACGAATGTTGTCAAATATTACCGCCGAGATGATAGGTTGGGTTAGGTTACGTTATATTACGTTATTGACGTATATAAAGGTCCCACGGAGACGTAGACGCCTACTCGCCAGGAATGTCGTCAAATATTAGCGCCGAGATGTTAGATTGGTTTAGGCTAGCTTATATTTTGTTATTTATGTATATAAAGGTCCCACGGAGACGTAGAGGCCAACTCGCCAGAAATGTGGTCAAATATTACCGCCGAGATGATAGGTTGGGTTAGGTTAGGTTAAATTACGTTATTGATGTATATGAACGTCAAACGGAGACGTAGAGGCCAACTCGCCACGAATGTTGTCAAATATTACCGCCGAGATGATAGGTTCGGTTAGGTTAGGTTATATGTCGTTATTGATGTATATGAGGGTCCCACGGAGACGTAGAGGCCAACTCGCCAGGTATGTTGCCAAATATAACCGCCGAGATGATAGGTTGGGTTAGGTTGCGTTATATTACGTTATTGATGTATATGAGGGTTACACGGAGACGTAGAGGCCAACTCGCCAGGAATGTTGTCAAATATTACCGCAGAGATGTTAGGTTGGGTTAGGTTACGTTATATTACGTTATTGATGTATATGAGGGTTACACGGAGACGAAGAGGCCAACTCGCAAGGAATGTTGTCAAATATTACCGCCGACATGTTAGGTTGGGTTAGCTTTGGTTATATTACGTTATTGATGTATATAAAGGTCCCACGGAGACGGAGAAGCCAACTCGCCAGGAATGTTGTCAAATATTACCGCCGAGATGATAGGTTAGGTTAGGTTAGGTTATATTACGTTATTGATGTATATAAAGGTCCCACGGAGACGGAGAAGCCAACTCCCCAGGAATGTTGTGAAATATTACCGGCGAGATGTCAGGTTGGGTTAGGTTACGTTATATTACGTTATTAATGTATATGAGGGTTACACGGAGACGAAGAGGCCAACTCGCAAGGAATGTTGTCAAATATTACCGCCGACATGTTAGGTTGAGTTAGCTTTGGTTATATTACGTTATTGATGTATATAAAGGTCCCACGGAGACGGAGAAGCCAACTCGCCAGGAATGTTGGCAAATATTACCGCCGAGATGATAGGTTGGGTTAGGTTAGTTTATATTACGTTATTGATGTATATAAAGGTCCCACGGAGACGGTGAAGCCAACTCGCCAGGAATGTTGGCAAATATTACCGCCGAGATGATAGGTTGGGTTAGGTTAGTTTATATTACGTTATTGATATATATAAAGGTCCCACGGAGACGTAGACCCCAACTCGCCAGGAATGTTGTCAAATATTACCGCCGAGATGTTAGGTTCGGTTAGGTTAGGTTATATTACGTTAGTGATGTATATGAAGGTCAAACGGAGACGTAGAGGCCGACTCGCCACGAATGTTGTCAAATATTACCGCCGAGATGACAGGTTCGGTTAGGTTAGGTTATATGTCGTTATTGATGTATATGAAGGTCCCACGGAGAAGTAGAGGCCAACTCGCCAGGTATGTTGTCAAATATTACCGCCGAGATGATAGGTTGGGTTAGGTTAGGTTATATTACGTTATTGATGTATATAAAGGTCCCACGGAGAGGGAGAAGCCAACTCCCCAGGAATGTTGTGAAATATTACCGGCGAGATGTTAGGTTGGGTTAGGTTACGTTATTGATGTATATAAAGGTCCCACGGAGACGGAGAAGCCAACTCGCCACGAATGTCGTGAAATATTACCGGCGAGATGTTAGGTTGTGTTAGGTTACTTTATATTACGTTATTAATGTATATGAGGGTTACACGGAGGCGAAGAGGCCAACTCGCAAGGAATGTTGTCAAATATTACCGCCGACATGTTAGGTTGAGTTAGCTTTGGTTATATTACGTTATTGATGTATATAAAGGTCCCACGGAGACGGAGAAGCCAACTCGCCAGGAATGTTGGCAAATATTACCGCCGAGATGATAGGTTGGGTTAGGTTAGTTTATATTACGTTATTGATGTATATAAAGGTCCCACGGAGACGGAGAGGCTAACTCGCCAGAAATGTGGTCAAATATTACCGCCGAGATGATAGGTTGGGTTAGGTTAGGTTAAATTACGTTATTGATGTATATGAACGTCAAACGGAGACGTAGAGGCCAAATCGCCACGAATGTTGTCAAATATTACCGCCGAGATGATAGGTTCGGTTAGGTTAGGTTATATGTCGTTATTGATGTATATGAAGGTCTCACGGAGACGGAGAAGGCAACTCGCCAGGAATGTTGTCAAATATTACCGCCGAGATGATAGGTTGGGTTAGGTTAGTTTATATTACGTTATTGATGTATATAAAGGTACCACGGAGACGTAGACGCCAACTCGCCAGGAATGTTGTCAAATATTACCGCCGAGATGATAGGTTGGGTTAGGTTAGGTTATATTACGTTATTGATGTATATAACGGTCCCACGGAGACGGTGAAGACAACTCGCCAGGAATGTTGGCAAATATTACCGCCGAGATGATAGGTTGTGTTAGGTTAGTTTATATTACGTTAGTGATGTATATGAAGGTCAAACGGAGACGTAGAGGCCAACTCGCCACGAATGTTGTCAAATATTACCGCCGAGATGATAGGTTGGGTTAGGTTACGTTATATTACGTTATTGATGTATATAAAGGTCCCACGGAGACGTAGACGCCTACTCGCCAGGAATGTTGTCAAATATTACCGCCGAGATGTTAGATTGGTTTAGGCTAGCTTATATTTTGTTATTTATGTATGTAAAGGTCCCACGGAGACGTAGAGGCCAACTCGCCAGAAATGTGGTCAAATATTACCGCCGAGATGATAGGTTGGGTTAGGTTAGGTTAAATTACGTTATTGATGTATATGAACGTCAAACGGAGACGTAGAGGCCAACTCGCCACGAATGTTGTCAAATATTACCGCCGAGATGATAGGTTCGTGTAGGTTAGGTTATATGTCGTTATTGATGTATATGAGGGTCCCACGGAGACGTAGAGGCCAACTCGCCAGGTATGTTGTCAAATATAACCGCCGAGATGATAGGTTGGGTTAGGTTGCGTTATATTACGTTATTGATGTATATGAGGGTTACACGGAGACGTAGAGGCCAACTCGCCAGGAATGATGTCAAATATTACCGCAGAGATGTTAGGTTGGGTTAGGTTACGTTATATTACGTTATTGATGTATATGAGGGTTACACGGAGACGAAGAGGCCAACTCGCAAGGAATGTTGTCAAATATTACCGCCGACATGTTAGGTTGGGTTAGCTTTGGTTATATTACGTTATTGATGTATATAAAGGTCCCACGGAGACGGAGAAGCCAACTCGCCAGGAATGTTGTCAAATATTACCGCCGAGATGATAGGTTAGGTTAGGTTAGGTTATATTACGTTATTGATGTATATAAAGGTCCCACGGAGACGGAGAAGCCAACTCCCCAGGAATGTTGTGAAATATTACCGGCGAGATGTCAGGTTGGGTTAGGTTACGTTATATTACGTTATTGATGTATATAAAGGTCCCACGGAGACGGAGAAGCCAACTCCCCAGGAATGTTGTCAAATATTACCGCCGACATGTTAGGTTGGGTTAGCTTTGGTTATATTACGTTATTGATGTATATAAAGGTCCCACGGAGACGGTGAAGCCAACTCGCCAGGTATGTTGTCAAATATTACCGCCGAGATGTTAGGTTGGGTTAGCCTAGCTTATATTATGTTATTTATCTATATAAAGGTCCCACGGAGACGTAGAGGCCAACTCGCCAGAAATGTGGTCAAATATCACCGCCGAGATGATAGGTTGGGTTAGGTTAGGTTAAATTACGTTATTGATGTATATGAACGTCAAACGGAGACGTAGAGGCCAACTCGCCACGAATGTTGTCAAATATTACCGCCGAGATGATAGGTTCGGTTAGGTTAGGTTATATGTCGTTATTGATGTATATGAAGGTCCCACGGAGACGGAGAAGGCAACTCGCCAGGAATGTTGTCAAATATTACCGCCGAGATGATAGGTTGGGTTAGGTTAGTTTATATTACGTTATTGATGTATATAAAGGTCTCACGGAGACGTAGACGCCAACTCGCCAGGAATGTTGTCAAATATTACCGCCGAGATGATAGGTTGGGTTAGGTTAGGTTATATTACGTTATTGATGTATATAAAGGTCCCACGGAGACGGAGAAGCCAACTCCCCAGGAATGTTGTCAAATATTACCGCCGACATGTTAGGTTGGGTTAGCTTTGGTTATATTACGTTATTGATGTATATAAAGGTCCCACGGAGACGGTGAAGCCAACTCGCCAGGAATGTTGGCAAATATTACCGCCGAGATGATAGGTTGTGTTAGGTTAGTTTATATTACGTTAGTGATGTATATGAAGGTCAAACGGAGACGTAGAGGCCAACTCGCCACGAATGTTGTCAAATATTACCGCCGAGATGATAGGTTGGGTTAGGTTACGTTATATTACGTTATTGACGTATATAAAGGTCCCACGGAGACGTAGACGCCTACTCGCCAGGAATGTTGTCAAATATTAGCGCCGAGATGTTAGATTGGTTTAGGCTAGCTTATATTTTGTTATTTATGTATATAAAGGTCCCACGGAGACGTAGAGGCCAACTCGCCAGAAATGTGGTCAAATATTACCGCCGAGATGATAGGTTGGGTTAGGTTAGGTTAAATTACGTTATTGATGTATATGAACGTCAAACGGAGACGTAGAGGCCAACTCGCCACGAATGTTGTCAAATATTACCGCCGAGATGATAGGTTCGGTTAGGTTAGGTTATATGTCGTTATTAATGTATATGAAGGTCCCACGGAGACGTAGAGGCCAACTCGCCAGGTATGTTGTCAAATATTAACGCCGAGATGATAGGTTGGGTTAGGTTGCGTTATATTACGTTATTGATGTATATGAGGGTTACACGGAGACGTAGAGGCCAAGTCGCCAGGAATGATGTCAAATATTACCGCAGAGATGTTAGGTTGGGTTAGGTTACGTTATATTACGTTATTGATGTATATGAGGGTTACACGGAGACGAAGAGGCCAACTCGCAAGGAATGTTGTCAAATATTACCGCCGACATGTTAGGTTGGGTTAGCTTTGGTTATATTACGTTATTGATGTATATAAAGGTCCCACGGAGACGGAGAAGCCAACTCGCCAGGAATGTTGTCAAATATTACCGCCGAGATGATAGGTTGGGTTAGGTTAGGTTATATTACGTTATTGATGTATATAAAGGTCCCACGGAGACGGAGAAGCCAACTCCCCAGGAATGTCGTGAAATATTGCCGGCGAGATGTTAGGTTGTGTTAGGTTACGTTATATTACGTTATTAATGTATATGAGGGTTACACGGAGACGAAGAGGCCAACTCGCAAGGAATGTTGTCAAATATTACCGCCGACATGTTAGGTTGGGTTAGCTTTGGTTATATTACGTTATTGATGTATATAAAGGTCCCACCGAGACGGAGAAGCCAACTCGCCAGGAATGTTGGCAAATATTACCGCCGAGATGATAGGTTGGGTTAGGTTAGTTTATATTACGTTATTGATGTATATAAAGGTCCCACGGAGACGTAGAGGCTAACTCGCCAGAAATGTGGTCAAATATTACCGCCGAGATGATAGGTTGGGTTAGGTTAGGTTAAATTACGTTATTGATGTATATGAACGTCAAAAGGAGACGTAGAGGCCAACTCGCCACGAATGTTGTCAAATATTACCGCCGAGATGATAGGTTGGGTTAGGTTAGTTTATATTACGTTATTGATGTATATAAAGGTCCCACGGAGACGTAGACGCCAACTCGCCAGGAATGTTGTCAAACATTACCGCCGAGATGATAGGTTGGGTTAGGTTAGGTTATATTACGTTATTGATGTATATAACGGTCCCACGGAGACGGTGAAGCCAACTCGCCAGGAATGTTGGCAAATATTACCGCCGAGATGATAGGTTGTGTTAGGTTAGTTTATATTACGTTAGTGATGTATATGAAGGTCAAACGGAGACGTAGAGGCCAACTCGCCACGAATGTTGTCAAATATTACCGCCGAGATGATAGGTTGGGTTAGGTTACGTTATATTACGTTATTGATGTATATAAAGGTCCCACGGAGACGTAGACGCCTACTCGCCAGGAATGTTGTCAAATATTACCGCCGAGATGTTAGATTGGTTTAGGCTAGCTTATATTTTGTTATTTATGTATGTAAAGGTCCCACGGAGACGTAGAGGCCAACTCGCCAGAAATGTGGTCAAATATTACCGCCGAGATGATAGGTTGGGTTAGGTTAGGTTAAATTACGTTATTGATGTATATGAACGTCAAACGGAGACGTAGAGGCCAACTCGCCACGAATGTTGTCAAATATTACCGCCGAGATGATAGGTTCGGTTCGGTTAGGTTATATGTCGTTATTGATGTATATGAAGGTCCCACGGAGACGTAGAGGCCAACTCGCCAGGTATGTTGTCAAATATTACCGCCGAGATGATAGGTTGGGTTAGGTTGCGTTATATTACGTTATTGATGTATATGAGGGTTACACGGAGACGTAGAGGCCAACTCGCCAGGAATGATGTCAAATATTACCGCAGAGATGTTAGGTTGGGTTAGGTTACGTTATATTACGTTATTGATGTATATGAGGGTTACACGGAGACGAAGAGGCCAACTCGCAAGGAATGTTGTCAAATATTACCGCCGACATGTTAGGTTGGGTTAGCTTTGGTTATATTACGTTATTGATGTATATAAAGGTCCCACGGAGACGGAGAAGCCAACTCGCCAGGAATGTTGTCAAATATTACCGCCGAGATGATAGGTTGGGTTAGGTTAGGTTATATTACGTTATTGATGTATATAAAGGTCCCACGGAGACGGAGAAGCCAACTCCCCAGGAATGTCGTGAAATATTGCCGGCGAGATGTTAGGTTGTGTTAGGTTACGTTATATTACGTTATTAATGTATATGAGGGTTACACGGAGACGAAGAGGCCAACTCGCAAGGAATGTTGTCAAATATTACCGCCGACATGTTAGGTTGGGTTAGCTTTGGTTATATTACGTTATTGATGTATATAAAGGTCCCACCGAGACGGAGAAGCCAACTCGCCAGGAATGTTGGCAAATATTACCGCCGAGATGATAGGTTGGGTTAGGTTAGTTTATATTACGTTATTGATGTATATAAAGGTCCCACGGAGACGTAGAGGCTAACTCGCCAGAAATGTGGTCAAATATTACCGCCGAGATGATAGGTTGGGTTAGGTTAGGTTAAATTACGTTATTGATGTATATGAACGTCAAAAGGAGACGTAGAGGCCAACTCGCCACGAATGTTGTCAAATATTACCGCCGAGATGATAGGTTGGGTTAGGTTAGTTTATATTACGTTATTGATGTATATAAAGGTCCCACGGAGACGTAGACGCCAACTCGCCAGGAATGTTGTCAAACATTACCGCCGAGATGATAGGTTGGGTTAGGTTAGGTTATATTACGATATTGATGTATATAACGGTCCCACGGAGACGGTGAAGCCAACTCGCCAGGAATGTTGGCAAATATTACCGCCGAGATGATAGGTTGTGTTAGGTTAGTTTATATTACGTTAGTGATGTATATGAAGGTCAAACGGAGACGTAGAGGCCAACTCGCCACGAATGTTGTCAAATATTACCGCCGAGATGATAGGTTGGGTTAGGTTACGTTATATTACGTTATTGATGTATATAAAGGTCCCACCGAAACGGAGAAGCCAACTCGCCAGGAATGTTGGCAAATATTACCGCCGAGATGATAGGTTGGGTTAGGTTAGTTTATATTACGTTATTGATGTATATAAAGGTCCCACGGAGACGTAGAGGCTAACTCGCCAGAAATGTGGTCAAATATTACCGCCGAGATGATAGGTTGGGTTAGGTTAGGTTAAATTACGTTATTGATGTATATGAACGTCAAAAGGAGACGTAGAGGCCAACTCGCCACGAATGTTGTCAAATATTACCGCCGAGATGATAGGTTGGGTTAGGTTAGTTTATATTACGTTATTGATGTATATAAAGATCCCACGGAGACGTAGACGCCAACTCGCCAGGAATGTTGTCAAACATTACCGCCGAGATGATAGGTTGGGTTAGGTTAGGTTATATTACGTTATTGATGTATATAACGGTCCCACGGAGACGGTGAAGCCAACTCGCCAGGAATGTTGGCAAATATTACCGCCGAGATGATAGGTTGTGTTAGGTTAGTTTATATTACGTTAGTGATGTATATGAAGGTCAAACGGAGACGTAGAGGCCAACTCGCCACGAATGTTGTCAAATATTACCGCCGAGATGATAGGTTGGGTTAGGTTACGTTATATTACGTTATTGATGTATATAAAGGTCCCACGGAGACGTAGACGCCTACTCGCCAGGAATGTTGTCAAATATTACCGCCGAGATGTTAGATTGGTTTAGGCTAGCTTATATTTTGTTATTTATGTATGTAAAGGTCCCACGGAGACGTAGAGGCCAACTCGCCAGAAATGTGGTCAAATATTACCGCCGAGATGATAGGTTGGGTTAGGTTAGGTGAAATTACGTTATTGATGTATATGAACGTCAAACGGAGACGTAGAGGCCAACTCGCCACGAATGTTGTCAAATATTACCGCCGAGATGATAGGTTCGGTTCGGTTAGGTTATATGTCGTTATTGATGTATATGAAGGTCCCACGGAGACGTAGAGGCCAACTCGCCAGGTATTTTGTCAAATATTACCGCCGAGATGATAGGTTGGGTTAGGTTGCGTTATATTACGTTATTGATGTATATGAGGGTTACACGGAGACGAAGAGGCCAACTCGCAAGGAATGTTGTCAAATATTACCGCCGACATGTTAGGTTGGGTTAGCTTTGGTTATATTACGTTATTGATGTATATAAAGGTCCCACCGAGACGGAGAAGCCAACTCGCCAGGAATGTTGGCAAATATTACCGCCGAGATGATAGGTTGGGTTAGGTTAGTTTATATTACGTTATTGATGTATATAAAGGTCCCACGGAGACGTAGAGGCTAACTCGCCAGAAATGTGGTCAAATATTACCGCCGAGATGATAGGTTGGGTTAGGTTAGGTTAAATTACGTTATTGATGTATATGAACGTCAAAAGGAGACGTAGAGGCCAACTCGCCACGAATGATGTCAAATATTACCGCCGAGATGATAGGTTCGGTTAGGTTAGGTTATATGTCGTTATTGATGTATATGAAGGTCTCACGGAGACGGTGAAGCCAACTCGCCAGGAATGTTGGCAAATATTACCGCCGAGATGATAGGTTGGGTTAGGTTAGGTTAAATTACGTTATTGATGTATATGAACGTCAAAAGGAGACGTAGAGGCCAACTCGCCACGAATGTTGTCAAATATTACCGCCGAGATGATAGGTTCGGTTAGGTTAGGTTATATGTCGTTATTGATGTATATGAAGGTCTCACGGAGACGGAGAAGGCAACTCGCCAGGAATGTTGTCAAATATTACCGCCGAGATGATAGGTTGGGTTAGGTTAGTTTATATTACGTTATTGATGTATATAAAGGTCCCACGGAGACGTAGACGCCAACTCGCCAGGAATGTTGTCAAACATTACCGCCGAGATGATAGGTTGGGTTAGGTTAGGTTATATTACGTTATTGATGTATATAACGGTCCCACGGAGACGGTGAAGCCAACTCGCCAGGAATGTTGGCAAATATTACCGCCGAGATGATAGGTTGTGTTAGGTTAGTTTATATTACGTTAGTGATGTATATGAAGGTCAAACGGAGACGTAGAGGCCAACTCGCCACGAATGTTGTCAAATATTACCGCCGAGATGATAGGTTGGGTTAGGTTACGTTATATTACGTTATTGATGTATATAAAGGTCCCACGGAGACGTAGACGCCTACTCGCCAGGAATGTTGTCAAATATTACCGCCGAGATGATAGGTTGGGTTAGGTTGCGTTATATTACGTTATTGATGTATATAAAGGTCCCACGGAGACGGAGAAGCCAACTCGCCAGGAATGTTGTCAAATATTACCGCCGAGATGATAGGTTGGGTTAGGTTAGGTTAAATTACGTTATTGATGTATATGAGGGTTACACGGAGACGAAGAGGCCAACTCCCCAGGAATGTCGTGAAATATTACCGGCGAGATGTTAGATTGGTTTAGGCTAGCTTATATTTTGTTATTTATGTATATAAAGGTCCCACGGAGACGGAGAAGCCAACTCGCCAGGAATGTTGGCAAATATTACCGCCGACATGTTAGGTTGGGTTAGCTTTGGTTATATTACGTTATTGATGTATATAAAGGTCCCACGGAGACGGAGAAGCCAACTCGCCAGGAATGTTGTCAAATATTACCGCAGAGATGTTAGGTTGGGTTAGGTTAGGTTAAATTACGTTATTGCTGTATATGAGAGTTACACGGAGACGGAGAAGCCAACTCGCCAGGAATGTTGGCAAATATTACCGCCGACATGTTAGGTTGGGTTAGCTTTGGTTATATTACGTTATTGATGTATATAAAGGTCCCACGGAGACGGAGAAGCCAACTCGCCAGGAATGTTGTCAAATATTACCGCCGAGATGATAGGTTGGGTTAGGTTAGGTTAAATTACGTTATTGATGTATATGAATGTCAAACGGAGACGTAGAGGCCAACTCGCCACGAATGTTGTCAAATATTACCGCCGAGATGATAGGTTCGGTTAGGTTAGGTTATATGTCGTTATTGATGTATATGAAGGTCCCACGGAGACGTAGAGGCCAACTCGCCAGGTATGTTGTCAAATATTACCGCCGAGATGATAGGTTGGGTTAGGTTGCGTTATATTACGTTATTGATGTATATGAGGGTTACACGGAGACGTAGAGGCCAACTCGCCAGGAATGATGTCAAATATTACCGCCGAGATGATAGGTTGGGTTAGGTTAGTTTATATTACGTTATAGATGTATATAAACGTCCCACGGAGACGTAGACGCCAACTCGCCAGGAATGTTGTCAAATATTACCACCGAGATGATAGGTTGGGTTAGGTTAAATTATATTACGTTATTGATGTATATAAAGGTCCCACGGAGACGTAGACGCCTACTCGCCAGGAATGTTGTCAAATATTACCGCCGAGATGTTAGATTGGGTTAGGCTAGCTTATATTTTGTTATTTATGTATATAAAGGTCCCACGGAGACGTAGAGGCCAACTCGCCAGGGATGTTGTCAAAAATTACCGCCGAGATGATAGATTGGGTTTGGTTAGGTTATATTACGTTATTGATGTGTATAAAGGTCCCACGGAGACGGAGAAGCCAACTCCCCAGGAATGTTGTGAAATATTACCGGCGAGATGTTAGGTTGGGTTAGGTTACGTTATATTACGTTATTAATGTATATGAGGGTTACACGGAGACGAAGAGGCCAACTCGCAAGGAATGTTGTCAAATAATACCGCCGACATGTTAGGTTGGGTTAGCTTTGGTTATATTACGTTATTGATGTACATAAAGGTCCCACGGAGACGGTGAAGCCAACTCGCCAGGTATGTTGTCAAATATTACCGCCGAGATGTTAGGTTGGGTTAGCCTAGCTTATATTATGTTATTTATGTATATAAAGGTCCCACGGAGACGTAGAGGCCAACTGGCCAGAAATGTGGTCAAGTATTACCGCCGAGATGATAGGTTGGGTTAGGTTAGGTTAAATTACGTTATTGATGTATATGAACGTCAAACGGAGACGTAGAGGCCAACTCGCAACGAATGTTGTCAAATATTACCGCCGAGATGTTAGATTGGGTTAGGCTAGCTTATATTTTGTTATTTATGTATATAAAGGTCCCACGGAGACGTAGAGGCCAACTGGCCAGAAATGTGGTCAAGTATTACCGCCGAGATGATAGGTTGGGTTAGGTTAGGTTAAATTACGTTATTGATGTATATGAACGTCAAACGCAGACGTAGAGGCCAACTCGCAACGAATGTTGTCAACTATTACCGCCGAGATGATAGGTTCGGTTAGGTTAGGTTATATGTCGTTATTGATGTATATGAAGGTCCCACGGAGACGGAAAATCCAACTCGCCAGGAATGTTGTCAAATATTACCGCCGAGATGATAGGTTGGGTTAGGTTGCGTTATATTACGTTATTGATGTATATGAGGGTTACACGGAGACGTAGAGGCCAACTCGCCAGGAATGATGTCAAATATTACCGCAGAGATGATAGGTTGCGTTAGGTTAGGTTATATTACGTTATTGATGTATATAAAGGTCCCAAGGAGACGCAGAGCCCAACAAGCCAGGAATGTGGTCAAATATTACCGCCGAGATGTTACATTGGGTTAGGCTAGCTTGTATTATGTTATTTATGTATATAAAGGTCCCACGGAGACGTAGAGGCCAACTCGCCAGGGATGTTGTCAAAAATTACCGCCGAGATGATAGATTGGGTTTGGTTAGGTTATATTACGTTATTGATGTGTATAAAGGTCCCACGGAGACGGAGAAGCCAACTCCCCAGGAATGTTGTGAAATATTACCGGCGAGATGTTAGGTTGGGTTAGGTTACGTTATATTACGTTATTAATGTATATGAGGGTTACACGGAGACGAAGAGGCCAACTCGCAAGGAATGTTGTCAAATAATACCGCCGACATGTTAGGTTGGGTTAGCTTTGGTTATATTACGTTATTGATGTACATAAAGGTCCCACGGAGACGGTGAAGCCAACTCGCCAGGTATGTTGTCAAATATTACCGCCGAGATGTTAGGTTGGGTTAGCCTAGCTTATATTATGTTATTTATGTATATAAAGGTCCCACGGAGACGTAGAGGCCAACTCGCCAGAAATGTGGTCAAATATTACCGCCGAGATGATAGGTTGGGTTAGGTTAGGTTAAATTACGTTATTGATGTATATGAACGTCAAACGGAGACGTAGAGGCCAACTCGCCACGAATGTTGTCAAATATTACCGCCGAGATGAGAGGTTCGGTTAGGTTAGGTTATATGTCGTTATTGATGTATATGAAGGTCCCACGGAGACGGAGAAGCCAACTCCCCAGGAATGTTGTGAAATATTACCGGCGAGATGTTAGGTTGGGTTAGGTTACGTTATATTACGTTATTAATGTATATGAGGGTTACACGGAGACGAAGAGGCCAACTCGCAAGGAATGTTGTCAAATATTACCGCCGACATGTTAGGTTGGGTTAGCTTTGGTTATATTACGTTATTGATGTATATAAAGGTCCCACGGAGACGGTGAAGCCAACTCGCCAGGAATGTTGGCAAATGTTACCGCCGAGATGATAGGTTGTGTTAGGTTAGTTTATATTACGTTAGTGATGTATATGAAGGTCAAACGGAGACGTAGAGGCCAACTCGCCACGAATGTTGTCAAATATTACCGCCGAGAAGATAGGTTGGGTTAGGTTACGTTATATTACGTTATTGATGTATATAAAGGTCCCACGGAGATGTAGACGCCTACTCGCCAGCAATGTTGTCAAATATTACCGCCGAGATGTTAGGTTGGTTTAGGCTAGCTTATATTTTGTTATTTATGTATATAAAGGTCCCACGGAGACTTAGAGGCCAACTCGCCAGAAATGTGGTGAAATATTACCGCCGAGATGATAGGTTGGGATAGGTTAGGTTAAATTACGTTATTGATGTATATGAACGTCAAACGGAGACGTAGAGGCCAACTCGCCACGAATGTTGTCAAATATTACCGCCGAGATGATAGGTTCGGTTAGGTTAGGTTATATGTCGTTATTGATGTATATGAAGGTCCCACGGAGACGTAGAGGCCAACTCGCCAGGAATGATGTCATATATTACCGCAGAGATGTTAGGTTGGGTTAGGTTACGTTATATTACGTTATTGATGCATATGAGGGTTACACGGTGACGAAGAGGCCAACTCGCATGGAATGTTGTCAAATATTACCGCCGACATATTAGGTTGGGTTAGCTTTGGTTATATTACGTTATTCTTGTATATAAAGGTTCCACGGAGACGGAGAAGCCAATTCGCCAGGAATGTTGTCAAATATTACCGCCGAGATGATAGGTAGGGTTAGGTTAGATTATATGTCGTTATTGATGTATATGAAGGTCAAACGGAGACGTAGACGCCAACTCGGCAGGAATGTTGTCAAATATTACCGCCGAGATGTTAGGTTGGGTTAGGTTAGGTTATATTACGTTAGTGATGTATATAAAGGTCCCAAGGAGACGCAGAGCCCAACAAGCCAGGAATGTGGTCAAATATTACCGCCGAGATGTTACATTGGGTTAGGCTAGCTTGTATTATGTTATTTATGTATATAAAGGTCCCACGGAGACGTAGGGGCCAACTCGCCAGGGATATTGTCAAATATTACCGCCGAGATGATAGGTTGGGTTAGGTTACGTTATATTACGTTATTGATGTATATAAAGGTCCCAAGGAGACGTAGACGCCTACTCGCCAGGAATGTTGTCAAATATTACCGCCGAGATGTTAGATTGGGTTAGGCTAGCTTATATTTTGTTATTTATGTATATAAAGGTCCCACGGAGACGTAGAGGCCAACTCGCCAGAAATGTGGTCAAATATTGCCGCCGAGATGATAGGTTGGGTTAGGTTAGGTTAAATTACGTTATTGATGTATATGAACGTCAAACGGAGACGTAGAGGCCAACTCGCCACGAATGTTGTCAAATATTACCGCCGAGATGATGGGTTCGGTTAGGTTAGGTTATATTATGTTATTTATGTATATAAAGGTCCCACGGAGACGTAGAGGCCAACTCGCCAGAAATGTGATCAAATATTACCGCCGGGATGATAGGTTTTGTTAGGTTAGGTTATATTACGTTATTGATGTATATGAAGGTCAAACGGAGACGTAGAAGCCATCTCGCCACAAATGTTGTCAAATATTACCGCCGAGATGACAGGTTCGGTTAGGTTAGGTTATATGTCGTTATTGATGTATATGAAGGTCCCACGGAGACGTAGAGGCCAACTCGCCAGGTATGTTGTCAAATATTACCGCCGAGATGATAGGCTGGGTTAGGTTGCGTTATATTACGTTATTGATGTATATGAGGGTTACACGGAGACGTAGAGGCCAACTCGCCAGGAATGATGTCAAATATTACCGCAGAGATGTTAGGTTGGGTTAGGTTAGGTTATATTACGTTATTGATGTATATAAAGGTCCCAAAGAGACGCAGAGCCCAACAAGCCAGGAATGTGGTCAAATATTACCGCCGAGATGTTACATTGGGTTAGGCTAGCTTGTATTATGTTATTTATGTATATAAAGGTCCCACGGAGACGTAGAGGCCAACTCGCCAGGGATGTTGTCAAATATTACCGCCGAGATGATAGATTGGTTTGGTTAGGTTATATTACGTTATTGATGTGTATAAAGGTCCCACGGAGACGGAGAAGCCAACTCCCCAGGAATGTTGTCAAATATTACCGCCGAGATGATAGGTTGGGTTAGGTTAGGTTATATTACGTTATTGATGTATATAAAGGTCCCACGGAGACGGAGAAGCCAACTCCCCAGGAATGTTGTGAAATATTCCCGGCGAGATGTTAGGTTGGGTTAGGTTACGTTATATTACGTTATTAATGTATATGAGGGTTACACGGAGACGAAGAGGCCAACTCGCAAGGAATGTTGTCAAATATTACCGCCGACATGTTAGGTTGGGTTAGCTTTGGTTATATTACGTTATTGATGTATATAAAGGTCCCACGGAGACGGTGAAGCCAACTCGCCAGGAATGTTGGCAAATATTACCGCCGAGATGATAGGTTGTGTTAGGTTAGTTTATATTACGTTAGTGATGTATATGAAGGTCAAACGGAGACGTAGAGGCCAACTCGCCACGAATGTTGTCAAATATTACCGCCGAGAAGATATGTTGGGTTAGGTTACGTTATATTACGTTATTGATGTATATAAAGGTCCCACGGAGATGTAGACGCCTACTCGCCAGGAATGTTGTCAAATATTACCGCCGAGATGTTAGATTGGTTTAGGCTAGCTTATATTTTGTTATTTATGTATATAAAGGTCGCACGGAGACGTAGAGGCCAACTCGCCAGAAATGTGGTCAAATATTACCGCCGAGATGATAGGTTGGGATAGGTTAGGTTAAATTACGTTATTGATGTATATGAACGTCAAACGGAGACGTAGAGGCCAACTCGCCACGAATGTTGTCAAATATTACCGCCGAGATGATAGGTTCGGTTAGGTTAGGTTATATGTCGTTATTGATGTATATGAAGGTCCCACGGAGACGTAGAGGCCAACTCGCCAGGTATGTTGTCAAATATTACCGCCGAGATGATAGGTTGGGTTAGGTTGCGTTATATTACGTTATTGATGTATATGAGGGTTACACATAGACGTAGAGGCCAACTCGCCAGGAATGATGTCAAATATTACCGCAGAGATGTTAGGTTGGGTTAGGTTACGTTATATTACGTTATTGATGTATATGAGGGTTACACGGTGATGAAGAGGCCAAGTCGCATGGAATGTTGTCAAATATTACCGCCGACATATTAGGTTGGGTTAGCTTTGGTTATATTACGTTATTCTTGTATATAAAGGTTCCACGGAGACGGAGAAGCCAACTCGCCAGGAATGTTGTCAAATATTACCGCCGACATGTTAGGTTGGGTTAGCTTTGGTTATTTTACGTTATTGATGTATATAAGGTCCCACGGAGACGGAGAAGCCAACTCGCCAGGAATGCTGTCAAATATTACCACCGAGATGATAGGTTGGGTTAGGTTAGTTTATATTACGTTATAGATGTATATAAACGTCCCACGGAGACGTAGACGCCAACTCGCCAGGAATGTTGTCAAATATTACCGCCGAGATGATAGGTTGGGTTAGGTTAAATTATATTACGTTATTGATGTATATAAAGGTCCCACGGAGACGTAGACGCCTACTCGCCAGGAATGTTGTCAAATATTACCGCCGAGATGTTAGATTGGGTTAGGCTAGCTTATATTTTGTTATTTATGTATATAAAGGTCCCACGGAGACGTAGAGGCCAACTGGCCAGAAATGTGGTCAAGTATTACCGCCGAGATGATAGGTTGGGTTAGGTTAGGTTAAATTACGTTATTGATGTATATGAACGTCAAACGGAGACGTAGAGGCCAACTCGCAACGAATGTTGTCAAATATTACCGCCGAGATGTTAGATTGGGTTAGGCTAGCTTATATTTTGTTATTTATGTATATAAAGGTCCCACGGAGACGTAGAGGCCAACTGGCCAGAAATGTGGTCAAGTATTACCGCCGAGATGATAGGTTGGGTTAGGTTAGGTTATATTACGTTATTGATGTATATAAAGGTCCCAAGGAGACGCAGAGCCCAACAAGCCAGGAATGTGGTCAAATATTACCGTCGAGATGTTACATTGGGTTAGGCTAGCTTGTGTTATGTTATTTATGTATATAAAGGTCCCACGGAGACGTAGAGGCCAACTCGCCAGGGATGTTGTCAAATATTACCGCCGAGATGATAGGTTGTGTTAGGTTAGTTTATATTACGTTAGTGATGTATATGAAGGTCAAACGGAGACGTAGAGGCCAACTCGCCACGAATGTTGTCAAATATTACCGCCGAGAAGATAAGTTGGGTTAGGTTACGTTATATTACGTTATTGATGTATATAAAGGTCCCACGGAGATGTAGACGCCTACTCGCCAGGAATGTTGTCAAATATTACCGCCGAGATGTTAGGTTGGTTTAGGCTAGCTTATATTTTGTTATTTATGTATATAAATGTCCCACGGAGACGTAGAGGCCAACTCGCCAGAAATGTGGTGAAATATTACCGCCGAGATGATAGGTTGGGATAGGTTAGGTTAAATTACGTTATTGATGTATATGAACGTCAAACGGAGACGTAGAGGCCAACTCGCCACGAATGTTGTCAAATATTACCGCCGAGATGATAGGTTCGGTTAGGTTAGGTTATATGTCGTTATTGATGTATATGAAGGTCCCACGGAGACGTAGAGGCCAACTCGCCAGGTATGTTGTCAAATATTACCGCCGAGATGATAGGTTGGGTTAGGTTGCGTTATATTACGTTATTGATGTATATGAGGGTTACACGGAGACGTAGAGGCCAACTCGCCAGGAATGATGTCATATATTACCGCAGAGATGTTAGGTTGGGTTAGGTTACGTTATATTACGTTATTGATGTATATGAGGGTTACACGGTGACGAAGAGGCCAACTCGCATGGAATGTTGTCAAATATTACCGCCGACATATTAGGTTGGGTTAGCTTTGGTTATATTACGTTATTCTTGTATATAAAGGTTCCACGGAGACGGAGAAGCCAATTCGCCAGGAATGTTGTCAAATATTACCGCCGAGATGATAGGTAGGGTTAGGTTAGATTATATGTCGTTATTGATGTATATGAAGGTCAAACGGAGACGTAGACGCCAACTCGTCAGGAATGTTGTCAAATATTACCGCCGAGATGATAGGTTGGGTTAGGTTAGGTTATATTACGTTAGTGATGTATATAAAGGTCCCAAGGAGACGCAGAGCCCAACAAGCCAGGAATGTGGTCAAATATTACCGCCGAGATGATAGGTTGGGTTAGGTTAGGTTATATTACGTTAGTGATGTATATGAAGGTCAAACGGAGACGTAGAGGCCGACTCGCCACGAATGTTGTCAAATATTACCGCCGAGATGATAGGTTCGGTTAGGTTAGGTTATATGTCGTTATTGATGTATATGAAGGTCCCACGGAGACGTAGACGCCAACTCGCCAGGAATGTTGTCAAATATTACCGCCGAGATGATAGGTTCGGTTAGGTTAGGTTATATGTCGTTATTGATGTATATGAAGGTCCCACGGAGACGTAGAGGCCAACTCGCCAGGTATGTTGTCAAATATTACCGCCGAGATGATAGGTTGGGTTAGGTTGCGTTATATTACGTTATTGATGTATATGAGGGTTACACGGAGACGTAGAGGCCAACTCGCCAGGAATGATGTCAAATATTACCGCAGAGATGTTAGGTTGGGTTAGGTTAGGTTATATTACGTTATTGATGTATATGAGGGTTACACGGAGACGCAGAGGCCAACTCGCCAGGAATGATGTCAAATATTACCGCCGAGATGTTACATTGGGTTAGGCTAGCTTGTATTATGTTATTTATGTATATAAAGTTCCCACGGAGACGTAGAGGCCAACTCGCCAGGGATGTTGTCAAATATTACCGCCCAGAGGATAGATTGGGTTTGGTTAGGTTATATTACGTTATTGATGTGTATAAAGGTCCCACGGAGACGGAGAAGCCAACTCCCCAGGAATGTTGTGAAATATTACCGGCGAGATGTTAGGTTGGGTTAGGTTACGTTATATTACGTTATTGGTGTATATGAGGGTTACACGGAGACGAAGAGGCCAACTCGCAAGGAATGTTGTCAAATATTACCGCCGACATGTTAGGTTGGGTTAGCTTTGGTTATTTTACGTTATTGATGTATATAAAGGTCCCACGGAGACGGAGAAGCCAACTCGCCAGGAATGCTGTCAAATATTACCGCCGAGATGATAGGTTGGGTTAGGTTAGTTTATATTACGTTATAGATGTATATAAACGTCCCACGGAGACGTAGACGCCAACTCGCCAGGAATGTTGTCAAATATTACCGCCGAGATGATAGGTTGGGTTAGGTTAAATTATATTACGTTATTGATGTATATAAAGGTCCCACGGAGACGTAGACGCCTACTCGCCAGGAATGTTGTCAAATATTACCGCCGAGATGTTAGATTGGGTTAGGCTAGCTTATATTTTGTTATTTATGTATATAAAGGTCCCACGGAGACGTAGAGGCCAACTGGCCAGAAATGTGGTCAAGTATTACCGCCGAGATGATAGGTTGGGTTAGGTTAGGTTAAATTACGTTATTGATGTATATGAACGTCAAACGGAGACGTAGAGGCCAACTCGCAACGAATGTTGTCAAATATTACCGCCGAGATGATAGGTTCGGTTAGGTTAGGTTATATGTCGTTATTGATGTATATGAAGGTCCCACGGAGACGGAAAATCCAACTCGCCAGGAATGTTGTCAAATATTACGGCCGAGATGATAGGTTGGGTTAGGTTAGTTTATATTACGTTATAGATGTATATAAACGTCCCACGGAGACGTAGACGCCAACTCGCCAAGAATGTTGTCAAATATTACCGCCGAGATGATAGGTTCGGTTAGGTTAGGTTATATGTCGTTATTGATGTATATGAAGGTCCCACGGAGACGTAGAGGCCAACTCGGTAGGTATGTTGTCAAATATTACCGCCAAGATGATAGGTTGGGTTAGGTTGCGTTATATTACGTTATTGATGTATATGAGGGTTACACGGGGACGTAGAGGCCAACTCGCCAGGAATGATGTCAAATATTACCGCAGAGATGATAGGTTGCGTTAGGTTAGGTTATATTACGTTATTGATGTATATAAAGGTCCCAAGGAGACGCAGAGCCCAACAAGCCAGGAATGTGGTCAAATATTACCGCCGAAATGTTACATTGGGTTAGGCTAGCTTGTATTATGTTATTTATGTATATAAAGGTCCCACGGAGACGTAGAGGCCAACTCGCCAGGGATGTTGTCAAAAATTACCGCCGAGATGATAGATTGGGATTGGTTACGTTATATTACGTTATTGATGTGTATAAAGGTCCCACGGAGACGGAGAAGCCAACTCCCCAGGAATGTTGTGAAATATTACCGGCGAGATGTGAGGTTGGGTTAGGTTACGTTATATTACGTTATTGGTGTATATGAGGGTTACACGGAGACGAAGAGGCCAACTCGCAAGGAATGTTGTCAAATATTACCGCCGACATGTTAGGTTGGGTTAGCTTTGGTTATATTACGTCATTGATGTATATAAAGGTCCCACGGAGACGGAGAAGCCAACTCGCCAGGAATGTTGTCAAATATTACCGCCGAGATGATAGGTTGGGTTAGGTTAGTTTATATTACGCTATAGATGTATATAAACGTCCCACGGAGACGTAGACGCCAACTCGCCAGGAATGTTGTCAAATATTACCGCCGAGATGATAGGTTGGGTTAGGTTACGTTATATTACGTTATTGATGTATATAAAGGTCCCACGGAGACGTAGACGCCTACTCGCCAGGAATGTTGTCAAATATTACCGCCGAGATGTTAGATTGGGTTAGGCTAGCTTATATTACGTTATAGATGTATATAAACGTCCCACGGAGACGTAGACGCCAACTCGCCAGGAATGTTGTCAAATATTACCGCCGAGATGATAGGTTCGGTTAGGTTAGGTTATATGTCGTTATTGATATATATGAAGGTCCCACGGAGACGTAGAGGCCAACTCGCCAGGTATGTTGTCAAATATTACCGCCGAGATGATAGGTTGGGTTAGGTTGCGTTATATTACGTTATTGATGTATATGAGGGTTACACGGAGACGTAGAGGCCAACTCGCCAGGAATGATGTCAAATATTACCGCAGAGATGATAGGTTGCGTTAGGTTAGGTTATATTACGTTATTGATGTATATAAAGGTCCCAAGGAGACGCAGAGCCCAACAAGCCAGGAATGTGGTCAAATATTACCGCCGAGATGTTACATTGGGTTAGGCTAGCTTGTATTATGTTATTTATGTATATAAAGGTCCCACGGAGACGTAGAGGCCAACTCGCCAGGGATGTTGTCAAAAATTACCGCCGAGATGATAGATTGGGTTTGGTTAGGTTATATTACGTTATTGATGTGTATAAAGGTCCCACGGAGACGGAGAAGCCAACTCCCCAGGAATGTTGTGAAATATTACCGGCGAGAAGTTAGGTTGGGTTAGGTTACGTTATATTACGTTATTAATGTATATGAGGGTTACACGGAGACGAACAGGCCAACTCGCAAGGAATGTTGTCAAATAATACCGCCGACATGTTAGGTTGGGTTAGCTTTGGTTATATTACGTTATTGATGTACATAAAGGTCCCACGGAGACGGTGAAGCCAACTCGCCAGGTATGTTGTCAAATATTACCGCCGAGATGTTAGGTTGGGTTAGCCTAGCTTATATTATGTTATTTATGTATATAAAGGTCCCACGGAGACGTAGAGGCCAACTCGCCAGAAATGTGGTCAAATATTACCGCCGAGATGATAGGTTGGGTTAGGTTTGGTTAAATTACGTTATTGATGTATATGAACGTCAAACGGAGACGTAGAGGCCAACTCGCCACGAATGTTGTCAAATATTACCGCCGAGATGATAGGTTCGGTTAGGTTAGGTTATATGTCGTTATTGATGTATATGAAGGTCCCACGGAGACGGAGAAGCCAACTCGCCAGGAATGTTGTCAAATATTACCGCCGAGATGATAGGTTGGTTTAGGTTAGTTTATATTACGTTATTGATGTATATAAAGGTCCCACGGAGACGTAGAGGCTAACTCGCCAGAAATGTGGTCAAATATTACCGCCGAGATGATAGGTTGGGTTAGGTTAGGTTAAATTACGTTATTGATGTATATGAACGTCAAACGGAGACGTAGAGGCCAACTCTCCACGAATGTTGTCAAATATTACCGCCGAGATGATAGGTTCGGTTAGGTTAGGTTATATGTCCTTATTGATGTATATGAAGGTCCCACGGAGACGGAGAAGCCAACTCGCCAGGAATGTTGTCAAATATTACCGCCGAGATGATAGGTTGGGTTAGGTTAGTTTATATTACGTTATTGATGTATATAAAGGTCCCACGGAGACGGAGAAGCCAACTCGCCAGGAATGTTGTCAAATATTACCGCCGAGATGATAGGTTGGGTTAGGTTAGTTTATATTACGTTATTGATGTATATAAAGGTCCCACGGAGACGTAGACGCCAACTCGCCCGGAATGTTGTCAAATTTTACCGCCGAGATGATAGGTTGGGTTAGGTTACGTTATATTACGTTATTGATGTATATAAAGGTCCCACGGAGACGGTGAAGCCAACTCGCCAGGAATGTTGGCAAATATTACCGCCGAGATGATAGGTTGGGGTAGGTTATGTTAAATTACGTTATTGATGTATATGAACGTCAAACGGAGACGTAGAGGCCAACTCGCCACGAATGTTGTCAAATATTACCGCCGAGATGATAGGTTCGGTTAGGTTAGGTTATATGTCGTTATTGATGTATATGAAGCTCCCACGGAGGCGTAGAGGCCAACTCGCCAGGTATGTTGTCAAATATTACCGCCGAGATGATAGGTTGGGTTAGGTTGCGTTATATTACGTTATTGATGTATATGAGGGTTACACGGAGACGTAGAGGCCAACTCGCCAGGAATGATGTCAAATATTACCGCAGAGATGTTAGGTTGTGTTAGGTTACGTTATATTACGTTATTGATGTATATGAGGGTTACACGGTGACGAAGAGGCCAACTCACATGGAATGTTGTCAAATATTACCGCCGACATATTAGGTTGGGTTAGCTTTGGTTATATTACGTTATTCTTGTATATAAAGGTTCCACGGAGACGGAGAAGCCAACTCGCCAGGAATGTTGTCAAATATTACCGCCGAGATGATAGGTAGGGTTAGGTTAGATTATATGTCGTTATTGATGTATATGAAGGTCAAACGGAGACGTAGACGCCAACTCGCCAGGAATGTTGTCAAATATTACCGCCGAGATGTTAGGTTGGGTTAGGTTAGGTTATATTACGTTAGTGATGTATATAAAGGTCCCAAGGAGACGCAGAGCCCAAAAAGCCAGGAATGTGGTCAAATATTACCGCCGAGATGTTACATTGGGTTAGGCTAGCTTGTATTATGTTATTTATGTATATAAAGGTCCCACGGAGACGTAGGGGCCAACTCGCCAGGGATGTTGTCAAATATTACCGCCGAGATGATAGGTTGGGTTAGGTTACGTTAAATTACGTTATTGATGTATATGAACGTCAAACGGAGACGTAGAGGCCAACTCGCCAGAAATGTGGTCAAATATTACCGCCGAGATGATAGGTTGTGTTAGGTTAGGTTAAATTACGTTATTGATGTATATGAAGGTCAAACGGAGACGTAGAGGCCAACTCGCCACGAATGTTGTCAAATATTACCGCCGAGATGATAGGTTCGGTTAGGTTAGGTTATATGTCGTTATTGATGTATATGAAGGTCCCACGGAGACGTAGAGGCCAACTCGCCAGGTATGTTGTCATATATTACCGCCGAGATGATAGGTTGGGTTAGGTTGCGTTATATTACGTTATTGATGTATATGAGGGTTACACGGAGACGTAGAGGAAAACTCGCCAGGAATGATGTCAAATATTACCGCAGAAATGTTAGGTTGGGTTAGGTTAGGTTATATTACGTTATTGATGTATATAAAGGTCCCAAAGAGACGCAGAGCCCAACAAGCCAGGAATGTGGTCAAATATTACCGCCGAGATGTTACATTGGGTTAGGCTAGCTTGTATTAAGTTATTTATGAATATAAAGGTCCCACGGAGACGTAGAGGCCAACTCGCCAGGGATGTTGTCAAATATTACCGCCGAGATGATAGATTGGGTTTGGTTAGGTTATATTACGTTATTGATGTGTATAAAGGTCCCACGGAGACGGAGAAGCCAACTCCCCAGGAATGTTGTCAAATATTACCGGCGAGATGTTAGGTTGGGTTAGGTTAGGTTATATTACGTTAGTGATGTATATGGAGGTCAAACGGAGACGTAGAGGCCAACTCGCCACGAATGTTGTCAAATATTACCGCCGAGATGATAGGTTCGGTTAGGTTAGGTTATATGTCGTTATTGATGTATATGAAGGTCAAACGGAGACGTAGACGCCAACTCGCCAGGAATGTTGTCAAATATTACCGCCGAGATGTTAGGTTGGGTTAGGTTAGGTTTTATTACGTTAGTGATGTATATGAAGGTCAAACGGAGACGTAGAGGCCGACTCGCCACGAATGTTGTCAAATATTACCGCGGAGATGATAGGTTCGGTTAGGTTAGGTTATATCTCGTTATTGATGCATATGAAGGTCCCACGGAGACGTAGAGGCCAACAAGCCAGGAATGTGGTCAAATATTACCGATGAGATGTTACATTGGGTTGGGCTAGCTTATATTATGTTATTTATGTATATAAAGGTCCCACGGAGACGTAGAGACCAACTCGCCAGGGATGTTGTCAAATATTACCGCCGAGATGATAGATTGGGTTTGGTTAGGTTATATTACGTTATTGATGTGTATAAAGGTCCCACGGAGACGGAGAAGCCAACTCCCCAGGAATGTTGTGAAATATTACCGGCGAAATGTTAGGTTGGGTTAGGTTACGTTATATTACGTTATTGATGTATATGGGGGTTACACGGAGACGAAGAGGCCAACTCGCAAGGAATGTTGTCAAATATTACCGCCGACATGTTAGGTTGGGTTAGCTTTGGTTATATTACGTTATTGATGTATATAAAGGTCCCACGGAGACGGAGAAGCCAACTCGCCAGGAATGTTGTCAAATATTACCGCCGAGATGATAGGTTGGGTTAGGTTAGTTTATATTACGTTATTGATGTATATAAAGGTCCCACGGAGACGGAGAAGCCAACTCGCCAGGAATGTTGTCAAATATTACCGCCGAGATGATAGGTTGGGTTAGGTTAGTTTATATTACGTTATTGATGTATATAAAGGTCCCACGGAGACGTAGACGCCAACTCGCCCGGAATGTTGTCAAATTTTACCGCCGAGATGATAGGTTGGGTTAGGTTACGTTATATTACGTTATTGATGTATATAAAGGTCCCACGGAGACGGTGAAGCCAACTCGCCAGGAATGTTGGCAAATATTACCGCCGAGATGATAGGTTGGGGTAGGTTAGGTTAAATTACGTTATTGATGTATATGAACGTCAAACGGAGACGTAGAGGCCAACTCGCCACGAATGTTGTCAAATATTACCGCCGAGATGATAGGTTCGGTTAGGTTAGGTTATATGTCGTTATTGATGTATATGAAGGTCCCACGGAGACGTAGAGGCCAACTCGCCAGGTATGTTGTCAAATATTACCGCCGAGATGATAGGTTGGGTTAGGTTGCGTTATATTACGTTATTGATGTATATGAGGGTTACACGGAGACGTAGAGGCCAACTCGCCAGGAATGATGTCAAATATTACCGCAGAGATGTTAGGTTGTGTTAGGTTACGTTATATTACGTTATTGATGTATATGAGGGTTACACGGTGACGAAGAGGCCAACTCACATGGAATGTTGTCAAATATTACCGCCGACATATTAGGTTGGGTTAGCTTTGGTTATATTACGTTATTCTTGTATATAAAGGTTCCACGGAGACGGAGAAGCCAACTCGCCAGGAATGTTGTCAAATATTACCGCCGAGATGATAGGTAGGGTTAGGTTAGATTATATGTCGTTATTGATGTATATGAAGGTCAAACGGAGACGTAGACGCCAACTCGCCAGGAATGTTGTCAAATATTACCGCCGAGATGTTAGGTTGGGTTAGGTTAGGTTATATTACGTTAGTGATGTATATAAAGGTCCCAAGGAGACGCAGAGCCCAAAAAGCCAGGAATGTGGTCAAATATTACCGCCGAGATGTTACATTGGGTTAGGCTAGCTTGTATTATGTTATTTATGTATATAAAGGTCCCACGGAGACGTAGGGGCCAACTCGCCAGGGATGTTGTCAAATATTACCGCCGAGATGATAGGTTGGGTTAGGTTACGTTAAATTACGTTATTGATGTATATGAACGTCAAACGGAGACGTAGAGGCCAACTCGCCAGAAATGTGGTCAAATATTACCGCCGAGATGATAGGTTGTGTTAGGTTAGGTTAAATTACGTTATTGATGTATATGAAGGTCAAACGGAGACGTAGAGGCCAACTCGCCACGAATGTTGTCAAATATTACCGCCGAGATGATAGGTTCGGTTAGGTTAGGTTATATGTCGTTATTGATGTATATGAAGGTCCCACGGAGACGTAGAGGCCAACTCGCCAGGTATGTTGTCATATATTACCGCCGAGATGATAGGTTGGGTTAGGTTGCGTTATATTACGTTATTGATGTATATGAGGGTTACACGGAGACGTAGAGGAAAACTCGCCAGGAATGATGTCAAATATTACCGCAGAGATGTTAGGTTGGGTTAGGTTAGGTTATATTACGTTATTGATGTATATAAAGGTCCCAAAGAGACGCAGAGCCCAACAAGCCAGGAATGTGGTCAAATATTACCGCCGAGATGTTACATTGGGTTAGGCTAGCTTGTATTAAGTTATTTATGAATATAAAGGTCCCACGGAGACGTAGAGGCCAACTCGCCAGGGATGTTGTCAAATATTACCGCCGAGATGATAGATTGGGTTTGGTTAGGTTATATTACGTTATTGATGTGTATAAAGGTCCCACGGAGACGGAGAAGCCAACTCCCCAGGAATGTTGTCAAATATTACCGGCGAGATGTTAGGTTGGGTTAGGTTAGGTTATATTACGTTAGTGATGTATATGGAGGTCAAACGGAGACGTAGAGGCCAACTCGCCACGAATGTTGTCAAATATTACCGCCGAGATGATAGGTTCGGTTAGGTTAGGTTATATGTCGTTATTGATGTATATGAAGGTCAAACGGAGACGTAGACGCCAACTCGCCAGGAATGTTGTCAAATATTACCGCCGAGATGTTAGGTTGGGTTAGGTTAGGTTTTATTACGTTAGTGATGTATATGAAGGTCAAACGGAGACGTAGAGGCCGACTCGCCACGAATGTTGTCAAATATTACCGCGGAGATGATAGGTTCGGTTAGGTTAGGTTATATCTCGTTATTGATGCATATGAAGGTCCCACGGAGACGTAGAGGCCAACAAGCCAGGAATGTGGTCAAATATTACCGATGAGATGTTACATTGGGTTGGGCTAGCTTATATTATGTTATTTATGTATATAAAGGTCCCACGGAGACGTAGAGACCAACTCGCCAGGGATGTTGTCAAATATTACCGCCGAGATGATAGATTGGGTTTGGTTAGGTTATATTACGTTATTGATGTGTATAAAGGTCCCACGGAGACGGAGAAGCCAACTCCCCAGGAATGTTGTGAAATATTACCGGCGAAATGTTAGGTTGGGTTAGGTTACGTTATATTACGTTATTGATGTATATGAGGGTTACACGGAGACGAAGAGGCCAACTCGCAAGGAATGTTGTCAAATATTACCGCCGACATGTTAGGTTGGGTTAGCTTTGGTTATATTACGTTATTGATGTATATAAAGGTCCCACGGAGACGGAGAAGCCAACTCGCCAGGAATGTTGTCAAATATTACCGCCGAGATGATAGGTTGGGTTAGGTTAGTTTATATTACGTTATTGATGTATATAAAGGTCCCACGGAGACGGAGAAGCCAACTCGCCAGGAATGTTGTCAAATATTACCGCCGAGATGATAGGTTGGGTTAGGTTAGTTTATATTACGTTATTGATGTATATAAAGGTCCCACGGAGACGTAGACGCCAACTCGCCCGGAATGTTGTCAAATTTTACCGCCGAGATGATAGGTTGGGTTAGGTTACGTTATATTACGTTATTGATGTATATAAAGGTCCCACGGAGACGGTGAAGCCAACTCGCCAGGAATGTTGGCAAATATTACCGCCGAGATGATAGGTTGGGGTAGGTTAGGTTAAATTACGTTATTGATGTATATGAACGTCAAACGGAGACGTAGAGGCCAACTCGCCACGAATGTTGTCAAATATTACCGCCGAGATGATAGGTTCGGTTAGGTTAGGTTATATGTCGTTATTGATGTATATGAAGGTCCCACGGAGACGTAGAGGCCAACTCGCCAGGTATGTTGTCAAATATTACCGCCGAGATGATAGGTTGGGTTAGGTTGCGTTATATTACGTTATTGATGTATATGAGGGTTACACGGAGACGTAGAGGCCAACTCGCCAGGAATGATGTCAAATATTACCGCAGAGATGTTAGGTTGTGTTAGGTTACGTTATATTACGTTATTGATGTATATGAGGGTTACACGGTGACGAAGAGGCCAACTCACATGGAATGTTGTCAAATATTACCGCCGACATATTAGGTTGGGTTAGCTTTGGTTATATTACGTTATTCTTGTATATAAAGGTTCCACGGAGACGGAGAAGCCAACTCGCCAGGAATGTTGTCAAATATTACCGCCGAGATGATAGGTAGGGTTAGGTTAGATTATATGTCGTTATTGATGTATATGAAGGTCAAACGGAGACGTAGACGCCAACTCGCCAGGAATGTTGTCAAATATTACCGCCGAGATGTTAGGTTGGGTTAGGTTAGGTTATATTACGTTAGTGATGTATATAAAGGTCCCAAGGAGACGCAGAGCCCAAAAAGCCAGGAATGTGGTCAAATATTACCGCCGAGATGTTACATTGGGTTAGGCTAGCTTGTATTATGTTATTTATGTATATAAAGGTCCCACGGAGACGTAGGGGCCAACTCGCCAGGGATGTTGTCAAATATTACCGCCGAGATGATAGGTTGGGTTAGGTTACGTTAAATTACGTTATTGATGTATATGAACGTCAAACGGAGACGTAGAGGCCAACTCGCCAGAAATGTGGTCAAATATTACCGCCGAGATGATAGGTTGTGTTAGGTTAGGTTAAATTACGTTATTGATGTATATGAAGGTCAAACGGAGACGTAGAGGCCAACTCGCCACGAATGTTGTCAAATATTACCGCCGAGATGATAGGTTCGGTTAGGTTAGGTTATATGTCGTTATTGATGTATATGAAGGTCCCACGGAGACGTAGAGGCCAACTCGCCAGGTATGTTGTCATATATTACCGCCGAGATGATAGGTTGGGTTAGGTTGCGTTATATTACGTTATTGATGTATATGAGGGTTACACGGAGACGTAGAGGAAAACTCGCCAGGAATGATGTCAAATATTACCGCAGAGATGTTAGGTTGGGTTAGGTTAGGTTATATTACGTTATTGATGTATATAAAGGTCCCAAAGAGACGCAGAGCCCAACAAGCCAGGAATGTGGTCAAATATTACCGCCGAGATGTTACATTGGGTTAGGCTAGCTTGTATTAAGTTATTTATGAATATAAAGGTCCCACGGAGACGTAGAGGCCAACTCGCCAGGGATGTTGTCAAATATTACCGCCGAGATGATAGATTGGGTTTGGTTAGGTTATATTACGTTATTGATGTGTATAAAGGTCCCACGGAGACGGAGAAGCCAACTCCCCAGGAATGTTGTCAAATATTACCGGCGAGATGTTAGGTTGGGTTAGGTTAGGTTATATTACGTTAGTGATGTATATGGAGGTCAAACGGAGACGTAGAGGCCAACTCGCCACGAATGTTGTCAAATATTACCGCCGAGATGATAGGTTCGGTTAGGTTAGGTTATATGTCGTTATTGATGTATATGAAGGTCAAACGGAGACGTAGACGCCAACTCGCCAGGAATGTTGTCAAATATTACCGCCGAGATGTTAGGTTGGGTTAGGTTAGGTTTTATTACGTTAGTGATGTATATGAAGGTCAAACGGAGACGTAGAGGCCGACTCGCCACGAATGTTGTCAAATATTACCGCGGAGATGATAGGTTCGGTTAGGTTAGGTTATATCTCGTTATTGATGCATATGAAGGTCCCACGGAGACGTAGAGGCCAACAAGCCAGGAATGTGGTCAAATATTACCGATGAGATGTTACATTGGGTTGGGCTAGCTTATATTATGTTATTTATGTATATAAAGGTCCCACGGAGACGTAGAGACCAACTCGCCAGGGATGTTGTCAAATATTACCGCCGAGATGATAGATTGGGTTTGGTTAGGTTATATTACGTTATTGATGTGTATAAAGGTCCCACGGAGACGGAGAAGCCAACTCCCCAGGAATGTTGTGAAATATTACCGGCGAAATGTTAGGTTGGGTTAGGTTACGTTATATTACGTTATTGATGTATATGAGGGTTACACGGAGACGAAGAGGCCAACTCGCAAGGAATGTTGTCAAATATTACCGCCGACATGTTAGGTTGGGTTAGCTTTGGTTATATTACGTTATTGATGTATATAAAGGTCCCACGGAGACGGAGAAGCCAACTCGCCAGGAATGTTGTCAAATATTACCGCCGAGATGATAGGTTGGGTTAGGTTAGTTTATATTACGTTATTGATGTATATAAAGGTCCCACGGAGACGGAGAAGCCAACTCGCCAGGAATGTTGTCAAATATTACCGCCGAGATGATAGGTTGGGTTAGGTTAGTTTATATTACGTTATTGATGTATATAAAGGTCCCACGGAGACGTAGACGCCAACTCGCCCGGAATGTTGTCAAATTTTACCGCCGAGATGATAGGTTGGGTTAGGTTACGTTATATTACGTTATTGATGTATATAAAGGTCCCACGGAGACGGTGAAGCCAACTCGCCAGGAATGTTGGCAAATATTACCGCCGAGATGATAGGTTGGGGTAGGTTAGGTTAAATTACGTTATTGATGTATATGAACGTCAAACGGAGACGTAGAGGCCAACTCGCCACGAATGTTGTCAAATATTACCGCCGAGATGATAGGTTCGGTTAGGTTAGGTTATATGTCGTTATTGATGTATATGAAGGTCCCACGGAGACGTAGAGGCCAACTCGCCAGGTATGTTGTCAAATATTACCGCCGAGATGATAGGTTGGGTTAGGTTGCGTTATATTACGTTATTGATGTATATGAGGGTTACACGGAGACGTAGAGGCCAACTCGCCAGGAATGATGTCAAATATTACCGCAGAGATGTTAGGTTGTGTTAGGTTACGTTATATTACGTTATTGATGTATATGAGGGTTACACGGTGACGAAGAGGCCAACTCACATGGAATGTTGTCAAATATTACCGCCGACATATTAGGTTGGGTTAGCTTTGGTTATATTACGTTATTCTTGTATATAAAGGTTCCACGGAGACGGAGAAGCCAACTCGCCAGGAATGTTGTCAAATATTACCGCCGAGATGATAGGTAGGGTTAGGTTAGATTATATGTCGTTATTGATGTATATGAAGGTCAAACGGAGACGTAGACGCCAACTCGCCAGGAATGTTGTCAAATATTACCGCCGAGATGTTAGGTTGGGTTAGGTTAGGTTATATTACGTTAGTGATGTATATAAAGGTCCCAAGGAGACGCAGAGCCCAAAAAGCCAGGAATGTGGTCAAATATTACCGCCGAGATGTTACATTGGGTTAGGCTAGCTTGTATTATGTTATTTATGTATATAACGGTCCCACGGAGACGTAGGGGCCAACTCGCCAGGGATGTTGTCAAATATTACCGCCGAGATGATAGGTTGGGTTAGGTTACGTTAAATTACGTTATTGATGTATATGAACGTCAAACGGAGACGTAGAGGCCAACTCGCCAGAAATGTGGTCAAATATTACCGCCGAGATGATAGGTTGTGTCAGGTTAGGTTAAATTACGTTATTGATGTATATGAAGGTCAAACGGAGACGTAGAGGCCAACTCGCCACGAATGTTGTCAAATATTACCGCCGAGATGATAGGTTCGGTTAGGTTAGGTTATATGTCGTTATTGATGTATATGAAGGTCCCACGGAGACGTAGAGGCCAACTCGCCAGGTATGTTGTCATATATTACCGCCGAGATGATAGGTTGGGTTAGGTTGCGTTATATTACGTTATTGATGTATATGAGGGTTACACGGAGACGTAGAGGAAAACTCGCCAGGAATGATGTCAAATATTACCGCAGAGATGTTAGGTTGGGTTAGGTTAGGTTATATTACGTTATTGATGTATATAAAGGTCCCAAAGAGACGCAGAGCCCAACAAGCCAGGAATGTGGTCAAATATTACCGCCGAGATGTTACATTGGGTTAGGCTAGCTTGTATTAAGTTATTTATGAATATAAAGGTCCCACGGAGACGTAGAGGCCAACTCGCCAGGGATGTTGTCAAATATTACCGCCGAGATGATAGATTGGGTTTGGTTAGGTTATATTACGTTATTGATGTGTATAAAGGTCCCACGGAGACGGAGAAGCCAACTCCCCAGGAATGTTGTCAAATATTACCGGCGAGATGTTAGGTTGGGTTAGGTTAGGTTATATTACGTTAGTGATGTATATGGAGGTCAAACGGAGACGTAGAGGCCAACTCGCCACGAATGTTGTCAAATATTACCGCCGAGATGATAGGTTCGGTTAGGTTAGGTTATATGTCGTTATTGATGTATATGAAGGTCAAACGGAGACGTAGACGCCAACTCGCCAGGAATGTTGTCAAATATTACCGCCGAGATGTTAGGTTGGGTTAGGTTAGGTTTTATTACGTTAGTGATGTATATGAAGGTCAAACGGAGACGTAGAGGCCGACTCGCCACGAATGTTGTCAAATATTACCGCGGAGATGATAGGTTCGGTTAGGTTAGGTTATATCTCGTTATTGATGCATATGAAGGTCCCACGGAGACGTAGAGGCCAACAAGCCAGGAATGTGGTCAAATATTACCGATGAGATGTTACATTGGGTTGGGCTAGCTTATATTATGTTATTTATGTATATAAAGGTCCCACGGAGACGTAGAGACCAACTCGCCAGGGATGTTGTCAAATATTACCGCAGAGATGTTAGGTTGGGTTAGGTTAGGTTATATTACGTTATTGATGTATATAAAGGTCCCAAAGAGACGCAGAGCCCAACAAGCCAGGAATGTGGTCAAATATTACCGCCGAGATGTTACATTGGGTTAGGCTAGCTTGTATTAAGTTATTTATGAATATAAAGGTCCCACGGAGACGTAGAGGCCAACTCGCCAGGGATGTTGTCAAATATTACCGCCGAGATGATAGATTGGGTTTGGTTAGGTTATATTACGTTATTGATGTGTATAAAGGTCCCACGGAGACGGAGAAGCCAACTCCCCAGGAATGTTGTCAAATATTACCGGCGAGATGTTAGGTTGGGTTAGGTTAGGTTATATTACGTTAGTGATGTATATGGAGGTCAAACGGAGACGTAGAGGCCAACTCGCCACGAATGTTGTCAAATATTACCGCCGAGATGATAGGTTCGGTTAGGTTAGGTTATATGTCGTTATTGATGTATATGAAGGTCAAACGGAGACGTAGACGCCAACTCGCCAGGAATGTTGTCAAATATTACCGCCGAGATGTTAGGTTGGGTTAGGTTAGGTTTTATTACGTTAGTGATGTATATGAAGGTCAAACGGAGACGTAGAGGCCGACTCGCCACGAATGTTGTCAAATATTACCGCGGAGATGATAGGTTCGGTTAGGTTAGGTTATATCTCGTTATTGATGCATATGAAGGTCCCACGGAGACGTAGAGGCCAACAAGCCAGGAATGTGGTCAAATATTACCGATGAGATGTTACATTGGGTTGGGCTAGCTTATATTATGTTATTTATGTATATAAAGGTCCCACGGAGACGTAGAGACCAACTCGCCAGGGATGTTGTCAAATATTACCGCCGAGATGATAGATTGGGTTTGGTTAGGTTATATTACGTTATTGATGTGTATAAAGGTCCCACGGAGACGGAGAAGCCAACTCCCCAGGAATGTTGTGAAATATTACCGGCGAAATGTTAGGTTGGGTTAGGTTACGTTATATTACGTTATTGATGTATATGAGGGTTACACGGAGACGAAGAGGCCAACTCGCAAGGAATGTTGTCAAATATTACCGCCGACATGTTAGGTTGGGTTAGCTTTGGTTATATTACGTTATTGATGTATATAAAGGTCCCACGGAGACGGAGAAGCCAACTCGCCAGGAATGTTGTCAAATATTACCGCCGAGATAATAGGTTGGGTTAGGTTAGTTTATATTACGTTATTGATGTATATAAAGGTCCCACGGAGACGGAGAAGCCAACTCGCCAGGAATGTTGTCAAATATTACCGCCGAGATGATAGGTTGGGTTAGGTTAGTTTATATTACGTTATTGATGTATATAAAGGTCCCACGGAGACGTAGACGCCAACTCGCCCGGAATGTTGTCAAATTTTACCGCCGAGATGATAGGTTGGGTTAGGTTACGTTATATTACGTTATTGATGTATATAAAGGTCCCACGGAGACGGTGAAGCCAACTCGCCAGGAATGTTGGCAAATATTACCGCCGAGATGATAGGTTGGGGTAGGTTAGGTTAAATTACGTTATTGATGTATATGAACGTCAAACGGAGACGTAGAGGCCAACTCGCCACGAATGTTGTCAAATATTACCGCCGAGATGATAGGTTCGGTTAGGTTAGGTTATATGTCGTTATTGATGTATATGAAGGTCCCACGGAGACGTAGAGGCCAACTCGCCAGGTATGTTGTCAAATATTACCGCCGAGATGATAGGTTGGGTTAGGTTGCGTTATATTACGTTATTGATGTATATGAGGGTTACACGGAGACGTAGAGGCCAACTCGCCAGGAATGATGTCAAATATTACCGCAGAGATGTTAGGTTGTGTTAGGTTACGTTATATTACGTTATTGATGTATATGAGGGTTACACGGTGACGAAGAGGCCAACTCACATGGAATGTTGTCAAATATTACCGCCGACATATTAGGTTGGGTTAGCTTTGGTTATATTACGTTATTCTTGTATATAAAGGTTCCACGGAGACGGAGAAGCCAACTCGCCAGGAATGTTGTCAAATATTACCGCCGAGATGATAGGTAGGGTTAGGTTAGATTATATGTCGTTATTGATGTATATGAAGGTCAAACGGAGACGTAGACGCCAACTCGCCAGGAATGTTGTCAAATATTACCGCCGAGATGTTAGGTTGGGTTAGGTTAGGTTATATTACGTTAGTGATGTATATAAAGGTCCCAAGGAGACGCAGAGCCCAAAAAGCCAGGAATGTGGTCAAATATTACCGCCGAGATGTTACATTGGGTTAGGCTAGCTTGTATTATGTTATTTATGTATATAAAGGTCCCACGGAGACGTAGGGGCCAACTCGCCAGGGATGTTGTCAAATATTACCGCCGAGATGATAGGTTGGCTTAGGTTACGTTAAATTACGTTATTGATGTATATGAACGTCAAACGGAGACGTAGAGGCCAACTCGCCAGAAATGTGGTCAAATATTACCGCCGAGATGATAGGTTGTGTTAGGTTAGGTTAAATTACGTTATTGATGTATATGAAGGTCAAACGGAGACGTAGAGGCCAACTCGCCACGAATGTTGTCAAATATTACCGCCGAGATGATAGGTTCGGTTAGGTTAGGTTATATGTCGTTATTGATGTATATGAAGGTCCCACGGAGACGTAGAGGCCAACTCGCCAGGTATGTTGTCATATATTACCGCCGAGATGATAGGTTGGGTTAGGTTGCGTTATATTACGTTATTGATGTATATGAGGGTTACACGGAGACGTAGAGGAAAACTCGCCAGGAATGATGTCAAATATTACCGCAGAGATGTTAGGTTGGGTTAGGTTAGGTTATATTACGTTATTGATGTATATAAAGGTCCCAAAGAGACGCAGAGCCCAACAAGCCAGGAATGTGGTCAAATATTACCGCCGAGATGTTACATTGGGTTAGGCTAGCTTGTATTAAGTTATTTATGAATATAAAGGTCCCACGGAGACGTAGAGGCCAACTCGCCAGGGATGTTGTCAAATATTACCGCCGAGATGATAGATTGGGTTTGGTTAGGTTATATTACGTTATTGATGTGTATAAAGGTCCCACGGAGACGGAGAAGCCAACTCCCCAGGAATGTTGTCAAATATTACCGGCGAGATGTTAGGTTGGGTTAGGTTAGGTTATATTACGTTAGTGATGTATATGGAGGTCAAACGGAGACGTAGAGGCCAACTCGCCACGAATGTTGTCAAATATTACCGCCGAGATGATAGGTTCGGTTAGGTTAGGTTATATGTCGTTATTGATGTATATGAAGGTCAAACGGAGACGTAGACGCCAACTCGCCAGGAATGTTGTCAAATATTACCGCCGAGATGTTAGGTTGGGTTAGGTTAGGTTTTATTACGTTAGTGATGTATATGAAGGTCAAACGGAGACGTAGAGGCCGACTCGCCACGAATGTTGTCAAATATTACCGCGGAGATGATAGGTTCGGTTAGGTTAGGTTATATCTCGTTATTGATGCATATGAAGGTCCCACGGAGACGTAGAGGCCAACAAGCCAGGAATGTGGTCAAATATTACCGATGAGATGTTACATTGGGTTGGGCTAGCTTATATTATGTTATTTATGTATATAAAGGTCCCACGGAGACGTAGAGACCAACTCGCCAGGGATGTTGTCAAATATTACCGCCGAGATGATAGATTGGGTTTGGTTAGGTTATATTACGTTATTGATGTGTATAAAGGTCCCACGGAGACGGAGAAGCCAACTCCCCAGGAATGTTGTGAAATATTACCGGCGAAATGTTAGGTTGGGTTAGGTTACGTTATATTACGTTATTGATGTATATGAGGGTTACACGGAGACGAAGAGGCCAACTCGCAAGGAATGTTGTCAAATATTACCGCCGACATGTTAGGTTGGGTTAGCTTTGGTTATATTACGTTATTGATGTATATAAAGGTCCCACGGAGACGGAGAAGCCAACTCGCCAGGAATGTCGTCAAATATTACCGCCGAGATGATAGGTTGGGTTAGGTTAGTTTATATTACGTTATAGATGTATATAAACGTCCCACGGAGACGTAGACGCCAACTCGCCAGGATGTTGTCAAATATTACCGCCGAGATGATAGGTTGGGTTAGGTTACGTTATATTACGTTATTGATGTATATAAATGTCCCAAGGAGACGTAGACGCCTACTCGCCAGGAATGTTGTCAAATATTACCGCCGAGATGTTAGATTGGGTTAGGCTAGCTTATATTTTGTTATTTATGTATATAAAGGTCCCACGGAGACGTAGAGGCCAACTCGCCAGAAATGTGGTCAAATATTACCGCCGAGATGATAGGTTGTGTTAGGTTAGGTTAAATTACGTTATTGATGTATATGAAGGTCAAACGGAGACGTAGAGGCCAACTCGCCACGAATGTTGTCAAATATTACCGCCGAGATGATAGATTGGGTTTGGTTAGGTTATATTACGTTATTGATGTGTATAAAGGTCCCACGGAGACGAAGAGGCCAACTCGCAAGGAATGTTGTCAAATATTACCGCCGACATGTTAGGTTGTGTTAGCTTTGGTTATATTATGTTATTTATGTATATAAAGGTCCCACGGAGACGTAGAGGCCAACTCGCCAGGAATGATGTCAAATATTACCGCAGAGATGTTAGGTTGGGTTAGGTTAGGTTATATTACGTTATTGATGTATATAAAGGTCCCAAGGAGACGCAGAGCCCAACAAGCCAGGAATGTGGTCAAATATTACCGCCAAGATGTTGCATTGAGGTTAGGCTAGCTTGTATTATGTTATTTATGTATATAAAGGTCCCACGGAGACGTAGAGGCCAACTCGCCAGGGATGTTGTCAAATATTACCGCCGAGATGATAGATTGGGTTTGGTTAGGTTATATTACGTAATTGATGTGTATAATGGTCCCACGGAGACGGAGAAGCCAACTCCCCAGGAAGGTTGTGAAATATTACCGGCGAGATGTTAGGTTGGGTTAGGTTAGGTTATATTACGTTAGTGATGTATATGAAGGTCAAACGGAGACGTAGAGGCCAACTCGCCACGAATGTTGTCAAATATTACCGGCGAGATGTTAGGTTGGGTTAGGTTAGGTTATATTACGTTATTGATGTATATAAAGGTCCCAAGGAGACGCAGAGCCCAACAAGCCAGGAATGTGGTCAAATATTACCGCCGAGATGTTACATTGGGTTAGGCTAGCTTATATTATGTTATTTATGTATATAAAGGTCCCACGGAGACGTAGAGGCCAACTCGCCAGGAATGTTGTGAAATATTACCGCCGAGATGATAGGTTGGGTTAGGTTAGGTTATATTACGTTAGTGATGTATATAAAGGTCCCACGGAGACCTAGATGCCAACTCGCCAAGATGTTGTCAAATATTACCCCCGAGATGATAGGTTGGGTTAGGTTAGGTTATATTACGTTATTGATGTATATAAAGGTCCCACGGAGACGGAGAAGCCAACTCCCCAGGAATGTTGTCAAATATTACCGCCGAGATGATAGGTTGGGTTAGCTTAGTTTATATTACGTTATTGATGTATATAAAGGTCCCACGGAGACGTAGAAGCCAACTCGCCAGGAATGTTGTCAAATATTACCGCCGAGATGATAGGTTGGGTTAGGTTATGTTATATTACGTTAGTGATGTATATGAATTTCAAACGGAGACGTAGAGGCCGACTCGCCACGAATGTTGTCAAATATTACCGCCGAGATGATAGGTTCGGTTAGGTTAGGTTATATCTCGTTATTGATGTATGTGAAGGTCCCACGGAGACGTAGAGGCCAACTCGCCAGGTATGTTGTCAAATATTACCGCCGAGATGATAGGTTGGGTTGGGCTAGCTTATATTATGTTATTTATGTATATAAAGGTCCCACGGAGACGTAGAGGCCGACTCGCCAGGGATGTTGTCAAATATTACCGCCGAGATGATAGATTGGGTTTGGTTAGGTTATATTACGTTATTGATGTGTATAAAGGTCCCACGGAGACGGAGAAGCCAACTCCCCAGGAATGTTGTGAAATATTACCGGCGAAATGTTAGGTTGGGTTAGGTTACGTTATATTACGTTATTGATGTATATGAGGGTTGCACGGAGACGAAGACGCCAACTCGCAAGGAATGTTGTCAAATATTACCGCCGACATGTTAGGTTGGGTTAGCTTTGGTTATATTACGTTATTGATGTATATAAAGGTCCCACGGAGACGGAGAAGCCAACTCCCCAGGAATGTTGTGAAATATTACCGGCGAAATGTTAGGTTGGGTTAGGTTACGTTATATTACGTTATTGATGTATATGAGGGTTACACGGAGACGTAGACGCCAACTCGCCAGGATGTTGTCAAATATTACCGCCGAGATGATAGGTTGGGTTAGCTTTGGTTATATTACGTTATTGATGTATATAAAGGTCCCACGGAGACGGAGAAGCCAACTCGCCAGGAATGTTGTCAAATATTACCGCCGAGATGATAGGTTGGGTTAGGTTAGTTTATATTACGTTATAGATGTATATAAACGTCCCACGGAGACGTAGACGCCAACTCGCCAGGATGTTGTCAAATATTACCGCCGAGATGATAGGTTGGGTTAGGTTACGTTATATTACGTTATTGATGTATATAAATGTCCCAAGGAGACGTAGACGCCTACTCGCCAGGAATGTTGTCAAATATTACCGCCGAGATGTTAGATTGGGTTAGGCTAGCTTATATTTTGTTATTTATGTATATAAAGGTCCCACGGAGACGTAGAGGCCAACTCGCCAGAAATGTGGTCAAATATTACCGCCGAGATGATAGGTTGTGTTAGGTTAGGTTATATTACGTTATTGATGTATATGAGGGTTGCACGGAGACGAAGACGCCAACTCGCAAGGAATGTTGTCAAATATTCCCGCCGACATGTTAGGTTGGGTTAGCTTTGGTTATATTACGTTATTGATGTATATAAAGGTCCCACGGAGACGGAGAAGCCAACTCCCCAGGAATGTTGTGAAATATTACCGGCGAAATGTTAGGTTGGGTTAGGTTACGTTATATTACGTTATTGATGTATATGAGGGTTACACGGAGACGAAGAGGCCAACTCGCAAGGAATGTTGTCAAATATTACCGCCGACATGTTAGGTTTGGTTAGCTTTGGTTATATTACGTTATTGATGTATATAAAGGTCCCACGGAGACGTAGAGGCCAACTCGCCAGAAATGTGGTCAAATATTACCGCCGAGATGATAGGTTGTGTTAGGTTAGGTTAAATTACGTTATTGATGTATATGAAGGTCAAACGGAGACGTAGAGGCCAACTCGCCACGAATGTTGTCAAATATTACCGCCGAGATGATAGGTTCGGTTAGGTTAGGTTATATGTCGTTATTGATGTATATGAAGGTCCCACGGAGACGTAGAGGCCAACTCGCCAGGTATGTTGTCAAATATTACCGCCGAGATGATAGGTTGGGTTAGGTTGCGTTATATTACGTTATTGATGTATATGAGGGTTACACGGAGACGTAGAGGCCAACTCGCCAGGAATGTTGTCAAATATTACCGCCGAGATGATAGGTTGGGTTAGGTTGTGTTATATTGCGTTATTGATGTATATGAGGGTTACATGGAGACGTAGAGGAAAACTCGCCAGAAATGATGTCAAATATTACCGCAGAGATGTTAGGTTGGGTTAGGTTAGGTTATATTACGTTATTGATGTATATAAAGGTCCCAAAGAGACGCAGAGCCCAACAAGCCAGGAATGTGGTCAAATATTACCGCCGAGATGTTACATTGGGTTAGGCTAGCTTGTATTAAGTTATTTATGAATATAAAGGTCCCACGGAGACGTAGAGGCCAACTCGCCAGGAATGTTGTGAAATATTACCGCCGAGATGATAGGTTGGGTTAGGTTAGTTTATATTACGTTATGGATGTATATAAAGGTCCCGCGGAGACGTAGACGCCAACTCGCCAGGAATGTTGTCAAATATTACCGCCGAGATGATAGGTTGGGTTAGGTTAGTTTATATTACGTTATTGATGTATATAAAGGTCCCACGGAGACGTAGACGCCAACTCGCCAGGAATGTTGTCAAATATTACCGCCGAGATGATAGGTTGGGTTAGGTTACGTTATATTACGTTATTGATGTATATGAGGGTTACACGGAGACGAAGAGGCCAACTCGCAATGAATGTTGTCAAATTTTACCGCCGACATGTTAGGTTGTGTTAGCTTTGGTTATATTACGTTATTGATGTATATAAAGGTCCCACGGAGACGGAGAAGCCAACTCCCCAGGAATGTTGTGAAATATTACCGGCGAAATGTTAGGTTGGGTTAGCTTTGGTTATATTACGTTATTGATGTATATAAAGGTTCCACGGAGACGGAGAAGCCAACTCGCCAGGAATGTTGTCAAATATTACCGCCGAGATGATAGGTTGGGTTAGGTTAGTTTATATTACGTTATAGATGTATATAAACGTCCCACGGAGACGTAGACGCCAACTCGCCAGGATGTTGTCAAATATTACCGCCGAGATGATAGGTTGGGTTAGGTTACGTTATATTACGTTATTGATGTATATAAATGTCCCAAGGAGACGTAGACGCCTACTCGCCAGGAATGTTGTCAAATATTACCGCCGCGATGTTAGATTGGGTTAGGCTAGCTTATATTTTGTTATTTATGTATATAAAGGTCCCACGGAGACGTAGAGGCCAACTCGCCAGAAATGTGGTCAAATATTACCGCCGAGATGATAGGTTGTGTTAGGTTAGGTTAAATTACGTTATTGATGTATATGAAGGTCAAACGGAGACGTAGAGGCCAACTCGCCACGAATGTTGTCAAATATTACCGCCGAGATGATAGGTTCGGTTAGGTTAGGTTATATGTCGTTATTGATGTATATGAAGGTCCCACGGAGACGTAGAGGCCAACTCGCCAGGTATGTTGTCAAATTTTACCGCCGAGATGATAGGTTGGGTTAGGTTGTGTTATATTACGTTATTGATGTATATGAGGGTTACACGGAGACGTAGAGGAAAACTCGCCAGGAATGATGTCAAATATTACCGCAGAGATGTTAGGTTGGGTTAGGTTAGGTTATATTACGTTATTGATGTATATAAAGGTCCCAAAGAGACGCAGAGCCCAACAAGCCAGGAATGTGGTCAAATATTACCGCCGAGATGTTACATTGGGTTAGGCTAGCTTGTATTAAGTTATTTATGAATATAAAGGTCCCACGGAGACGTAGAGGCCATCTCGCCAGGGATGTTGTCAAATATTACCGCCGAGATGATAGATTGGGTTTGGTTAGGTTATATTACGTTATTGATGTGTATAAAGGTCCCACGGAGACGGAGAAGCCAACTCCCCAGGAATGTTGTGAAATATTACCGGCGAAATGTTAGGTTGGGTTAGGTTACGTTATATTACGTTATTGATGTATATGAGGGTTGCACGGAGACGAAGACGCCAACTCGCAAGGAATGTTGTCAAATATTACCGCCGACATGTTAGGTTGGGTTAGCTTTGGTTATATTACGTTATTGATGTATATAAAGGTCCCACGGAGACGGAGAAGCCAACTCCCCAGGAATGTTGTGAAATATTACCGGCGAAATGTTAGGTTGGGTTAGGTTACGTTATATTACGTTATTGATGTATATGAGGGTTACACGGAGACGAAGAGGACAACTCGCAAGGAATGTTTGCAAATATTACCGCCGACATGTTAGGTTGGGTTAGCTTTGGTTATATTACGTTATTGATGTATATAAAGGTCCCACGGAGACGTAGAGGCCAACTCGCCAGAAATGTGGTCAAATATTACCGCCGAGATGATAGGTTGTGTTAGGTTAGGTTAAATTACGTTATTGATATATATGAAGGTCAAACGGAGACGTAGAGGCCAACTCGCCACGAATGTTGTCAAATATTACCGCCGAGATGATATGTTCGGTTAGGTTAGGTTATATGTCGTTATTGATGTATATGAAGGTCCCACGGAGACGTAGAGGCCAACTCGCCAGGTATGTTGTCAAATATTACCGCCGAGATGATAGGTTGGGTTAGGTTGCGTTATATTACGTTATTGATGTATATGAGGGTTACACGGAGACGTAGAGGCCAACTCGCCAGGAATGATGTCAAATATTACCGCCGGCATGTTAGGTTGGGTTAGCTTTGGTTATACTACGTTATTGATGTATATAAAGGTCCCAAGGAGACGGAGAAGCCAACTCCCCAGGAATGTTGTCAAATATTACCGCCGAGATGATAGGTTGGGTTAGGTTAGTTTATATTACGTTATTGATGTATATAAAGGTCCCACGGAGACGGAGAAACCAACTCGCCAGGAATGTTGGCAAATATTACCGCCGAAATGATAGGTTGTGTTAGGTTAGTTTATATTACGTTATTGATGTATATAAAGGTCCCACGGAGACGTAGACGCCAACTCGGCAGGAATGTTGTCAAATATTACCGCCGAGATGTTAGGTTGGGTTAGGTTAGTTTATATTACGTTAGTGATGTATATGAAGGTCAAACGGAGACGTAGAGGCCAACTTGCCACGAATGTTGTCAAATATTACCGGCGAGATGTTAGGTTGGGTTAGGTTAGGTTATATTACGTTATTGATGTATATAAAGGTCCCAAGGAGACGCAGAGCCCAACAAGCCAGGAATGTGGTCAAATATTACCGCCGAGATGTTACATTGGGTTAGGCTAGCTTATATTATGTTATTTACGTATATAAAGGTCCCACGGAGACGTAGAGGCCAACTCGCCAGGAATGTTGTGAAATATTACCGCCGAGATGATAGGTTGGGTTAGGTTAGGTTAAATTACGTTATTGATGTATATGAACGTCAAACGGAGACGGAGAAGCCAACTCCCCAGGAATGTTGTGAAATATTACCGGCGAGATGTTAGGTTGGGTTAGCTTTGGTTATATTACGTTATTGATGTATATAAAGGTCCCACGGAGACGGAGAAGCCAACTCGCCAGGAATGTTGTCAAATATTACCGCCGAGATGATAGGTTGGGTTAGGTTAGGTTATATTACGTTATTGATGTATATAAAGGTCCCACGGAGACGGAGAAGCCAACTCGCCAGGAATGTTGGCAAATATTACCGCCGAGATGATAGGTTGGGTTAGGTTAGGTTATATTACGTTATTGATGTATATAAAGGTCCCACGGAGACGGACAAGCCAACTCCCCAGGAATGTTGTGAAATATTACCGGCGAGATGTTAGGTTGGGTTAGGTTACGTTATATTACGTTATTAATTTATATGCGGGTTACACGGAGACGAAGAGGCCAACTCGCCAGGAATGTTGTCAAATATTACCGCCGAGATGATTGGTTGGTTTAGGTTAGGTTATATTTCGTTACTGATGTATACGAAGGTTCCACGGAGACGTAGAGGCCATCTCGCCAGGAATGTTGTCAAATATTACCGCCGAGATGATAGGTTGTGTTAGGTTAGTTTATATTACGTTATTGATGTATACAAAGGTCCCACGGAGACGTAGACGCCAACTCGCCAGGAATGTTGTCAAATATTACTGCCGAGATGATAGGTTGGGTTAGGTTAGGTTACATTACGTTAGTGATGTATATGAAGGTCAAACGGAGACGTAGAGGCCAACTCGCCAGGGATGTTGTCAAATATTACCGCCGAGATGATAGGTTCGGTTAGATTAGGTTATATTACGTTAGTGATGTATATGAAGGTCCCACGGAGACGTAGAGGCCAACTCGACAGGTATGTTGTCAAATATTACCGCCGAGATGATAGGTTGGGTTAGGTTGCGTTATATTACGTTATTGATGTATATGAGGGTTACACGGAGACGTAGAGGCCAACTCGCCAGGAATGATGTCAAATATTACCGCAGAGATGTTACGTTGGGTTAGGTTAGGTTATATTACGTTATTGATGTATATAAAGGTCCCAAGGAGACGCAGAGCCCAACAAGCCAGGAATGTGGTCAAATATTACCGCCGAGATGTTACATTGGGTTAGGCTAGCTTGTATTATGTTATTTATGTATATAAAGGTCCCACGGAGACGTAGAGGCCAACTCGCCAGGAATGTTGTCAAATATTACCGCCGAGATGATAGGTTGGGTTAGGTTAGTTTATATTACGTTATTGATGTATATAAAGGTCCCACGGAGACGTAGACTCCAACTCGCCAGGAATGTTGTCAAATATTACCGCCGAGATGATAGGTTGGGTTAGGTTAGGTTATATTACGTTAGTGATGTATATGAAGGTCAAACGGAGACATAGAGGCCGACTCGCCACGAATGTTGTCAAATATTACCGCCGAGATGATAGGTTCGGTTAGGTTAGGTTATATCTCGTTATTGATGTATATGAAGGTCCCACGGAGACGTAGAGGCCAACTCGCCAGGTATGTTGTCAAATATTACCGCCGAGATGATAGGTTGGGTTAGGTTGCGTTATATTACGTTATTGATGTATATGAGGGTTACACGGAGACGTAGAGGCCAACTCGCCAGGAATGATGTCAAATATTACCGCCGAGATGATAGGTTGGGTTAGGTTAGTTTATATTACGTTATTGATGTATATAAAGGTCCCACGGAGACGTAGACGCCAACTCGCCAGGAATGTTGTCAAATATTACCGCCGAGATGTTAGGTTGGGTTAGGTTAGGTTATATTACGTTAGTGATGTATATAAAGGTCCCACGGAGACCTAGATGCCAACTCGCCAGGGATGTTGTCAAATATTACCGCCGAGATGATAGGTTGGGTTAGGTTAGGTTATATTACGTTATTGATGTATATAAAGGTCCCGAGGAGACGGAGAAGCCAACTCCCCAGGAATGTTGTCAAATATCACCGCCGAGATGATAGGTTGGGTTAGGTTAGTTTATATTACGTTATTGATGTATATAAAGGTCCCACGGAGACGTAGACGCCAACTCGCCAGGAATGTTGTCAAATATTACCGCCGAGATGATAGGTTGGGTTAGGTTAGGTTATATTACGTTAGTGATGTATATGAAGGTCCCACGGAGACGTAGACGCCAACTCGCCAGGAATGTTGTCAAATATTACCGCCGAGATGATAGGTTCGGTTAGATTAGGTTATATTACGTTAGTGATGTATATGAAGGTCCCACGGAGACGTAGAGGCCAACTCGACAGGTATGTTGTCAAATATTACCGCCGAGATGATAGGTTGGGTTAGGTTGCGTTATATTACGTTATTGATGTATATGAGGGTTACACGGAGACGTAGAGGCCAACTCGCCAGGAATGATGTCAAATATTACCGCAGAGATGTTACGTTGGGTTAGGTTAGGTTATATTACGTTATTGATGTATATAAAGGTCCCAAGGAGACGCAGAGCCCAACAAGCCAGGAATGTGGTCAAATATTACCGCCGAGATGTTACATTGGGTTAGGCTAGCTTGTATTATGTTATTTATGTATATAAAGGTCCCACGGAGACGTAGAGGCCAACTCGCCAGGAATGTTGTCAAATATTACCGCCGAGATGATAGGTTGGGTTAGGTTAGTTTATATTACGTTATTGATGTATATAAAGGTCCCACGGAGACGTAGACTCCAACTCGCCAGGAATGTTGTCAAATATTACCGCCGAGATGATAGGTTGGGTTAGGTTAGGTTATATTACGTTAGTGATGTATATGAAGGTCAAACGGAGACATAGAGGCCGACTCGCCACGAATGTTGTCAAATATTACCGCCGAGATGATAGGTTCGGTTAGGTTAGGTTATATCTCGTTATTGATGTATATGAAGGTCCCACGGAGACGTAGAGGCCAACTCGCCAGGTATGTTGTCAAATATTACCGCCGAGATGATAGGTTGGGTTAGGTTGCGTTATATTACGTTATTGATGTATATGAGGGTTACACGGAGACGTAGAGGCCAACTCGCCAGGAATGATGTCAAATATTACCGCCGAGATGATAGGTTGGGTTAGGTTAGTTTATATTACGTTATTGATGTATATAAAGGTCCCACGGAGACGTAGACGCCAACTCGCCAGGAATGTTGTCAAATATTACCGCCGAGATGTTAGGTTGGGTTAGGTTAGGTTATATTACGTTAGTGATGTATATAAAGGTCCCACGGAGACCTAGATGCCAACTCGCCAGGGATGTTGTCAAATATTACCGCCGAGATGATAGGTTGGGTTAGGTTAGGTTATATTACGTTATTGATGTATATAAAGGTCCCGAGGAGACGGAGAAGCCAACTCCCCAGGAATGTTGTCAAATATCACCGCCGAGATGATAGGTTGGGTTAGGTTAGTTTATATTACGTTATTGATGTATATAAAGGTCCCACGGAGACGTAGACGCCAACTCGCCAGGAATGTTGTCAAATATTACCGCCGAGATGATAGGTTGGGTTAGGTTAGGTTATATTACGTTAGTGATGTATATGAAGGTCCCACGGAGACGTAGACGCCAACTCGCCAGGAATGTTGTCAAATATTACCGCCGAGATGATAGGTTCGGTTAGATTAGGTTATATTACGTTAGTGATGTATATGAAGGTCCCACGGAGACGTAGAGGCCAACTCGACAGGTATGTTGTCAAATATTACCGCCGAGATGATAGGTTGGGTTAGGTTAGGTTATATTACGTTATTGATGTATATAAAGGTCCCACGGAGACGGAGAAGCCAACTCGCCAGGAATGTTGGCAAATATTACCGCCGAGATGATAGGTTGGGTTAGGTTAGGTTATATTACGTTATTGATGTATATAAAGGTCCCACGGAGACGGACAAGCCAACTCCCCAGGAATGTTGTGAAATATTACCGGCGAGATGTTAGGTTGGGTTAGGTTACGTTATATTACGTTATTAATTTATATGCGGGTTACACGGAGACGAAGAGGCCAACTCGCCAGGAATGTTGTCAAATATTACCGCCGAGATGATTGGTTGGTTTAGGTTAGGTTATATTTCGTTACTGATGTATACGAAGGTTCCACGGAGACGTAGAGGCCATCTCGCCAGGAATGTTGTCAAATATTACCGCCGAGATGATAGGTTGTGTTAGGTTAGTTTATATTACGTTATTGATGTATATGAGGGTTACACGGAGACGTAGAGGCCAACTCGCCAGGAATGATGTCAAATATTACCGCAGAGATGTTACGTTGGGTTAGGTTAGGTTATATTACGTTATTGATGTATATAAAGGTCCCAAGGAGACGCAGAGCCCAACAAGCCAGGAATGTGGTCAAATATTACCGCCGAGATGTTACATTGGGTTAGGCTAGCTTGTATTATGTTATTTATGTATATAAAGGTCCCACGGAGACGTAGAGGCCAACTCGCCAGGAATGTTGTCAAATATTACCGCCGAGATGATAGGTTGGGTTAGGTTAGGTTAAATTACGTTATTGATGTATATGAACGTCAAACGGAGACGGAGAAGCCAACTCCCCAGGAATGTTGTGAAATATTACCGGCGAGATGTTAGGTTGGGTTAGCTTTGGTTATATTACGTTATTGATGTATATGAAGGTCCCACGGAGACGTAGAGGCCAACTCGCCAGGTATGTTGTCAAATATTACCGCCGAGATGATAGGTTGGGTTAGGTTGCGTTATATTACGTTATTGATGTATATGAGGGTTACACGGAGACGTAGAGGCCAACTCGCCAGGAATGATGTCAAATATTACCGCCGAGATGATAGGTTGGGTTAGGTTAGTTTATATTACGTTATTGATGTATATAAAGGTCCCACGGAGACGTAGACGCCAACTCGCCAGGAATGTTGTCAAATATTACCGCCGAGATGATAGGTTCGGTTAGATTAGGTTATATTACGTTAGTGATGTATATGAAGGTCCCACGGAGACGTAGAGGCCAACTCGACAGGTATGTTGTCAAATATTACCGCCGAGATGATAGGTTGGGTTAGGTTAGGTTATATTACGTTATTGATGTATATAAAGGTCCCACGGAGACGGAGAAGCCAACTCGCCAGGAATGTTGGCAAATATTACCGCCGAGATGATAGGTTGGGTTAGGTTAGGTTATATTACGTTATTGATGTATATAAAGGTCCCACGGAGACGGACAAGCCAACTCCCCAGGAATGTTGTGAAATATTACCGGCGAGATGTTAGGTTGGGTTAGGTTACGTTATACTACGTTATTAATTTATATGCGGGTTACACGGAGACGAAGAGGCCAACTCGCCAGGAATGTTGTCAAATATTACCGCCGAGATGATTGGTTGGTTTAGGTTAGGTTATATTTCGTTACTGATGTATACGAAGGTTCCACGGAGACGTAGAGGCCATCTCGCCAGGAATGTTGTCAAATATTACCGCCGAGATGATAGGTTGTGTTAGGTTAGTTTATATTACGTTATTGATGTATATGAGGGTTACACGGAGACGTAGAGGCCAACTCGCCAGGAATGATGTCAAATATTACCGCAGAGATGTTACGTTGGGTTAGGTTAGGTTATATTACGTTATTGATGTATATAAAGGTCCCAAGGAGACGCAGAGCCCAACAAGCCAGGAATGTGGTCAAATATTACCGCCGAGATGTTACATTGGGTTAGGCTAGCTTGTATTATGTTATTTATGTATATAAAGGTCCCACGGAGACGTAGAGGCCAACTCGCCAGGAATGTTGTCAAATATTACCGCCGAGATGATAGGTTGGGTTAGGTTAGGTTAAATTACGTTATTGATGTATATGAACGTCAAACGGAGACGGAGAAGCCAACTCCCCAGGAATGTTGTGAAATATTACCGGCGAGATGTTAGGTTGGGTTAGCTTTGGTTATATTACGTTATTGATGTATATGAAGGTCCCACGGAGACGTAGAGGCCAACTCGCCAGGTATGTTGTCAAATATTACCGCCGAGATGATAGGTTGGGTTAGGTTGCGTTATATTACGTTATTGATGTATATGAGGGTTACACGGAGACGTAGAGGCCAACTCGCCAGGAATGATGTCAAATATTACCGCCGAGATGATAGGTTGGGTTAGGTTAGTTTATATTACGTTATTGATGTATATAAAGGTCCCACGGAGACGTAGACGCCAACTCGCCAGGAATGTTGTCAAATATTACCGCCGAGATGATAGATTGGGTTTGGTTAGGTTATATTACGTTATTGATGTGTATAAAGGTCCCACGGAGACGGAGAAGCCAACTCCCCAGGAATGTTGTGAAATATTACCGGCGAAATGTTAGGTTGGGTTAGGTTACGTTATATTACGTTATTGATGTATATGAGGGTTGCACGGAGACGAAGACGCCAACTCGCAAGGAATGTTGTCAAATATTACCGCCGACATGTTAGGTTGGGTTAGCTTTGGTTATATTACGTTATTGATGTATATAAAGGTCCCACGGAGACGGAGAAGCCAACTCCCCAGGAATGTTGTGAAATATTACCGGCGAAATGTTAGGTTGGGTTAGGTTACGTTATATTACGTTATTGATGTATATGAGGGTTACACGGAGACGAAGAGGACAACTCGCAAGGAATGTTTGCAAATATTACCGCCGACATGTTAGGTTGGGTTAGCTTTGGTTATATTACGTTATTGATGTATATAAAGGTCCCACGGAGACGTAGAGGCCAACTCGCCAGAAATGTGGTCAAATATTACCGCCGAGATGATAGGTTGTGTTAGGTTAGGTTAAATTACGTTATTGATATATATGAAGGTCAAACGGAGACGTAGAGGCCAACTCGCCACGAATGTTGTCAAATATTACCGCCGAGATGATATGTTCGGTTAGGTTAGGTTATATGTCGTTATTGATGTATATGAAGGTCCCACGGAGACGTAGAGGCCAACTCGCCAGGTATGTTGTCAAATATTACCGCCGAGATGATAGGTTGGGTTAGGTTGCGTTATATTACGTTATTGATGTATATGAGGGTTACACGGAGACGTAGAGGCCAACTCGCCAGGAATGATGTCAAATATTACCGCAGAGATGTTACGTTGGGTTAGCTTTGGTTATACTACGTTATTGATGTATATAAAGGTCCCAAGGAGACGCAGAGCCCAACAAGCCAGGAATGTGGTCAAATATTACCGCCGAGATGTTACATTGGGTTAGGCTAGCTTGTATTATGTTATTTATGTATATAAAGGTCCCACGGAGACGTAGAGGCCAACTCGCCAGGAATGTTGTCAAATATTACCGCCGAGATGATAGGTTGGGTTAGGTTAGTTTATATTACGTTATTGATGTATATAAAGGTCCCACGGAGACGTAGACTCCAACTCGCCAGGAATGTTGTCAAATATTACCGCCGAGATGATAGGTTGGGTTAGGTTAGGTTATATTACGTTAGTGATGTATATGAAGGTCAAACGGAGACATAGAGGCCGACTCGCCACGAATGTTGTCAAATATTACCGCCGAGATGATAGGTTCGGTTAGGTTAGGTTATATCTCGTTATTGATGTATATGAAGGTCCCACGGAGACGTAGAGGCCAACTCGCCAGGTATGTTGTCAAATATTACCGCCGAGATGATAGGTTGGGTTAGGTTGCGTTATATTACGTTATTGATGTATATGAGGGTTACACGGAGACGTAGAGGCCAACTCGCCAGGAATGATGTCAAATATTACCGCCGAGATGATAGGTTGGGTTAGGTTAGTTTATATTACGTTATTGATGTATATAAAGGTCCCACGGAGACGTAGACGCCAACTCGCCAGGAATGTTGTCAAATATTACCGCCGAGATGTTAGGTTGGGTTAGGTTAGGTTATATTACGTTAGTGATGTATATAAAGGTCCCACGGAGACCTAGATGCCAACTCGCCAGGGATGTTGTCAAATATTACCGCCGAGATGATAGGTTGGGTTAGGTTAGGTTATATTACGTTATTGATGTATATAAAGGTCCCGAGGAGACGGAGAAGCCAACTCCCCAGGAATGTTGTCAAATATCACCGCCGAGATGATAGGTTGGGTTAGGTTAGTTTATATTACGTTATTGATGTATATAAAGGTCCCACGGAGACGTAGACGCCAACTCGCCAGGAATGTTGTCAAATATTACCGCCGAGATGATAGGTTGGGTTAGGTTAGGTTATATTACGTTAGTGATGTATATGAAGGTCCCACGGAGACGTAGACGCCAACTCGCCAGGAATGTTGTCAAATATTACCGCCGAGATGATAGGTTCGGTTAGATTAGGTTATATTACGTTAGTGATGTATATGAAGGTCCCACGGAGACGTAGAGGCCAACTCGACAGGTATGTTGTCAAATATTACCGCCGAGATGATAGGTTGGGTTAGGTTAGGTTATATTACGTTATTGATGTATATAAAGGTCCCACGGAGACGGAGAAGCCAACTCGCCAGGAATGTTGGCAAATATTACCGCCGAGATGATAGGTTGGGTTAGGTTAGGTTATATTACGTTATTGATGTATATAAAGGTCCCACGGAGACGGACAAGCCAACTCCCCAGGAATGTTGTGAAATATTACCGGCGAGATGTTAGGTTGGGTTAGGTTACGTTATATTACGTTATTAATTTATATGCGGGTTACACGGAGACGAAGAGGCCAACTCGCCAGGAATGTTGTCAAATATTACCGCCGAGATGATTGGTTGGTTTAGGTTAGGTTATATTTCGTTACTGATGTATACGAAGGTTCCACGGAGACGTAGAGGCCATCTCGCCAGGAATGTTGTCAAATATTACCGCCGAGATGATAGGTTGTGTTAGGTTAGTTTATATTACGTTATTGATGTATATGAGGGTTACACGGAGACGTAGAGGCCAACTCGCCAGGAATGATGTCAAATATTACCGCAGAGATGTTACGTTGGGTTAGGTTAGGTTATATTACGTTATTGATGTATATAAAGGTCCCAAGGAGACGCAGAGCCCAACAAGCCAGGAATGTGGTCAAATATTACCGCCGAGATGTTACATTGGGTTAGGCTAGCTTGTATTATGTTATTTATGTATATAAAGGTCCCACGGAGACGTAGAGGCCAACTCGCCAGGAATGTTGTCAAATATTACCGCCGAGATGATAGGTTGGGTTAGGTTAGGTTAAATTACGTTATTGATGTATATGAACGTCAAACGGAGACGGAGAAGCCAACTCCCCAGGAATGTTGTCAAATATTACCGCCGAGATGATAGGTTCGGTTAGATTAGGTTATATTACGTTAGTGATGTATATGAAGGTCCCACGGAGACGTAGAGGCCAACTCGACAGGTATGTTGTCAAATATTACCGCCGAGATGATAGGTTGGGTTAGGTTAGGTTATATTACGTTATTGATGTATATAAAGGTCCCACGGAGACGGAGAAGCCAACTCGCCAGGAATGTTGGCAAATATTACCGCCGAGATGATAGGTTGGGTTAGGTTAGGTTATATTACGTTATTGATGTATATAAAGGTCCCACGGAGACGGACAAGCCAACTCCCCAGGAATGTTGTGAAATATTACCGGCGAGATGTTAGGTTGGGTTAGGTTACGTTATATTACGTTATTAATTTATATGCGGGTTACACGGAGACGAAGAGGCCAACTCGCCAGGAATGTTGTCAAATATTACCGCCGAGATGATTGGTTGGTTTAGGTTAGGTTATATTTCGTTACTGATGTATACGAAGGTTCCACGGAGACGTAGAGGCCATCTCGCCAGGAATGTTGTCAAATATTACCGCCGAGATGATAGGTTGTGTTAGGTTAGTTTATATTACGTTATTGATGTATATGAGGGTTACACGGAGACGTAGAGGCCAACTCGCCAGGAATGATGTCAAATATTACCGCAGAGATGTTACGTTGGGTTAGGTTAGGTTATATTACGTTATTGATGTATATAAAGGTCCCAAGGAGACGCAGAGCCCAACAAGCCAGGAATGTGGTCAAATATTACCGCCGAGATGTTACATTGGGTTAGGCTAGCTTGTATTATGTTATTTATGTATATAAAGGTCCCACGGAGACGTAGAGGCCAACTCGCCAGGAATGTTGTCAAATATTACCGCCGAGATGATAGGTTGGGTTAGGTTAGGTTAAATTACGTTATTGATGTATATGAACGTCAAACGGAGACGGAGAAGCCAACTCCCCAGGAATGTTGTGAAATATTACCGGCGAGATGTTAGGTTGGGTTAGCTTTGGTTATATTACGTTATTGATGTATATGAAGGTCCCACGGAGACGTAGAGGCCAACTCGCCAGGTATGTTGTCAAATATTACCGCCGAGATGATAGGTTGGGTTAGGTTGCGTTATATTACGTTATTGATGTATATGAGGGTTACACGGAGACGTAGAGGCCAACTCGCCAGGAATGATGTCAAATATTACCGCCGAGATGATAGGTTGGGTTAGGTTAGTTTATATTACGTTATTGATGTATATAAAGGTCCCACGGAGACGTAGACGCCAACTCGCCAGGAATGTTGTCAAATATTACCGCCGAGATGATAGGTTCGGTTAGATTAGGTTATATTACGTTAGTGATGTATATGAAGGTCCCACGGAGACGTAGAGGCCAACTCGACAGGTATGTTGTCAAATATTACCGCCGAGATGATAGGTTGGGTTAGGTTAGGTTATATTACGTTATTGATGTATATAAAGGTCCCACGGAGACGGAGAAGCCAACTCGCCAGGAATGTTGGCAAATATTACCGCCGAGATGATAGGTTGGGTTAGGTTAGGTTATATTACGTTATTGATGTATATAAAGGTCCCACGGAGACGGACAAGCCAACTCCCCAGGAATGTTGTGAAATATTACCGGCGAGATGTTAGGTTGGGTTAGGTTACGTTATACTACGTTATTAATTTATATGCGGGTTACACGGAGACGAAGAGGCCAACTCGCCAGGAATGTTGTCAAATATTACCGCCGAGATGATTGGTTGGTTTAGGTTAGGTTATATTTCGTTACTGATGTATACGAAGGTTCCACGGAGACGTAGAGGCCATCTCGCCAGGAATGTTGTCAAATATTACCGCCGAGATGATAGGTTGTGTTAGGTTAGTTTATATTACGTTATTGATGTATATGAGGGTTACACGGAGACGTAGAGGCCAACTCGCCAGGAATGATGTCAAATATTACCGCAGAGATGTTACGTTGGGTTAGGTTAGGTTATATTACGTTATTGATGTATATAAAGGTCCCAAGGAGACGCAGAGCCCAACAAGCCAGGAATGTGGTCAAATATTACCGCCGAGATGTTACATTGGGTTAGGCTAGCTTGTATTATGTTATTTATGTATATAAAGGTCCCACGGAGACGTAGAGGCCAACTCGCCAGGAATGTTGTCAAATATTACCGCCGAGATGATAGGTTGGGTTAGGTTAGGTTAAATTACGTTATTGATGTATATGAACGTCAAACGGAGACGGAGAAGCCAACTCCCCAGGAATGTTGTGAAATATTACCGGCGAGATGTTAGGTTGGGTTAGCTTTGGTTATATTACGTTATTGATGTATATGAAGGTCCCACGGAGACGTAGAGGCCAACTCGCCAGGTATGTTGTCAAATATTACCGCCGAGATGATAGGTTGGGTTAGGTTGCGTTATATTACGTTATTGATGTATATGAGGGTTACACGGAGACGTAGAGGCCAACTCGCCAGGAATGATGTCAAATATTACCGCCGAGATGATAGGTTGGGTTAGGTTAGTTTATATTACGTTATTGATGTATATAAAGGTCCCACGGAGACGTAGACGCCAACTCGCCAGGAATGTTGTCAAATATTACCGCCGAGATGATAGATTGGGTTTGGTTAGGTTATATTACGTTATTGATGTGTATAAAGGTCCCACGGAGACGGAGAAGCCAACTCCCCAGGAATGTTGTGAAATATTACCGGCGAAATGTTAGGTTGGGTTAGGTTACGTTATATTACGTTATTGATGTATATGAGGGTTGCACGGAGACGAAGACGCCAACTCGCAAGGAATGTTGTCAAATATTACCGCCGACATGTTAGGTTGGGTTAGCTTTGGTTATATTACGTTATTGATGTATATAAAGGTCCCACGGAGACGGAGAAGCCAACTCCCCAGGAATGTTGTGAAATATTACCGGCGAAATGTTAGGTTGGGTTAGGTTACGTTATATTACGTTATTGATGTATATGAGGGTTACACGGAGACGAAGAGGACAACTCGCAAGGAATGTTTGCAAATATTACCGCCGACATGTTAGGTTGGGTTAGCTTTGGTTATATTACGTTATTGATGTATATAAAGGTCCCACGGAGACGTAGAGGCCAACTCGCCAGAAATGTGGTCAAATATTACCGCCGAGATGATAGGTTGTGTTAGGTTAGGTTAAATTACGTTATTGATATATATGAAGGTCAAACGGAGACGTAGAGGCCAACTCGCCACGAATGTTGTCAAATATTACCGCCGAGATGATATGTTCGGTTAGGTTAGGTTATATGTCGTTATTGATGTATATGAAGGTCCCACGGAGACGTAGAGGCCAACTCGCCAGGTATGTTGTCAAATATTACCGCCGAGATGATAGGTTGGGTTAGGTTGCGTTATATTACGTTATTGATGTATATGAGGGTTACACGGAGACGTAGAGGCCAACTCGCCAGGAATGATGTCAAATATTACCGCAGAGATGTTACGTTGGGTTAGCTTTGGTTATACTACGTTATTGATGTATATAAAGGTCCCAAGGAGACGCAGAGCCCAACAAGCCAGGAATGTGGTCAAATATTACCGCCGAGATGTTACATTGGGTTAGGCTAGCTTGTATTATGTTATTTATGTATATAAAGGTCCCACGGAGACGTAGAGGCCAACTCGCCAGGAATGTTGTCAAATATTACCGCCGAGATGATAGGTTGGGTTAGGTTAGTTTATATTACGTTATTGATGTATATAAAGGTCCCACGGAGACGTAGACTCCAACTCGCCAGGAATGTTGTCAAATATTACCGCCGAGATGATAGGTTGGGTTAGGTTAGGTTATATTACGTTAGTGATGTATATGAAGGTCAAACGGAGACATAGAGGCCGACTCGCCACGAATGTTGTCAAATATTACCGCCGAGATGATAGGTTCGGTTAGGTTAGGTTATATCTCGTTATTGATGTATATGAAGGTCCCACGGAGACGTAGAGGCCAACTCGCCAGGTATGTTGTCAAATATTACCGCCGAGATGATAGGTTGGGTTAGGTTGCGTTATATTACGTTATTGATGTATATGAGGGTTACACGGAGACGTAGAGGCCAACTCGCCAGGAATGATGTCAAATATTACCGCCGAGATGATAGGTTGGGTTAGGTTAGTTTATATTACGTTATTGATGTATATAAAGGTCCCACGGAGACGTAGACGCCAACTCGCCAGGAATGTTGTCAAATATTACCGCCGAGATGTTAGGTTGGGTTAGGTTAGGTTATATTACGTTAGTGATGTATATAAAGGTCCCACGGAGACCTAGATGCCAACTCGCCAGGGATGTTGTCAAATATTACCGCCGAGATGATAGGTTGGGTTAGGTTAGGTTATATTACGTTATTGATGTATATAAAGGTCCCGAGGAGACGGAGAAGCCAACTCCCCAGGAATGTTGTCAAATATCACCGCCGAGATGATAGGTTGGGTTAGGTTAGTTTATATTACGTTATTGATGTATATAAAGGTCCCACGGAGACGTAGACGCCAACTCGCCAGGAATGTTGTCAAATATTACCGCCGAGATGATAGGTTGGGTTAGGTTAGGTTATATTACGTTAGTGATGTATATGAAGGTCCCACGGAGACGTAGACGCCAACTCGCCAGGAATGTTGTCAAATATTACCGCCGAGATGATAGGTTCGGTTAGATTAGGTTATATTACGTTAGTGATGTATATGAAGGTCCCACGGAGACGTAGAGGCCAACTCGACAGGTATGTTGTCAAATATTACCGCCGAGATGATAGGTTGGGTTAGGTTAGGTTATATTACGTTATTGATGTATATAAAGGTCCCACGGAGACGGAGAAGCCAACTCGCCAGGAATGTTGGCAAATATTACCGCCGAGATGATAGGTTGGGTTAGGTTAGGTTATATTACGTTATTGATGTATATAAAGGTCCCACGGAGACGGACAAGCCAACTCCCCAGGAATGTTGTGAAATATTACCGGCGAGATGTTAGGTTGGGTTAGGTTACGTTATATTACGTTATTAATTTATATGCGGGTTACACGGAGACGAAGAGGCCAACTCGCCAGGAATGTTGTCAAATATTACCGCCGAGATGATTGGTTGGTTTAGGTTAGGTTATATTTCGTTACTGATGTATACGAAGGTTCCACGGAGACGTAGAGGCCATCTCGCCAGGAATGTTGTCAAATATTACCGCCGAGATGATAGGTTGTGTTAGGTTAGTTTATATTACGTTATTGATGTATATGAGGGTTACACGGAGACGTAGAGGCCAACTCGCCAGGAATGATGTCAAATATTACCGCAGAGATGTTACGTTGGGTTAGGTTAGGTTATATTACGTTATTGATGTATATAAAGGTCCCAAGGAGACGCAGAGCCCAACAAGCCAGGAATGTGGTCAAATATTACCGCCGAGATGTTACATTGGGTTAGGCTAGCTTGTATTATGTTATTTATGTATATAAAGGTCCCACGGAGACGTAGAGGCCAACTCGCCAGGAATGTTGTCAAATATTACCGCCGAGATGATAGGTTGGGTTAGGTTAGGTTAAATTACGTTATTGATGTATATGAACGTCAAACGGAGACGGAGAAGCCAACTCCCCAGGAATGTTGTGAAATATTACCGGCGAGATGTTAGGTTGGGTTAGCTTTGGTTATATTACGTTATTGATGTATATGAAGGTCCCACGGAGACGTAGAGGCCAACTCGCCAGGTATGTTGTCAAATATTACCGCCGAGATGATAGGTTGGGTTAGGTTGCGTTATATTACGTTATTGATGTATATGAGGGTTACACGGAGACGTAGAGGCCAACTCGCCAGGAATGATGTCAAATATTACCGCCGAGATGATAGGTTGGGTTAGGTTAGTTTATATTACGTTATTGATGTATATAAAGGTCCCACGGAGACGTAGACGCCAACTCGCCAGGAATGTTGTCAAATATTACCGCCGAGATGATAGGTTCGGTTAGATTAGGTTATATTACGTTAGTGATGTATATGAAGGTCCCACGGAGACGTAGAGGCCAACTCGACAGGTATGTTGTCAAATATTACCGCCGAGATGATAGGTTGGGTTAGGTTAGGTTATATTACGTTATTGATGTATATAAAGGTCCCACGGAGACGGAGAAGCCAACTCGCCAGGAATGTTGGCAAATATTACCGCCGAGATGATAGGTTGGGTTAGGTTAGGTTATATTACGTTATTGATGTATATAAAGGTCCCACGGAGACGGACAAGCCAACTCCCCAGGAATGTTGTGAAATATTACCGGCGAGATGTTAGGTTGGGTTAGGTTACGTTATACTACGTTATTAATTTATATGCGGGTTACACGGAGACGAAGAGGCCAACTCGCCAGGAATGTTGTCAAATATTACCGCCGAGATGATTGGTTGGTTTAGGTTAGGTTATATTTCGTTACTGATGTATACGAAGGTTCCACGGAGACGTAGAGGCCATCTCGCCAGGAATGTTGTCAAATATTACCGCCGAGATGATAGGTTGTGTTAGGTTAGTTTATATTACGTTATTGATGTATATGAGGGTTACACGGAGACGTAGAGGCCAACTCGCCAGGAATGATGTCAAATATTACCGCAGAGATGTTACGTTGGGTTAGGTTAGGTTATATTACGTTATTGATGTATATAAAGGTCCCAAGGAGACGCAGAGCCCAACAAGCCAGGAATGTGGTCAAATATTACCGCCGAGATGTTACATTGGGTTAGGCTAGCTTGTATTATGTTATTTATGTATATAAAGGTCCCACGGAGACGTAGAGGCCAACTCGCCAGGAATGTTGTCAAATATTACCGCCGAGATGATAGGTTGGGTTAGGTTAGGTTAAATTACGTTATTGATGTATATGAACGTCAAACGGAGACGGAGAAGCCAACTCCCCAGGAATGTTGTGAAATATTACCGGCGAGATGTTAGGTTGGGTTAGCTTTGGTTATATTACGTTATTGATGTATATGAAGGTCCCACGGAGACGTAGAGGCCAACTCGCCAGGTATGTTGTCAAATATTACCGCCGAGATGATAGGTTGGGTTAGGTTGCGTTATATTACGTTATTGATGTATATGAGGGTTACACGGAGACGTAGAGGCCAACTCGCCAGGAATGATGTCAAATATTACCGCCGAGATGATAGGTTGGGTTAGGTTAGTTTATATTACGTTATTGATGTATATAAAGGTCCCACGGAGACGTAGACGCCAACTCGCCAGGAATGTTGTCAAATATTACCGCCGAGATGTTAGGTTGGGTTAGGTTAGGTTATATTACGTTAGTGATGTATATAAAGGTCCCACGGAGACCTAGATGCCAACTCGCCAGGGATGTTGTCAAATATTACCGCCGAGATGATAGGTTGGGTTAGGTTAGGTTATATTACGTTATTGATGTATATAAAGGTCCCGAGGAGACGGAGAAGCCAACTCCCCAGGAATGTTGTCAAATATCACCGCCGAGATTATAGGTTGGGTTAGGTTAGTTTATATTACGTTATTGATGTATATAAAGGTCCCACGGAGACGTAGACGCCAACTCGCCAGGAATGTTGTCAAATATTACCGCCGAGATGATAGGTTGGGTTAGGTTAGGTTATATTACGTTAGTGATGTATATGAAGGTCCCACGGAGACGTAGACGCCAACTCGCCAGGAATGTTGTCAAATATTACCGCCGAGATGATAGGTTCGGTTAGATTAGGTTATATTACGTTAGTGATGTATATGAAGGTCCCACGGAGACGTAGAGGCCAACTCGACAGGTATGTTGTCAAATATTACCGCCGAGATGATAGGTTGGGTTAGGTTGCGTTATATTACGTTATTGATGTATATGAGGGTTACACGGAGACGTAGAGGCCAACTCGCCAGGAATGATGTCAAATATTACCGCAGAGATGTTACGTTGGGTTAGGTTAGGTTATATTACGTTATTGATGTATATAAAGGTCCCAAGGAGACGCAGAGCCCAACAAGCCAGGAATGTGGTCAAATATTACCGCCGAGATGTTACATTGGGTTAGGCTAGCTTGTATTATGTTATTTATGTATATAAAGGTCCCACGGAGACGTAGAGGCCGACTCGCCACGAATGTTGTCAAATATTACCGCCGAGATGATAGGTTCGGTTAGGTTAGGTTATATCTCGTTATTGATGTATATGAAGGTCCCACGGAGACGTAGAGGCCAACTCGCCAGGTATGTTGTCAAATATTACCGCCGAGATGATAGGTTGGGTTAGGTTGCGTTATATTACGTTATTGATGTATATGAGGGTTACACGGAGACGTAGAGGCCAACTCGCCAGGAATGATGTCAAATATTACCGCCGAGATGATAGGTTGGGTTAGGTTGCGTTATATTACGTTATTGATGTATATGAGGGTTACACGGAGACGTAGAGGCCAACTCGCCAGGAATGATGTCAAATATTACCGCCGAGATGATAGGTTGGGTTAGGTTAGTTTATATTACGTTAGTGATGTATATAAAGGTCCCACGGAGACCTAGATGCCAACTCGCCAGGGATGTTGTCAAATATTACCGCCGAGATGATAGGTTGGGTTAGGTTAGGTTATATTACGTTATTGATGTATATAAAGGTCCCGAGGAGACGGAGAAGCCAACTCCCCAGGAATGTTGTCAAATATTACCGCCGAGATGATAGGTTGGGTTAGGTTAGTTTATATTACGTTATTGATGTATATAAAGGTCCCACGGAGACGTAGACGCCAACTCGCGAGGAATGTTGTCAAATATTACCGCCGAGATGATAGGTTGGGTTAGGTTAGGTTATATTACGTTATTGATGTATATGAGGGTTACACGGAGACGTAGAGGGCAACTCGCCAGGAATGATGTCAAATATTACCGCAGAGATGTTACTTTGGGTTAGGTTAGGTTATATTACGTTATTGATGTATATAAATGTCCCAAGGAGACGTAGACGCCTACTCGCCAGGAATGTTGTCAAATATTACCGCCGAGATGTTACATTGGGTTAGGCTAGCTTATATTTTGTTATTTATGTATATAAAGGTCCCACGGAGACGTAGAGGCCAACTCGCCAGGAATGTTGTGAAATATTACCGCCGAGATGATAGGTTGGGTTAGGTTAGTTTATATTACGTTATTGATGTATATAAAGGTCCCGCGGAGACGTAGACGCCAACTCGCCAGGAATGTTGTCAAATATTACCGCCGAGATGTTAGGTTGGGTTAGGTTAGGTTATATTACGTTAGTGATGTATATAAAGGTCCCACGGAGACCTAGATGCCAACTCGCCAAGATGTTGTCAAATATTACCCCCGAGATGATAGGTTGGGTTAGGTTAGGTTATATTACGTTATTGATGTATATAAAGGTCACACGGAGACGGAGAAGCCAACTCCCCAGGAATGTTGTCAAATATTACCGCCGAGATGATAGGTTCGGTTAGGTTAGGTTATATGTCGTTATTGATGTATATAAAGGTCCCACGGAGACGTAGACGCCAACTCGCCAGGAATGTTGTCAAATATTACCGCCGAGATGATAGGTTGGGTTAGGTTAGGTTATATTACGTTAGTGATGTATATGAAGGTCAAACGGAGACGTAGAGGCCGACTCGCCACGAATGTTGTCAAATATTACCGCCGAGATGATAGGTTCGGTTAGGTTAGGTTATATCTCGTTATTGATGTATATGAAGGTCCCACGGAGACGTAGAGGCCAACTCGCCAGGTATGTTGTCAAATATTACCGCCGAGATGATAGGTTGGGTTAGGTTGCGTTATATTACGTTATTGATGTATATGAGGGTTACACGGAGACGTAGAGGCCAACTCGCCAGGAATGATGTCAAATATTACCGCCGAGATGATAGGTTGGGTTAGGTTAGTTTATATTACGTTATTGATGTATATAAAGGTCCCACGGAGACGTAGACGCCAACTCGCCAGGAATGTTGTCAAATATTACCGCCGAGATGTTAGGTTGTGTTAGGTTAGGTTATATTACGTTAGTGATGTATATAAAGGTCCCACGGAGACCTAGATGCCAACTCGCCAGGGATGTTGTCAAATATTACCGCCGAGATGATAGGTTGGGTTAGGTTAGGTTATATTACGTTATTGATGTATATAAAGGTCCCGAGGAGACGGAGAAGCCAACTCCCCAGGAATGTTGTCAAATATTACCGCCGAGATGATAGGTTGGGTTAGGTTAGTTTATATTACGTTATTGATGTATATAAAGGTCCCACGGAGACGTAGACGCCAACTCGCCAGGAATGTTGTCAAATATTACCGCCGAGATGATAGGTTGGGTTAGGTTAGGTTATATTACGTTAGTGATGTATATGAAGGTCCCACGGAGACGTAGACGCCAACTCGCCAGGAATGTTGTCAAATATTACCGCCGAGATGATAGGTTCGGTTAGATTAGGTTATATTACGTTAGTGATGTATATGAAGGTCCCACGGAGACGTAGAGGCCAACTCGACAGGTATGTTGTCAAATATTATCGCCGAGATGATAGGTTGGGTTAGGTTGCGTTATATTACGTTATTGATGTATATGTGGGTTACACGGAGACGTAGAGGCCAACTCGCCAGGAATGATGTCAAATATTACCGCAGAGATGTTACGTTGGGTTAGGTTAGGTTATATTACGTTATTGATGTATATAAAGGTCCCAAGGAGACGCAGAGCCCAACAAGCCAGGAATGTGGTCAAATATTACCGCCGAGATGTTACATTGGGTTAGGCTAGCTTGTATTATGTTATTTATGTATATAAAGGTCCCACGGAGACGTAGAGGCCGACTCGCCACGAATGTTGTCAAATATTACCGCCGAGATGATAGGTTCGGTTAGGTTAGGTTATATCTCGTTATTGATGTATATGAAGGTCCCACGGAGACGTAGAGGCCAACTCGCCAGGTATGTTGTCAAATATTACCGCCGAGATGATAGGTTGGGTTAGGTTGCGTTATATTACGTTATTGATGTATATGAGGGTTACACGGAGACGTAGAGGCCAACTCGCCAGGAATGATGTCAAATATTACCGCCGAGATGATAGGTTGGGTTAGGTTAGTTTATATTACGTTATTGATGTATATAAAGGTCCCACGGAGACGTAGACGCCAACTCGCCAGGAATGTTGTCAAATATTACCGCCGAGATGTTAGGTTGGGTTAGGTTAGGTTATATTACGTTAGTGATGTATATAAAGGTCCCACGGAGACCTAGATGCCAACTCGCCAGGGATGTTGTCAAATATTACCGCCGAGATGATAGGTTGGGTTAGGTTAGGTTATATTACGTTATTGATGTATATAAAGGTCCCGAGGAGACGCAGAAGCCAACTCCCCAGGAATGTTGTCAAATATTACCGCCGAGATGATAGGTTCGGTTAGGTTAGGTTATATGTCGTTATTGATGTATATGAAGGTCCCACGGAGACGGAGAAGCCAACTCGCCAGGAATGTTGTCAAATATTACCGCCGAGATGATAGGTTGGGTTAGGATAGGTTATATTATGTTATTGATGTATATAAAGGTCCCACGGAGACCTAGATGCCAACTCGCCAGGGATGTTGTCAAATATTACCGCCGAGATGATAGGTTGGGTTAGGTTAGGTTATATTACGTTATTGATGTATATAAAGGTCCCACGGAGACGGACAAGCCAACTCCCCAGGAATGTTGTGAAATATTACCGGCGAGATGTTAGGTTGGGTTAGGTTACGTTATATTACGTTATTAATGTATATGCGGGTTACACGGAGACGAAGAGGCCAACTCGCCAGGAATGTTGTCAAATATTACCGCCGAGATGATTGGTTGGTTTAGGTTAGGTTATATTTCGTTACTGATGTATACGAAGGTTCCACGGAGACGTAGAGGCCATCTCGCCAGGAATGTTGTCAAATATTACCGCCGAGATGATAGGTTGTGTTAGGTTAGTTTATATTACGTTATTGATGTATACAAAGGTCCCACGGAGACGTAGACGCCAACTCGCCAGGAATGTTGTCAAATATTACTGCCGAGATGATAGGTTGGGATAGGTTAGGTTACATTACGTTAGTGATGTATATGAAGGTCAAACGGAGACGTAGAGGCCAACTCGCCAGGGATGTTGTCAAATATTACCGCCGAGATGATAGGTTGGGTTAGGTTAGGTTATATTACGTTATTGATGTATATAAAGGTCCCAAGGAGACGGAGAAGCCAACTCCCCAGGAATGTTGTCAAATATTACCGCCGAGATGATAGGTTGGGTTAGGTTAGTTTATATTACGTTATTGATGTATATAAAGGTCCCACGGAGACGGAGAAACCAACTCGCCAGGAATGTTGGCAAATATTACCGCCGAAATGATAGGTTGCGTTAGGTTAGTTTATATTACGTTATTGATGTATATAAAGGTCCCACGGAGACGTAGACGCCAACTCGGCAGGAATGTTGTCAAATATTACCGCCGAGATGTTAGGTTGGGTTAGGTTAGGTTATATTACGTTAGTGATGTATATGAAGGTCAAACGGAGACGTAGAGGCCAACTCGCCAGGGATGTTGTCAAATATTACCGCCGAAATGATAGATTGGGTTTGGTTAGGTTATATTACGTTATTGATGTGTATAAAGGTCCCACGGAGACGGAGAAGCCAACTCCCCAGGAATGTTGTGAAATATTACCGGCGAAATGTTAGGTTGGGTTAGGTTACGTTATATTACGTTATTGATGTATATGAGGGTTACACGGAGACGAAGAGGCCAACTCGCAAGGAATGTTGTCAAATATTACCGCCGACATGTTAGGTTGGGTTAGCTTTGGTTATATTACGTTATTGATGTATATAAAGGTCCCACGGAGACGGAGAAGCCAACTCCCCAGGAATGTTGTGAAATATTACCGGCCAAATGTTAGGTTGGGTTAGGTTACGTTATATTACGTTATTGATGTGTATGAGGGTTACACGGAGACGAAGAGGCCAACTCGCAAGGAATGTTGTCAAATATTACCGCCGACATGTTAGGTTGGGTTAGCTTTGGTTATATTACGTTATTGATGTATATAAAGGTCCCACGGAGACGGAGAAGCCAACTCGCCAGGAATGTTGTCAAATATTACCGCCGAGATGATAGGTTGGGTTAGGTTAGTTTATATTACGTTATAGATGTATATAAACGTCCCACGGAGACGTAGACGCCAACTCGCCAGGATGTTGTCAAATATTACCGCCGAGATGATAGGTTGGGTTAGGTTACGTTATATTACGTTATTGATGTATATAAATGTCCCAAGGAGACGTAGACGCCTACTCGCCAGGAATGTTGTCAAATATTACCGCCGAGATGTTAGATTGGGTTAGGCTAGCTTATATTTTGTTATTTATGTATATAAAGGTCCCACGGAGACGTAGAGGCCAACTCGCCAGCAATGTTGTGAAATATTACCGCCGAGATGATAGGTTGGGTTAGGTTAGGTTATATTACGTTAGTGATGTATATGAAGGTCCCACGGAGACGTAGACGCCAACTCGCCAGGAATGTTGTCAAATATTACCGCCGAGATGATAGGTTCGGTTAGATTAGGTTATATTACGTTAGTGATGTATAGGAAGGTCCCACGGAGACGTAGAGGCCAACTCGACAGGTATGTTGTCAAATATTACCGCCGAGATGATAGGTTGGGTTAGGTTGCGTTATATTACGTTATTGATGTATATGTGGGTTACACGGAGACGTAGAGGCCAACTCGCCAGGAATGATGTCAAATATTACCGCAGAGATGTTACGTTGGGTTAGGTTAGGTTATATTACGTTATTGATGTATATAAAGGTCCCAAGGAGACGCAGAGCCCAACAAGCCAGGAATGTGGTCAAATATTACCGCCGAGATGTTACATTGGGTTAGGCTAGCTTGTATTATGTTATTTATGTATATAAAGGTCCCACGGAGACGTAGAGGCCGACTCGCCACGAATGTTGTCAAATATTACCGCCGAGATGATAGGTTCGGTTAGGTTAGGTTATATCTCGTTATTGATGTATATGAAGGTCCCACGGAGACGTAGAGGCCAACTCGCCAGGTATGTTGTCAAATATTACCGCCGAGATGATAGGTTGGGTTAGGTTGCGTTATATTACGTTATTGATGTATATGAGGGTTACACGGAGACGTAGAGGCCAACTCGCCAGGAATGATGTCAAATATTACCGCCGAGATGATAGGTTGGGTTAGGTTAGTTTATATTACGTTATTGATGTATATAAAGGTCCCACGGAGACGTAGACGCCAACTCGCCAGGAATGTTGTCAAATATTACCGCCGAGATGTTAGGTTGGGTTAGGTTAGGTTATATTACGTTAGTGATGTATATAAAGGTCCCACGGAGACCTAGATGCCAACTCGCCAGGGATGTTGTCAAATATTACCGCCGAGATGATAGGTTGGGTTAGGTTAGGTTATATTACGTTATTGATGTATATAAAGGTCCCGAGGAGACGGAGAAGCCAACTCCCCAGGAATGTTGTCAAATATTACCGCCGAGATGATAGGTTGGGTTAGGTTAGTTTATATTACGTTATTGATGTATATAAAGGTCCCACGGAGACGTAGACGCCAACTCGCCAGGAATGTTGTCAAATATTACCGCCGAGATGATAGGTTGGGTTAGGTTAGGTTATATTACGTTAGTGATGTATATGAAGGTCCCACGGAGACGTAGACGCCAACTCGCCAGGAATGTTGTCAAATATTACCGCCGAGATGATAGGTTGGGTTAGGTTGCGTTATATTACGTTATTGATGTATATGAGGGTTACACGGAGACGTAGAGGCCAACTCGCCAGGAATGATGTCAAATATTACCGCCGAGATGATAGGTTGGGTTAGGTTAGTTTATATTACGTTATTGATGTATATAAAGGTCCCACGGAGACGTAGACGCCAACTCGCCAGGAATGATGTCAAATATTACCGCAGAGATGTTACGTTGGGTTAGGTTAGGTTATATTACGTTATTGATGTATATAAAGGTCCCAAGGAGACGCAGAGCCCAACAAGCCAGGAATGTGGTCAAATATTACCGCCGAGATGTTACATTGGGTTAGGCTAGCTTGTATTATGTTATTTATGTATATAAAGGTCCCACGGAGACGTAGAGGCCGACTCGCCACGAATGTTGTCAAATATTACCGCCGAGATGATAGGTTCGGTTAGGTTAGGTTATATCTCGTTATTGATGTATATGAAGGTCCCACGGAGACGTAGAGGCCAACTCGCCAGGTATGTTGTCAAATATTACCGCCGAGATGATAGGTTGGGTTAGGTTGCGTTATATTACGTTATTGATGTATATGAGGGTTACACGGAGACGTAGAGGCCAACTCGCCAGGAATGATGTCAAATATTACCGCCGAGATGATAGGTTCGGTTAGATTAGGTTATATTACGTTAGTGATGTATATGAAGGTCCCACGGAGACGTAGAGGCCAACTCGACAGGTATGTTGTCAAATATTACCGCCGAGATGATAGGTTGGGTTAGGTTGCGTTATATTACGTTATTGATGTATATGTGGGTTACACGGAGACGTAGAGGCCAACTCGCCAGGAATGATGTCAAATATTACCGCAGAGATGTTACGTTGGGTTAGGTTAGGTTATATTACGTTATTGATGTATATAAAGGTCCCAAGGAGACGCAGAGCCCAACAAGCCAGGAATGTGGTCAAATATTACCGCCGAGATGTTACATTGGGTTAGGCTAGCTTGTATTATGTTATTTATGTATATAAAGGTCCCACGGAGACGTAGAGGCCGACTCGCCACGAATGTTGTCAAATATTACCGCCGAGATGATAGGTTCGGTTAGGTTAGGTTATATCTCGTTATTGATGTATATGAAGGTCCCACGGAGACGTAGAGGCCAACTCGCCAGGTATGTTGTCAAATATTACCGCCGAGATGATAGGTTGGGTTAGGTTGCGTTATATTACGTTATAGATGTATATAAACGTCCCACGGAGACGTAGACGCCAACTCGCCAGGATGTTGTCAAATATTACCGCCGAGATGATAGGTTGGGTTAGGTTACGTTATATTACGTTATTGATGTATATAAATGTCCCAAGGAGACGTAGACGCCTACTCGCCAGGAATGTTGTCAAATATTACCGCCGAGATGTTAGATTGGGTTAGGCTAGCTTATATTTTGTTATTTATGTATATAAAGGTCCCACGGAGACGTAGAGGCCAACTCGCCAGGAATGTTGTGAAATATTACCGCCGAGATGATAGGTTGGGTTATGTTAGTTTATATTACGTTATTGATGTATATAAAGGTCCCGCGGAGACGTAGACGCCAACTCGCCAGGAATGTTGTCAAATATTACCGCCGAGATGTTAGGTTGGGTTAGGTTAGGTTATATTACGTTAGTGATGTATATAAAGGTCCCACGGAGACCTAGATGCCAACTCGCCAAGATGTTGTCAAATATTACCCCCGAGATGATAGGTTGGGTTAGGTTAGGTTATATTACGTTATTGATGTATATAAAGGTCACACGGAGACGGAGAAGCCAACTCCCCAGGAATGTTGTCAAATATTACCGCCGAGATGATAGGTTCGGTTAGGTTAGGTTATATGTCGTTATTGATGTATATGAAGGTCCCACGGAGACGTAGAGGCCAACTCGCCAGGAATGTTGTCAAATATTACCGCCGAGATGTTAGGTTGGGTTAGGTTAGGTTATATTACGTTAGTGATGTATATAAAGGTCCCACGGAGACCTAGATGCCAACTCGCCAAGATGTTGTCAAATATTACCCCCGAGATGATAGGTTGGGTTAGGTTGCGTTATATTACGTTATTGATGTATATAAAGGTCCCACGGAGACGTAGACGCCAACTCGCCAGGAATGTTGTCAAATATTACCGCCGAGATGATAGGTTGGGTTAGGTTAGGTTATATTACGTTAGTGATGTATATGAAGGTCCCACGGAGACGTAGACGCCAACTCGCCAGGAATGTTGTCAAATATTACCGCCGAGATGATAGGTTCGGTTAGATTAGGTTATATTACGTTAGTGATGTATATGAAGGTCCCACGGAGACGTAGAGGCCAACTCGACAGGTATGTTGTCAAATATTACCGCCGAGATGATAGGTTTGGTTAGGTTGCGTTATATTACGTTATTGATGTATATGAGGGTTACACGGAGACGTAGAGGCCAACTCGCCAGGAATGATGTCAAATATTACCGCAGAGATGTTACGTTGGGTTAGGTTAGGTTATATTACGTTATTGATGTATATAAAGGTCCCAAGGAGACGCAGAGCCCAACAAGCCAGGAATGTGGTCAAATATTACCGCCGAGATGTTACATTGGGTTAGGCTAGCTTGTATTATGTTATTTATGTATATAAAGGTCGCACGGAGACGTAGAGGCCAACTCGCCAGGAATGTTGTCAAATATTACCGCCGAGATGATGGGTTGGGTTAGGTTAGGTTAAATTACGTTATTGATGTATATGAACGTCAAACGGAGACGGAGAAGCCAACTCCCCAGGAATGTTGTCAAATATTACCGCCGAGATGATAGGTTCGGTTAGGTTAGGTTATATGTCGTTATTGATGTATATAAAGGTCCCACGGAGACGTAGACGCCAACTCGCCAGGAATGTTGTCAAATATTACCGCCGAGATGATAGGTTGGGTTAGGTTAGGTTATATTACGTTAGTGATGTATATGAAGGTCAAACGGAGACGTAGAGGCCGACTCGCCACGAATGTTGTCAAATATTACCGCCGAGATGATAGGTTCGGTTAGGTTAGGTTATATCTCGTTATTGATGTATATGAAGGTCCCACGGAGACGTAGAGGCCAACTCGCCAGGTATGTTGTCAAATATTACCGCCGAGATGATAGGTTGGGTTAGGTTGCGTTATATTACGTTATTGATGTATATGAGGGTTACACGGAGACGTAGAGGCCAACTCGCCAGGAATGATGTCAAATATTACCGCCGACATGATAGGTTGGGTTAGGTTAGTTTATATTACGTTATTGATGTATATAAAGGTCCCACGGAGACGTAGACGCCAACTCGCCAGGAATGTTGTCAAATATTACCGCCGAGATGTTAGGTTGGGTTAGGTTAGGTTATATTACGTTAGTGATGTATATAAAGGTCCCACGGAGACCTAGATGCCAACTCGCCAGGGATGTTGTCAAATATTACCGCCGAGATGATAGGTTGGGTTAGGTTAGGTTATATTACGTTATTGATGTATATAAAGGTCCCGAGGAGACGGAGAAGCCAACTCCCCAGGAATGTTGTAAAATATTACCGCCGAGATGATAGGTTGGGTTAGGTTAGTTTATATTACGTTATTGATGTATATAAAGGTCCCACGGAGACGTAGACGCCAACTCGCCAGGAATGTTGTCAAATATTACCGCCGAGATGATAGGTTGGGTTAGGTTAGGTTATATTACGTTAGTGATGTATATGAAGGTCCCACGGAGACGTAGACGCCAACTCGCCAGGAATGTTGTCAAATATTACCGCCGAGATGATAGGTTCGGTTAGATTAGGTTATATTACGTTAGTGATGTATATGAAGGTCCCACGGAGACGTAGAGGCCAACTCGACAGGTATGTTGTCAAATATTACCGCCGAGATGATAGGTTGGGTTAGGTTGCGTTATATTACGTTATTGATGTATATGAGGGTTACACGGAGACGTAGAGGCCAACTCGCCAGGAATGATGTCAAATATTACCGCCGACATGATAGGTTGGGTTAGGTTAGTTTATATTACGTTATTGATGTATATAAAGGTCCCACGGAGACGTAGACGCCAACTCGCCAGGAATGTTGTCAAATATTACCGCCGAGATGTTAGGTTGGGTTAGGTTAGGTTATATTACGTTAGTGATGTATATAAAGGTCCCACGGAGACCTAGATGCCAACTCGCCAGGGATGTTGTCAAATATTACCGCCGAGATGATAGGTTGGGTTAGGTTAGGTTATATTACGTTATTGATGTATATAAAGGTCCCGAGGAGACGGAGAAGCCAACTCCCCAGGAATGTTGTAAAATATTACCGCCGAGATGATAGGTTGGGTTAGGTTAGTTTATATTACGTTATTGATGTATATAAAGGTCCCACGGAGACGTAGACGCCAACTCGCCAGGAATGTTGTCAAATATTACCGCCGAGATGATAGGTTGGGTTAGGTTAGGTTATATTACGTTAGTGATGTATATGAAGGTCCCACGGAGACGTAGACGCCAACTCGCCAGGAATGTTGTCAAATATTACCGCCGAGATGATAGGTTCGGTTAGATTAGGTTATATTACGTTAGTGATGTATATGAAGGTCCCACGGAGACGTAGAGGCCAACTCGACAGGTATGTTGTCAAATATTACCGCCGAGATGATAGGTTGGGTTAGGTTGCGTTATATTACGTTATTGATGTATATGAGGGTTACACGGAGACGTAGAGGCCAACTCGCCAGGAATGATGTCAAATATTACCGCAGAGATGTTACGTTGGGTTAGGTTAGGTTATATTACGTTATTGATGTATATAAAGGTCCCAAGGAGACGCAGAGCCCAACAAGCCAGGAATGTGGTCAAATATTACCGCCGAGATGTTACATTGGGTTAGGCTAGCTTGTATTATGTTATTTATGTATATAAAGGTCCCACGGAGACGTAGAGGCCAACTCGCCAGGAATGTTGTCAAATATTACCGCCGAGATGATGGGTTGGGTTAGGTTAGGTTAAATTACGTTATTGATGTATATGAACGTCAAACGGAGACGGAGAAGCCAACTCCCCAGGAATGTTGTGAAATATTACCGGCGAGATGTTAGGTTGGGTTAGCTTTGGTTATATTACGTTATTGATGTATATAAAGGTCCCACGGAGACGGAGAAGCCAACTCGCCAGGAATGTTGTCAAATATTACCGCCGAGATGATAGGTTGGGTTAGGTTAGGTTATATTACGTTATTGGTGTATATAAAGGTCCCACGGAGACGGAGAAGCCAACTCGCCAGGAATGTTGGCAAATATTACCGCCGAGATGATAGGTTGGGTTAGGTTGCGTTATATTACGTTATTGATGTATATGAGGGTTACACGGAGGCGTAGAGGCCAACTCGCCAGGAATGTTGTCAAATATTACCGCCGAGATGATAGGTTGGGTTAGGTTAGGTTATATTACGTTAGTGATGTATATGAAGGTCAAACGGAGACGTAGAGGCCGACTAGCCACGAATGTTGTCAAATATTACCGCCGAGATGTTAGGTTGGGTTAGGTTAGGTTATATTACGTTAGTGATGTATATAAAGGTCCCACGGAGACCTAGATGCCAACTCGCCAGGGATGTTGTCAAATATTACCGCCGAGATGATAGGTTGGGTTAGGTTAGGTTATATTACGTTATTGATGTATATAAAGGTCCCGAGGAGACGGAGAAGCCAACTCCCCAGTAATGTTGTCAAATATTACCGCCGAGATGATAGGTTGGGTTAGGTTAGTTTATATTACGTTATTGATGTATATAAAGGTCCCACGGAGACGTAGACGCCAACTCGCCAGGAATGTTGTCAAATATTACCGCCGAGATGATAGGTTGGGTTAGGTTAGGTTATATTACGTTAGTGATGTATATGAAGGTCCCACGGAGACGTAGACGCCAACTCGCCAGGAATGTTGTCAAATATTACCGCCGAGATGATAGGTTCGGTTAGATTAGGTTATATTACGTTAGTGATGTATATGAAGGTCCCACGGAGACGTAGAGGCCAACTCAACAGGTATGTTGTCAAATATTACCACCGAGATGATAGGTTGGGTTAGGTTGCGTTATATTACGTTATTGATGTATATGAGGGTTACACGGAGACGTAGAGGCCAACTCGCCAGGAATGATGTCAAATATTACCGCAGAGATGTTACGTTGGTTAGGTTAGGTTATATTACGTTATTGATGTATATAAAGGTCCCAAGGAGACGCAGAGCCCAACAAGCCAGGAATGTGGTCAAATATTACCGCCGAGATGTTACATTGGGTTAGGCTAGCTTGTATTATGTTATTTATGTATATAAAGGTCCCACGGAGACGTAGAGTCCAACTCGCCAGGAATGTTGTCAAATATTACCGCCGAGATGATGGGTTGGGTTAGGTTAGGTTAAATTACGTTATTGATGTATATGAACGTCAAACGGAGACGGAGAAGCCAACTCCCCAGGAATGTTGTCAAATATTACCGCCGAGATGATAGGTTCGGTTAGGTTAGGTTATATGTCGTTATTGATGTATATAAAGGTCCCACGGAGACGTAGACGCCAACTCGCCAGGAATGTTGTCAAATATTACCGCCGAGATGATAGGTTGGGTTAGGTTAGGTTATATTACGTTAGTGATGTATATGAAGGTCCCACGGAGACGTAGACGCCAACTCGCCAGGAATGTTGTCAAATATTACCGCCGAGATGATAGGTTCGGTTAGATTAGGTTATATTACGTTAGTGATGTATATGAAGGTCCGACGGAGACGTAGAGGCCAACTCGACAGGTATGTTGTCAAATATTACCGCCGAGATGATAGGTTGGGTTAGGTTGCGTTATATTACGTTATTGATGTATATGAGGGTTACACGGAGACGTAGAGGCCAACTCGCCAGGAATGATGTCAAATATTACCGCAGAGATGTTACGTTGGGTTAGGTTAGGTTATATTACGTTATTGATGTATATAAAGGTCCCAAGGAGACGCAGAGCCCAACAAGCCAGGAATGTGGTCAAATATTACCGCCGAGATGTTACATTGGGTTAGGCTAGCTTGTATTATGTTATTTATGTATATAAAGGTCCCACGGAGACGTAGAGGCCAACTCGCCAGGAATGTTGTCAAATATTACCGCCGAGATGATGGGTTGCGTTAGGTTAGGTTAAATTACGTTATTGATGTATATGAACGTCAAACGGAGACGGAGAAGCCAACTCCCCAGGAATGTTGTGAAATATTACCGGCGAGATGTTAGGTTGGGTTAGCTTTGGTTATATTACGTTATTGATGTATATAAAGGTCCCACGGAGACGGAGAAGCCAACTCGCCAGGAATGTTGTCAAATATTACCGCCGAGATGATAGGTTGGGTTAGGTTAGGCTATATTACGTTATTGGTGTATATAAAGGTCCCACGGAGACGGAGAAGCCAACTCGCCAGGAATGTTGGCAAATATTACCGCCGAGATGATAGGTTGGGTTAGGTTGCGTTATATTACGTTATTGATGTATATGAGGGTTACACGGAGGCGTAGAGGCCAACTCGCCAGGAATGTTGTCAAATATTACCGCCGAGATGATAGGTTGGGTTAGGTTAGGTTATATTACGTTAGTGATGTATATGAAGGTCAAACGGAGACGTAGAGGCCGACTAGCCACGAATGTTGTCAAATATTACCGCCGAGATGTTAGGTTGGGTTAGGTTAGGTTATATTACGTTAGTGATGTATATAAAGGTCCCACGGAGACCTAGATGCCAACTCGCCAGGGATGTTGTCAAATATTACCGCCGAGATGATAGGTTGGTTTAGGTTAGGTTATATTACGTTATTGATGTATATAAAGGTCCCGAGGAGACGGAGAAGCCAACTCCCCAGTAATGTTGTCAAATATTACCGCCGAGATGATAGGTTGGGTTAGGTTAGTTTATATTACGTTATTGATGTATATAAAGGTCCCACGGAGACGTAGACGCCAACTCGCCAGGAATGTTGTCAAATATTACCGCCGAGATGATAGGTTGGGTTAGGTTAGGTTATATTACGTTAGTGATGTATATGAAGGTCCCACGGAGACGTAGACGCCAACTCGCCAGGAATGTTGTCAAATATTACCGCCGAGATGATAGGTTCGGTTAGATTAGGTTATATTACGTTAGTGATGTATATGAAGGTCCCACGGAGACGTAGAGGCCAACTCAACAGGTATGTTGTCAAATATTACCACCGAGATGATAGGTTGGGTTAGGTTGCGTTATATTACGTTATTGATGTATATGAGGGTTACACGGAGACGTAGAGGCCAACTCGCCAGGAATGATGTCAAATATTACCGCAGAGATGTTACGTTGGTTAGGTTAGGTTATATTACGTTATTGATGTATATAAAGGTCCCAAGGAGACGCAGAGCCCAACAAGCCAGGAATGTGGTCAAATATTACCGCCGAGATGTTACATTGGGTTAGGCTAGCTTGTATTATGTTATTTATGTATATAAAGGTCCCACGGAGACGTAGAGTCCAACTCGCCAGGAATGTTGTCAAATATTACCGCCGAGATGATGGGTTGGGTTAGGTTAGGTTAAATTACGTTATTGATGTATATGAACGTCAAACGGAGACGGAGAAGCCAACTCCCCAGGAATGTTGTCAAATATTACCGCCGAGATGATAGGTTCGGTTAAGTTAGGTTATATGTCGTTATTGATGTATATAAAGGTCCCACGGAGACGTAGACGCCAACTCGCCAGGAATGTTGTCAAATATTACCGCCGAGATGATAGGTTGGGTTAGGTTAGGTTATATTACGTTAGTGATGTATATGAAGGTCAAACGGAGACGTAGAGGCCGACTCGCCACGAATGTTGTCAAATATTACCGCCGAGATGATAGGTTCGGTTAGGTTAGGTTATATCTCGTTATTGATGTATATGAAGGTCCCACGGAGACGTAGAGGCCAACTCGCCAGGTATGTTGTCAAATATTACCGCCGAGATGATAGGTTGGGTTAGGTTGCGTTATATTACGTTATTGATGTATATGAGGGTTACACGGAGACGTAGAGGCCAACTCGCCAGGAATGATGTCAAATATTACCGCCGAGATGATAGGTTGGGTTAGGTTAGTTTATATTACGTTATTGATGTATATAAAGGTCCCGAGGAGACGGAGAAGCCAACTCCCCAGTAATGTTGTCAAATATTACCGCCGAGATGATAGGTTGGGTTAGGTTAGTTTATATTACGTTATTGATGTATATAAAGGTCCCACGGAGACGTAGACGCCAACTCGCCAGGAATGATGTCAAATATTACCGCAGAGATGTTACGTTGGGTTAGGTTAGGTTATATTACGTTATTGATGTATATAAAGGTCCCAAGGAGACGCAGAGCCCAACAAGCCAGGAATGTGGTCAAATATTACCGCCGAGATGTTACATTGGGTTAGGCTAGCTTGTATTATGTTATTTATGTATATAAAGGTCCCACGGAGACGTAGAGGCCGACTCGCCACGAATGTTGTCAAATATTACCGCCGAGATGATAGGTTCGGTTAGGTTAGGTTATATCTCGTTATTGATGTATATGAAGGTCCCACGGAGACGTAGAGGCCAACTCGCCAGGTATGTTGTCAAATATTACCGCCGAGATGATAGGTTGGGTTAGGTTGCGTTATATTACGTTATTGATGTATATGAGGGTTACACGGAGACGTAGAGGCCAACTCGCCAGGAATGATGTCAAATATTACCGCCGAGATGATAGGTTCGGTTAGATTAGGTTATATTACGTTAGTGATGTATATGAAGGTCCCACGGAGACGTAGAGGCCAACTCGACAGGTATGTTGTCAAATATTACCGCCGAGATGATAGGTTGGGTTAGGTTGCGTTATATTACGTTATTGATGTATATGTGGGTTACACGGAGACGTAGAGGCCAACTCGCCAGGAATGATGTCAAATATTACCGCAGAGATGTTACGTTGGGTTAGGTTAGGTTATATTACGTTATTGATGTATATAAAGGTCCCAAGGAGACGCAGAGCCCAACAAGCCAGGAATGTGGTCAAATATTACCGCCGAGATGTTACATTGGGTTAGGCTAGCTTGTATTATGTTATTTATGTATATAAAGGTCCCACGGAGACGTAGAGGCCGACTCGCCACGAATGTTGTCAAATATTACCGCCGAGATGATAGGTTCGGTTAGGTTAGGTTATATCTCGTTATTGATGTATATGAAGGTCCCACGGAGACGTAGAGGCCAACTCGCCAGGTATGTTGTCAAATATTACCGCCGAGATGATAGGTTGGGTTAGGTTGCGTTATATTACGTTATAGATGTATATAAACGTCCCACGGAGACGTAGACGCCAACTCGCCAGGATGTTGTCAAATATTACCGCCGAGATGATAGGTTGGGTTAGGTTACGTTATATTACGTTATTGATGTATATAAATGTCCCAAGGAGACGTAGACGCCTACTCGCCAGGAATGTTGTCAAATATTACCGCCGAGATGTTAGATTGGGTTAGGCTAGCTTATATTTTGTTATTTATGTATATAAAGGTCCCACGGAGACGTAGAGGCCAACTCGCCAGGAATGTTGTGAAATATTACCGCCGAGATGATAGGTTGGGTTATGTTAGTTTATATTACGTTATTGATGTATATAAAGGTCCCGCGGAGACGTAGACGCCAACTCGCCAGGAATGTTGTCAAATATTACCGCCGAGATGTTAGGTTGGGTTAGGTTAGGTTATATTACGTTAGTGATGTATATAAAGGTCCCACGGAGACCTAGATGCCAACTCGCCAAGATGTTGTCAAATATTACCCCCGAGATGATAGGTTGGGTTAGGTTAGGTTATATTACGTTATTGATGTATATAAAGGTCACACGGAGACGGAGAAGCCAACTCCCCAGGAATGTTGTCAAATATTACCGCCGAGATGATAGGTTCGGTTAGGTTAGGTTATATGTCGTTATTGATGTATATGAAGGTCCCACGGAGACGTAGAGGCCAACTCGCCAGGAATGTTGTCAAATATTACCGCCGAGATGTTAGGTTGGGTTAGGTTAGGTTATATTACGTTAGTGATGTATATAAAGGTCCCACGGAGACCTAGATGCCAACTCGCCAAGATGTTGTCAAATATTACCCCCGAGATGATAGGTTGGGTTAGGTTGCGTTATATTACGTTATTGATGTATATAAAGGTCCCACGGAGACGTAGACGCCAACTCGCCAGGAATGTTGTCAAATATTACCGCCGAGATGATAGGTTGGGTTAGGTTAGGTTATATTACGTTAGTGATGTATATGAAGGTCCCACGGAGACGTAGACGCCAACTCGCCAGGAATGTTGTCAAATATTACCGCCGAGATGATAGGTTCGGTTAGATTAGGTTATATTACGTTAGTGATGTATATGAAGGTCCCACGGAGACGTAGAGGCCAACTCGACAGGTATGTTGTCAAATATTACCGCCGAGATGATAGGTTTGGTTAGGTTGCGTTATATTACGTTATTGATGTATATGAGGGTTACACGGAGACGTAGAGGCCAACTCGCCAGGAATGATGTCAAATATTACCGCAGAGATGTTACGTTGGGTTAGGTTAGGTTATATTACGTTATTGATGTATATAAAGGTCCCAAGGAGACGCAGAGCCCAACAAGCCAGGAATGTGGTCAAATATTACCGCCGAGATGTTACATTGGGTTAGGCTAGCTTGTATTATGTTATTTATGTATATAAAGGTCGCACGGAGACGTAGAGGCCAACTCGCCAGGAATGTTGTCAAATATTACCGCCGAGATGATGGGTTGGGTTAGGTTAGGTTAAATTACGTTATTGATGTATATGAACGTCAAACGGAGACGGAGAAGCCAACTCCCCAGGAATGTTGTCAAATATTACCGCCGAGATGATAGGTTCGGTTAGGTTAGGTTATATGTCGTTATTGATGTATATAAAGGTCCCACGGAGACGTAGACGCCAACTCGCCAGGAATGTTGTCAAATATTACCGCCGAGATGATAGGTTGGGTTAGGTTAGGTTATATTACGTTAGTGATGTATATGAAGGTCAAACGGAGACGTAGAGGCCGACTCGCCACGAATGTTGTCAAATATTACCGCCGAGATGATAGGTTCGGTTAGGTTAGGTTATATCTCGTTATTGATGTATATGAAGGTCCCACGGAGACGTAGAGGCCAACTCGCCAGGTATGTTGTCAAATATTACCGCCGAGATGATAGGTTGGGTTAGGTTGCGTTATATTACGTTATTGATGTATATGAGGGTTACACGGAGACGTAGAGGCCAACTCGCCAGGAATGATGTCAAATATTACCGCCGACATGATAGGTTGGGTTAGGTTAGTTTATATTACGTTATTGATGTATATAAAGGTCCCACGGAGACGTAGACGCCAACTCGCCAGGAATGTTGTCAAATATTACCGCCGAGATGTTAGGTTGGGTTAGGTTAGGTTATATTACGTTAGTGATGTATATAAAGGTCCCACGGAGACCTAGATGCCAACTCGCCAGGGATGTTGTCAAATATTACCGCCGAGATGATAGGTTGGGTTAGGTTAGGTTATATTACGTTATTGATGTATATAAAGGTCCCGAGGAGACGGAGAAGCCAACTCCCCAGGAATGTTGTAAAATATTACCGCCGAGATGATAGGTTGGGTTAGGTTAGTTTATATTACGTTATTGATGTATATAAAGGTCCCACGGAGACGTAGACGCCAACTCGCCAGGAATGTTGTCAAATATTACCGCCGAGATGATAGGTTGGGTTAGGTTAGGTTATATTACGTTAGTGATGTATATGAAGGTCCCACGGAGACGTAGACGCCAACTCGCCAGGAATGTTGTCAAATATTACCGCCGAGATGATAGGTTCGGTTAGATTAGGTTATATTACGTTAGTGATGTATATGAAGGTCCCACGGAGACGTAGAGGCCAACTCGACAGGTATGTTGTCAAATATTACCGCCGAGATGATAGGTTGGGTTAGGTTGCGTTATATTACGTTATTGATGTATATGAGGGTTACACGGAGACGTAGAGGCCAACTCGCCAGGAATGATGTCAAATATTACCGCCGACATGATAGGTTGGGTTAGGTTAGTTTATATTACGTTATTGATGTATATAAAGGTCCCACGGAGACGTAGACGCCAACTCGCCAGGAATGTTGTCAAATATTACCGCCGAGATGTTAGGTTGGGTTAGGTTAGGTTATATTACGTTAGTGATGTATATAAAGGTCCCACGGAGACCTAGATGCCAACTCGCCAGGGATGTTGTCAAATATTACCGCCGAGATGATAGGTTGGGTTAGGTTAGGTTATATTACGTTATTGATGTATATAAAGGTCCCGAGGAGACGGAGAAGCCAACTCCCCAGGAATGTTGTAAAATATTACCGCCGAGATGATAGGTTGGGTTAGGTTAGTTTATATTACGTTATTGATGTATATAAAGGTCCCACGGAGACGTAGACGCCAACTCGCCAGGAATGTTGTCAAATATTACCGCCGAGATGATAGGTTGGGTTAGGTTAGGTTATATTACGTTAGTGATGTATATGAAGGTCCCACGGAGACGTAGACGCCAACTCGCCAGGAATGTTGTCAAATATTACCGCCGAGATGATAGGTTCGGTTAGATTAGGTTATATTACGTTAGTGATGTATATGAAGGTCCCACGGAGACGTAGAGGCCAACTCGACAGGTATGTTGTCAAATATTACCGCCGAGATGATAGGTTGGGTTAGGTTGCGTTATATTACGTTATTGATGTATATGAGGGTTACACGGAGACGTAGAGGCCAACTCGCCAGGAATGATGTCAAATATTACCGCAGAGATGTTACGTTGGGTTAGGTTAGGTTATATTACGTTATTGATGTATATAAAGGTCCCAAGGAGACGCAGAGCCCAACAAGCCAGGAATGTGGTCAAATATTACCGCCGAGATGTTACATTGGGTTAGGCTAGCTTGTATTATGTTATTTATGTATATAAAGGTCCCACGGAGACGTAGAGGCCAACTCGCCAGGAATGTTGTCAAATATTACCGCCGAGATGATGGGTTGGGTTAGGTTAGGTTAAATTACGTTATTGATGTATATGAACGTCAAACGGAGACGGAGAAGCCAACTCCCCAGGAATGTTGTGAAATATTACCGGCGAGATGTTAGGTTGGGTTAGCTTTGGTTATATTACGTTATTGATGTATATAAAGGTCCCACGGAGACGGAGAAGCCAACTCGCCAGGAATGTTGTCAAATATTACCGCCGAGATGATAGGTTGGGTTAGGTTAGGTTATATTACGTTATTGGTGTATATAAAGGTCCCACGGAGACGGAGAAGCCAACTCGCCAGGAATGTTGGCAAATATTACCGCCGAGATGATAGGTTGGGTTAGGTTGCGTTATATTACGTTATTGATGTATATGAGGGTTACACGGAGGCGTAGAGGCCAACTCGCCAGGAATGTTGTCAAATATTACCGCCGAGATGATAGGTTGGGTTAGGTTAGGTTATATTACGTTAGTGATGTATATGAAGGTCAAACGGAGACGTAGAGGCCGACTAGCCACGAATGTTGTCAAATATTACCGCCGAGATGTTAGGTTGGGTTAGGTTAGGTTATATTACGTTAGTGATGTATATAAAGGTCCCACGGAGACCTAGATGCCAACTCGCCAGGGATGTTGTCAAATATTACCGCCGAGATGATAGGTTGGGTTAGGTTAGGTTATATTACGTTATTGATGTATATAAAGGTCCCGAGGAGACGGAGAAGCCAACTCCCCAGTAATGTTGTCAAATATTACCGCCGAGATGATAGGTTGGGTTAGGTTAGTTTATATTACGTTATTGATGTATATAAAGGTCCCACGGAGACGTAGACGCCAACTCGCCAGGAATGTTGTCAAATATTACCGCCGAGATGATAGGTTGGGTTAGGTTAGGTTATATTACGTTAGTGATGTATATGAAGGTCCCACGGAGACGTAGACGCCAACTCGCCAGGAATGTTGTCAAATATTACCGCCGAGATGATAGGTTCGGTTAGATTAGGTTATATTACGTTAGTGATGTATATGAAGGTCCCACGGAGACGTAGAGGCCAACTCAACAGGTATGTTGTCAAATATTACCACCGAGATGATAGGTTGGGTTAGGTTGCGTTATATTACGTTATTGATGTATATGAGGGTTACACGGAGACGTAGAGGCCAACTCGCCAGGAATGATGTCAAATATTACCGCAGAGATGTTACGTTGGTTAGGTTAGGTTATATTACGTTATTGATGTATATAAAGGTCCCAAGGAGACGCAGAGCCCAACAAGCCAGGAATGTGGTCAAATATTACCGCCGAGATGTTACATTGGGTTAGGCTAGCTTGTATTATGTTATTTATGTATATAAAGGTCCCACGGAGACGTAGAGTCCAACTCGCCAGGAATGTTGTCAAATATTACCGCCGAGATGATGGGTTGGGTTAGGTTAGGTTAAATTACGTTATTGATGTATATGAACGTCAAACGGAGACGGAGAAGCCAACTCCCCAGGAATGTTGTCAAATATTACCGCCGAGATGATAGGTTCGGTTAGGTTAGGTTATATGTCGTTATTGATGTATATAAAGGTCCCACGGAGACGTAGACGCCAACTCGCCAGGAATGTTGTCAAATATTACCGCCGAGATGATAGGTTGGGTTAGGTTAGGTTATATTACGTTAGTGATGTATATGAAGGTCCCACGGAGACGTAGACGCCAACTCGCCAGGAATGTTGTCAAATATTACCGCCGAGATGATAGGTTCGGTTAGATTAGGTTATATTACGTTAGTGATGTATATGAAGGTCCGACGGAGACGTAGAGGCCAACTCGACAGGTATGTTGTCAAATATTACCGCCGAGATGATAGGTTGGGTTAGGTTGCGTTATATTACGTTATTGATGTATATGAGGGTTACACGGAGACGTAGAGGCCAACTCGCCAGGAATGATGTCAAATATTACCGCAGAGATGTTACGTTGGGTTAGGTTAGGTTATATTACGTTATTGATGTATATAAAGGTCCCAAGGAGACGCAGAGCCCAACAAGCCAGGAATGTGGTCAAATATTACCGCCGAGATGTTACATTGGGTTAGGCTAGCTTGTATTATGTTATTTATGTATATAAAGGTCCCACGGAGACGTAGAGGCCAACTCGCCAGGAATGTTGTCAAATATTACCGCCGAGATGATGGGTTGCGTTAGGTTAGGTTAAATTACGTTATTGATGTATATGAACGTCAAACGGAGACGGAGAAGCCAACTCCCCAGGAATGTTGTGAAATATTACCGGCGAGATGTTAGGTTGGGTTAGCTTTGGTTATATTACGTTATTGATGTATATAAAGGTCCCACGGAGACGGAGAAGCCAACTCGCCAGGAATGTTGTCAAATATTACCGCCGAGATGATAGGTTGGGTTAGGTTAGGCTATATTACGTTATTGGTGTATATAAAGGTCCCACGGAGACGGAGAAGCCAACTCGCCAGGAATGTTGGCAAATATTACCGCCGAGATGATAGGTTGGGTTAGGTTGCGTTATATTACGTTATTGATGTATATGAGGGTTACACGGAGGCGTAGAGGCCAACTCGCCAGGAATGTTGTCAAATATTACCGCCGAGATGATAGGTTGGGTTAGGTTAGGTTATATTACGTTAGTGATGTATATGAAGGTCAAACGGAGACGTAGAGGCCGACTAGCCACGAATGTTGTCAAATATTACCGCCGAGATGTTAGGTTGGGTTAGGTTAGGTTATATTACGTTAGTGATGTATATAAAGGTCCCACGGAGACCTAGATGCCAACTCGCCAGGGATGTTGTCAAATATTACCGCCGAGATGATAGGTTGGTTTAGGTTAGGTTATATTACGTTATTGATGTATATAAAGGTCCCGAGGAGACGGAGAAGCCAACTCCCCAGTAATGTTGTCAAATATTACCGCCGAGATGATAGGTTGGGTTAGGTTAGTTTATATTACGTTATTGATGTATATAAAGGTCCCACGGAGACGTAGACGCCAACTCGCCAGGAATGTTGTCAAATATTACCGCCGAGATGATAGGTTGGGTTAGGTTAGGTTATATTACGTTAGTGATGTATATGAAGGTCCCACGGAGACGTAGACGCCAACTCGCCAGGAATGTTGTCAAATATTACCGCCGAGATGATAGGTTCGGTTAGATTAGGTTATATTACGTTAGTGATGTATATGAAGGTCCCACGGAGACGTAGAGGCCAACTCAACAGGTATGTTGTCAAATATTACCACCGAGATGATAGGTTGGGTTAGGTTGCGTTATATTACGTTATTGATGTATATGAGGGTTACACGGAGACGTAGAGGCCAACTCGCCAGGAATGATGTCAAATATTACCGCAGAGATGTTACGTTGGTTAGGTTAGGTTATATTACGTTATTGATGTATATAAAGGTCCCAAGGAGACGCAGAGCCCAACAAGCCAGGAATGTGGTCAAATATTACCGCCGAGATGTTACATTGGGTTAGGCTAGCTTGTATTATGTTATTTATGTATATAAAGGTCCCACGGAGACGTAGAGTCCAACTCGCCAGGAATGTTGTCAAATATTACCGCCGAGATGATGGGTTGGGTTAGGTTAGGTTAAATTACGTTATTGATGTATATGAACGTCAAACGGAGACGGAGAAGCCAACTCCCCAGGAATGTTGTCAAATATTACCGCCGAGATGATAGGTTCGGTTAAGTTAGGTTATATGTCGTTATTGATGTATATAAAGGTCCCACGGAGACGTAGACGCCAACTCGCCAGGAATGTTGTCAAATATTACCGCCGAGATGATAGGTTGGGTTAGGTTAGGTTATATTACGTTAGTGATGTATATGAAGGTCAAACGGAGACGTAGAGGCCGACTCGCCACGAATGTTGTCAAATATTACCGCCGAGATGATAGGTTCGGTTAGGTTAGGTTATATCTCGTTATTGATGTATATGAAGGTCCCACGGAGACGTAGAGGCCAACTCGCCAGGTATGTTGTCAAATATTACCGCCGAGATGATAGGTTGGGTTAGGTTGCGTTATATTACGTTATTGATGTATATGAGGGTTACACGGAGACGTAGAGGCCAACTCGCCAGGAATGATGTCAAATATTACCGCCGAGATGATAGGTTGGGTTAGGTTAGTTTATATTACGTTATTGATGTATATAAAGGTCCCACGGAGACGTAGACGCCAACTCGCCAGGAATGTTGTCAAATATTACCGCCGAGATGTTAGGTTGGGTTAGGTTAGGTTATATTACGTTAGTGATGTATATAAAGGTCCCACGGAGACCTAGATGCCAACTCGCCAGGGATGTTGTCAAATATTACCGCCGAGATGATAGGTTGGGTTAGGTTAGGTTATATTACGTTATTGATGTATATAAAGGTCCCGAGGAGACGGAGAAGCCAACTCCCCAGGAATGTTGTAAAATATTACCGCCGAGATGATAGGTTGGGTTAGGTTAGTTTATATTACGTTATTGATGTATATAAAGGTCCCACGGAGACGTAGACGCCAACTCGCCAGGAATGTTGTCAAATATTACCGCCGAGATGATAGGTTGGGTTAGGTTAGGTTATATTACGTTAGTGATGTATATGAAGGTCCCACGGAGACGTAGACGCCAACTCGCCAGGAATGTTGTCAAATATTACCGCCGAGATGATAGGTTCGGTTAGATTAGGTTATATTACGTTAGTGATGTATATGAAGGTCCCACGGAGACGTAGAGGCCAACTCGACAGGTATGTTGTCAAATATTACCGCCGAGATGATAGGTTGGGTTAGGTTGCGTTATATTACGTTATTGATGTATATGAGGGTTACACGGAGACGTAGAGGCCAACTCGCCAGGAATGATGTCAAATATTACCGCAGAGATGTTACGTTGGGTTAGGTTAGGTTATATTACGTTATTGATGTATATAAAGGTCCCAAGGAGACGCAGAGCCCAACAAGCCAGGAATGTTGTCAAATATTACCGCCGAGATGTTACATTGGGTTAGGCTAGCTTGTATTATGTTATTTATGTACATAAAGGTCCCACGGAGACGTAGAGGCCAACTCGCCAGGAATGTTGTCAAATATTACCGCCGAGATGATGGGTTGGGTTAGGTTAGGTTAAATTACGTTATTGATGTATATGAACGTCAAACGGAGACGGAGAAGCCAACTCCCCAGGAATGTTGTGAAATATTACCGGCGAGATGTTAGGTTGGGTTAGCTTTGGTTATATTACGTTATTGATGTATATAAAGGTCCCACGGAGACGGAGAAGCCAACTCGCCAGGAATGTTGTCAAATATTACCGCCGAGATGATAGGTTGGGTTAGATTAGGTTATATTACGTTATTGATGTATATAAAGGTCCCACGGAGACGGAGAAGCCAACTCGCCAGGAATGTTGGCAAATATTACCGCCGAGATGATAGGTTGTGTTAGGTTAGTTTATATTACGTTATTGATGTATATAAAGGTCCCACGGAGACGTAGGCGCCAACTCGCCAGGAATGTTGTCAAATATTACCGCCGAGATGATAGGTTGGGTTAGGTTAGGTTATATTACGTTAGTGATGTATATGAAGGTCAAACGGAGACGTAGAGGCCGACTCGCCACGAATGTTGTCAAATATTACCGCCGAGATGATAGGTTCGGTTAGGTTAGGTTATATCTCGTTATTGATGTATATGAAGGTCCCACGGAGACGTAGAGGCCAACTCGCCAGGTATGTTGTCAAATATTACCGCCGAGATGATAGGTTGGGTTAGGTTGCGTTATATTACGTTATTGATGTATATGAGGGTTACACGGAGACGTAGAGGCCAACTCGCCAGGAATGATGTCAAATATTACCGCCGAGATGATAGGTTGGGTTAGGTTAGTTTATATTACGTTATTGATGTATATAAAGGTCCCACGGAGACGTAGACGCCAACTCGCCAGGAATGTTGTCAAATATTACCGCCGAGATGTTAGGTTGGGTTAGGTTAGGTTATATTACGTTAGTGATGTATATAAAGGTCCCACGGAGACCTAGATGCCAACTCGCCAGGGATGTTGTCAAATATTACCGCCGAGATGATAGGTTGGGTTAGGTTAGGTTATATTACGTTATTGATGTATATAAAGGTCCCGAGGAGACGGAGAAGCCAACTCCCCAGGAATGTTGTAAAATATTACCGCCGAGATGATAGGTTGGGTTAGGTTAGTTTATATTACGTTATTGATGTATATAAAGGTCCCACGGAGACGTAGACGCCAACTCGCCAGGAATGTTGTCAAATATTACCGCCGAGATGATAGGTTGGGTTAGGTTAGGTTATATTACGTTAGTGATGTATATGAAGGTCCCACGGAGACGTAGACGCCAACTCGCCAGGAATGTTGTCAAATATTACCGCCGAGATGATAGGTTCGGTTAGATTAGGTTATATTACGTTAGTGATGTATATGAAGGTCCCACGGAGACGTAGAGGCCAACTCGACAGGTATGTTGTCAAATATTACCGCCGAGATGATAGGTTGGGTTAGGTTGCGTTATATTACGTTATTGATGTATATGAGGGTTACACGGAGACGTAGAGGCCAACTCGCCAGGAATGATGTCAAATATTACCGCAGAGATGTTACGTTGGGTTAGGTTAGGTTATATTACGTTATTGATGTATATAAAGGTCCCAAGGAGACGCAGAGCCCAACAAGCCAGGAATGTGGTCAAATATTACCGCCGAGATGTTACATTGGGTTAGGCTAGCTTGTATTATGTTATTTATGTATATAAAGGTCCCACGGAGACGTAGAGGCCAACTCGCCAGGAATGTTGTCAAATATTACCGCCGAGATGATGGGTTGGGTTAGGTTAGGTTAAATTACGTTATTGATGTATATGAACGTCAAACGGAGACGGAGAAGCCAACTCCCCAGGAATGTTGTGAAATATTACCGGCGAGATGTTAGGTTGGGTTAGCTTTGGTTATATTACGTTATTGATGTATATAAAGGTCCCACGGAGACGGAGAAGCCAACTCGCCAGGAATGTTGTCAAATATTACCGCCGAGATGATAGGTTGGGTTAGGTTAGGTTATATTACGTTATTGGTGTATATAAAGGTCCCACGGAGACGGAGAAGCCAACTCGCCAGGAATGTTGGCAAATATTACCGCCGAGATGATAGGTTGGGTTAGGTTGCGTTATATTACGTTATTGATGTATATGAGGGTTACACGGAGGCGTAGAGGCCAACTCGCCAGGAATGTTGTCAAATATTACCGCCGAGATGATAGGTTGGGTTAGGTTAGGTTATATTACGTTAGTGATGTATATGAAGGTCAAACGGAGACGTAGAGGCCGACTAGCCACGAATGTTGTCAAATATTACCGCCGAGATGTTAGGTTGGGTTAGGTTAGGTTATATTACGTTAGTGATGTATATAAAGGTCCCACGGAGACCTAGATGCCAACTCGCCAGGGATGTTGTCAAATATTACCGCCGAGATGATAGGTTGGGTTAGGTTAGGTTATATTACGTTATTGATGTATATAAAGGTCCCGAGGAGACGGAGAGGCCAACTCCCCAGTAATGTTGTCAAATATTACCGCCGAGATGATAGGTTGGGTTAGGTTAGTTTATATTACGTTATTGATGTATATAAAGGTCCCACGGAGACGTAGACGCCAACTCGCCAGGAATGTTGTCAAATATTACCGCCGAGATGATAGGTTGGGTTAGGTTAGGTTATATTACGTTAGTGATGTATATGAAGGTCCCACGGAGACGTAGACGCCAACTCGCCAGGAATGTTGTCAAATATTACCGCCGAGATGATAGGTTCGGTTAGATTAGGTTATATTACGTTAGTGATGTATATGAAGGTCCCACGGAGACGTAGAGGCCAACTCAACAGGTATGTTGTCAAATATTACCACCGAGATGATAGGTTGGGTTAGGTTGCGTTATATTACGTTATTGATGTATATGAGGGTTACACGGAGACGTAGAGGCCAACTCGCCAGGAATGATGTCAAATATTACCGCAGAGATGTTACGTTGGTTAGGTTAGGTTATATTACGTTATTGATGTATATAAAGGTCCCAAGGAGACGCAGAGCCCAACAAGCCAGGAATGTGGTCAAATATTACCGCCGAGATGTTACATTGGGTTAGGCTAGCTTGTATTATGTTATTTATGTATATAAAGGTCCCACGGAGACGTAGAGTCCAACTCGCCAGGAATGTTGTCAAATATTACCGCCGAGATGATGGGTTGGGTTAGGTTAGGTTAAATTACGTTATTGATGTATATGAACGTCAAACGGAGACGGAGAAGCCAACTCGCCAGGAATGTTGGCAAATATTACCGCCGAGATGATAGGTTGTGTTAGGTTAGTTTATATTACGTTATTGATGTATATAAAGGTCCCACGGAGACGTAGACGCCAACTCGCCAGGAATGTTGTCAAATATTACCGCCGAGATGATAGGTTGGGTTAGGTTAGGTTATATTACGTTAGTGATGTATATGAAGGTCAAACGGAGACGTAGAGGCCGACTCGCCACGAATGTTGTCAAATATTACCGCCGAGATGATAGGTTCGGTTAGGTTAGGTTATATCTCGTTATTGATGTATATGAAGGTCCCACGGAGACGTAGAGGCCAACTCGCCAGGTATGTTGTCAAATATTACCGCCGAGATGATAGGTTGGGTTAGGTTGCGTTATATTACGTTATTGATGTATATGAGGGTTACACGGAGACGTAGAGGCCAACTCGCCAGGAATGATGTCAAATATTACCGCCGAGATGATAGGTTGGGTTAGGTTAGTTTATATTACGTTATTGATGTATATAAAGGTCCCACGGAGACGTAGACGCCAACTCGCCAGGAATGTTGTCAAATATTACCGCCGAGATGTTAGGTTGGGTTAGGTTAGGTTATATTACGTTAGTGATGTATATAAAGGTCCCACGGAGACCTAGATGCCAACTCGCCAGGGATGTTGTCAAATATTACCGCCGAGATGATAGGTTGGGTTAGGTTAGGTTATATTACGTTATTGATGTATATAAAGGTCCCGAGGAGACGGAGAAGCCAACTCCCCAGGAATGTTGTAAAATATTACCGCCGAGATGATAGGTTGGGTTAGGTTAGTTTATATTACGTTATTGATGTATATAAAGGTCCCACGGAGACGTAGACGCCAACTCGCCAGGAATGTTGTCAAATATTACCGCCGAGATGATAGGTTGGGTTAGGTTAGGTTATATTACGTTAGTGATGTATATGAAGGTCCCACGGAGACGTAGACGCCAACTCGCCAGGAATGTTGTCAAATATTACCGCCGAGATGATAGGTTCGGTTAGATTAGGTTATATTACGTTAGTGATGTATATGAAGGTCCCACGGAGACGTAGAGGCCAACTCGACAGGTATGTTGTCAAATATTACCGCCGAGATGATAGGTTGGGTTAGGTTGCGTTATATTACGTTATTGATGTATATGAGGGTTACACGGAGACGTAGAGGCCAACTCGCCAGGAATGATGTCAAATATTACCGCAGAGATGTTACGTTGGGTTAGGTTAGGTTATATTACGTTATTGATGTATATAAAGGTCCCAAGGAGACGCAGAGCCCAACAAGCCAGGAATGTGGTCAAATATTACCGCCGAGATGTTACATTGGGTTAGGCTAGCTTGTATTATGTTATTTATGTATATAAAGGTCCCACGGAGACGTAGAGGCCAACTCGCCAGGAATGTTGTCAAATATTACCGCCGAGATGATGGGTTGGGTTAGGTTAGGTTAAATTACGTTATTGATGTATATGAACGTCAAACGGAGACGGAGAAGCCAACTCCCCAGGAATGTTGTGAAATATTACCGGCGAGATGTTAGGTTGGGTTAGCTTTGGTTATATTACGTTATTGATGTATATAAAGGTCCCACGGAGACGGAGAAGCCAACTCGCCAGGAATGTTGTCAAATATTACCGCCGAGATGATAGGTTGGGTTAGGTTAGGTTATATTACGTTATTGGTGTATATAAAGGTCCCACGGAGACGGAGAAGCCAACTCGCCAGGAATGTTGGCAAATATTACCGCCGAGATGATAGGTTGGGTTAGGTTGCGTTATATTACGTTATTGATGTATATGAGGGTTACACGGAGGCGTAGAGGCCAACTCGCCAGGAATGTTGTCAAATATTACCGCCGAGATGATAGGTTGGGTTAGGTTAGGTTATATTACGTTAGTGATGTATATGAAGGTCAAACGGAGACGTAGAGGCCGACTAGCCACGAATGTTGTCAAATATTACCGCCGAGATGTTAGGTTGGGTTAGGTTAGGTTATATTACGTTAGTGATGTATATAAAGGTCCCACGGAGACCTAGATGCCAACTCGCCAGGGATGTTGTCAAATATTACCGCCGAGATGATAGGTTGGGTTAGGTTAGGTTATATTACGTTATTGATGTATATAAAGGTCCCGAGGAGACGGAGAAGCCAACTCCCCAGTAATGTTGTCAAATATTACCGCCGAGATGATAGGTTGGGTTAGGTTAGTTTATATTACGTTATTGATGTATATAAAGGTCCCACGGAGACGTAGACGCCAACTCGCCAGGAATGTTGTCAAATATTACCGCCGAGATGATAGGTTGGGTTAGGTTAGGTTATATTACGTTAGTGATGTATATGAAGGTCCCACGGAGACGTAGACGCCAACTCGCCAGGAATGTTGTCAAATATTACCGCCGAGATGATAGGTTGGGTTAGGTTAGGTTATATTACGTTAGTGATGTATATGAAGGTCAAACGGAGACGTAGAGGCCGACTCGCCACGAATGTTGTCAAATATTACCGCCGAGATGATAGGTTCGGTTAGGTTAGGTTATATCTCGTTATTGATGTATATGAAGGTCCCACGGAGACGTAGAGGCCAACTCGCCAGGTATGTTGTCAAATATTACCGCCGAGATGATAGGTTGGGTTAGGTTGCGTTATATTACGTTATTGATGTATATGAGGGTTACACGGAGACGTAGAGGCCAACTCGCCAGGAATGATGTCAAATATTACCGCCGAGATGATAGGTTGGGTTAGGTTAGTTTATATTACGTTATTGATGTATATAAAGGTCCCACGGAGACGTAGACGCCAACTCGCCAGGAATGTTGTCAAATATTACCGCCGAGATGTTAGGTTGGGTTAGGTTAGGTTATATTACGTTAGTGATGTATATAAAGGTCCCACGGAGACCTAGATGCCAACTCGCCAGGGATGTTGTCAAATATTACCGCCGAGATGATAGGTTGGGTTAGGTTAGGTTATATTACGTTATTGATGTATATAAAGGTCCCGAGGAGACGGAGAAGCCAACTCCCCAGGAATGTTGTAAAATATTACCGCCGAGATGATAGGTTGGGTTAGATTAGGTTATATTACGTTAGTGATGTATATGAAGGTCCCACGGAGACGTAGAGGCCAACTCGCCAGGTATGTTGTCAAATATTACCGCCGAGATGATAGGTTGGGTTAGGTTGCGTTATATTACGTTATTGATGTATATGAGGGTTACACGGAGACGTAGAGGCCAACTCGCCAGGAATGATGTCAAATATTACCGCAGAGATGTTACGTTGGGTTAGGTTAGGTTATATTACGTTATTGATGTATATAAAGGTCCCAAGGAGACGCAGAGCCCAACAAGCCAGGAATGTGGTCAAATATTACCGCCGAGATGTTACATTGGGTTAGGCTAGCTTGTATTATGTTATTTATGTATATAAAGGTCCCACGGAGACGTAGAGGCCAACTCGCCAGGAATGTTGTCAAATATTACCGCCGAGATGATGGGTTGGGTTAGGTTAGGTTAAATTACGTTATTGATGTATATGAACGTCAAACGGAGACGGAGAAGCCAACTCCCCAGGAATGTTGTGAAATATTACCGGCGAGATGTTAGGTTGGGTTAGCTTTGGTTATATTACGTTATTGATGTATATAAAGGTCCCACGGAGACGGAGAAGCCAACTCGCCAGGAATGTTGTCAAATATTACCGCCGAGATGATAGGTTGGGTTAGGTTAGGTTATATTACGTTATTGGTGTATATAAAGGTCCCACGGAGACGGAGAAGCCAACTCGCCAGGAATGTTGGCAAATATTACCGCCGAGATGATAGGTTGGGTTAGGTTGCGTTATATTACGTTATTGATGTATATGAGGGTTACACGGAGGCGTAGAGGCCAACTCGCCAGGAATGTTGTCAAATATTACCGCCGAGATGATAGGTTGGGTTAGGTTAGGTTATATTACGTTAGTGATGTATATGAAGGTCAAACGGAGACGTAGAGGCCGACTAGCCACGAATGTTGTCAAATATTACCGCCGAGATGTTAGGTTGGGTTAGGTTAGGTTATATTACGTTAGTGATGTATATAAAGGTCCCACGGAGACCTAGATGCCAACTCGCCAGGGATGTTGTCAAATATTACCGCCGAGATGATAGGTTGGGTTAGGTTAGGTTATATTACGTTATTGATGTATATAAAGGTCCCGAGGAGACGGAGAAGCCAACTCCCCAGTAATGTTGTCAAATATTACCGCCGAGATGATAGGTTGGGTTAGGTTAGTTTATATTACGTTATTGATGTATATAAAGGTCCCACGGAGACGTAGACGCCAACTCGCCAGGAATGTTGTCAAATATTACCGCCGAGATGATAGGTTGGGTTAGGTTAGGTTATATTACGTTAGTGATGTATATGAAGGTCCCACGGAGACGTAGACGCCAACTCGCCAGGAATGTTGTCAAATATTACCGCCGAGATGATAGGTTCGGTTAGATTAGGTTATATTACGTTAGTGATGTATATGAAGGTCCCACGGAGACGTAGAGGCCAACTCAACAGGTATGTTGTCAAATATTACCACCGAGATGATAGGTTGGGTTAGGTTGCGTTATATTACGTTATTGATGTATATGAGGGTTACACGGAGACGTAGAGGCCAACTCGCCAGGAATGATGTCAAATATTACCGCAGAGATGTTACGTTGGTTAGGTTAGGTTATATTACGTTATTGATGTATATAAAGGTCCCAAGGAGACGCAGAGCCCAACAAGCCAGGAATGTGGTCAAATATTACCGCCGAGATGTTACATTGGGTTAGGCTAGCTTGTATTATGTTATTTATGTATATAAAGGTCCCACGGAGACGTAGAGTCCAACTCGCCAGGAATGTTGTCAAATATTACCGCCGAGATGATGGGTTGGGTTAGGTTAGGTTAAATTACGTTATTGATGTATATGAACGTCAAACGGAGACGGAGAAGCCAACACGCCAGGAATGTTGGCAAATATTACCGCCGAGATGATAGGTTGTGTTAGGTTAGTTTATATTACGTTATTGATGTATATAAAGGTCCCACGGAGACGTAGACGCCAACTCGCCAGGAATGTTGTCAAATATTACCGCCGAGATGATAGGTTGGGTTAGGTTAGGTTATATTACGTTAGTGATGTATATGAAGGTCAAACGGAGACGTAGAGGCCGACTCGCCACGAATGTTGTCAAATATTACCGCCGAGATGATAGGTTCGGTTAGGTTAGGTTATATCTCGTTATTGATGTATATGAAGGTCCCACGGAGACGTAGAGGCCAACTCGCCAGGTATGTTGTCAAATATTACCGCCGAGATGATAGGTTGGGTTAGGTTGCGTTATATTACGTTATTGATGTATATGAGGGTTACACGGAGACGTAGAGGCCAACTCGCCAGGAATGATGTCAAATATTACCGCCGAGATGATAGGTTGGGTTAGGTTAGTTTATATTACGTTATTGATGTATATAAAGGTCCCACGGAGACGTAGACGCCAACTCGCCAGGAATGTTGTCAAATATTACCGCCGAGATGTTAGGTTGGGTTAGGTTAGGTTATATTACGTTAGTGATGTATATAAAGGTCCCACGGAGACCTAGATGCCAACTCGCCAGGGATGTTGTCAAATATTACCGCCGAGATGATAGGTTGGGTTAGGTTAGGTTATATTACGTTATTGATGTATATAAAGGTCCCGAGGAGACGGAGAAGCCAACTCCCCAGGAATGTTGTAAAATATTACCGCCGAGATGATTGGTTGGGTTAGGTTAGTTTATATTACGTTATTGATGTATATAAAGGTCCCACGGAGACGTAGACGCCAACTCGCCAGGAATGTTGTCAAATATTACCGCCGAGATGATAGGTTGGGTTAGGTTAGGTTATATTACGTTAGTGATGTATATGAAGGTCCCACGGAGACGTAGACGCCAACTCGCCAGGAATGTTGTCAAATATTACCGCCGAGATGATAGGTTCGGTTAGATTAGGTTATATTACGTTAGTGATGTATATGAAGGTCCCACGGAGACGTAGAGGCCAACTCGACAGGTATGTTGTCAAATATTACCGCCGAGATGATAGGTTGGGTTAGGTTGCGTTATATTACGTTATTGATGTATATGAGGGTTACACGGAGACGTAGAGGCCAACTCGCCAGGAATGATGTCAAATATTACCGCAGAGATGTTACGTTGGGTTAGGTTAGGTTATATTACGTTATTGATGTATATAAAGGTCCCAAGGAGACGCAGAGCCCAACAAGCCAGGAATGTGGTCAAATATTACCGCCGAGATGTTACATTGGGTTAGGCTAGCTTGTATTATGTTATTTATGTATATAAAGGTCCCACGGAGACGTAGAGGCCAACTCGCCAGGAATGTTGTCAAATATTACCGCCGAGATGATGGGTTGGGTTAGGTTAGGTTAAATTACGTTATTGATGTATATGAACGTCAAACGGAGACGGAGAAGCCAACTCCCCAGGAATGTTGTGAAATATTACCGGCGAGATGTTAGGTTGGGTTAGCTTTGGTTATATTACGTTATTGATGTATATAAAGGTCCCACGGAGACGGAGAAGCCAACTCGCCAGGAATGTTGTCAAATATTACCGCCGAGATGATAGGTTGGGTTAGGTTAGGTTATATTACGTTATTGGTGTATATAAAGGTCCCACGGAGACGGAGAAGCCAACTCGCCAGGAATGTTGGCAAATATTACCGCCGAGATGATAGGTTGGGTTAGGTTAGTTTATATTACGTTATTGATGTATATAAAGGTCCCACGGAGACGTAGACGCCAACTCGCCAGGAATGTTGTCAAATATTACCGCCGAGATGATAGGTTGGGTTAGGTTAGGTTATATTACGTTAGTGATGTATATGAAGGTCAAACGGAGACGTAGAGGCCGACTCGCCACGAATGTTGTCAAATATTACCGCCGAGATGATAGGTTCGGTTAGGTTAGGTTATATCTCGTTATTGATGTATATGAAGGTCCCACGGAGACGTAGAGGCCAACTCGCCAGGTATGTTGTCAAATATTACCGCCGAGATGATAGGTTGGGTTAGGTTGCGTTATATTACGTTATTGATGTATATGAGGGTTACACGGAGACGTAGAGGCCAACTCGCCAGGAATGATGTCAAATATTACCGCCGAGATGATAGGTTGGGTTAGGTTAGTTTATATTACGTTATTGATGTATATAAAGGTCCCACGGAGACGTAGACGCCAACTCGCCAGGAATGTTGTCAAATATTACCGCCGAGATGTTAGGTTGGGTTAGGTTAGGTTATATTACGTTAGTGATGTATATAAAGGTCCCACGGAGACCTAGATGCCAACTCGCCAGGGATGTTGTCAAATATTACCGCCGAGATGATAGGTTGGGTTAGGTTAGGTTATATTACGTTATTGATGTATATAAAGGTCCCGAGGAGACGGAGAAGCCAACTCCCCAGGAATGTTGTAAAATATTACCGCCGAGATGATTGGTTGGGTTAGGTTAGTTTATATTACGTTATTGATGTATATAAAGGTCCCACGGAGACGTAGACGCCAACTCGCCAGGAATGTTGTCAAATATTACCGCCGAGATGATAGGTTGGGTTAGGTTAGGTTATATTACGTTAGTGATGTATATGAAGGTCCCACGGAGACGTAGACGCCAACTCGCCAGGAATGTTGTCAAATATTACCGCCGAGATGATAGGTTCGGTTAGATTAGGTTATATTACGTTAGTGATGTATATGAAGGTCCCACGGAGACGTAGAGGCCAACTCGACAGGTATGTTGTCAAATATTACCGCCGAGATGATAGGTTGGGTTAGGTTGCGTTATATTACGTTATTGATGTATATGAGGGTTACACGGAGACGTAGAGGCCAACTCGCCAGGAATGATGTCAAATATTACCGCAGAGATGTTACGTTGGGTTAGGTTAGGTTATATTACGTTATTGATGTATATAAAGGTCCCAAGGAGACGCAGAGCCCAACAAGCCAGGAATGTGGTCAAATATTACCGCCGAGATGTTACATTGGGTTAGGCTAGCTTGTATTATGTTATTTATGTATATAAAGGTCCCACGGAGACGTAGAGGCCAACTCGCCAGGAATGTTGTCAAATATTACCGCCGAGATGATGGGTTGGGTTAGGTTAGGTTAAATTACGTTATTGATGTATATGAACGTCAAACGGAGACGGAGAAGCCAACTCCCCAGGAATGTTGTGAAATATTACCGGCGAGATGTTAGGTTGGGTTAGCTTTGGTTATATTACGTTATTGATGTATATAAAGGTCCCACGGAGACGGAGAAGCCAACTCGCCAGGAATGTTGTCAAATATTACCGCCGAGATGATAGGTTGGGTTAGGTTAGGTTATATTACGTTATTGGTGTATATAAAGGTCCCACGGAGACGGAGAAGCCAACTCGCCAGGAATGTTGGCAAATATTACCGCCGAGATGATAGGTTGGGTTAGGTTGCGTTATATTACGTTATTGATGTATATGAGGGTTACACGGAGGCGTAGAGGCCAACTCGCCAGGAATGTTGTCAAATATTACCGCCGAGATGATAGGTTGGGTTAGGTTAGGTTATATTACGTTAGTGATGTATATGAAGGTCAAACGGAGACGTAGAGGCCGACTAGCCACGAATGTTGTCAAATATTACCGCCGAGATGTTAGGTTGGGTTAGGTTAGGTTATATTACGTTAGTGATGTATATAAAGGTCCCACGGAGACCTAGATGCCAACTCGCCAGGGATGTTGTCAAATATTACCGCCGAGATGATAGGTTGGGTTAGGTTAGGTTATATTACGTTATTGATGTATATAAAGGTCCCGAGGAGACGGAGAAGCCAACTCCCCAGTAATGTTGTCAAATATTACCGCCGAGATGATAGGTTGGGTTAGGTTAGTTTATATTACGTTATTGATGTATATAAAGGTCCCACGGAGACGTAGACGCCAACTCGCCAGGAATGTTGTCAAATATTACCGCCGAGATGATAGGTTGGGTTAGGTTAGGTTATATTACGTTAGTGATGTATATGAAGGTCCCACGGAGACGTAGACGCCAACTCGCCAGGAATGTTGTCAAATATTACCGCCGAGATGATAGGTTCGGTTAGATTAGGTTATATTACGTTAGTGATGTATATGAAGGTCCCACGGAGACGTAGAGGCCAACTCAACAGGTATGTTGTCAAATATTACCACCGAGATGATAGGTTGGGTTAGGTTGCGTTATATTACGTTATTGATGTATATGAGGGTTACACGGAGACGTAGAGGCCAACTCGCCAGGAATGATGTCAAATATTACCGCAGAGATGTTACGTTGGTTAGGTTAGGTTATATTACGTTATTGATGTATATAAAGGTCCCAAGGAGACGCAGAGCCCAACAAGCCAGGAATGTGGTCAAATATTACCGCCGAGATGTTACATTGGGTTAGGCTAGCTTGTATTATGTTATTTATGTATATAAAGGTCCCACGGAGACGTAGAGTCCAACTCGCCAGGAATGTTGTCAAATATTACCGCCGAGATGATGGGTTGGGTTAGGTTAGGTTAAATTACGTTATTGATGTATATGAACGTCAAACGGAGACGGAGAAGCCAACTCCCCAGGAATGTTGTCAAATATTACCGCCGAGATGATAGGTTCGGTTAGGTTAGGTTATATGTCGTTATTGATGTATATAAAGGTCCCACGGAGACGTCGACGCCAACTCGCCAGGAATGTTGTCAAATATTACCGCCGAGATGATAGGTTGGGTTAGGTTAGGTTATATTACGTTAGTGATGTATATGAAGGTCAAACGGAGACGTAGAGGCCGACTCGCCACGAATGTTGTCAAATATTACCGCCGAGATGATAGGTTCGGTTAGGTTAGGTTATATCTCGTTATTGATGTATATGAAGGTCCCACGGAGACGTAGAGGCCAACTCGCCAGGTATGTTGTCAAATATTACCGCCGAGATGATAGGTTGGGTTAGGTTGCGTTATATTACGTTATTGATGTATATGAGGGTTACACGGAGACGTAGAGGCCAACTCGCCAGGAATGATGTCAAATATTACCGCCGAGATGATAGGTTGGGTTAGGTTAGTTTATATTACGTTATTGATGTATATAAAGGTCCCACGGAGACGCAGACGCCAACTCGCCAGGAATGTTGTCAAATATTACCGCCGAGATGTTAGGTTGGGTTAGGTTAGGTTATATTACGTTAGTGATGTATATAAAGGTCCCACGGAGACCTAGATGCCAACTCGCCAGGGATGTTGTCAAATATTACCGCCGAGATGATAGGTTGGGTTAGGTTAGGTTATATTACGTTATTGATGTATATAAAGGTCCCGAGGAGACGGAGAAGCCAACTCCCCAGGAATGTTGTCAAATATTACCGCCGAGATGATAGGTTCGGTTAGGTTAGGTTATATCTCGTTATTGATGTATATGAAGGTCCCACGGAGGCGTAGAGGCCAACTCGCCAGGAATGTTGTCAAATATTACCGCCGAGATGATAGGTTGGGTTAGGTTAGGTTATATTACGTTAGTGATGTATATGAAGGTCAAACGGAGACGTAGAGGCCGACTAGCCACGAATGTTGTCAAATATTACCGCCGAGATGTTAGGTTGGGTTAGGTTAGGTTATATTACGTTAGTGATGTATATAAAGGTCCCACGGAGACCTAGATGCCAACTCGCCAGGGATGTTGTCAAATATTACCGCCGAGATGATAGGTTGGGTTAGGTTAGGTTATATTACGTTATTGATGTATATAAAGGTCCCGAGGAGACGGAGAAGCCAACTCCCCAGTAATGTTGTCAAATATTACCGCCGAGATGATAGGTTGGGTTAGGTTAGTTTATATTACGTTATTGATGTATATAAAGGTCCCACGGAGACGTAGACGCCAACTCGCCAGGAATGTTGTCAAATATTACCGCCGAGATGATAGGTTGGGTTAGGTTAGGTTATATTACGTTAGTGATGTATATGAAGGTCCCACGGAGACGTAGACGCCAACTCGCCAGGAATGTTGTCAAATATTACCGCCGAGATGATAGGTTCGGTTAGATTAGGTTATATTACGTTAGTGATGTATATGAAGGTCCCACGGAGACGTAGAGGCCAACTCAACAGGTATGTTGTCAAATATTACCACCGAGATGATAGGTTGGGTTAGGTTGCGTTATATTACGTTATTGATGTATATGAGGGTTACACGGAGACGTAGAGGCCAACTCGCCAGGAATGATGTCAAATATTACCGCAGAGATGTTACGTTGGTTAGGTTAGGTTATATTACGTTATTGATGTATATAAAGGTCCCAAGGAGACGCAGAGCCCAACAAGCCAGGAATGTGGTCAAATATTACCGCCGAGATGTTACATTGGGTTAGGCTAGCTTGTATTATGTTATTTATGTATATAAAGGTCCCACGGAGACGTAGAGTCCAACTCGCCAGGAATGTTGTCAAATATTACCGCCGAGATGATGGGTTGGGTTAGGTTAGGTTAAATTACGTTATTGATGTATATGAACGTCAAACGGAGACGGAGAAGCCAACTCCCCAGGAATGTTGTCAAATATTACCGCCGAGATGATAGGTTCGGTTAGGTTAGGTTATATGTCGTTATTGATGTATATAAAGGTCCCACGGAGACGTCGACGCCAACTCGCCAGGAATGTTGTCAAATATTACCGCCGAGATGATAGGTTGGGTTAGGTTAGGTTATATTACGTTAGTGATGTATATGAAGGTCAAACGGAGACGTAGAGGCCGACTCGCCACGAATGTTGTCAAATATTACCGCCGAGATGATAGGTTCGGTTAGGTTAGGTTATATCTCGTTATTGATGTATATGAAGGTCCCACGGAGACGTAGAGGCCAACTCGCCAGGTATGTTGTCAAATATTACCGCCGAGATGATAGGTTGGGTTAGGTTGCGTTATATTACGTTATTGATGTATATGAGGGTTACACGGAGACGTAGAGGCCAACTCGCCAGGAATGATGTCAAATATTACCGCCGAGATGATAGGTTGGGTTAGGTTAGTTTATATTACGTTATTGATGTATATAAAGGTCCCACGGAGACGTAGACGCCAACTCGCCAGGAATGTTGTCAAATATTACCGCCGAGATGTTAGGTTGGGTTAGGTTAGGTTATATTACGTTAGTGATGTATATAAAGGTCCCACGGAGACCTAGATGCCAACTCGCCAGGGATGTTGTCAAATATTACCGCCGAGATGATAGGTTGGGTTAGGTTAGGTTATATTACGTTATTGATGTATATAAAGGTCCCGAGGAGACGGAGAAGCCAACTCCCCAGGAATGTTGTAAAATATTACCGCCGAGATGATAGGTTGGCTTAGGTTAGTTTATATTACGTTATTGATGTATATAAAGGTCCCACGGAGACGTAGACGCCAACTCGCCAGGAATGTTGTCAAATATTACCGCCGAGATGATAGGTTGGGTTAGGTTGCGTTATATTACGTTATTGATGTATATGAGGGTTACACGGAGACGTAGAGGCCAACTCGCCAGGAATGATGTCAAATATTACCGCAGAGATGTTACGTTGGGTTAGGTTAGGTTATATTACGTTATTGATGTATATAAAGGTCCCAAGGAGACGCAGAGCCCAACAAGCCAGGAATGTTGTCAAATATTACCGCCGAGATGTTACATTGGGTTAGGCTAGCTTGTATTATGTTATTTATGTATATAAAGGTCCCACGGAGACGTAGAGGCCAACTCGCCAGGAATGTTGTCAAATATTACCGCCGAGATGATGGGTTGGGTTAGGTTAGGTTAAATTACGTTATTGATGTATATGAACGTCAAACGGAGACGGAGAAGCCAACTCCCCAGGAATGTTGTGAAATATTACCGGCGAGATGTTAGGTTGGGTTAGCTTTGGTTATATTACGTTATTGATGTATATAAAGGTCCCACGGAGACGGAGAAGCCAACTCGCCAGGAATGTTGTCAAATATTACCGCCGAGATGATAGGTTGGGTTAGGTTAGGTTATATTACGTTATTGATGTATATAAAGGTCCCACGGAGACGGAGAAGCCAACTCGCCAGGAATGTTGGCAAATATTACCGCCGAGATGATAGGTTGTGTTAGGTTAGTTTATATTACGTTATTGATGTATATAAAGGTCCCACGGAGACGTAGACGCCAACTCGCCAGGAATGTTGTCAAATATTACCGCCGAGATGATAGGTTGGGTTAGGTTAGGTTATATTACGTTAGTGATATATATGAAGGTCAAACGGAGACGTAGAGGCCAACTCGCCACGAATGTTGTCAAATATTACCGCCGAGATGATAGGTTCGGTTAGGTTAGGTTATATCTCGTTATTGATGTATATGAAGGTCCCACGGAGACGTAGAGGCCAACTCGCCAGGTATGTTGTCAAATATTACCGCCGAGATGATAGGTTGGGTTAGGTTGCGTTATATTACGTTATTGATGTATATGAGGGTTACACGGAGACGTAGAGGCCAACTCGCCAGGAATGATGTCAAATATTACCGCCGAGATGATAGGTTGGGTTAGGTTAGTTTATATTACGTTATTGATGTATATAAAGGTCCCACGGAGACGTAGACGCCAACTCGCCAGGAATGTTGTCAAATATTACCGCCGAGATGTTAGGTTGGGTTAGGTTAGGTTATATTACGTTAGTGATGTATATAAAGGTCCCACGGAGACCTAGATGCCAACTCGCCAGGGATGTTGTCAAATATTACCGCCGAGATGATAGGTTGGGTTAGGTTAGGTTATATTACGTTATTGATGTATATAAAGGTCCCGAGGAGACGGAGAAGCCAACTCCCCAGGAATGTTGTAAAATATTACCGCCGAGATGATAGGTTGGGTTAGGTTAGTTTATATTACGTTATTGATGTATATAAAGGTCCCACGGAGACGTAGACGCCAACTCGCCAGGAATGTTGTCAAATATTACCGCCGAGATGATAGGTTGGGTTAGGTTAGGTTATATTACGTTAGTGATGTATATGAAGGTCCCACGGAGACGTAGACGCCAACTCGCCAGGAATGTTGTCAAATATTACCGCCGAGATGATAGGTTCGGTTAGATTAGGTTATATTACGTTAGTGATGTATATGAAGGTCCCACGGAGACGTAGAGGCCAACTCGACAGGTATGTTGTCAAATATTACCGCCGAGATGATAGGTTGGATTAGGTTGCGTTATATTACGTTATTGATGTATATGAGGGTTACACGGAGACGTAGAGGCCAACTCGCCAGGAATGATGTCAAATATTACCGCAGAGATGTTACGTTGGGTTAGGTTAGGTTATATTACGTTATTGATGTATATAAAGGTCCCAAGGAGACGCAGAGCCCAACAAGCCAGGAATGTGGTCAAATATTACCGCCGAGATGTTACATTGGGTTAGGCTAGCTTGTATTATGTTATTTATGTATATAAAGGTCCCACGGAGACGTAGAGGCCAAATCGCCAGGAATGTTGTCAAATATTACCGCCGAGATGATGGGTTGGGTTAGGTTAGGTTAAATTACGTTATTGATGTATATGAACATCAAACGGAGACGGAGAAGCCAACTCCCCAGGAATGATGTGAAATATTACCGGCGAGATGTTAGGTTGGGTTAGCTTTGGTTATATTACGTTATTGATGTATATAAAGGTCCCACGGAGACGGAGAAGCCAACTCGCCAGGAATGTTGTCAAATATTACCGCCGAGATGATAGGTTGGGTTAGGTTAGGTTATATTACGTTATTGATGTATATAAAGGTCCCACGGAGACGGAGAAGCCAACTCGCCAGGAATGTTGGCAAATATTACCGCCGAGATGATAGGTTGTGTTAGGTTAGTTTATATTACGTTATTGATGTATATAAAGGTCCCACGGAGACGTAGACGCCAACTCGCCAGGAATGTTGTCAAATATTACCGCCGAGATGATAGGTTGGGTTAGGTTAGGTTATATTACGTTAGTGATGTATATGAAGGTCAAACGGAGACGTAGAGGCCGACTCGCCACGAATGTTGTCAAATATTACCGCCGAGATGATAGGTTCGGTTAGGTTAGGTTATATCTCGTTATTGATGTATATGAAGGTCCCACGGAGACGTAGAGGCCAACTCCCCAGGTATGTTGTCAAATATTACCGCCGAGATGATAGGTTGGGTTAGGTTGCGTTATATTACGTTATTGATGTATATGAGGGTTACACGGAGACGTAGAGGCCAACTCGCCAGGAATGATGTCAAATATTACCGCCGAGATGATAGGTTGGGTTAGGTTAGTTTATATTACGTTATTGATGTATATAAAGGTCCCACGGAGACGTAGACGCCAACTCGCCAGGAATGTTGTCAAATATTACCGCCGAGATGTTAGGTTGGGTTAGGTTAGGTTATATTACGTTAGTGATGTATATAAAGGTCCCACGGAGACCTAGATGCCAACTCGCCAGGGATGTTGTCAAATATTACCGCCGAGATGATAAGTTGGGTTAGGTTAGGTTATATTACGTTATTGATGTATATAAAGGTCCCGAGGAGACGGAGAAGCCAACTCCCCAGTAATGTTGTCAAATATTACCGCCGAGATGATAGGTTGGGTTAGGTTAGTTTATATTACGTTATTGATGTATATAAAGGTCCCACGGAGACGTAGACGCCAACTCGCCAGGAATGTTGTCAAATATTACCGCCGAGATGATAGGTTGGGTTAGGTTAGGTTATATTACGTTAGTGATGTATATGAAGGTCCCACGGAGACGTAGACGCCAACTCGCCAGGAATGTTGTCAAATATTACCGCCGAGATGATAGGTTCGGTTAGATTAGGTTATATTACGTTAGTGATGTATATGAAGGTCCCACGGAGACGTAGAGGCCAACTCAACAGGTATGTTGTCAAATATTACCGCCGAGATGATAGGTTGGGTTAGGTTGCGTTATATTACGTTATTGATGTATGTGAGGGTTACACGGAGACGTAGAGGCCAACTCGCCAGGAATGATGTCAAATATTACCGCAGAGATGTTACGTTGGTTAGGTTAGGTTATATTACGTTATTGATGTATATAAAGGTCCCAAGGAGACGCAGAGCCCAACAAGCCAGGAATGTGGTCAAATATTACCGCCGAGATGTTACATTGGGTTAGGCTAGCTTGTATTATGTTATTTATGTATATAAAGGTCCCACGGAGACGTAGAGTCCAACTCGCCAGGAATGTTGTCAAATATTACCGCCGAGATGATGGGTTGGGTTAGGTTAGGTTAAATTACGTTATTGATGTATATGAACGTCAAACGGAGACGGAGAAGCCAACTCCCCAGGAATGTTGTGAAATATTATCGGCGAGATGTTAGGTTGGGTTAGCTTTGGTTATATTACGTTATTGATGTATATAAAGGTCCCACGGAGACGGAGAAGCCAACTCGCCAGGAATGTTGTCAAATATTACCGCCGAGATGATAGGTTGGGTTAGGTTAGGTTATATTACGTTATTGATGTATATAAAGGTCCCACGGAGACGGAGAAGCCAACTCGCCAGGAATGTTGGCAAATATTACCGCCGAGATGATAGGTTGTGTTAGGTTAGTTTATATTACGTTATTGATGTATATAAAGGTCCCACGGAGACGTAGACGCCAACTCGCCAGGAATGTTGTCAAATATTACCGCCGAGATGATAGGTTGGGTTAGGTTAGGTTATATTACGTTAGTGATGTATATGAAGGTCAAACGGAGACGTAGAGGCCAACTCGCCACGAATGTTGTCAAATATTACCGCCGAGATGATAGGTTCGGTTAGGTTAGGTTATATGTCGTTATTGATGTATATGAAGGTCCCACGGAGACGGAGAAGCCAACTCGCCAGGAATGTTGTCAAATATTACCGCCGAGATGATAGGTTGGGTTAGGATAGGTTATATTATGTTATTGATGTATATAAAGGTCCCACGGAGACCTAGATGCCAACTCGCCAGGGATGTTTTCAAATATTACCGCCGAGATGATAGGTTGGGTTAGGTTAGGTTATATTACGTTATTGATGTATATAAAGGTCCCACGGAGACGGAGAAGCCAACTCCCCAGGAATGTTGTGAAATATTACCGGCGAAATGTTAGGTTGGGTTAGGTTACGTTATATTACGTTATTAATGTATATGCGGGTTACACGGAGAGGAAGAGGCCAACTCGCCAGGAATGTTGTCAAATATTACAGCCGAGATGATTGGTTGGTTTAGGTTAGGTTATATTTCGTTACTGATGTATACGAAGGTTCCACGGAGACGTAGAGGCCATCTCGCCAGGAATGTTGTCAAATATTACCGCCGAGATGATAGGTTGGGTTAGGATAGGTCATATTTCGTTATTGAAGTATATAAAGGTCCCACGGAGACGTAGAGGCCAACTCGCCAGGTATGTTGTCAAATATTACCGCCGAGATGTTAGGTTGGGTTAGCCTAGCTTATATTATGTTATTTATGTATATAAAGATCCCACGGAGACGTAGAGGCCAACTCGCCAGAAATGTGGTCAAATATTACCGCCGAGATGATAGGTTGGGTTAGGTTAGGTTAAATTACGTTATTGATGTATATAAAGGTCCCACGGAGACGGAGAAGCCAACTCCCCAGGAATGTTGGCAAATATTACCGCCGAGATGATAGGTTGTGTTAGGTTAGTTTATATTACGTTATTGATGTATATAAAGGTCCCACGGAGACGTAGACGCCAACTCGCCAGGAATGTTGTCAAATATTACCGCCGAGATGATAGGTTGGGTTAGGTTAGGTTATATTACGTTAGTGATGTATATGAAGGTCAAACGGAGACGTAGAGGCCGACTCGCCACGAATGTTGTCAAATATTACCGCCGAGATGATAGGTTCGGTTAGGTTAGGTTATATCTCGTTATTGATGTATATGAAGGTCCCACGGAGACGTAGAGGCCAACTCGCCAGGTATGTTGTCAAATATTACCGCCGAGATGATAGGTTGGGTTAGGTTAGGTTATATTACGTTAGTGATGTATATGAAGGTCCCACGGAGACGTAGACGCCAACTCGCCAGGAATGTTGTCAAATATTACCGCCGAGATGATAGGTTCGGTTAGATTAGGTTATATTACGTTAGTGATGTATATGAAGGTCCCACGGAGACGTAGAGGCCAACTCGACAGGTATGTTGTCAAATATTACCGCCGAGATGATAGGTTGGGTTAGGTTGCGTTATATTACGTTATTGATGTATATGAGGGTTACACGGAGACGTAGAGGCCAACTCGCCAGGAATGATGTCAAATATTACCGCAGAGATGTTACGTTGGGTTAGGTTAGGTTATATTACGTTATTGATGTATATAAAGGTCCCAAGGAGACGCAGAGCCCAACAAGCCAGGAATGTGGTCAAATATTACCGCCGAGATGTTACATTGGGTTAGGCTAGCTTGTATTATGTTATTTATGTATATAAAGGTCCCACGGAGACGTAGAGGCCAACTCGCCAGGAATGTTGTCAAATATTACCGCCGAGATGATGGGTTGGGTTAGGTTAGGTTAAATTACGTTATTGATGTATATGAACGTCAAACGGAGACGGAGAAGCCAACTCCCCAGGAATGTTGTGAAATATTACCGGCGAGATGTTAGGTTGGGTTAGCTTTGGTTATATTACGTTATTGATGTATATAAAGGTCCCACGGAGACGGAGAAGCCAACTCGCCAGGAATGTTGTCAAATATTACCGCCGAGATGATAGGTTGGGTTAGGTTAGGTTATATTACGTTATTGATGTATATAAAGGTCCCACGGAGACGGAGAAGCCAACTCGCCAGGAATGTTGGCAAATATTACCGCCGAGATGATAGGTTGTGTTAGGTTAGTTTATATTACGTTATTGATGTATATAAAGGTCCCACGGAGACGTAGACGCCAACTCGCCAGGAATGTTGTCAAATATTACCGCCGAGATGATAGGTTGGGTTAGGTTAGGTTATATTACGTTAGTGATGTATATGAAGGTCAAACGGAGACGTAGAGGCCAACTCGCCCGAATGTTGTCAAATATTACCGCCGAGATGATAGGTTCGGTTAGGTTAGGTTATATGTCGTTATTGATGTATATGAAGGTCCCACGGAGACGGAGAAGCCAACTCGCCAGGAATGTTGTCAAATATTACCGCCGAGATGATAGGTTGGGTTAGGATAGGTTATATTATGTTATTGATGTATATAAAGGTCCCACGGAGACCTAGATGCCAACTCGCCAGGGATGTTTTCAAATATTACCGCCGAGATGATAGGTTGGGTTAGGTTAGGTTATATTACGTTATTGATGTATATAAAGGTCCCACGGAGACGGAGAAGCCAACTCCCCAGGAATGTTGTGAAATATTACCGGCGAAATGTTAGGTTGGGTTAGGTTACGTTATATTACGTTATTAATGTATATGCGGGTTACACGGAGACGAAGAGGCCAACTCGCCAGGAATGTTGTCAAATATTACAGCCGAGATGATTGGTTGGTTTAGGTTAGGTTATATTTCGTTACTGATGTATACGAAGGTTCCACGGAGACGTAGAGGCCATCTCGCCAGGAATGTTGTCAAATATTACCGCCGAGATGATAGGTTGGGTTAGGATAGGTCATATTTCGTTATTGAAGTATATAAAGGTCCCACGGAGACGTAGAGGCCAACTCGCCAGGTATGTTGTCAAATATTACCGCCGAGATGTTAGGTTGGGTTAGCCTAGCTTATATTATGTTATTTATGTATATAAAGATCCCACGGAGACGTAGAGGCCAACTCGCCAGAAATGTGGTCAAATATTACCGCCGAGATGATAGGTTGGGTTAGGTTAGGTTAAATTACGTTATTGATGTATATAAAGGTCCCACGGAGACGGAGAAGCCAACTCCCCAGGAATGTTGTCAAATATTACCGCCGAGATGATAGGTTGGGTTAGGTTAGTTTATATTACGTTATTGATGTATATAAAGGTCCCACGGAGACGTAGACGCCAACTCGCCAGGAATGTTGTCAAATATTACCGCCGAGATGATAGGTTGGGTTAGGTTAGGTTATATTACGTTAGTGATGTATATGAAGGTCAAACGGAGAAGTAGAGGCCGACTCGCCACGAATGTTGTCAAATATTACCGCCGAGATGATAGGTTCGGTTATCTTAGGTTATATCTCGTTATTGATGTATATGAAGGTCCCACGGAGACGTAGAGGCCAACTCGCCAGGTATGTTGTCAAATATTACCGCCGAGATGATAGGTTGGGTTAGGTTGCGTTATATTACGTTATTGATGTATATGAGGGTTACACGGAGACGTAGAGGCCAACTCGCCACGAGTGTTGTCAAATATTACCGCCGAGATGATTGGTTCGGTTAGGTTAGGTTATATGTCGTTATTGATGTATATGAAGGTCCCACGGAGACGGAGAAGCCAACTCGCCAGGAATGTTGTCAAATATTACCGCCGAGATGATAGGTTAGGTTAGGTTAGTTTATATTACGTTATTGATGTATATAAAGGTCCCACGGTGACGTAGACGCCAACTCGCCAGGAATGTTGTCAAATATTACCGCCGAGATGTTAGGTTGGGTTAGGTTAGGTTATATTACGTTAGTGATGTATATAAAGGTCCCACGGAGACCTAGATGCCAACTCGCCAGGGATGTTGTCAAATATTACCGCCGAGATGATAGGTTGGGTTAGGTTAGGTTATATTACGTTATTGATGTATATAAAGGTCCCACGGAGACGGAGAAGCCAACTCCCCAGGAATGTTGTCAAATATTACCGCCGAGATGATAGGTTGGGTTAGGTTAGTTTATATTACGTTATTGATGTATATAAAGGTCCCACGGAGACGTAGACGCCAACTCGCCAGGAATGTTGTCAAATATTACCGCCGAGATGATAGGTTGGGTTAGGTTAGGTTATATTACGTTAGTGATGTATATGAAGGTCAAACGGAGAAGTAGAGACCGACTCGCCACGAATGTTGTCAAATATTACCGCCGAGATGATAGGTTCGGTTATCTTAGGTTATATCTCGTTATTGATGTATATGAAGGTCCCACGGAGACGTAGAGGCCAACTCGCCAGGTATGTTGTCAAATATTACCGCCGAGATGATAGGTTGGGTTAGGTTGCGTTATATTACGTTATTGATGTATATGAGGGTTACACGGAGACGTAGAGGCCAACTCGCCAGGAATGATGTCAAATATTACCGCAGAAATGTTACGTTGGGTTAGCTTTGGTTATATTACGTTATTGATGTATATAAAGGTCCCGAGGAGACGGAGAAGCCAACTCCCCAGTAATGTTGTCAAATATTACCGCCGAGATGATAGGTTGGGTTAGGTTAGTTTATATTACGTTATTGATGTATATAAAGGTCCCACGGAGACGTAGACGCCAACTCGCCAGGAATGTTGTCAAATATTACCGCCGAGATGATAGGTTGGGTTAGGTTAGGTTATATTACGTTAGTGATGTATATGAAGGTCCCACGGAGACGTAGACGCCAACTCGCCAGGAATGTTGTCAAATATTACCGCCGAGATGATAGGTTCGGTTAGATTAGGTTATATTACGTTAGTGATGTATATGAACGTCAAACGGAGACGGAGAAGCCAACTCCCCAGGAATGTTGTGAAATATTACCGGCGAGATGTTAGGTTGGGTTAGCTTTGGTTATATTACGTTATTGATGTATATAAAGGTCCCACGGAGACGGAGAAGCCAACTCGCCAGGAATGTTGTCAAATATTACCGCCGAGATGATAGGTTGGGTTAGGTTAGGTTATATTACGTTATTGATGTATATAAAGGTCCCACGGAGACGGAGAAGCCAACTCGCCAGGAATGTTGGCAAATATTACCGCCGAGATGATAGGTTGTGTTAGGTTAGTTTATATTACGTTATTGATGTATATAAAGGTCCCACGGAGACGTAGACGCCAACTCGCCAGGAATGTTGTCAAATATTACCGCCGAGATGATAGGTTGGGTTAGGTTAGGTTATATTACGTTAGTGATGTATATGAAGGTCAAACGGAGACGTAGAGGCCAACTCGCCACGAATGTTGTCAAATATTACCGCCGAGATGATAGGTTCGGTTAGGTTAGGTTATATGTCGTTATTGATGTATATGAAGGTCCCACGGAGACGGAGAAGCCAACTCGCCAGGAATGTTGTCAAATATTACCGCCGAGATGATAGGTTGGGTTAGGATAGGTTATATTATGTTATTGATGTATATAAAGGTCCCACGGAGACCTAGATGCCAACTCGCCAGGGATGTTTTCAAATATTACCGCCGAGATGATAGGTTGGGTTAGGTTAGGTTATATTACGTTATTGATGTATATAAAGGTCCCACGGAGACGGAGAAGCCAACTCCCCAGGAATGTTGTGAAATATTACCGGCGAAATGTTAGGTTGGGTTAGGTTACGTTATATTACGTTATTAATGTATATGCGGGTTACACGGAGACGAAGAGGCCAACTCGCCAGGAATGTTGTCAAATATTACAGCCGAGATGATTGGTTGGTTTAGGTTAGGTTATATTTCGTTACTGATGTATACGAAGGTTCCACGGAGACGTAGAGGCCATCTCGCCAGGAATGTTGTCAAATATTACCGCCGAGATGATAGGTTGGGTTAGGATAGGTCATATTTCGTTATTGAAGTATATAAAGGTCCCACGGAGACGTAGAGGCCAACTCGCCAGGTATGTTGTCAAATATTACCGCCGAGATGTTAGGTTGGGTTAGCCTAGCTTATATAATGTTATTTATGTATATAAAGATCCCACGGAGACGTAGAGGCCAACTCGCCAGAAATGTGGTCAAATATTACCGCCGAGATGATAGGTTGGGTTAGGTTAGGTTAAATTACGTTATTGATGTATATAAAGGTCCCACGGAGACGGAGAAGCCAACTCCCCAGGAATGTTGTCAAATATTACCGCCGAGATGATAGGTTGGGTTAGGTTAGTTTATATTACGTTATTGATGTATATAAAGGTCCCACGGAGACGTAGACGCCAACTCGCCAGGAATGTTGTCAAATATTACCGCCGAGATGATAGGTTGGGTTAGGTTAGGTTATATTACGTTAGTGATGTATATGAAGGTCAAACGGAGAAGTAGAGGCCGACTCGCCACGAATGTTGTCAAATATTACCGCCGAGATGATAGGTTCGGTTATCTTAGGTTATATCTCGTTATTGATGTATATGAAGGTCCCACGGAGACGTAGAGGCCAACTCGCCAGGTATGTTGTCAAATATTACCGCCGAGATGATAGGTTGGGTTAGGTTGCGTTATATTACGTTATTGATGTATATGAGGGTTACACGGAGACGTAGAGGCCAACTCGCCACGAGTGTTGTCAAATATTACCGCCGAGATGATTGGTTCGGTTAGGTTAGGTTATATGTCGTTATTGATGTATATGAAGGTCCCACGGAGACGGAGAAGCCAACTCGCCAGGAATGTTGTCAAATATTACCGCCGAGATGATAGGTTAGGTTAGGTTAGTTTATATTACGTTATTGATGTATATAAAGGTCCCACGGTGACGTAGACGCCAACTCGCCAGGAATGTTGTCAAATATTACCGCCGAGATGTTAGGTTGGGTTAGGTTAGGTTATATTACGTTAGTGATGTATATAAAGGTCCCACGGAGACCTAGATGCCAACTCGCCAGGGATGTTGTCAAATATTACCGCCGAGATGATAGGTTGGGTTAGGTTAGGTTATATTACGTTATTGATGTATATAAAGGTCCCACGGAGACGGAGAAGCCAACTCCCCAGGAATGTTGTCAAATATTACCGCCGAGATGATAGGTTGGGTTAGGTTAGTTTATATTACGTTATTGATGTATATAAAGGTCCCACGGAGACGTAGACGCCAACTCGCCAGGAATGTTGTCAAATATTACCGCCGAGATGATAGGTTGGGTTAGGTTAGGTTATATTACGTTAGTGATGTATATGAAGGTCAAACGGAGAAGTAGAGGCCGACTCGCCACGAATGTTGTCAAATATTACCGCCGAGATGATAGGTTCGGTTATCTTAGGTTATATCTCGTTATTGATGTATATGAAGGTCCCACGGAGACGTAGAGGCCAAATCGCCAGGTATGTTGTCAAATATTACCGCCGAGATGATAGGTTGGGTTAGGTTGCGTTATATTACGTTATTGATGTATATGAGGGTTACACGGAGACGTAGAGGCCAACTCGCCAGGAATGATGTCAAATATTACCGCAGAAATGTTACGTTGGGTTAGCTTTGGTTATATTACGTTATTGATGTATATAAAGGTCCCGAGGAGACGGAGAAGCCAACTCCCCAGTAATGTTGTCAAATATTACCGCCGAGATGATAGGTTGGGTTAGGTTAGTTTATATTACGTTATTGATGTATATAAAGGTCCCACGGAGACGTAGACGCCAACTCGCCAGGAATGTTGTCAAATATTACCGCCGAGATGATAGGTTGGGTTAGGTTAGGTTATATTACGTTAGTGATGTATATGAAGGTCCCACGGAGACGTAGACGCCAACTCGCCAGGAATGTTGTCAAATATTACCGCCGAGATGATAGGTTCGGTTAGATTAGGTTATATTACGTTAGTGATGTATATGAACGTCAAACGGAGACGGAGAAGCCAACTCCCCAGGAATGTTGTGAAATATTACCGGCGAGATGTTAGGTTGGGTTAGCTTTGGTTATATTACGTTATTGATGTATATAAAGGTCCCACGGAGACGGAGAAGCCAACTCGCCAGGAATGTTGTCAAATATTACCGCCGAGATGATAGGTTGGGTTAGGTTAGGTTATATTACGTTATTGATGTATATAAAGGTCCCACGGAGACGGAGAAGCCAACTCGCCAGGAATGTTGGCAAATATTACCGCCGAGATGATAGGTTGTGTTAGGTTAGTTTATATTACGTTATTGATGTATATAAAGGTCCCACGGTGACGTAGACGCCAACTCGCCAGGAATGTTGTCAAATATTACCGCCGAGATGATAGGTTGGGTTAGGTTAGGTTATATTACGTTAGTGATGTATATGAAGGTCAAACGGAGACGTAGAGGCCAACTCGCCACGAATGTTGTCAAATATTACGGCCGAGATGATAGGTTCGGTTAGGTTAGGTTATATGTCGCTATTGATGTATATGAAGGTCCCACGGAGACGGAGAAGCCTACTCGCCAGGAATGTTGTCAAATATTACCGCCGAGATGATAGGTTGGGTTAGGATAGGTTATATTATGTTATTGATGTATATAAAGGTCCCACGGAGACCTAGATGCCAACTCGCCAGGGATGTTTTCAAATATTACCGCCGAGATGATAGGTTGGGTTAGGTTAGGTTATATTACGTTATTGATGTATATAAAGGTCCCACGGAGACGGAGAAGCCAACTCCCCAGGAATGTTGTGAAATATTACCGGCGAAATGTTAGGTTGGGTTAGGTTACGTTATATTACGTTATTAATGTATATGCGGGTTACACGGAGACGAAGAGGCCAACTCGCCAGGAATGTTGTCAAATATTACAGCCGAGATGATTGGTTGGTTTAGGTTAGGTTATATTTCGTTACTGATGTATACGAAGGTTCCACGGAGACGTAGAGGCCATCTCGCCAGGAATGTTGTCAAATATTACCGCCGAGATGATAGGTTGGGTTAGGATAGGTCATATTTCGTTATTGAAGTATATAAAGGTCCCACGGAGACGTAGAGGCCAACTCGCCAGGTATGTTGTCAAATATTACCGCCGAGATGTTAGGTTGGGTTAGCCTAGCTTATATTATGTTATTTATGTATATAAAGATCCCACGGAGACGTAGAGGCCAACTCGCCAGAAATGTGGTCAAATATTACCGCCGAGATGATAGGTTGGGTTAGGTTAGGTTAAATTACGTTATTGATATATATGAACGTCAAACGGAGACGTAGAGGCCAACTCGCCACGAGTGTTGTCAAATATTACCGCCGAGATGATTGGTTCGGTTAGGTTAGGTTATATGTCGTTATTGATGTATATGAAGGTCCCACGGAGACGGAGAAGCCAACTCGCCAGGAATGTTGTCAAATATTACCGCCGAGACGATAGGTTAGGTTAGGTTAGTTTATATTACGTTATTGATGTATATAAAGGTCCCACGGTGACGTAGACGCCAACTCGCCAGGAATGTTGTCAAATATTACCGCCGAGATGTTAGGTTGGGTTAGGTTAGGTTATATTACGTTAGTGATGTATATAAAGGTCCCACGGAGACCTAGATGCCAACTCGCCAGGGATGTTGTCAAATATTACCGCCGAGATGATAGGTTGGGTTAGGTTAGGTTATATTACGTTATTGATGTATATAAAGGTCCCACGGAGACGGAGAAGCCAACTCCCCAGGAATGTTGTCAAATATTACCGCCGAGATGATAGGTTGGGTTAGGTTAGTTTATATTACGTTATTGATGTATATAAAGGTCCCACGGAGACGTAGACGCCAACTCGCCAGGAATGTTGTCAAATATTACCGCCGAGATGATAGGTTGAGTTAGGTTAGGTTATATTACGTTAGTGATGTATATGAAGGTCAAACGGAGAAGTAGAGGCCGACTCGCCACGAATGTTGTCAAATATTACCGCCGAGATGATAGGTTCGGTTATCTTAGGTTATATCTCGTTATTGATGTATATGAAGGTCCCACGGAGACGTAGAGGCCAACTCGCCAGGTATGTTGGCAAATATTACCGCCGAGATGATAGGTTGGGTTAGGTTGCGTTATATTACGTTATTGATGTATATGAGGGTTACACGGAGACGTAGAGGCCAACTCGCCACGAGTGTTGTCAAATATTACCGCCGAGATGATTGGTTCGGTTAGGTTAGGTTATATGTCGTTATTGATGTATATGAAGGTCCCACGGAGACGGAGAAGCCAACTCGCCAGGAATGTTGTCAAATATTACCGCCGAGATGATAGGTTAGGTTAGGTTAGTTTATATTACGTTATTGATGTATATAAAGGTCCCACGGTGACGTAGACGCCAACTCGCCAGGAATGTTGTCAAATATTACCGCCGAGATGTTAGGTTGGGTTAGGTTAGGTTATATTACGTTATTGATGTATATAAAGGTCCCACGGAGACGGAGAAGCCAACTCCCCAGTAATGTTGTGAAATATTACCGGCGAGATGTTAGGTTGGGTTAGGTTACGTTATATTACGTTATTAATGTATATGCGGGTTACACGGAGACGAAGAGGCCAACTCGCCAGGAATGTTGTCAAATATTACCGCCGAGATGATTGGTTGGTTTAGGTTAGGTTATATTTCGTTACTGATGTATACGAAGGTTCCACGGAGACGTAGAGGCCATCTCGCCAGGAATGTTGTCAAATATTACCGCCGAGATGATTGGTTCGGTTAGGTTAGGTTATATGTCGTTATTGATGTATATGAAGGTCCCACGGAGACGGAGAAGCCAACTCGCCAGGAATGTTGTCAAATATTACCGCCGAGATGATAGGTTGGGTTAGGTTAGTTTATATTACGTTATTGATGTATATAAAGGTCCCACGGTGACGTAGACGCCAACTCGCCAGGAATGTTGTCAAATATTACCGCCGAGATGTTAGGTTGGGTTAGGTTAGGTTATATTACGTTAGTGATGTATATAAAGGTCCCACGGAGACCTAGATGCCAACTCGCCAGGGATGTTGTCAAATATTACCGCCGAGATGATAGGTTGGGTTAGGTTAGGTTATATTACGTTATTGATGTATATAAAGGTCCCACGGAGACGGAGAAGCCAACTCCCCAGGAATGTTGTCAAATATTACCGCCGAGATGTTAGGTTGGGTTCGGTTAGGTTATATTACGTTAGTGATGTATATAAAGGTCCCACGGAGACCTAGATGCCAACTCGCCAGGGATGTTGTCAAATATTACCGCCGAGATGATAGGTTGGGTTAGGTTAGGTTATATTACGTTATTGATGTATATAAAGGTCCCACGGAGACGGAGAAGCCAACTCCCCAGGAATGTTGTCAAATATAACCGCCGAGATGTTAGGTTGGGTTAGGTTAGGTTATATTACGTTAGTGATGTATATAAAGGTCCCACGGAGACCTAGATGCCAACTCGCCAGGGATGTTGTCAAATATTACCGCCGAGATGATAGGTTGGGTTAGGTTAGGTTATATTACGTTATTGATGTATATAAAGGTCCCACGGAGACGGAGAAGCCAACTCCCCAGGAATGTTGTCAAATATTACCGCCGAGATGATAGGTTGGGTTAGGTTAGTTTATATTACGTTATTGATGTATATAAAGGTCCCACGGAGACGTAGACGCCAACTCGCCAGGAATGTTGTCAAATATTACCGCCGAGATGATAGGTTGGGTTAGGTTAGGTTATATTACGTTAGTGATGTATATGAAGGTCAAACGGAGAAGTAGAGGCCGACTCGCCACGAATGTTGTCAAATATTACCGCCGAGATGATAGGTTGGGTTAGGATAGGTCATATTTCGTTATTGAAGTATATAAAGGTCCCACGGAGACGTAGAGGCCAACTCGCCAGGTATGTTGTCAAATATTACCGCCGAGATGTTAGGTTGGGTTAGCCTAGCTTATATTATGTTATTTATGTATATAAAGATCCCACGGAGACGTAGAGGCCAACTCGCCAGAAATGTGGTCAAATATTACCGCCGAGATGATAGGTTGGGTTAGGTTAGGTTAAATTACGTTATTGATATATATGAACGTCAAACGGAGACGTAGAGGCCAACTCGCCACGAGTGTTGTCAAATATTACCGCCGAGATGATTGGTTCGGTTAGGTTAGGTTATATGTCGTTATTGATGTATATGAAGGTCCCACGGAGACGGAGAAGCCAACTCGCCAGGAATGTTGTCAAATATTACCGCCGAGACGATAGGTTAGGTTAGGTTAGTTTATATTACGTTATTGATGTATATAAAGGTCCCACGGTGACGTAGACGCCAACTCGCCAGGAATGTTGTCAAATATTACCGCCGAGATGTTAGGTTGGGTTAGGTTAGGTTATATTACGTTAGTGATGTATATAAAGGTCCCACGGAGACCTAGATGCCAACTCGCCAGGGATGTTGTCAAATATTACCGCCGAGATGATAGGTTGGGTTAGGTTAGGTTATATTACGTTATTGATGTATATAAAGGTCCCACGGAGACGGAGAAGCCAACTCCCCAGGAATGTTGTCAAATATTACCGCCGAGATGATAGGTTGGGTTAGGTTAGTTTATATTACGTTATTGATGTATATAAAGGTCCCACGGAGACGTAGACGCCAACTCGCCAGGAATGTTGTCAAATATTACCGCCGAGATGATAGGTTGAGTTAGGTTAGGTTATATTACGTTAGTGATGTATATGAAGGTCAAACGGAGAAGTAGAGGCCGACTCGCCACGAATGTTGTCAAATATTACCGCCGAGATGATAGGTTCGGTTATCTTAGGTTATATCTCGTTATTGATGTATATGAAGGTCCCACGGAGACGTAGAGGCCAACTCGCCAGGTATGTTGGCAAATATTACCGCCGAGATGATAGGTTGGGTTAGGTTGCGTTATATTACGTTATTGATGTATATGAGGGTTACACGGAGACGTAGAGGCCAACTCGCCACGAGTGTTGTCAAATATTACCGCCGAGATGATTGGTTCGGTTAGGTTAGGTTATATGTCGTTATTGATGTATATGAAGGTCCCACGGAGACGGAGAAGCCAACTCGCCAGGAATGTTGTCAAATATTACCGCCGAGATGATAGGTTAGGTTAGGTTAGTTTATATTACGTTATTGATGTATATAAAGGTCCCACGGTGACGTAGACGCCAACTCGCCAGGAATGTTGTCAAATATTACCGCCGAGATGTTAGGTTGGGTTAGGTTAGGTTATATTACGTTATTGATGTATATAAAGGTCCCACGGAGACGGAGAAGCCAACTCCCCAGTAATGTTGTGAAATATTACCGGCGAGATGTTAGGTTGGGTTAGGTTACGTTATATTACGTTATTAATGTATATGCGGGTTACACGGAGACGAAGAGGCCAACTCGCCAGGAATGTTGTCAAATATTACCGCCGAGATGATTGGTTGGTTTAGGTTAGGTTATATTTCGTTACTGATGTATACGAAGGTTCCACGGAGACGTAGAGGCCATCTCGCCAGGAATGTTGTCAAATATTACCGCCGAGATGATTGGTTCGGTTAGGTTAGGTTATATGTCGTTATTGATGTATATGAAGGTCCCACGGAGACGGAGAAGCCAACTCGCCAGGAATGTTGTCAAATATTACCGCCGAGATGATAGGTTGGGTTAGGTTAGTTTATATTACGTTATTGATGTATATAAAGGTCCCACGGTGACGTAGACGCCAACTCGCCAGGAATGTTGTCAAATATTACCGCCGAGATGTTAGGTTGGGTTAGGTTAGGTTATATTACGTTAGTGATGTATATAAAGGTCCCACGGAGACCTAGATGCAAACTCGCCAGGGATGTTGTCAAATATTACCGCCGAGATGATAGGTTGGGTTAGGTTAGGTTATATTACGTTATTGATGTATATAAAGGTCCCACGGAGACGGAGAAGCCAACTCCCCAGGAATGTTGTCAAATATTACCGCCGAGATGTTAGGTTGGGTTCGGTTAGGTTATATTACGTTAGTGATGTATATAAAGGTCCCACGGAGACCTAGATGCCAACTCGCCAGGGATGTTGTCAAATATTACCGCCGAGATGATAGGTTGGGTTAGGTTAGGTTATATTACGTTATTGATGTATATAAAGGTCCCACGGAGACGGAGAAGCCAACTCCCCAGGAATGTTGTCAAATATAACCGCCGAGATGTTAGGTTGGGTTAGGTTAGGTTATATTACGTTAGTGATGTATATAAAGGTCCCACGGAGACCTAGATGCCAACTCGCCAGGGATGTTGTCAAATATTACCGCCGAGATGATAGGTTGGGTTAGGTTAGGTTATATTACGTTATTGATGTATATAAAGGTCCCACGGAGACGGAGAAGCCAACTCCCCAGGAATGTTGTCAAATATTACCGCCGAGATGATAGGTTGGGTTAGGTTAGTTTATATTACGTTATTGATGTATATAAAGGTCCCACGGAGACGTAGACGCCAACTCGCCAGGAATGTTGTCAAATATTACCGCCGAGATGATAGGTTGGGTTAGGTTAGGTTATATTACGTTAGTGATGTATATGAAGGTCAAACGGAGAAGTAGAGGCCGACTCGCCACGAATGTTGTCAAATATTACCGCCGAGATGATAGGTTGGGTTAGGATAGGTCATATTTCGTTATTGAAGTATATAAAGGTCCCACGGAGACGTAGAGGCCAACTCGCCAGGTATGTTGTCAAATATTACCGCCGAGATGTTAGGTTGGGTTAGCCTAGCTTATATTATGTTATTTATGTATATAAAGATCCCACGGAGACGTAGAGGCCAACTCGCCAGAAATGTGGTCAAATATTACCGCCGAGATGATAGGTTGGGTTAGGTTAGGTTAAATTACGTTATTGATATATATGAACGTCAAACGGAGACGTAGAGGCCAACTCGCCACGAGTGTTGTCAAATATTACCGCCGAGATGATTGGTTCGGTTAGGTTAGGTTATATGTCGTTATTGATGTATATGAAGGTCCCACGGAGACGGAGAAGCCAACTCGCCAGGAATGTTGTCAAATATTACCGCCGAGACGATAGGTTAGGTTAGGTTAGTTTATATTACGTTATTGATGTATATAAAGGTCCCACGGTGACGTAGACGCCAACTCGCCAGGAATGTTGTCAAATATTACCGCCGAGATGTTAGGTTGGGTTAGGTTAGGTTATATTACGTTAGTGATGTATATAAAGGTCCCACGGAGACCTAGATGCCAACTCGCCAGGGATGTTGTCAAATATTACCGCCGAGATGATAGGTTGGGTTAGGTTAGGTTATATTACGTTATTGATGTATATAAAGGTCCCACGGAGACGGAGAAGCCAACTCCCCAGGAATGTTGTCAAATATTACCGCCGAGATGATAGGTTGGGTTAGGTTAGTTTATATTACGTTATTGATGTATATAAAGGTCCCACGGAGACGTAGACGCCAACTCGCCAGGAATGTTGTCAAATATTACCGCCGAGATGATAGGTTGAGTTAGGTTAGGTTATATTACGTTAGTGATGTATATGAAGGTCAAACGGAGAAGTAGAGGCCGACTCGCCACGAATGTTGTCAAATATTACCGCCGAGATGATAGGTTCGGTTATCTTAGGTTATATCTCGTTATTGATGTATATGAAGGTCCCACGGAGACGTAGAGGCCAACTCGCCAGGTATGTTGGCAAATATTACCGCCGAGATGATAGGTTGGGTTAGGTTGCGTTATATTACGTTATTGATGTATATGAGGGTTACACGGAGACGTAGAGGCCAACTCGCCACGAGTGTTGTCAAATATTACCGCCGAGATGATTGGTTCGGTTAGGTTAGGTTATATGTCGTTATTGATGTATATGAAGGTCCCACGGAGACGGAGAAGCCAACTCGCCAGGAATGTTGTCAAATATTACCGCCGAGATGATAGGTTAGGTTAGGTTAGTTTATATTACGTTATTGATGTATATAAAGGTCCCACGGTGACGTAGACGCCAACTCGCCAGGAATGTTGTCAAATATTACCGCCGAGATGTTAGGTTGGGTTAGGTTAGGTTATATTACGTTATTGATGTATATAAAGGTCCCACGGAGACGGAGAAGCCAACTCCCCAGTAATGTTGTGAAATATTACCGGCGAGATGTTAGGTTGGGTTAGGTTACGTTATATTACGTTATTAATGTATATGCGGGTTACACGGAGACGAAGAGGCCAACTCGCCAGGAATGTTGTCAAATATTACCGCCGAGATGATTGGTTGGTTTAGGTTAGGTTATATTTCGTTACTGATGTATACGAAGGTTCCACGGAGACGTAGAGGCCATCTCGCCAGGAATGTTGTCAAATATTACCGCCGAGATGATTGGTTCGGTTAGGTTAGGTTATATGTCGTTATTGATGTATATGAAGGTCCCACGGAGACGGAGAAGCCAACTCGCCAGGAATGTTGTCAAATATTACCGCCGAGATGATAGGTTGGGTTAGGTTAGTTTATATTACGTTATTGATGTATATAAAGGTCCCACGGTGACGTAGACGCCAACTCGCCAGGAATGTTGTCAAATATTACCGCCGAGATGTTAGGTTGGGTTAGGTTAGGTTATATTACGTTAGTGATGTATATAAAGGTCCCACGGAGACCTAGATGCCAACTCGCCAGGGATGTTGTCAAATATTACCGCCGAGATGATAGGTTGGGTTAGGTTAGGTTATATTACGTTATTGATGTATATAAAGGTCCCACGGAGACGGAGAAGCCAACTCCCCAGGAATGTTGTCAAATATTACCGCCGAGATGTTAGGTTGGGTTCGGTTAGGTTATATTACGTTAGTGATGTATATAAAGGTCCCACGGAGACCTAGATGCCAACTCGCCAGGGATGTTGTCAAATATTACCGCCGAGATGATAGGTTGGGTTAGGTTAGGTTATATTACGTTATTGATGTATATAAAGGTCCCACGGAGACGGAGAAGCCAACTCCCCAGGAATGTTGTCAAATATAACCGCCGAGATGTTAGGTTGGGTTAGGTTAGGTTATATTACGTTAGTGATGTATATAAAGGTCCCACGGAGACCTAGATGCCAACTCGCCAGGGATGTTGTCAAATATTACCGCCGAGATGATAGGTTGGGTTAGGTTAGGTTATATTACGTTATTGATGTATATAAAGGTCCCACGGAGACGGAGAAGCCAACTCCCCAGGAATGTTGTCAAATATTACCGCCGAGATGATAGGTTGGGTTAGGTTAGTTTATATTACGTTATTGATGTATATAAAGGTCCCACGGAGACGTAGACGCCAACTCGCCAGGAATGTTGTCAAATATTACCGCCGAGATGATAGGTTGGGTTAGGTTAGGTTATATTACGTTAGTGATGTATATGAAGGTCAAACGGAGAAGTAGAGGCCGACTCGCCACGAATGTTGTCAAATATTACCGCCGAGATGATAGGTTGGGTTAGGTTAGGTTATATTACGTTAGTGATGTATATGAAGGTCCCACGGAGACGTAGACGCCAACTCGCCAGGAATGTTGTCAAATATTACCGCCGAGATGATAGGTTCGGTTAGGTTAGGTTATATTACGTTAGTGATGTATATGAAGGTCCCACGGAGACGTAGAGGCCAACTCGCCAGGTATGTTGTCAAATATTACCGCCGAGATGATAGGTTGGGTTAGGTTGCGTTATATTACGTTATTGATGTATATGAGGGTTACACGGAGACGTAGAGGCCAACTCGCCAGGAATGATGTCAAATATTACCGCAGAGATGTTACGTTGGGTTAGGTTAGGTTATATTACGTTATTGATGTATATAAAGGTCCCAAGGAGACGCAGAGCCCAACAAGCCAGGAATGTGGTCAAATATTACCGCCGAGATGTTACATTGGGTTAGGCTAGCTTGTATTATGTTATTTATGTATATAAAGGTCCCACGGAGACGTAGAGGCCAACTCGCCAGGAATGTTGTCAAATATTACCGCCGAGATGATAGGTTCGGTTAGGTTAGGTTATATGTCGTTATTGATGTATATGAAGGTCCCACGGAGACGGAGAAGCCAACTCGCCAGGAATGTTGTCAAATATTACCGCCGAGATGATAGGTTGGTTTAGGATAGGTTATATTACGTTATTGATGTATATAAAGGTCCCACGGAGACCTAGATGCCAACTCGCCAGGGATGTTGTCAAATATTACCGCCGAGATGATAGGTTGGGTTAGGTTAGGTTATATTACGTTATTGATGTATATAAAGGTCCCACGGAGACCTAGATGCCAACTCGCCAGGGATGTTGTCAAATATTACCGCCGAGATGATAGGTTGGGTTAGGTTAGGTTATATTACGTTATTGATGTATATAAAGGTCCCACGGAGACGGAGAAGCCAACTCCCCAGGAATGTTGTCAAATATTACCGCCGAGATGTTAGGTTGGGTTAGGTTAGGTTATATTACGTTAGTGATGTATATAAAGGTCCCACGGAGACCTAGATGCCAACTCGCCAGGGATGTTGTCAAATATTACCGCCGAGATGATAGGTTGGGTTAGGTTAGGTTATATTACGTTATTGATGTATATAAAGGTCCCACGGAGACGGAGAAGCCAACTCCCCAGGAATGTTGTCAAATATTACCGCCGAGATGTTAGGTTGGGTTAGGTTAGGTTATATTACGTTAGTGATGTATATAAAGGTCCCACGGAGACCTAGATGCCAACTCGCCAGGGATGTTGTCAAATATTACCGCCGAGATGATAGGTTGGGTTAGGTTAGGTTATATTACGTTATTGATGTATATAAAGGTCCCACGGAGACGGAGAAGCCAACTCCCCAGGAATGTTGTCAAATATTACCGCCGAGATGTTAGGTTGGGTTAGGTTAGGTTATATTACGTTAGTGATGTATATAAAGGTCCCACGGAGACCTAGATGCCAACTCGCCAGGGATGTTGTCAAATATTACCGCCGAGATGATAGGTTGGGTTAGGTTAGGTTATATTACGTTATTGATGTATATAAAGGTCCCACGGAGACGGAGAAGCCAACTCCCCAGGAATGTTGTCAAATATTACCGCCGAGATGATAGGTTGGGTTAGGTTAGTTTATATTACGTTATTGATGTATATAAAGGTCCCACGGAGACGTAGACGCCAACTCGCCAGGAATGTTGTCAAATATTACCGCCGAGATGATAGGTTGGGTTAGGTTAGGTTATATTACGTTAGTGATGTATATGAAGGTCAAACGGAGAAGTAGAGGCCGACTCGCCACGAATGTTGTCAAATATTACCGCCGAGATGATAGGTTCGGTTATCTTAGGTTATATCTCGTTATTGATGTATATGAAGGTCCCACGGAGACGTAGAGGCCAACTCGCCAGGAATGTTGTCAAATAATACCGCCGAGATGATAGGTTCGGTTAGGTTAGGTTATATTACGTTAGTGATGTATATGAAGGTCCCACGGAGACGTAGAGGCCAACTCGCCAGGTATGTTGTCAAATATTACCGCCGAGATGATAGGTTGGGTTAGGTTAGGTTATATTACGTTAGTGATGTATATAAAGGTCCCACGGAGACCTAGATGCCAACTCGCCAGGGATGTTGTCAAATATTACCGCCGAGATGATAGGTTGGGTTAGGTTAGGTTATATTACGTTATTGATGTATATAAAGGTCCCACGGAGACGGAGAAGCCAACTCCCCAGGAATGTTGTCAAATATTACCGCCGAGATGTTAGGTTGGGTTAGGTTAGGTTATATTACGTTAGTGATGTATATAAAGGTCCCACGGAGACCTAGATGCCAACTCGCCAGGGATGTTGTCAAATATTACCGCCGAGATGATAGGTTGGGTTAGGTTAGGTTATATTACGTTCTTGATGTATATAAAGGTCCCACGGAGACGGAGAAGCCAACTCCCCAGGAATGTTGTCAAATATTACCGCCGAGATGATAGGTTCGGTTATCTTATGTTATATCTCGTTATTGATGTATATGAAGGTCCCACGGAGACGTAGAGGCCAACTCGCCAGGAATGTTGTCAAATAATACCGCCGAGATGATAGGTTCGGTTAGGTTAGGTTATATTACGTTAGTGATGTATATGAAGGTGCCACGGAGACGTAGAGGCCAACTCGCCAGGTATGTTGTCAAATATTACCGCCGAGATGATAGGTTGGGTTAGGTTGCGTTATATTACGTTATTGATGTATATGAGGGTTACACGGAGACGTAGAGGCCAACTCGCCATAAATGTGGTCAAATATTACCGCCGAGATGATAGGTTGGGTTAGGTTAGGTTATATTACGTTGTTGATATATATGAACGTCAAACGGAGACGTAGAGGCCAACTCGCCACGAGTGTTGTCAAATATTACCGCCGAGATGATTGGTTCGGTTAGGTTAGGTTATATGTCGTTATTGATGTATATGAAGGTCCCACGGAGACGGAGAAGCCAACTCGCCAGGAATGTTGTCAAATATTACCGCCGAGATGATAGGTTGGGTTAGGTTAGTTTATATTACGTTATTGATGTATATAAAGGTCCCACGGTGACGTAGACGCCAACTCGCCAGGAATGTTGTCAAATATTACCGCCGAGATGATAGGTTGGGTTAGGTTAGTTTATATTACGTTATTGATGTATATAAAGGTCCCACGGAGACGTAGACGCCAACTCGCCAGGAATGTTGTCAAATATTACCGCCGAGATGATAGGTTGGGTTAGGTTAGGTTATATTACGTTAGTGATGTATATGAAGGTCAAACGGAGAAGTAGAGGCCGACTCGCCACGAATGTTGTCAAATATTACCGCCGAGATGATAGGTTCGGTTATCTTAGGTTATATCTCGTTATTGATGTATATGAAGGTCCCACGGAGACGTAGAGGCCAACTCGCCAGGAATGTTGTCAAATAATACCGCCGAGATGATAGGTTCGGTTAGGTTAGGTTATATTACGTTAGTGATGTATATGAAGGTGCCACGGAGACGTAGAGGCCAACTCGCCAGGTATGTTGTCAAATATTACCGCCGAGATGATAGGTTGGGTTAGGTTGCGTTATATTACGTTATTGATGTATATGAGGGTTACACGGAGACGTAGAGGCCAACTCGCCATAAATGTGGTCAAATATTACCGCCGAGATGATAGGTTGGGTTAGGTTAGGTTATATTACGTTGTTGATATATATGAACGTCAAACGGAGACGTAGAGGCCAACTCGCCACGAGTGTTGTCAAATATTACCGCCGAGATGATTGGTTCGGTTAGGTTAGGTTATATGTCGTTATTGATGTATATGAAGGTCCCACGGAGACGGAGAAGCCAACTCGCCAGGAATGTTGTCAAATATTACCGCCGAGATGATAGGTTGGGTTAGGTTAGTTTATATTACGTTATTGATGTATATAAAGGTCCCACGGAGACGTAGACGCCAACTCGCCAGGAATGTTGTCAAATATTACCGCCGAGATGTTAGGTTGGGTTAGGTTAGGTTATATTACGTTAGTGATGTATATGAAGGTCAAACGGAGAAGTAGAGGCCGACTCGCCACGAATGTTGTCAAATATTACCGCCGAGATGATAGGTTCGGTTATCTTAGGTTATATCTCGTTATTGATGTATATGAAGGTCCCACGGAGACGTAGAGGCCAACTCGCCAGGAATGTTGTCAAATATTACCGCCGAGATGATAGGTTCGGTTAGGTTAGGTTATATTACGTTAGTGATGTATATGAAGGTTCCACGGAGACGTAGAGGCCAACTCGCCAGGTATGTTGTCAAATATTACCGCCGAGATGATAGGTTGGGTTAGGTTGCGTTATATTACGTTATTGATGTATATGAGGGTTACACGGAGACGTAGAGGCCAACTCGCCAGGAATGATGTCAAATATTACCGCAGAGATGTTACGTTGGGTTAGGTTAGGTTATATTACGTTATTGATGTATATAAAGATCCCAAGGAGACGCAGAGCCCAACAAGCCAGGAATGTGGTCAAATATTACCGCCGAGATGTTACATTGGGTTAGGCTAGCTTGTATTATGTTATTTATGTATATAAAGATCCCACGGAGACGTAGAGGCCAACTCGCCAGGAATGTTGTCAAATATATCCGCCGAGATGATAGGTTGGGTTAGGTTAGGTTAAATTACGTTATTGATGTATATGAACGTCAAACGGAGACGGAGAAGCCAACTCCCCAGGAATGTTGTGAAATATTACCGGCGAGATGTTAGGTTGGGTTAGCTTTGGTTATATTACGTTATTGATGTATATAAAGGTCCCACGGAGACGGAGAAGCCAACTCGCCAGGAATGTTGTCAAATATTACCGCCGAGATGATAGGTTGGGTTAGGTTAGGTTATATTACGTTATTGATGTATATAAAGGTCCCACGGAGACGGAGAAGCCAACTCGCCAGGAATGTTGGCAAATATTACCGCCGAGATGATAGGTTGTGTTAGGTTAGTTTATATTACGTTATTGATGTATATAAAGGTCCCACGGAGACGTAGACGCCAACTCGCCAGGAATGTTGTCAAATATTACCGCCGAGATGATAGGTTGGGTTAGGTTAGGTTATATTACGTTAGTGATGTATATGAAGGTCAAACGGAGACGTAGAGGCCGACTCGCCACGAATGTTGTCAAATATTACCGCCGAGATGATAGGTTCGGTTAGGTTAGGTTATATCTCGTTATTGATGTATATGAAGGTCCCACGGAGACGTAGAGGCCAACTCGCCAGGTATGTTGTCAAATATTACCGCCGAGATGATAGGTTGGGTTAGGTTAGTTTATATTACGTTATTGATGTATATAAAGGTCCCACGGAGACGTAGACGCCAACTCGCCAGGAATGTTGTCAAATATTACCGCCGAGATGATAGGTTGGGTTAGGTTAGGTTATATTACGTTAGTGATGTATATAAAGGTCACACGGAGACCTAGATGCCAACTCGCCAGGGATGTTGTCAAATATTACCGCCGAGATGATAGGTTGGGTTAGGTTAGGTTATATTACGTTATTGATGTATATAAAGGTCCCACGGAGACGGAGAAGCCAACTCCCCAGGAATGTTGTCAAATATTACCGCCGAGATGATAGGTTGGGTTAGGTTAGTTTATATTACGTTATTGATGTATATAAAGGTCCCACGGAGACGTAGACGCCAACTCGCCAGGAATGTTGTCAAATATTACCGCCGAGATGATAGGTTGGGTTAGGTTAGGTTATATTACGTTAGTGATGTATATGAAGGTCAAACGGAGACGTAGAGGCCGACTCGCCACGAATGTTGTCAAATATTACCGCCGAGATGATAGGTTCGGTTAGGTTAGGTTATATCTCGTTATTGATGTATATGAAGGTCCCACGGAGACGTAGAGGCCAACTCGCCAGGTATGTTGTCAAATATTACCGCCGAGATGATAGGTTGGGTTAGGTTGCGTTATATTACGTTATTGATGTATATGAGGGTTACACGGAGACGTAGAGGCCAACTCGCCAGGAATGATGTCAAATATTACCGCAGAGATGTTAGGTTGGGTTAGGTTAGGTTATATTACGTTATTGATGTATATAAAGGTCCCAAGGAGACGCAGAGCCCAACAAGCCAGGAATGTTGTCAAATATTACCGCCGAGATGTTACATTGGGTTAGGCTAGCTTATATTATGTTATTTATGTATATAAAGGTCCCACGGAGACGGAGAAGCCAACTCGCCAGGAATGTTGGCAAATATTACCGCCGAGATGACAGGTTGTGTTAGATTAGTTTATATTACGTTATTGATGTATATAAAGGTCCCACGGAGACGTAGACGCCAACTCGCCAGGAATGTTGTCAAATATTACCGCCGAGATGATAGGTTGGGTTAGGTTAGGTTATATTACGTTAGTGATGTATATGAAGGTCAAAAGGAGACGGAGAAGCCAACTCGCCACGAATGTTGTCAAATATTACCGCCGAGATGATAGGTTGGGTTAGGTTGCGTTATATTACGTTATTGATGTATATGAGGGTTACACGGAGACGTAGAGGCCAACTCGCCACGAGTGTTGTCAAATATTACCGCCGAGATGTTAGGTTGGGTTAGCCTAGCTTATATTATGTTATTTATGTATATAAAGATCCCACGGAGACGTAGAGGCCAACTCGCCAGGAATGTTGTCAAATATTACCGCCGAGATGATAGGTTGGGTTAGGTTAGGTTATATTACGTTATTGATGTATATAAAGGTCCCACGGAGACGGAGAAGCCAACTCGCCAGGAATGTTGGCAAATATTACCGCCGAGATGATAGGTTGTGTTAGGTTAGTTTATATTACGTTATTGATGTATATAAAGGTCCCACGGAGACGTAGACGCCAACTCGCCAGGAATGTTGTCAAATATTACCGCCGAGATGATAGGTTGGGTTAGGTTAGGTTATATTACGTTAGTGATGTATATGAAGGTCAAACGGAGACGTAGAGGCCGACTCGCCACGAATGTTGTCAAATATTACCGCCGAGATGATAGGTTCGGTTAGGTTAGGTTATATCTCGTTATTGATGTATATGAAGGTCCCACGGAGACGTAGAGGCCAACTCGCCAGGTATGTTGTCAAATATTACCGCCGAGATGATAGGTTGGGTTAGGTTGCGTTATATTACGTTATTGATGTATATGAGGGTTACACGGAGACGTAGAGGCCAACTCGCCAGGAATGATGTCAAATATTACCGCAGAGATGTTAGGTTGGGTTAGGTTAGATTATATTACGTTATTGATGTATATAAAGGTCCCAAGGAGACGCAGAGCCCAACAAGCCAGGAATGTTGTCAAATATTACCGCCGAGATGTTACATTGGGTTAGGCTAGCTTATATTATGTTATTTATGTATATAAAGGTCCCACGGAGACGGAGAAGCCAACTCGCCAGGAATGTTGGCAAATATTACCGCCGAGATGATAGGTTGTGTTAGATTAGTTTATATTACGTTATTGATGTATATAAAGGTACCACGGAGACGTAGACGCCAACTCGCCAGGAATGTTGTCAAATATTACCGCCGAGATGATAGGTTGGGTTAGGTTAGGTTATATTACGTTAGTGATGTATATGAAGGTCAAACGGAGACGGAGAAGCCAACTCGCCACGAATGTTGTCAAATATTACCGCCGAGATGATAGGTTGGGTTAGGTTGCGTTATATTACGTTATTGATGTATATGAGGGTTACACGGAGACGTAGAGGCCAACTCGCCACGAGTGTTGTCAAATATTACCGCCGAGATGTTAGGTTGGGTTAGCCTAGCTTATATTATGTTATTTATGTATATAAAGATCCCACGGAGACGTAGAGGCCAACTCGCCAGAAATGTGGTCAAATATTACCGCCGAGATGATAGGTTGGGTTAGGTTAGGTTAAATTACGTTATTGATATATATGAACGTCAAACGGAGACGTAGAGGCCAACTCGCCACGAGTGTTGTCAAATATTACCGCCGAGATGATTGGTTCGGTTAGGTTAGTTTATATTACGTTATTGATGTATATAAAGGTCCCACGGAGACGGAGAAGCCAACTCGCCAGGAATGTTGTCAAATATTACCGCCGAGATGATAGGTTGGGTTAGGTTAGGTTATATTACGTTAGTGATGTATATGAAGGTCAAACGGAGAAGTAGAGGCCGACTCGCCACGAATGTTGTCAAATATTACCGCCGAGATGATAGGTTCGGTTATCTTAGGTTATATCTCGTTATTGATGTATATGAAGGTCCCACGGAGACTCAGAGGCCAACTCGCCAGGAATGTTGTCAAATATTACCGCCGAGATGATAGGTTCGGTTAGGTTAGGTTATATTACGTTAGTGATGTATATGAAGGTCCCACGGAGACGTAGAGGCCAACTCGCCAGGTATGTTGTCAAATATTACCGCCGAGATGATAGGTTGGGTTAGGTTGCGTTATATTACGTTATTGATGTATATGAGGGTTACACGGAGACGTAGAGGCCAACTCGCCAGTAATGTTGTCAAATATTACCGCCGAGATGATAGGTTGGGTTAGGTTAGGTTAAATTACGTTATTGATGTATGTGAACGTCAAACGGAGACGGAGAAGCCAACTCCCCAGGAATGTTGTGAAATATTACCGGCGAGATGTTAGGTTGGGTTAGCTTTGGTTATATTACGTTATTGATGTATATAAAGGTCCCACGGAGACGGATAAGCCAACTCGCCAGGAATGTTGTCAAATATTACCGCCGAGATGATAGGTTGGGTTAGGTTAGGTTATATTACGTTATTGATGTATATAAAGGTCCCACGGAGACGGAGAACCCAACTCGCCAGGAATGTTGGCAAATATTACCGCCGAGATGATAGGTTGTGTTAGGTTAGTTTATATTACGTTATTGATGTATATAAAGGTCCCACGGAGACGTAGACGCCAACTCGCCAGGAATGTTGTCAAATATTACCGCCGAGATGATAGGTTGGGTTAGGTTAGGTTATATTACGTTAGTGATGTATATGAAGGTCAAACGGAGACGTAGAGGCCAAGTCGCCACGAATGTTGTCAAATATTACCGCCGAGATGATAGGTTCGGTTAGGTTAGGTTATATGTCGTTATTGATGTATATGAAGGTCCCACGGAGACGGAGAAGCCAACTCGCCAGGAATGTTGGCAAATATTACCGCCGAGATGATAGGTTGTGTTAGATTAGTTTATATTACGTGATTGATGTATATAAAGGTACCACGGAGACGTAGACGCCAACTCGCCAGGAATGTTGTCAAATATTACCGCCGAGATGATAGGTTGGGTTAGGTTAGGTTATATTACGTTAGTGATGTATATGAAGGTCAAACGGAGACGGAGAAGCCAACTCGCCACGAATGTTGTCAAATATTACCGCCGAGATGATAGGTTGGGTTAGGTTGCGTTATATTACGTTATTGATGTATATGAGGGTTACACGGAGACGTAGAGGCCAACTCGCCACGAGTGTTGTCAAATATTACCGCCGAGATGTTAGGTTGGGTTAGCCTAGCTTATATTATGTTATTTATGTATATAAAGATCCCACGGAGACGTAGAGGCCAACTCGCCAGAAATGTGGTCAAATATTACCGCCGAGATGATAGGTTGGGTTAGGTTAGGTTAAATTACGTTATTGATATATATGAACGTCAAACGGAGACGTAGAGGCCAACTCGCCACGAGTGTTGTCAAATATTACCGCCGAGATGATTGGTTCGGTTAGGTTAGTTTATATTACGTTATTGATGTATATAAAGGTCCCACGGAGACGGAGAAGCCAACTCGCCAGGAATGTTGTCAAATATTACCGCCGAGATGATAGGTTGGGTTAGGTTAGGTTATATTACGTTAGTGATGTATATGAAGGTCAAACGGAGAAGTAGAGGCCGACTCGCCACGAATGTTGTCAAATATTACCGCCGAGATGATAGGTTCGGTTATCTTAGGTTATATCTCGTTATTGATGTATATGAAGGTCCCACGGAGACTCAGAGGCCAACTCGCCAGGAATGTTGTCAAATATTACCGCCGAGATGATAGGTTCGGTTAGGTTAGGTTATATTACGTTAGTGATGTATATGAAGGTCCCACGGAGACGTAGAGGCCAACTCGCCAGGTATGTTGTCAAATATTACCGCCGAGATGATAGGTTGGGTTAGGTTGCGTTATATTACGTTATTGATGTATATGAGGGTTACACGGAGACGTAGAGGCCAACTCGCCAGTAATGTTGTCAAATATTACCGCCGAGATGATAGGTTGGGTTAGGTTAGGTTAAATTACGTTATTGATGTATGTGAACGTCAAACGGAGACGGAGAAGCCAACTCCCCAGGAATGTTGTGAAATATTACCGGCGAGATGTTAGGTTGGGTTAGCTTTGGTTATATTACGTTATTGATGTATATAAAGGTCCCACGGAGACGGATAAGCCAACTCGCCAGGAATGTTGTCAAATATTACCGCCGAGATGATAGGTTGGGTTAGGTTAGGTTATATTACGTTATTGATGTATATAAAGGTCCCACGGAGACGGAGAACCCAACTCGCCAGGAATGTTGGCAAATATTACCGCCGAGATGATAGGTTGTGTTAGGTTAGTTTATATTACGTTATTGATGTATATAAAGGTCCCACGGAGACGTAGACGCCAACTCGCCAGGAATGTTGTCAAATATTACCGCCGAGATGATAGGTTGGGTTAGGTTAGGTTATATTACGTTAGTGATGTATATGAAGGTCAAACGGAGACGTAGAGGCCAAGTCGCCACGAATGTTGTCAAATATTACCGCCGAGATGATAGGTTCGGTTAGGTTAGGTTATATGTCGTTATTGATGTATATGAAGGTCCCACGGAGACGGAGAAGCCAACTCGCCAGGAATGTTGGCAAATATTACCGCCGAGATGATAGGTTGTGTTAGATTAGTTTATATTACGTGATTGATGTATATAAAGGTACCACGGAGACGTAGACGCCAACTCGCCAGGAATGTTGTCAAATATTACCGCCGAGATGATAGGTTGGGTTAGGTTAGGTTATATTACGTTAGTGATGTATATGAAGGTCAAACGGAGACGGAGAAGCCAACTCGCCACGAATGTTGTCAAATATTACCGCCGAGATGATAGGTTGGGTTAGGTTGCGTTATATTACGTTATTGATGTATATGAGGGTTACACGGAGACGTAGAGGCCAACTCGCCACGAGTGTTGTCAAATATTACCGCCGAGATGTTAGGTTGGGTTAGCCTAGCTTATATTATGTTATTTATGTATATAAAGATCCCACGGAGACGTAGAGGCCAACTCGCCAGAAATGTGGTCAAATATTACCGCCGAGATGATAGGTTGGGTTAGGTTAGGTTAAATTACGTTATTGATATATATGAACGTCAAACGGAGACGTAGAGGCCAACTCGCCACGAGTGTTGTCAAATATTACCGCCGAGATGATTGGTTCGGTTAGGTTAGTTTATATTACGTTATTGATGTATATAAAGGTCCCACGGAGACGGAGAAGCCAACTCGCCAGGAATGTTGTCAAATATTACCGCCGAGATGATAGGTTGGGTTAGGTTAGGTTATATTACGTTAGTGATGTATATGAAGGTCAAACGGAGAAGTAGAGGCCGACTCGCCACGAATGTTGTCAAATATTACCGCCGAGATGATAGGTTCGGTTATCTTAGGTTATATCTCGTTATTGATGTATATGAAGGTCCCACGGAGACTCAGAGGCCAACTCGCCAGGAATGTTGTCAAATATTACCGCCGAGATGATAGGTTCGGTTAGGTTAGGTTATATTACGTTAGTGATGTATATGAAGGTCCCACGGAGACGTAGAGGCCAACTCGCCAGGTATGTTGTCAAATATTACCGCCGAGATGATAGGTTGGGTTAGGTTGCGTTATATTACGTTATTGATGTATATGAGGGTTACACGGAGACGTAGAGGCCAACTCGCCAGTAATGTTGTCAAATATTACCGCCGAGATGATAGGTTGGGTTAGGTTAGGTTAAATTACGTTATTGATGTATGTGAACGTCAAACGGAGACGGAGAAGCCAACTCCCCAGGAATGTTGTGAAATATTACCGGCGAGATGTTAGGTTGGGTTAGCTTTGGTTATATTACGTTATTGATGTATATAAAGGTCCCACGGAGACGGATAAGCCAACTCGCCAGGAATGTTGTCAAATATTACCGCCGAGATGATAGGTTGGGTTAGGTTAGGTTATATTACGTTATTGATGTATATAAAGGTCCCACGGAGACGGAGAACCCAACTCGCCAGGAATGTTGGCAAATATTACCGCCGAGATGATAGGTTGTGTTAGGTTAGTTTATATTACGTTATTGATGTATATAAAGGTCCCACGGAGACGTAGACGCCAACTCGCCAGGAATGTTGTCAAATATTACCGCCGAGATGATAGGTTGGGTTAGGTTAGGTTATATTACGTTAGTGATGTATATGAAGGTCAAACGGAGACGTAGAGGCCAAGTCGCCACGAATGTTGTCAAATATTACCGCCGAGATGATAGGTTCGGTTAGGTTAGGTTATATGTCGTTATTGATGTATATGAAGGTCCCACGGAGACGGAGAAGCCAACTCGCCAGGAATGTTGTCAAATATTACCGCCGAGATGATAGGTTGGGTTAGGATAGGTTATATTATGTTATTGATGTATATAAAGGTCCCACGGAGACCTAGATGCCAACTCGCCAGGGATGTTGTCAAATATTACCGCCGAGATGATAGGTTGGGATAGGTTAGGTTATATTACGTTATTGATGTATATAAAGGTCCCACGGAGACGGAGAAGCCAACTCCCCAGGAATGTTGTGAAATATTACCGGCAAGATGTTAGGTTGGGTTAGGTTACGTTATATTACGTTATTAATGTATATGCGGGTTACACGGAGACGAAGAGGCCAACTCGCCAGGAATGTTGTCAAATATTACCGCCGAGATGATTGGTTGGTTTAGGTTAGGTTATATTTCGTTACTGATGTATACGAAGGTTCCACGGAGACGTAGAGGCCATCTCGCCAGGAATGTTGTCAAATATTACCGCCGAGATGATAGGTTGGGTTAGGACAGGTTATATTTCGTTATTGAAGTATATAAAGGTCCCACGGAGACGTAGAGGCCAACTCGCCAGGTATGTTGTCAAATATTACCGCCGAGATGATACGTTGGGTTAGGTTAGTTTATATTATGTTATTTATGTATATAAAGGTCCCACGGAGACGGAGAAGCCAACTTGCCAGGAATGTTGGCAAATATTACCGCCGAGATGATAGGTTGTGTTAGATTAGTTTATATTACGTTATTGATGTATATAAAGGTCCCACGGAGACCTAGATGCCAACTCGCCAGGGATGTTGTCAAATATTACCGCCGAGATGATAGGTTGGGTTAGGTTAGGTTATATTACGTTATTGATGTATATAAAGGTCCCACGGAGACGGAGAAGCCAACTCCCCAGGAATGTTGTCAAATATTACCGCCGAGATGATAGGTTGGGTTAGGTTAGTTTATATTACGTTATTGATGTATATAAAGGTCCCACGGAGACGTAGACGCCAACTCGCCAGGAATGTTGTCAAATATTACCGCCGAGATCATAGGTTCGGTTAGGTTAGGTTATATTACGTTAGTGATGTATATGAAGGTCCCACGGAGTCGTAGACGCCAACTCGCCAGGAATGTTGTCAAATATTACCGCCGAGATGATAGGTTCGGTTAGGTTAGGTTATATTACGTTAGTGATGTATATGAAGGTCCCACGGAGACGTAGAGGCCAACTCGCCAGGTATGTTGTCAAATATTACCGCCGAGATGATAGGTTGGGTTAGGTTGCGTTATATTACGTTATTGATGTATATGAGGGTTACACGGAGACGTAGAGGCCAACTCGCCAGGAATGATGTCAAATATTACCGCAGAGATGTTAGGTTGGGTTAGGTTGGGTTATATTACGTTATTGATGTATATAAAGGTCCCAAGGAGACGCAGAGCCCAACAAGCCAGGAATGTTGTCAAATATTACCGCCGAGATGTTACATTGGGTTAGGCTAGCTTATATTATGTTATTTATGTATATAAAGGTCCCACGGAGACGGAGAAGCCAACTCGCCAGGAATGTTGGCAAATATTACCGCCGAGATGATAGGTTGTGTTCGATTAGTTTATATTACGTTATTGATGTATATAAAGGTCCCACGGAGACGTAGACGCCAACTCGCCAGGAATGTTGTCAAATATTACCGCCGAGATGATAGGTTGGGTTAGGTTAGGTTATATTACGTTAGTGATGTATATGAAGGTCAAACGGAGACGGAGAAGCCAACTCGCCACGAATGTTGTCAAATATTACCGCCGAGATGATAGGTTGGGTTAGGTTGCGTTATATTACGTTATTGATGTATATGAGCGTTACACGGAGACGTAGAGGCCAACTCGCCACGAGTGTTGTCAAATATTACTGCCGAGATGATTGGTTCGGTTAGGTTAGGTTATATGTCGTTATTGATGTATATGAAGGTCCCACGGAGACGGAGAAGCCAACTCGCCAGGAATGTTGTCAAATATTACCGCCGAGATGATAGGTTGGGTTACGTTAGTTTATATTACGTTATTGATGTATATAAAGGTCCCACGGTGACGTAGACGCCAACTCGCCAGGAATGTTGTCAAATATTACCGCCGAGATGTTAGGTTGGGTTAGGTTAGGTTATATTACGTTATTGATGTATATAAAGGTCCCACGGAGACGGAGAAGCCAACTCCCCAGGAATGTTGTGAAATATTACCGGCAAGATGTTAGGTTGGGTTAGGTTACGTTATATTACGTTATTAATGTATATGCGGGTTACACAGAGACGAAGAGGCCAACTCGCCAGGAATGTTGTCAAATATTACCGCCGAGATGATTGGTTGGTTTAGGTTAGGTTATATTTCGTTACTGATGTATACGAAGGTTCCACGGAGACGTAGAGGCCATCTCGCCAGGAATGTTGTCAAATATTACCGCCGAGATGATAGATTGGGTTAGGACAGGTTATATTTCGTTATTGAAGTATATAAAGGTCCCACGGAGACGTAGAGGCCAACTAGCCAGGTATGTTGTCAAATATTACCGCCGAGATGATAGGTTGGGTTAGGTTAGGTTAAATTACGTTATTGATATATATGAACGTCAAACGGAGACGTAGAGGCCAACTCGCCACGAGTGTTGTCAAATATTACCGCCGAGATGATTGGTTCGGTTAGGTTAGGTTATATGTCGTTATTGATGTATATGAAGGTCCCACGGAGACGGAGAAGCCAACTCGCCAGGAATGTTGTCAAATATTACCGCCGAGATGATAGGTTGGGTTAGGTTAGTTTATATTACGTTATTGATGTATATAAAGGTCCCACGGTGACGTAGACGCCAACTCGCCAGGAATGTTGTCAAATATTACCGCCGAGATGTTAGGTTGGGTTAGGTTAGGTTATATTACGTTAGTGATGTATATAAAGGTCCCACGGAGACCTAGATGCCAACTCGCCAAGGATGTTGTCAAATATTACCGCCGAGATGATAGGTTGGGTTAGGTTAGGTTATATTACGTTATTGATGTATATAAAGGTCCCACGGAGACGGAGAAGCCAACTCCCCAGGAATGTTGTCAAATATTACCGCCGAGATGATAGGTTGGGTTAGGTTAGTTTATATTACGTTATTGATGTATATAAAGGTCCGACGGAGACGTAGACGCCAACTCGCCAGGAATGTTGTCAAATATTACCGCCGAGATGATAGGTTGGGTTAGGTTAGTTTATATTACGTTATTGATGTATATAAAGGTCCCACGGAGACGTAGACGCCAACTCGCCAGGAATGTTGTCAAATATTACCGCCGAGATGATAGGTTGGGTTAGGTTAGGTTATATTACGTTAGTGATGTATATAAAGGTCCCACGGAGACCTAGATGCCAACTCGCCAGGAATGTTGTCAAATATTACCGCCGAGATGATAGGTTGGGTTAGGTTAGGTTAAATTACGTTATTGATGTATATGAACGTCAAACGGAGACGGAGAAGCCAACTCCCCAGGAATGTTGTGAAATATTACCGGCGAGATGTTAGGTTGGGTTAGCTTTGGTTATATTACGTTAATGATGTATATAAAGGTCCCACGGAGACGGAGAAGCCAACTCGCCAGGAATGTTGTCAAATATTACCGCCGAGATGATAGGTTGGGTTAGGTTAGGTTATATTACGTTATTGATGTATATAAAGGTCCCACGGAGACGGAGAAGCCAACTCGCCAGGAATGTTGGCAAATATTACCGCCGAGATGATAGGTTGTGTTCGATTAGTTTATATTACGTTATTGATGTATATAAAGGTCCCACGGAGACGTAGACGCCAACTCGCCAGGAATGTTGTCAAATATTACCGCCGAGGTGATAGGTTGGGTTAGGTTAGGTTATATTACGTTAGTGATGTATATGAAGGTCAAACGGAGACGTAGAGGCCAACTCGCCACGAATGTTGTCAAATATTACCGCCGAGATGATAGGTTCGGTTAGGTTAGGTTATATGTCGTTATTGATGTATATAAAGGTCCCACGGAGACGGAGAAGCCAACTCGCCAGGAATGTTGGCAAATATTACCGCCGAGATGATAGGTTGTGTTAGGTTAGTTTATATTACGTTATTGATGTATATAAAGGTCCCACGGAGACGTAGACGCCAACTCGCCAGGAATGTTGTCAAATATTACCGCCGAGGTGATAGGTTGGGTTAGGTTAGGTTATATTACGTTAGTGATGTATATGAAGGTCAAACGGAGACGTAGAGGCCAACTCGCCACGAATGTTGTCAAATATTACCGCCGAGATGATAGGTTCGGTTAGGTTAGGTTATATGTCGTTATTGATGTATATGAAGGTCCCACGGAGACGGAGAAGCCAACTCGCCAGGAATGTTGTCAAATATTACCGCCGAGATGATAGGTTGGGTTAGGATAGGTTATATTATGTTATTGATGTATATAAAGGTCCCACGGAGACCTAGATGCCAACTCGCCAGGGATGTTGTCAAATATTACCGCCGAGATGATGGGTTGGGATAGGTTAGGTTATATTACGTTATTGATGTATATAAAGGTCCCACGGAGACGGAGAAGCCAACTCCCCAGGAATGTTGTGAAATATTACCGGCAAGATGTTAGGTTGGGTTAGGTTACGTTATATTACGTTATTAATGTATATGCGGGTTACACAGAGACGAAGAGGCCAACTCGCCAGGAATGTTGTCAAATATTACCGCCGAGATGATTGGTTGGTTTAGGTTAGGTTATATTTCGTTACTGATGTATACGAAGGTTCCACGGAGACGTAGAGGCCATCTCGCCAGGAATGTTGTCAAATATTACCGCCGAGATGATAGGTTGGGTTAGGACAGGTTATATTTCGTTATTGAAGTATATAAAGGTCCCACGGAGACGTAGAGGCCAACTCGCCAGGTATGTTGTCAAATATTACCGCCGAGATGATAGGTTGGGTTAGGTTAGGTTAAATTACGTTATTGATATATATGAACGTCAAACGGAGACGTAGAGGCCAACTCGCCACGAGTGTTGTCAAATATTACCGCCGAGATGATTGGTTCGGTTAGGTTAGGTTATATGTCGTTATTGATGTATATGAAGGTCCCACGGAGACGGAGAAGCCAACTCGCCAGGAATGTTGTCAAATATTACCGCCGAGATGATAGGTTGGGTTAGGTTAGTTTATATTACGTTATTGATGTATATAAAGGTCCCACGGTGACGTAGACGCCAACTCGCCAGGAATGTTGTCAAATATTACCGCCGAGATGTTAGGTTGGGTTAGGTTAGGTTATATTACGTTAGTGATGTATATAAAGGTCCCACGGAGACCTAGATGCCAACTCGCCAAGGATGTTGTCAAATATTACCGCCGAGATGATAGGTTGGGTTAGGTTAGGTTATATTACGTTATTGATATATATAAAGGTCCCACGGAGACGGAGAAGCCAACTCCCCAGGAATGTTGTCAAATATTACCGCCGAGATGATAGGTTGGGTTAGGTTAGTTTATATTACGTTATTGATGTATATAAAGGTCCGACGGAGACGTAGACGCCAACTCGCCAGGAATGTTGTCAAATATTACCGCCGAGATGATAGGTTGGGTTAGGTTAGTTTATATTACGTTATTGATGTATATAAAGGTCCCACGGAGACGTAGACGCCAACTCGCCAGGAATGTTGTCAAATATTACCGCCGAGATGATAGGTTGGGTTAGGTTAGGTTATATTACGTTAGTGATGTATATAAAGGTCCCACGGAGACCTAGATGCCAACTCGCCAGGAATGTTGTCAAATATTACCGCCGAGATGATAGGTTGGGTTAGGTTAGGTTAAATTACGTTATTGATGTATATGAACGTCAAACGGAGACGGAGAAGCCAACTCCCCAGGAATGTTGTGAAATATTACCGGCGAGATGTTAGGTTGGGTTAGCTTTGTTTATATTACGTTAATGATGTATATAAAGGTCCCACGGAGACGGAGAAGCCAACTCGCCAGGAATGTTGTCAAATATTACCGCCGAGATGATAGGTTGGGTTAGGTTAGGTTATATTACGTTATTGATGTATATAAAGGTCCCACGGAGACGGAGAAGCCAACTCGCCAGGAATGTTGGCAAATATTACCGCCGAGATGATAGGTTGTGTTAGGTTAGTTTATATTACGTTATTGATGTATATAAAGGTCCCACGGAGACGTAGACGCCAACTCGCCAGGAATGTTGTCAAATATTACCGCCGAGGTGATAGGTTGGGTTAGGTTAGGTTATATTACGTTAGTGATGTATATGAAGGTCAAACGGAGACGTAGAGGCCAACTCGCCACGAATGTTGTCAAATATTACCGCCGAGATGATAGGTTCGGTTAGGTTAGGTTATATGTCGTTATTGATGTATATGAAGGTCCCACGGAGACGGAGAAGCCAACTCGCCAGGAATGTCGTCAAATATTACCGCCGAGATGATAGGTTGGGTTAGGTTAGTTTATATTACGTTATTGATGTATATAAAGGTCCCACGGTGACGTAGACGCCAACTCGCCAGGAATGTTGTCAAATATTACCGCCGAGATGTTAGGTTGGGTTAGGTTAGGTTATATTACGTTAGTGATGTATATAAAGGTCCCACGGAGACCTAGATGCCAACTCGCCAGGGATGTTGTCAAATATTACCGCCGAGATGATAGGTTGGGTTAGGTTAGTTTATATTACGTTATTGATGTATATAAAGGTCCCACGGAGACGTAGACGCCAACTAGCCAGGAATGTTGTCAAATATTACCGCCGAGATGATAGGTTGGGTTAAGTTAGGTTATATTACGTTAGTGATGTATATGAAGGTCAAACGGAGAAGTAGAGGCCGACTCGCCACGAATGTTGTCAAATATTACCGCCGAGATGATAGGTTCGGTTAGGTTAGGTTATATTACGTTAGTGATGTATATGAAGGTCCCACGGAGACGTAGAGGCCAACTCGCCAGGTATGTTGTCAAATATTACCGCCGAGATGATAGGTTGGGTTAGGTTGCGCTATATTACGTTATTGATGTATATGAGGGTTACACGGAGACGTAGAGGCCAACTCGCCAGGAATGTTGTCAAATATTACCGCCGAGATGATAGGTTGGGTTAGGTTAGGTTAAATTACGTTATTGATGTATATGAACGTCAAACGGAGACGGAGAAGCCAACTCCCCAGGAATGTTGTGAAATATTACCGGCGAGATGTTAGGTTGGGTTAGCTTTGGTTATATTACGTTAATGATGTATATAAAGGTCCCACGGAGACGGAGAAGCCAACTCGCCAGGAATGTTGTCAAATATTACCGCCGAGATGATAGGTTGGGTTAGGTTAGGTTATATTACGTTATTGATGTATATAAAGGTCCCACGGAGACGGAGAAGCCAACTCGCCAGGAATGTTGGCAAATATTACCGCCGAGATGATAGGTTGTGTTAGGTTAGTTTATATTACGTTATTGATGTATATAAAGGTCCCACGGAGACGTAGACGCCAACTCGCCAGGAATGTTGTCAAATATTACCGCCGAGGTGATAGGTTGGGTTAGGTTAGGTTATATTACGTTAGTGATGTATATGAAGGTCAAACGGAGACGTAGAGGCCAACTCGCCACGAATGTTGTCAAATATTACCGCCGAGATGATAGGTTCGGTTAGGTTAGGTTATATGTCGTTATTGATGTATATGAAGGTCCCACGGAGACGGAGAAGCCAACTCGCCAGGAATGTTGTCAAATATTACCGCCGAGATGATAGGTTGGGTTAGGATAGGTTATATTATGTTATTGATGTATATAAAGGTCCCACGGAGACCTAGATGCCAACTCGCCAGGGATGTTGTCAAATATTACCGCCGAGATGATAGGTTGGGATAGGTTAGGTTATATTACGTTATTGATGTATATAAAGGTCCCACGGAGACGGAGAAGCCAACTCCCCAGGAATGTTGTGAAATATTACCGGCAAGATGTTAGGTTGGGTTAGGTTACGTTATATTACGTTATTAATGTATATGCGGGTTACACAGAGACGAATAGGCCAACTCGCCAGGAATGTTTTCAAATATTACCGCCGAGATGATAGGTTGGGTTAGGTTGCGCTATATTACGTTATTGATGTATATGAGGGTTACACGGAGACGTAGAGGCCAACTCGCCAGGAATGATGTCAAATATTACCGCAGAGATGTTACGTTGGGTTAGGTTAGGTTATATTACGTTATTGATGTATATAAAGGTCCCAAGGAGACGCAGAGCCCAACAAGCCAGGAATGTGGTCAAATATTACCGCCGAGATGTTACATTGGGTTAGGCTAGCTTGTATTATGTTATTTATGTATATAAAGGTCCCACGGAGACGTAGAGGCCAACTCGCCAGGAATGTTGTCAAATATTACCGCCGAGATGATAGGTTGGGTTAGGTTAGGTTAAATTACGTTATTGATGTATATGAACGTCAAACGGAGACGGAGAAGCCAACTCCCCAGGAATGTTGTGAAATATTACCGGCGAGATGATAGGTTGGGTTAGCTTTGGTTATATTACGTTATTGATGTATATAAAGGTCCCACGGAGACGGAGAAGCCAACTCGCCAGGAATGTTGTCAAATATTACCGCCGAGATGATAGGTTGGGTTAGGTTAGGTTATATTACGTTATTGATGTATATAAAGGTCCCACGGAGACGGAGAAGCCAACTCGCCAGGAATGTTGGCAAATATTACCGCCGAGATGATAGGTTGTGTTAGGTTAGTTTATATTACGTTATTGATGTATATAAAGGTCCCACGGAGACGTAGACGCCAACTCGCCAGGAATGTTGTCAAATATTACCGCCGAGATGATTGGTTGGTTTAGGTTAAGTTATATTTCGTTACTGATGTATACGAAGGTTCCACGGAGACGTAGAGGCCATCTCGCCAGGAATGTTGTCAAATATTACCGCCGAGATGATAGGTTGGGTTAGGACAGGTTATATTTCGTTATTGAAGTATATAAAGGTCCCACGGAGACGTAGAGGCCAACTCGCCAGGTATGTTGTCAAATATTACCGCCGAGATGTTAGGTTGGGTTAGCCTAGCTTATATTATGTTATTTATGTATATAAAGATCCCACGGAGACGTAGAGGCCAACTCGCCAGAAATGTGGTCAAATATTACCGCCGAGATGATAGGTTGGGTTAGGTTAGGTTAAATTACGTTATTGATATATATGAACGTCAAACGGAGACGTAGAGGCCAACTCGCCACGAGTGTTGTCAAATGTTACCGCCGAGATGATTGGTTCGGTTAGGTTAGGTTATATGTCGTTATTGATGTATATGAAGGTCCCACGGAGACGGAGAAGCCAACTCGCCAGGAATGTCGTCAAATATTACCGCCGAGATGATAGGTTGGGTTAGGTTAGTTTATATTACGTTATTGATGTATATAAAGGTCCCACGGTGACGTAGACGCCAACTCGCCAGGAATGTTGTCAAATATTACCGCCGAGATGTTAGGTTGGGTTAGGTTAGGTTATATTACGTTAGTGATGTATATAAAGGTCCCACGGAGACCTAGATGCCAACTCGCCAGGGATGTTGTCAAATATTACCGCCGAGATGATAGGTTGGGTTAGGTTAGTTTATATTACGTTATTGATGTATATAAAGGTCCCACGGAGACGTAGACGCCAACTAGCCAGGAATGTTGTCAAATATTACCGCCGAGATGATAGGTTGGGTTAGGTTAGGTTATATTACGTTAGTGATGTATATGAAGGTCAAACGGAGAAGTAGAGGCCGACTCGCCACGAATGTTGTCAAATATTACCGCCGAGATGATAGGTTCGGTTATCTTAGGTTATATCTCGTTATTGATGTATATGAAGGTCCCACGGAGACTCAGAGGCCAACTCGCCAGGAATGTTGTCAAATATTACCGCCGAGATGATAGGTTCGGTTAGGTTAGGTTATATTACGTTAGTGATGTATATGAAGGTCCCACGGAGACGTACAGGCCAACTCGCCAGGTATGTTGTCAAATATTACCGCCGAGATGATAGGTTGGGTTAGGTTGCGCTATATTACGTTATTGATGTATATGAGGGTTACACGGAGACGTAGAGGCCAACTCGCCGGAATGATGTCAAATATTACCGCAGAGATGTTACGTTGGGTTAGGTTAGGTTATATTACGTTATTGATGTATATAAAGGTCCCAAGGAGACGCAGAGCCCAACAAGCCAGGAATGTGGTCAAATATTACCGCCGAGATGTTACATTGGGTTAGGCTAGCTTGTATTATGTTATTTATGTATATAAAGGTCCCACGGAGACGTAGAGGCCAACTCGCCAGGAATGTTGTCAAATATTACCGCCGAGATGATAGGTTGGGTTAGGTTAGGTTAAATTACGTTATTGATGTATATGAACGTCAAACGGAGACGGAGAAGCCAACTCCCCAGGAATGTTGTGAAATATTACCGGCGAGATGATAGGTTGGGTTAGCTTTGGTTATATTACGTTATTGATGTATATAAAGGTCCCACGGAGACGGAGAAGCCAACTCGCCAGGAATGTTGTCAAATATTACCGCCGAGATGATAGGTTGGGTTAGGTTAGGTTATATTACGTTATTGATGTATATAAAGGTCCCACGGAGACGGAGAAGCCAACTCGCCAGGAATGTTGGCAAATATTACCGCCGAGATGATAGGTTGTGTTAGGTTAGTTTATATTACGTTATTGATGTATATAAAGGTCCCACGGAGACGTAGACGCCAACTCGCCAGGAATGTTGTCAAATATTACCGCCGAGATGATAGGTTGGGTTAGGTTAGGTTATATTACGTTAGTGATGTACATGAAGGTCAAACGGAGACGTAGAGGCCAACTCGCCAGGAATGTTGTCAAATATTACCGCCGAGATGATAGGTTCGGTTAGGTTAGGTTATATGTCGTTATTGATATATATGAAGGTCCCACGGAGACGGAGAAGCCAACTCGCCAGGAATGTTGTCAAATATGACCGCCGAGATGATAGGTTGGGTTAGGATAGGTTATATTATGTTATTGATGTATATAAAGGTCCCACGGAGACCTAGATGCCAACTCGCCAGGGATGTTGTCAAATATTACCGCCGAGATGATAGGTTGGGATAGGTTAGGTTATATTACGTTATTGATGTATATAAAGGTCCCACGGAGACGGAGAAGCCAACTCCCCAGGAATGTTGTGAAATATTACCGGCAAGATGTTAGGTTGGGTTAGGTTACGTTATATTACGTTATTAATGTATATGCGGGTTACACAGAGACGAAGAGGCCAACTCGCCAGGAATGTTGTCAAATATTACCGCCGAGATGATTGGTTGGTTTAGGTTAGGTTATATTTCGTTACTGATGTATACGAAGGTTCCACGGAGACGTAGAGGCCATCTCGCCAGGAATGTTGTCAAATATTACCGCCGAGATGATAGGTTGGGTTAGGACAGGTTATATTTCGTTATTGAAGTATATAAAGGTCCCACGGAGACGTAGAGGCCAACTCGCCAGGTATGTTGTCAAATATTACCGCCGAGATGTTAGGTTGGGTTAGCCTAGCTTATATTATGTTATTTATGTATATAAAGATCCCACGGAGACGTAGAGGCCAACTCGCCAGAAATGTGGTCAAGTATTACCGCCGAGATGATAGGTTGGGTTAGGTTAGGTTAAATTACGTTATTGATATATATGAACGTCAAACGGAGACGTAGAGGCCAACTCGCCACGAGTGTTGTCAAATATTACCGCCGAGATGATTGGTTCGGTTAGGTTAGGTTATATGTCGTTATTGATGTATATGAAGGTCCCACGGAGACGGAGAAGCCAACTCGCCAGGAATGTCGTCAAATATTACCGCCGAGATGATAGGTTGGGTTAGGTTAGTTTATACTACGTTATTGATGTATATAAAGGTCCCACGGTGACGTAGACGCCAACTCGCCAGGAATGTTGTCAAATATTACCGCCGAGATGTTAGGTTGGGTTAGGTTAGGTTATATTACGTTAGTGATGTATATAAAGGTCCCACGGACACCTAGATGCCAACTCGCCAGGGATGTTGTCAAATATTACCGCCGAGATGATAGGTTGGGTTAGGTTAGTTTATATTACGTTATTGATGTATATAAAGGTCCCACGGAGACGTAGACGCCAACTAGCCAGGAATGTTGTCAAATATTACCGCCGAGATGATAGGTTGGGTTAGGTTAGGTTATATTACGTTAGTGATGTATATGAAGGTCAAACGGAGAAGTAGAGGCCGACTCGCCACGAATGTTGTCAAATATTACCGCCGAGATGATAGGTTCGGTTATCTTAGGTTATATCTCGTTATTGATGTATATGAAGGTCCCACGGAGACTCAGAGGCCAACTCGCCAGGAATGTTGTCAAATATTACCGCCGAGATGATAGGTTCGGTTAGGTTAGGTTATATTACGTTAGTGATGTATATGAAGGTCCCACGGAGACGTAGAGGCCAACTCGCCAGGTATGTTGTCAAATATTACCGCCGAGATGATAGGTTGGGTTAGGTTGCGTTATATTACGTTATTGATGTATATGAGGGTTACACGGAGACGTAGAGGCCAACTCGCCAGGAATGATGTCAAATATTACCGCAGAGATGTTACGTTGGGTTAGGTTAGGTTATATTACGTTATTGATGTATATAAAGGTCCCAAGGAGACGCAGAGCCCAACAAGCCAGGAATGTGGTCAAATATTACCGCCGAGATGTTACATTGGGTTAGGCTAGCTTGTATTATGTTATTTATGTATATAAAGGTCCCACGGAGACGTAGAGGCCAACTCGCCAGGAATGTTGTGAAATATTACCGGCGAGATGATAGGTTGGGTTAGCTTTGGTTATATTACGTTATTGATGTATATAAAGGTCCCACGGAGACGGAGAAGCCAACTCGCCAGGAATGTTGTCAAATATTACCGCCGAGATGATAGGTTGGGTTAGGTTAGGTTATATTACGTTATTGATGTATATAAAGGTCCCACGGAGACGGAGAAGCCAACTCGCCAGGAATGTTGGCAAATATTACCGCCGAGATGATAGGTTGTGTTAGGTTAGTTTATATTACGTTATTGATGTATATAAAGGTCCCACGGAGACGTAGACGCCAACTCGCCAGGAATGTTGTCAAATATTACCGCCGAGATGATAGGTTGGGTTAGGTTAGGTTATATTACGTTAGTGATGTACATGAAGGTCAAACGGAGACGTAGAGGCCAACTCGCCACGAATGTTGTCAAATATTACCGCCGAGATGATAGGTTCGGTTAGGTTAGGTTATATGTCGTTATTGATGTATATGAAGGTCCCACGGAGACGGAGAAGCCAACTCGCCAGGAATGTTTTCAAATATTACCGCCGAGATGATAGGTTGGGTTAGGATAGGTTATACTATGTTATTGATGTATATAAAGGTCCCACGGAGACCTAGATGCCAACTCGCCAGGGATGTTGTCAAATATTACCGCCGAGATGATAGGTTGGGATAGGTTAGGTTATATTACGTTATTGATGTATATGAAGGTCCCACGGAGACGTAGAAGCCAACTCGCCAGGAATGTTGTCAAATATTACCGCCGAGATGATAGGTCCGGTTAGGTTAGGTTATATGTCGTTATTGATGTATATGAAGGTCCCACGGCGACGGAGAAGCCAACTCGCCAGGAATGTTGTCAAATATTACCGCCGAGATGATAGGTTGGGTTAGGATAGGTTATATTATGTTATTGATGTATATAAAGGTCCCACGGAGACCTAGATGCCAACTCGCCAGGGATGTTGTCAAATATTACCGCCGAGATGATAGGTTGGGATAGGTTAGGTTATATTACGTTATTGATGTATATAAAGGTCCCACGGAGACGGAGAAGCCAACTCCCCAGGAATGTTGTGAAATATTACCGGCAAGATGTTAGGTTGGGTTAGGTTACGTTATATTACGTTATTAATGTATATGCGGGTTACACGGAGACGAAGAGGCCGACTCGCCAGGAATGTTGTCAAATATTACCGCCGAGATGATTGGTTGGTTTAGGTTACGTTATATTACGTTATTAATGTATATGATGGTTACACGGAGACGAAGAGGCCAACTCGCAAGGAATGTTGTCAAATATTACCGCCGACATGTTAGGTTGGGTTAGCTTTGGTTATATCACGTTATTGATGTATATAAAGGTCCCACGGAGACGGAGAAGCCAACTCGCCAGGAATGTTGGCAAATATTACCGCCGAGATGATAGGTTGTGTTAGGTTAGTTTATATTACGTTATTGATGTATATAAAGGTCCCACGGAGACGTAGACGCCAACTCGCCAGGAATGTTGTCAAATATTACCGCCGAGATGATAGGTTGGGATAGGTTAGGTTATATTACGTTATTGATGTATATGAAGGTCCCACGGAGACGTAGAAGCCAACTCGCCAGGAATGTTGTCAAATATTACCGCCGAGATGATAGGTTGGGATAGGTTAGGTTATATTACGTTATTGATGTATATAAAGGTCCCACGGAGACGGAGAAGCCAACTCCCCAGGAATGTTGTGAAATATTACCGGCAAGATGTTAGGTTGGGTTAGGTTACGTTATATTACGTTATTAATGTATATGCGGGTTACACGGAGACGAAGAGGCCGACTCGCCAGGAATGTTGTCAAATATTACCGCCGAGATGATTGGTTGGTTTAGGTTAGGTTATATTTCGTTACTGATGTATACGAAGGTTCCACGGAGACGTAGAGGCCATCTCGCCAGGAATGTTGTCAAATATTACCGCCGAGATGATAGGTTGGGTTAGGACAGGTTATATTTCGTTATTGAAGTATATAAAGGTCCCACGGAGACGTAGAGGCCAACTCGCCAGGTATGTTGTCAAATATTACCGCCGAGATGTTAGGTTGGGTTAGCCTAGCTTATATTATGTTATTTATGTATATAAAGATCCCACGGAAACGTAGAGGCCAACTCGCCAGAAATGTGGTCAAATATTACCGCCGAGATGATAGGTTGGGTTAGGTTAGGTTAAATTACGTTATTGATATATATGAACGTCAAACGGAGACGTAGAGGCCAACTCGCCACGAGTGTTGTCAAATATTACCGCCGAGATGATTGGTTCGGTTAGGTTAGGTTATATGTCGTTATTGATGTATATGAAGGTCCCACGGAGACGGAGAAGCCAACTCGCCAGGAATGTTGTCAAATATTACCGCCGAGATGATAGGTTGGGTTAGGTTAGTTTATATTACGTTATTGATGTATATAAAGGTCCCACGGTGACGTAGACGCCAGCTCGCCAGGAATGTTGTCAAATATTACCGCCGAGATGTTAGGTTGGGTTAGGTTAGGTTATATTACGTTAGTGATGTATATAAAGGTCCCACGGAGACCTAGATGCCAACTCGCCAGGGATGTTGTCAAATATTACCGCCGAGATGATAGGTTGGGTTAGGTTAGGTTATATTACGTTATTGATGTATATAAAGGTTCCACGGAGACGGAGAAGCCAACTCGCCAGGAATGTTGTCAAATATTACCGCCGAGACGATAGGTTGGGTTAGGTTGCGTTATATTACGTTATTGATGTATATGAGGGTTACACGGAGACGTAGAGGCCAACTCGCCACGAATGATGTCAAATATTACCGCAGAGATGTTAGGTTGGGTTAGGTTAGGTTATATTACGTTATTGATGTATATAAAGGCCCCAAGGAGACGCAGAGGCCAACTCGCCAGGAATGTTGTGAAATATTACCGGCGAGATGTTAAGTTGGGTTAGGTTACGTTATATTACGTTATTAATGTATATGATGGTTACACGGAGACGAAGAGGCCAACTCGCAAGGAATGTTGTCAAATATTACCGCCGACATGTTAGGTTGGGTTAGCTTTGGTTATATCACGTTATTGATGTATATAAAGGTCCCACGGAGACGGAGAAGCCAACTCGCCAGGAATGTTGGCAAATATTACCGCCGAGATGATAGGTTGTGTTAGGTTAGTTTATATTACGTTATTGATGTATATAAAGGTCCCACGGAGACGTAGACGCCAACTCGCCAGGAATGTTGTCAAATATTACCGCCGAGATGATAGGTTGGGTTAGGTTAGGTTATATTACGTTAGTGATGTATATGAAGGTCAAACGGAGACGTAGAGGCCAACTCGCCACGAATGTTGTCAAATATTACCGGCGAGATGTTAGGTTGGGTTAGGTTACGTTATATTACGTTATTGATGTATATGAGGGTTACACGGAGACGAAGAGGCCAACTCGCAAGGAATATTGTCAAATATTACCGCCGACATGTTAGGTTGGGTTAGCTTTGGTTATATTACGTTATTGATGTATATAAAGGTTCCACGGAGACGGAGAAGCCAACTCGCCAGGAATGTTGTCAAATATTACCGCCGAGATGATGGGTTGGGTTAGGATAGGTTATATTATGTTATTGATGTATATAAAGGTCCCACGGAGACCTAGATGCCAACTCGCCAGGGATGTTGTCAAATATTACCGCCGAGATGATAGGTTCGGTTAGGTTAGGTTATATTACGTTATTGATGTATATGAACGTCAAACGGAGACGGAGAAGCCAACTCCCCAGGAATGTTGTGAAATATTACCGGCGAGATGTTAGTTTGGGTTAGGTTGCGTTATATTACGTTATTAATGTATATGAGGGTTACACGGAGACGAAGAGGCCAACTCGCCAGGAATGTTGTCAAGTATTACCGCCGAGATGATTGGTTGGTTTAGGTTAGGTTATATTTCGTTACTGATGTATACGAAGGTTCCACGGAGACGTAGAGGCCATCTCGCCAGTAATGTTGTCAAATATTACCGCCGAGATGATAGGTTGTGTTAGGTTAGTTTATATTACGTTATTGATGTATATAAAGGTCCCACGGAGACGTAGACGCCAACTCGCCAGGAATGTTGTCAAATATTACCGCCGAGATAACAGGTTGGGTTAGGTTAGTTTATATTACGTTATTGATGTATATAAAGGTCCCACGGAGACGTAGACGCCAACTCGCCAGTAATGTTGTCAAATATTACCGCCGAGATGATAGGTTGGGTTAGGTTAGGTTATATTACGTTAGTGATGTATATGAGGGTTACACGGAGACGTAGAGGCCAACTCGCCAGGAATGTTGTGAAATATTACCGGCGAGATGTTAGGTTGGGTTAGGTTTCGTTATATTACGTTATTGATGTATATGAGGGTTACACGGAGACGTAGAGGCCAACTCGCCAGGAATGATGTCAAATATTACCGCAGAGATGTTACGTTGGGTTAGGTTAGGTTATATTACGTTATTGATGTATATAAAGGTCCCAAGGAGACGCAGAGCCCAACAAGCCAGGAATGTGGTCAAATATTACCGCCGAGATGTTACATTGGGTTAGGCTAGCTTGTATTATGTTATTTATGTATATAAAGGTCCCACGGAGACGTAGACGCCAACTCGCCAGGAATGTTGTCAAATATTACCGCCGAGATGATAGGTTGGGTTAGGTTGCGTTATATTACGTTATTGATGTATATGAGGGTTACACGGAGACGTAGAGGCCAACTCGCCAGGAATGTTGTCAAATATTACCGCCGAGATAACAGGTTGGGTTACGTTAGTTTATATTACGTTATTGATGTATATAAAGGTCCCACGGAGACGTAGACGCCAACTCGCCAGTAATGTTGTCAAATATTACCGCCGAGATGATAGGTTGGGTTAGGTTAGGTTATATTACGTTAGTGATGTATATGAGGGTTACACGGAGACGTAGAGGCCAACTCGCCAGGAATGTTGGCAAATATTACCGCCGAGATGATAGGTTGTGTTAGGTTAGTTTATATTACGTTATTGATGTATATAAAGGTCCCACGGAGACGTAGACGCCAACTCGCCAGGAATGTTGTCAAATATTACCGCCCAGATGATAGGTTGGGTTAGGTTAGGTTATATTACGTTAGTGATGTATATGAAGGTCAAACGGAGACGTAGAAGCCAACTCGCCACGAATGTTGTCAAATATTACCGCCGAGATGTTAGGTTGGGTTAGGTTAGGTTATATTACGTTAGTGATGTATATAAAGGTCCCACGGAGACGTAGAGGCCAACTCGCCAGGAATGTTGTGAAATATAACCGGCGAGATGTTAGGTTGGGTTAGGTTACGTTATATTACGTTATTAATGTATATGATGGTTACACGGAGACGAAGAGGCCAACTCGCAAGGAATGTTGTCAAATATTACCGCCGACATGTTAGGTTGGGTTAGCTTTGGTTATATTACGTTATTGATGTATATAAAGGTCCCACGGAGACGGAGAAGCCAACTCGCCAGGAATGTTGTCAAATATTACCGCCGAGATGATAGGTTGGGTTAGGTTAGGTTATATTACGTTATTGATGTATATAAAGGTACCACGGAGACGGAGAAGCCAACTCGCCAGGAATGTTGGCAAATATTACCGCCGAGATGATAGGTTGTGTTAGGTTAGTTTATATTACGTTATTGATGTATATAAAGGTCCCACGGAGACGTAGACGCCAACTCGCTAGGAATGTTGTCAAATATTACCGCCGTGATGATAGGTTGGGTTAGGATAGGTTATATTATGTTATTGATGTATATAAAGGTCCCACGGAGACCTAGATGCCAACTCGCCAGGGATGTTGTCAAATATTACCGCCGAGATGATTGGTTGGTTTAGGTTAGGTTATATTTCGTTACTGATGTATACGAAGGTTCCACGGAGAAGTAGAGGCCATCTCGCCAGGAATGTTGTCAAATATTACCGCCGAGATAACAGGTTGGGTTACGTTAGTTTATATTACGTTATTGATGTATATAAAGGTCCCACGGAGACGTAGACGCCAACTCGCCAGGAATGTTGTCAAATATTACCGCCGAGGTGATAGGTTGGGTTAGGTTAGTTTATATTACGTTATTGATGTATATAAAGGTCCCACGGAGACGTAGACGCCAACTCGCCAGTAATGTTGTCAAATATTACCGCCGAGATGATAGGTTGGGTTAGGTTAGGTTATATTACGTTAGTGATGTATATGAGGGTTACACGGAGACGTAGAGGCCAACTCGCCAGGAATGTTGTCAAATATTACCGCCGAGATGATAGGTTGGGTTAGGTTAGTTTATATTACGTTATTGATGTATATAAAGGTCCCACGGAGACGTAGACGCCAACTCGCCAGGAATGTTGTCAAATATTACCGCCGAGATGATAGGTTGGGTTAGGTTAGGTTATATTACGTTAGTGATGTATATAAAGGTCCCACGGAGACCTAGATGCCAACTCGCCAGGGATGTTGTCAAATATTACCGCCGAGATGATAGGTTGGGTTAGGTTGCGTTATATTACGTTATTGATGTATATGAGGGTTACACGGAGACGTAGAGGCCAACTCGCCAGGAATGTTGTCAAATATTACCGCCGAGATAACAGGTTGGGTTACGTTAGTTTATATTACGTTATTGATGTATATAAAGGTCCCACGGAGACGTAGACGCCAACTCGCCAGTAATGTTGTCAAATATTACCGCCGATATGATAGGTTGGGTTAGGTTAGGTTATATTACGTTAGTGATGTATATGAGGGTTACACGGAGACGTAGAGGCCAACTCGCCAGGAATGTTGGCAAATATTACCGCCGAGATGATAGGTTGTGTTAGGTTAGTTTATATTACGTTATTGATGTATATAAAGGTCCCGCGGAGACGTAGACGCCAACTCGCCAGGAATGTTGTCAAATATTACCGCCCAGATGATAGGTTGTGTTAGGTTAGGTTATATTACGTTAGTGATGTATATGAAGGTCAAACGGAGACGTAGAAGCCAACTCGCCACGAATGTTGTCAAATATTACCGGCGAGATGTTAGGTTGGGTTAGGTTACGTTATATTACGTTATTGATGTATATGAGGGTTACACGGAGACGAAGAGGCCAACTCGCAAGGAATGTTGTTAAGTATTACCGCCGAGATGATAGGTTGGGTTAGGTTGCGTTATATTACGTTATTGATGTATATGAGGGTTACACGGAGACGTAGAGGCCAACTCGCCAGGAATGATGTCAAATATTACCGCAGAGATGTTAGGTTGGGTTAGGATAGGTTATTTTATGTTATTGATGTATATAAAGGTCCCACGGAGACCTAGATGCCAACTCGCCAGGGATGTTGTCAAATATTACCGCCGAGATGATAGGTTGGGTTAGGTTAGGTTATATTACGTTATTGATGTATATAAAGATCCCACGGAGACGGAGAAGCCAACTCCCCAGGAATGATGTGAAATATTACCGGCGAGATGTTAGGTTGGGTTAGGTTACGTTATATTACGTTATTAATGTATATGAGTGTTACACGGAGACGAAGAGGCCAACTCGCCAGGAATGTTGTCAAATATTACCGCCGAGATGATTGGTTGGTTTAGGTTAGGTTATATTTCGTTACTGATGTACACGAAGGTTCCACGGAGACGTAGAGGCCATCTCGCCAGGAATGTTGTCAAATATTACCGCCGAGATGATAGGTTGGGTTAGGATAGGTTATATTTCGTTATTGAAGTATATAAAAGTCCCACGGAGACGTAGAGGCCAACTCGCCAGGTATGTTGTCAAATATTACCGCCGAGATGTTAGGTTGGGTTAGCCTAGCTTATATTATGTTATTTATGTATATAAAGATCCCACGGAGACGTAGAGGCCAACTCGCCAGGAATGTTGTCAAATATTACCGCCGAGATGATAGGTTGGGTTAGGTTAGGTTATATTACGTTAGTGATGTATATGAGCGTCAAACGGAGACGTAGAGGCCAACTCGCCACGAGTGTTGTCAAATATTACCGCCGAGATGATAGGTTCGGTTAGGTTAGGTTATATCTCGTTATTGATGTATATGAAGGTCCCACGGAGACGTAGTGGCCAACTCGCCAGGTATGTTGTCAAATATTACCGCCGAGATGATAGGTTGGGTTAGGTTGCGTTATATTACGTTATTGATGTATATAAATGTCCCAAGGAGACGCAGAGCCCAACAAGCCAGGAATGTGGTCAAACATTACCGCCGAGATGTTACATTGGGTTAGGCTAGCTTATATTATGTTATTTATGTATATAAAGATCCCACGGAGACGTAGAGGCCAACTCGCCAGGAATGTTGTCAAATATTACCGCCGAGATGATAGGTTCGGTTAGGTTAGGTTATATTACGTTAGTGATGTATATGAAGGTCCCACGGAGACGGAGAAGCCAACTCGCCAGGAATGTTGTCAAATATTACCGCCGAGATGATAGGTTGGGTTAGGTTAGGTTATATTACGTTATTCATGTATATAAAGGTCCCACGGAGACGGAGCAGCCAACTCGCCAGGAATGATGTCAAATATTCCCGCAGAGATGTTAGGTTCGGTTAGGTTAGGTTATATTACGTTATTGATGTATATAAAGGTCCCAAGGAGACGCAGAGCCCCACAAGCCAGGAATGTTGTCAAATATTACCGCCGAGATGTTACATTGGGTTAGGCTAGCTTATATTATGTTATTTATGTATATAAAGGTCCCACGGAGACGGAGAAGCCAACTCGCCAGGAATGTTGTCAAATATTACCGCCGAGATGATAAGTTGTGTTAGGTTAGTTTATATTACGTTATTGATGTATATAAAGGTCCCACGGAGACGTAGACGCCAACTCGCCAGGAATGTTGTCAAATATTACCGCCGAGATGATAGGTTCGGTTAGGTTAGGTTATATGTCGTTATTGATGTATATGAAGGTCCCACGGAGACGGAGAAGCCAACTCGCCAGGAATGTTGTCAAATATTACCGCCGAGATGATAGGTTGGGTTTGGATAGGTTATATTATGTTATTGATGTATATAAAGGTCCCACGGAGACCTAGATGCCAACTCGCCAGGGATGTTGTCAAATATTACCGCCGAGATGATAGGTTGGGTTAGGTTAGGTTATATTACGTTATTGATGTATATAAAGGTCCCACGGAGACGGAGAAGCCAACTCCTCAGGAATGATGTGAAATATTACCGGCGAGATGTTAGGTTGGGTTAGGTTACGTTATATTAAGTTATTAATGTATATGAGGGTTACACGGAGACGAAGAGGCCATCTCGCCAGGAATGTTGTCAAATATTACCGCCGAGATGATTGGTTAGTTTAGGTTAGGTTATATTTCGTTACTGATGTATACGAAGGTTCCACGGAGACGTAGAGGCCATCTCGCCAGGAATGTTGTCAAATATTGCCGCCGAGATGATAGGTTGGGTTAGGTTAGGTTATATCTCGTTATTGAAGCATATAAAGGTCCCACGGAGACGTAGAGGCCAACTCGCCAGGTATGTTGTCAAATATTACCGCCGAGATGTTAGGTTCGGTTAGCCTAGCTTATATTATGTTATTTATGTATATAAAGACCCCACGGAGACGTAGAGGCCAACTCGCCAGAAATGTGGTCAAATATTACCGCCGAGATGATTGGTTCGGTTAGGTTAGGTTATATCTCGTTATTGATGTATATGAAGGTCCCACGGAGACGTAGAGGCCAACTCGCCAGGTATGTTGTCAAATATTACCGCCGAGATTATAGGTTGGGTTAGGTTGCGTTATATTACGTTAGTGATGTATATGAGGGTTACACGGAGACGTAGAGGCCAACTCGCCAGGAATGTTGGCAAATATTACCGCCGAGATGATAGGTTGTGTTAGGTTAGTTTATATTACGTTATTGATGTATATAAAGGTCCCACGGAGACGTAGACGCCAACTCGCCAGGAATGTTGTCAAATATTACCGCCCAGATGATAGGTTGGGTTAGGTTAGGTTATATTACGTTAGTGATGTATATGAAGGTCAAACGGAGACGTAGAAGCCAACTCGCCACGAATGTTGTCAAATATTACCGCCGAGATGTTAGGTTGGGTTAGGTTAGGTTATATTACGTTAGTGATGTATATAAAGGTCCCACGGAGACGTAGAGGCCAACTCGCCAGGAATGTTGTGAAATATAACCGGCGAGATGTTAGGTTGGGTTAGGTTAGTTTATATTACGTTATTGATGTATATAAAGGTCCCACGGAGACGTAGACGCCAACTCGCCAGGAATGTTGTCAAATATTACCGCCGAGATGATAGGTAGGGTTAGGTTGCGTTATATTACGTTATTGATGTATATGAGGGTTACACGGAGACGTAGAGGCCAACTCGCCAGGAATGATGTCAAATATTACCGCACAGATGTTAGGTTGGGTTAGGTTAGGTTATATTACGTTATTGATGTATATAAAGGTCCCAAGGAGACGCAGAGCCCAACAAGCCAGGAATGTGGTCAAATATTACCGCCGAGATGTTACATTGGGTTAGGCTAGCTTATATTATGTTATTTATGTATATAAAGGTCAAACGGAGACGTAGAGGCCAACTCGCCACGAATGTTGTCAAATATTACCGCCGAGATGTTAGGTTGGGTTAGGTTAGGTTATATTACGTTAGTGATGTATATAAAGGTCCCACGGAGACGTAGAGGCCAACTCGCCAGGAATGTTGTGAAATATAACCGGCGAGATGTTAGGTTGGGTTAGGTTAGTTTATATTACGTTATTGATGTATATAAAGGTCCCACGGAGACGTAGACGCCAACTCGCCAGGAATGTTGTCAAATATTACCGCCGAGATGATAGGTTGGGTTAGGTTGCGTTATATTACGTTATTGATGTATATGAGGGTTACACGGAGACGTAGAGGCCAACTCGCCAGGAATGATGTCAAATATTACCGCACAGATGTTAGGTTGGGTTAGGTTAGGTTATATTACGTTATTGATGTATATAAAGGTCCCAAGGAGACGCAGAGCCCAACAAGCCAGGAATGTGGTCAAATATTACCGCCGAGATGTTACATTGGGTTAGGCTAGCTTATATTATGTTATTTATGTATATAAAGGTCAAACGGAGACGTAGAGGCCAACTCGCCACGAATGTTGTCAAATATTACCGCCGAGATGATAGGTTGGGTTAGGTTAGGTTATATTACGTTAGTGATGTATATAAAGGTCCCACGGAGACCTAGATGCCAACTCGCCAGGGATGTTGTCAAATATTACCGCCGAGATGATAGGTTGGGTTAGGTTGCGTTATATTACGTTATTGATGTATATGAGGGTTACACGGAGACGTAGAGGCCAACTCGCCAGGAATGTTGTCAAATATTACCGCCGAGATAACAGGTTGGGTTACGTTAGTTTATATTACGTTATTGATGTATATAAAGGTCCCACGGAGACGTAGACGCCAACTCGCCAGTAATGTTGTCAAATATTACCGCCGAGATGATAGGTTGGGTTAGGTTAGGTTATATTACGTTAGTGATGTATATGAGGGTTACACGGAGACGTAGAGGCCAACTCGCCAGGAATGTTGGCAAATATTACCGCCGAGATGATAGGTTGTGTTAGGTTAGTTTATATTACGTTATTGATGTATATAAAGGTCCCACGGAGACGTAGACGCCAACTCGCCAGGAATGTTGTCAAATATTACCGCCCAGATGATAGGTTGGGTTAGGTTAGGTTATATTACGTTAGTGATGTATATGAAGGTCAAACGGAGACGTAGAAGCCAACTCGCCACGAATGTTGTCAAATATTACCGCCGAGATGTTAGGTTGGGTTAGGTTAGGTTATATTACGTTAGTGATGTATATAAAGGTCCCACGGAGACGTAGAGGCCAACTCGCCAGGAATGTTGTGAAATATAACCGGCGAGATGTTAGGTTGGGTTAGGTTACGTTATATTACGTTATTAATGTATATGATGGTTACACGGAGACGAAGAGGCCAACTCGCAAGGAATGTTGTCAAATATTACCGCCGAGATAACAGGTTGGGTTAGCTTTGGTTATATTACGTTATTGATGTATATAAAGGTCCCACGGAGACGGAGAAGCCAACTCGCCAGGAATGTTGTCAAATATTACCGCCGAGATGATAGGTTGGGTTAGGTTAGGTTATATTACGTTATTGATGTATATAAAGGTACCACGGAGACGGAGAAGCCAACTCGCCAGGAATGTTGTCAAATATTACCGCCCAGATGATAGGTTGGGTTAGGTTAGGTTATATTACGTTAGTGATGTATATGAAGGTCAAACGGAGACGTAGAAGCCAACTCGCCACGAATGTTGTCAAATATTACCGCCGAGATGTTAGGTTGGGTTAGGTTAGGTTATATTACGTTAGTGATGTATATAAAGGTCCCACGGAGACGTAGAGGCCAACTCGCCAGGAATGTTGTGAAATATAACCGGCGAGATGTTAGGTTGGGTTAGGTTAGTTTATATTACGTTATTGATGTATATAAAGGTCCCACGGAGACGTAGACGCCAACTCGCCAGGAATGTTGTCAAATATTACCGCCGAGATGATAGGTTGGGTTAGGTTGCGTTATATTACGTTATTGATGTATATGAGGGTTACACGGAGACGTAGAGGCCAACTCGCCAGGAATGATGTCAAATATTACCGCACAGATGTTAGGTTGGGTTAGGTTAGGTTATATTACGTTATTGATGTATATAAAGGTCCCAAGGAGACGCAGAGCCCAACAAGCCAGGAATGTGGTCAAATATTACCGCCGAGATGTTACATTGGGTTAGGCTAGCTTATATTATGTTATTTATGTATATAAAGGTCAAACGGAGACGTAGAGGCCAACTCGCCACGAATGTTGTCAAATATTACCGCCGAGATGATAGGTTGGGTTAGGTTAGGTTATATTACGTTAGTGATGTATATGAAGGTCCCACGGAGACCTAGATGCCAACTCGCCAGGGATGTTGTCAAATATTACCGCCGAGATGATAGGTTGGGTTAGGTTGCGTTATATTACGTTATTGATGTATATGAGGGTTACACGGAGACGTAGAGGCCAACTCGCCAGGAATGTTGTCAAATATTACCGCCGAGATAACAGGTTGGGTTACGTTAGTTTATATTACGTTATTGATGTATATAAAGGTCCCACGGAGACGTAGACGCCAACTCGCCAGTAATGTTGTCAAATATTACCGCCGAGATGATAGGTTGGGTTAGGTTAGGTTATATTACGTTAGTGATGTATATGAGGGTTACACGGAGACGTAGAGGCCAACTCGCCAGGAATGTTGGCAAATATTACCGCCGAGATGATAGGTTGTGTTAGGTTAGTTTATATTACGTTATTGATGTATATAAAGGTCCCACGGAGACGTAGACGCCAACTCGCCAGGAATGTTGTCAAATATTACCGCCCAGATGATAGGTTGGGTTAGGTTAGGTTATATTACGTTAGTGATGTATATGAAGGTCAAACGGAGACGTAGAAGCCAACTCGCCACGAATGTTGTCAAATATTACCGCCGAGATGTTAGGTTGGGTTAGGTTAGGTTATATTACGTTAGTGATGTATATAAAGGTCCCACGGAGACGTAGAGGCCAACTCGCCAGGAATGTTGTGAAATATAACCGGCGAGATGTTAGGTTGGGTTAGGTTACGTTATATTACGTTATTAATGTATATGATGGTTACACGGAGACGAAGAGGCCAACTCGCAAGGAATGTTGTCAAATATTACCGCCGAGATAACAGGTTGGGTTAGCTTTGGTTATATTACGTTATTGATGTATATAAAGGTCCCACGGAGACGGAGAAGCCAACTCGCCAGGAATGTTGTCAAATATTACCGCCGAGATGATAGGTTGGGTTAGGTTAGGTTATATTACGTTATTGATGTATATAAAGGTACCACGGAGACGGAGAAGCCAACTCGCCAGGAATGTTGGCAAATATTACCGCCGAGATGATAGGTTGTGTTAGGTTAGTTTATATTACGTTATTGATGTATATAAAGGTCCCACGGAGACGTAGACGCCAACTCGCTAGGAATGTTGTCAAATATTACCGCCGTGATGATAGGTTGGGTTAGGATAGGTTATATTATGTTATTGATGTATATAAAGGTCCCACGGAGACCTAGATGCCAACTCGCCAGGGATGTTGTCAAATATTACCGCCGAGATGATTGGTTGGTTTAGGTTAGGTTATATTTCGTTACTGATGTATACGAAGGTTCCACGGAGAAGTAGAGGCCATCTCGCGAGGAATGTTGTCAAATATTACCGCCGAGATAACAGGTTGGGTTACGTTAGTTTATATTACGTTATTGATGTATATAAAGGTCCCACGGAGACGTAGACGCCAACTCGCCAGGAATGTTGTCAAATATTACCGCCGAGATGATAGGTTGGGTTAGGTTAGGTTATATTACGTTAGTGATGTATATGAAGGTCAAACGGAGACGGAGAAGCCAACTCGCCACGAATGTTGTCAAATATTACCGCCGAGATGATAGGTTGAGTTAGGTTGCGTTATATTACGTTATTGATGTATATGAGGGTTACACGGAGACGTAGAGGCCAACTCGCCACGAGTGTTGTCAAATATTACCGCCGAGATGATTGGTTCGGCTAGGTTAGGTTATATGTCGTTATTGATGTATATGAAGGTACTACGGAGACGGAGAAGCCAACTCGCCAGGAATGTTGTCAAATATTACCGCCGAGATGATAGGTTGGGTTAGGTTAGTTTATATTACGTTATTGATGTATATAAAGGTCCCATGGAAACGTAGACGCCAACTCGCCAGGAATGTTGTCAAATATTACCGCCGAGATGATAGGTTGGGTTAGGTTAGGTTATATAACGTTAGTGATATATATAAAGGTCCCACGGAGACCTAGATGCCAACTCGCCAGGGATGTTGTCAAATATTACCGCCGAGATGATAGGTTGGGTTAGGTTGCGTTATATTACGTTATTGATGTATATGAGGGTTACACGGAGACGTAGAGGCCAACTCGCCAGGAATGTTGTCAAATATTACCGCCGAGATAACAGGTTGGGTTAGGTTAGTTTATATTACGTTATTGATGTATATAAAGGTCCCACGGAGACGTAGACGCCAACTCGCCAGTAATGTTGTCAAATATTACCGCCGAGATGATAGGTTGGGTTAGGTTAGGTTATATTACGTTAGTGATGTATATGAGGGTTACACGGAGACGTAGAGGCCAACTCGCCAGGAATGTTGTCAAATATTACCGCCGAGATGATAGGTTGGGTTAGGTTAGTTTATATTACGTTATTGATGTATATAAAGGTCCCACGGAGACGTAGACGCCAACTCGCCAGGAATGTTGTCAAATATTACCGCCGAGATGATAGGTTGGGTTAGGTTAGGTTATATTACGTTAGTGATGTATATAAAGGTCCCACGGAGACCTAGATGCCAACTCGCCAGGGATGTTGTCAAATATTACCGCCGAGATGATAGGTTGGGTTAGGTTGCGTTATATTACGTTATTGATGTATATGAGGGTTACACGGAGACGTAGAGGCCAACTCGCCAGGAATGTTGTCAAATATTACCGCCGAGATAACAGGTTGGGTTACGTTAGTTTATATTACGTTATTGATGTATATAAAGGTCCCACGGAGACGTAGACGCCAACTCGCCAGTAATGTTGTCAAATATTACCGCCGAGATGATAGGTTGGGTTAGGTTAGGTTATATTACGTTAGTGATGTATATGAGGGTTACACGGAGACGTAGAGGCCAACTCGCCAGGAATGTTGGCAAATATTACCGCCGAGATGATAGGTTGTGTTAGGTTAGTTTATATTACGTTATTGATGTATATAAAGGTCCCACGGAGACGTAGACGCCAACTCGCCAGGAATGTTGTCAAATATTACCGCCCAGATGATAGGTTGGGTTAGGTTAGGTTATATTACGTTAGTGATGTATATGAAGGTCAAACGGAGACGTAGAAGCCAACTCGCCACGAATGTTGTCAAATATTACCGGCGAGATGTTAGGTTGGGTTAGGTTACGTTATATTACGTTATTGATGTATATGAGGGTTACACGGAGACGAAGAGGCCAACTCGCAAGGAATGTTGTTAAGTATTACCGCCGAGATGATAGGTTGGGTTAGGTTGCGTTATATTACGTTATTGATGTATATGAGGGTTACACGGAGACGTAGAGGCCAACTCGCCAGGAATGATGTCAAATATTACCGCAGAGATGTTAGGTTGGGTTAGGATAGGTTATTTTATGTTATTGATGTATATAAAGGTCCCACGGAGACCTAGATGCCAACTCGCCAGGGATGTTGTCAAATATTACCGCCGAGATGATAGGTTGGGTTAGGTTAGGTTATATTACGTTATTGATGTATATAAAGATCCCACGGAGACGGAGAAGCCAACTCCCCAGGAATGATGTGAAATATTACCGGCGAGATGTTAGGTTGGGTTAGGTTACGTTATATTACGTTATTAATGTATATGAGTGTTACACGGAGACGAAGAGGCCAACTCGCCAGGAATGTTGTCAAATATTACCGCCGAGATGATTGGTTGGTTTAGGTTAGGTTATATTTCGTTACTGATGTACACGAAGGTTCCACGGAGACGTAGAGGCCATCTCGCCAGGAATGTTGTCAAATATTACCGCCGAGATGATAGGTTGGGTTAGGATAGGTTATATTTCGTTATTGAAGTATATAAAAGTCCCACGGAGACGTAGAGGCCAACTCGCCAGGTATGTTGTCAAATATTACCGCCGAGATGTTAGGTTGGGTTAGCCTAGCTTATATTATGTTATTTATGTATATAAAGATCCCACGGAGACGTAGAGGCCAACTCGCCAGGAATGTTGTCAAATATTACCGCCGAGATGATAGGTTGGGTTAGGTTAGGTTATATTACGTTAGTGATGTATATGAGCGTCAAACGGAGACGTAGAGGCCAACTCGCCACGAGTGTTGTCAAATATTACCGCCGAGATGATAGGTTCGGTTAGGTTAGGTTATATCTCGTTATTGATGTATATGAAGGTCCCACGGAGACGTAGTGGCCAACTCGCCAGGTATGTTGTCAAATATTACCGCCGAGATGATAGGTTGGGTTAGGTTGCGTTATATTACGTTATTGATGTATATAAATGTCCCAAGGAGACGCAGAGCCCAACAAGCCAGGAATGTGGTCAAACATTACCGCCGAGATGTTACATTGGGTTAGGCTAGCTTATATTATGTTATTTATGTATATAAAGATCCCACGGAGACGTAGAGGCCAACTCGCCAGAAATGTGGTCAAATATTACCGCAGAGATGTTACGTTTGGTTAGCTTTGGTTATATTACGTTATTGATGTATATAAAGGTCCCACGGAGACGGAGACGCCAACTCGCCAGGAATGTTGTCAAATATTACCGCCGAGATGATAGGTTGGGTTAGGTTAGGTTATATTACGTTATTGATGTATATAAAGGTCCCACGGAGACGGAGAAGCCAACTCGCCAGGAATGTTGTCAAATATTACCGCCGAGATGATAGGTTGGGTTAGGTTAGGTTATATTACGTTATTCATGTATATAAAGGTCCCACGGAGACGGAGAAGCCAACTCGCCAGGAATGATGTCAAATATTACCGCAGAGATGTTAGGTTCGGTTAGGTTAGGTTATATTACGTTATTGATGTATATAAAGGTCCCAAGGAGACGCAGAGCCCCACAAGCCAGGAATGTTGTCAAATATTACCGCCGAGATGTTACATTGGGTTAGGCTAGCTTATATTATGTTATTTATGTATATAAAGGTCCCACGGAGACGGAGAAGCCAACTCGCCAGGAATGTTGTCAAATATTACCGCCGAGATGATAAGTTGTGTTAGGTTAGTTTATATTACGTTATTGATGTATATAAAGGTCCCACGGAGACGTAGACGCCAACTCGCCAGGAATGTTGTCAAATATTACCGCCGAGATGATAGGTTCGGTTAGGTTAGGTTATATGTCGTTATTGATGTATATGAAGGTCCCACGGAGACGGAGAAGCCAACTCGCCAGGAATGTTGTCAAATATTACCGCCGAGATGATAGGTTGGGTTTGGATAGGTTATATTATGTTATTGATGTATATAAAGGTCCCACGGAGACCTAGATGCCAACTCGCCAGGGATGTTGTCAAATATTACCGCCGAGATGATAGGTTGGGTTAGGTTAGGTTATATTACGTTATTGATGTATATAAAGGTCCCACGGAGACGGAGAAGCCAACTCCTCAGGAATGATGTGAAATATTACCGGCGAGATGTTAGGTTGGGTTAGGTTACGTTATATTACGTTATTAATGTATATGAGGGTTACACGGAGACGAAGAGGCCATCTCGCCAGGAATGTTGTCAAATATTACCGCCGAGATGATTGGTTAGTTTAGGTTAGGTTATATTTCGTTACTGATGTATACGAAGGTTCCACGGAGACGTAGAGGCCATCTCGCCAGGAATGTTGTCAAATATTACCGTCGAGATGATAGGTTGGGTTAGCTTGCGTTATATTACGTTATTGATGTATATGAGGGTTACACGGAGACGTAGAGGCCAACTCGCCAGGAATGATGTCAAATATTACCGCAGAGATGTTAGGTTGGGTTAGCTTTGGTTATATTACGTTATTGATGTATATAAAGGTTCCACGGAGACGGAAAAGCCAACTCGCCAGGAATGTTGTCAAATATTACCGCCGAGATGATAGGTTGGGTTAGGTTAGGTTATATGACGTTAGTGATGTATATGAAGGTCAAACGGAGACGTAGAAGCCAACTCGCCACGAATGTTGTCAAATATTACCGGCGAGATGTTAGGTTGGGTTAGGTTACGTTATATTACGTTATTGATGTATATGAGGGTTACACGGAGACGAAGAGGCCAACTCGCAAGGAATGTTGTCAAATATTACCGCCGAGATGATAGGTTGGGTTAGGTTGCGTTATATTACGTTATTGATGTATATAATGGTCCCACGGAGACGGAGAAGCCAACTCCCCAGGAATGATGTGAAATATTACCGGCGAGATGTTAGGTTGGGTTAGGTTACGTTATATTACGTTATTAATGTATATGAGGGTTACACGGAGACGAAGAGGCCAACTCGCCAGGAATGTTGTCAAATATTACCGCCGAGATGATTGGTTGGTTTAGGTTAGGTTATATTTCGTTACTGATGTACACGAATGTTCCACGGAGACGTAGAGGCCATCTCGCCAGGAATGTTGTCAAATATTGCCGCCGAGATGATAGGTTGGGTTAGGTTAGGTTATATCTCGTTATTGAAGTATATAAAGGTCCCACGGAGACGTAGACGCCAACTCGCCAGGAATGTTGTCAAATATTACCGCCGAGATGATAGGTAGGGTTAGGTTGCGTTATATTACGTTATTGATGTATATGAGGGTTACACGGAGACGTAGAGGCCAACTCGCCAGGAATGATGTCAAATATTACCGCACAGATGTTAGGTTGGGTTAGGTTAGGTTATATTACGTTATTGATGTATATAAAGGTCCCAAGGAGACGCAGAGCCCAACAAGCCAGGAATGTGGTCAAATATTACCGCCGAGATGTTACATTGGGTTAGGCTAGCTTATATTATGTTATTTATGTATATAAAGGTCAAACGGAGACGTAGAGGCCAACTCGCCACGAATGTTGTCAAATATTACCGCCGAGATGTTAGGTTGGGTTAGGTTAGGTTATATTACGTTAGTGATGTATATAAAGGTCCCACGGAGACGTAGAGGCCAACTCGCCAGGAATGTTGTGAAATATAACCGGCGAGATGTTAGGTTGGGTTAGGTTAGTTTATATTACGTTATTGATGTATATAAAGGTCCCACGGAGACGTAGGCGCCAACTCGCCAGGAATGTTGTCAAATATTACCGCCGAGATGATAGGTTGGGTTAGGTTGCGTTATATTACGTTATTGATGTATATGAGGGTTACACGGAGACGTAGAGGCCAACTCGCCAGGAATGATGTCAAATATTACCGCACAGATGTTAGGTTGGGTTAGGTTAGGTTATATTACGTTATTGATGTATATAAAGGTCCCAAGGAGACGCAGAGCCCAACAAGCCAGGAATGTGGTCAAATATTACCGCCGAGATGTTACATTGGGTTAGGCTAGCTTATATTATGTTATTTATGTATATAAAGGTCAAACGGAGACGTAGAGGCCAACTCGCCACGAATGTTGTCAAATATTACCGCCGAGATGATAGGTTGGGTTAGGTTAGGTTATATTACGTTAGTGATGTATATAAAGGTCCCACGGAGACCTAGATGCCAACTCGCCAGGGATGTTGTCAAATATTACCGCCGAGATGATAGGTTGGGTTAGGTTGCGTTATATTACGTTATTGATGTATATGAGGGTTACACGGAGACGTAGAGGCCAACTCGCCAGGAATGTTGTCAAATATTACCGCCGAGATAACAGGTTGGGTTACGTTAGTTTATATTACGTTATTGATGTATATAAAGGTCCCACGGAGACGTAGACGCCAACTCGCCAGTAATGTTGTCAAATATTACCGCCGAGATGATAGGTTGGGTTAGGTTAGGTTATATTACGTTAGTGATGTATATGAGGGTTACACGGAGACGTAGAGGCCAACTCGCCAGGAATGTTGGCAAATATTACCGCCGAGATGATAGGTTGTGTTAGGTTAGTTTATATTACGTTATTGATGTATATAAAGGTCCCACGGAGACGTAGACGCCAACTCGCCAGGAATGTTGTCAAATATTACCGCCCAGATGATAGGTTGGGTTAGGTTAGGTTATATTACGTTAGTGATATATATGAAGGTCAAACGGAGACGTAGAAGCCAACTCGCCACGAATGTTGTCAAATATTACCGCCGAGATGTTAGGTTGGGTTAGGTTAGGTTATATTACGTTAGTGATGTATATAAAGGTCCCACGGAGACGTAGAGGCCAACTCGCCAGGAATGTTGTGAAATATAACCGGCGAGATGTTAGGTTGGGTTAGGTTACGTTATATTACGTTATTAATGTATATGATGGTTACACGGAGACGAAGAGGCCAACTCGCAAGGAATGTTGTCAAATATTACCGCCGAGATAACAGGTTGGGTTAGCTTTGGTTATATTACGTTATTGATGTATATAAAGGTCCCACGGAGACGGAGAAGCCAACTCGCCAGGAATGTTGTCAAATATTACCGCCGAGATGATAGGTTGGGTTAGGTTAGGTTATATTACGTTATTGATGTATATAAAGGTACCACGGAGACGGAGAAGCCAACTCGCCAGGAATGTTGTCAAATATTACCGCCCAGATGATAGGTTGGGTTAGGTTAGGTTATATTACGTTAGTGATGTATATGAAGGTCAAACGGAGACGTAGAAGCCAACTCGCCACGAATGTTGTCAAATATTACCGCCGAGATGTTAGGTTGGGTTAGGTTAGGTTATATTACGTTAGTGATGTATATAAAGGTCCCACGGAGACGTAGAGGCCAACTCGCCAGGAATGTTGTGAAATATAACCGGCGAGATGTTAGGTTGGGTTAGGTTAGTTTATATTACGTTATTGATGTATATAAAGGTCCCACGGAGACGTAGACGCCAACTCGCCAGGAATGTTGTCAAATATTACCGCCGAGATGATAGGTTGGGTTAGGTTGCGTTATATTACGTTATTGATGTATATGAGGGTTACACGGAGACGTAGAGGCCAACTCGCCAGGAATGATGTCAAATATTACCGCACAGATGTTAGGTTGGGTTAGGTTAGGTTATATTACGTTATTGATGTATATAAAGGTCCCAAGGAGACGCAGAGCCCAACAAGCCAGGAATGTGGTCAAATATTACCGCCGAGATGTTACATTGGGTTAGGCTAGCTTATATTATGTTATTTATGTATATAAAGGTCAAACGGAGACGTAGAGGCCAACTCGCCACGAATGTTGTCAAATATTACCGCCGAGATGATAGGTTGGGTTAGGTTAGGTTATATTACGTTAGTGATGTATATGAAGGTCCCACGGAGACCTAGATGCCAACTCGCCAGGGATGTTGTCAAATATTACCGCCGAGATGATAGGTTGGGTTAGGTTGCGTTATATTACGTTATTGATGTATATGAGGGTTACACGGAGACGTAGAGGCCAACTCGCCAGGAATGTTGTCAAATATTACCGCCGAGATAACAGGTTGGGTTACGTTAGTTTATATTACGTTATTGATGTATATAAAGGTCCCACGGAGACGTAGACGCCAACTCGCCAGTAATGTTGTCAAATATTACCGCCGAGATGATAGGTTGGGTTAGGTTAGGTTATATTACGTTAGTGATGTATATGAGGGTTACACGGAGACGTAGAGGCCAACTCGCCAGGAATGTTGGCAAATATTACCGCCGAGATGATAGGTTGTGTTAGGTTAGTTTATATTACGTTATTGATGTATATAAAGGTCCCACGGAGACGTAGACGCCAACTCGCCAGGAATGTTGTCAAATATTACCGCCCAGATGATAGGTTGGGTTAGGTTAGGTTATATTACGTTAGTGATGTATATGAAGGTCAAACGGAGACGTAGAAGCCAACTCGCCACGAATGTTGTCAAATATTACCGCCGAGATGTTAGGTTGGGTTAGGTTAGGTTATATTACGTTAGTGATGTATATAAAGGTCCCACGGAGACGTAGAGGCCAACTCGCCAGGAATGTTGTGAAATATAACCGGCGAGATGTTAGGTTGGGTTAGGTTACGTTATATTACGTTATTAATGTATATGATGGTTACACGGAGACGAAGAGGCCAACTCGCAAGGAATGTTGTCAAATATTACCGCCGAGATAACAGGTTGGGTTAGCTTTGGTTATATTACGTTATTGATGTATATAAAGGTCCCACGGAGACGGAGAAGCCAACTCGCCAGGAATGTTGTCAAATATTACCGCCGAGATGATAGGTTGGGTTAGGTTAGGTTATATTACGTTATTGATGTATATAAAGGTACCACGGAGACGGAGAAGCCAACTCGCCAGGAATGTTGGCAAATATTACCGCCGAGATGATAGGTTGTGTTAGGTTAGTTTATATTACGTTATTGATGTATATAAAGGTCCCACGGAGACGTAGACGCCAACTCGCTAGGAATGTTGTCAAATATTACCGCCGTGATGATAGGTTGGGTTAGGATAGGTTATATTATGTTATTGATGTATATAAAGGTCCCACGGAGACCTAGATGCCAACTCGCCAGGGATGTTGTCAAATATTACCGCCGAGATGATTGGTTGGTTTAGGTTAGGTTATATTTCGTTACTGATGTATACGAAGGTTCCACGGAGAAGTAGAGGCCATCTCGCGAGGAATGTTGTCAAATATTACCGCCGAGATAACAGGTTGGGTTACGTTAGTTTATATTACGTTATTGATGTATATAAAGGTCCCACGGAGACGTAGACGCCAACTCGCCAGGAATGTTGTCAAATATTACCGCCGAGATGATAGGTTGGGTTAGGTTAGGTTATATTACGTTAGTGATGTATATGAAGGTCAAACGGAGACGGAGAAGCCAACTCGCCACGAATGTTGTCAAATATTACCGCCGAGATGATAGGTTGAGTTAGGTTGCGTTATATTACGTTATTGATGTATATGAGGGTTACACGGAGACGTAGAGGCCAACTCGCCACGAGTGTTGTCAAATATTACCGCCGAGATGATTGGTTCGGCTAGGTTAGGTTATATGTCGTTATTGATGTATATGAAGGTACTACGGAGACGGAGAAGCCAACTCGCCAGGAATGTTGTCAAATATTACCGCCGAGATGATAGGTTGGGTTAGGTTAGTTTATATTACGTTATTGATGTATATAAAGGTCCCATGGAAACGTAGACGCCAACTCGCCAGGAATGTTGTCAAATATTACCGCCGAGATGATAGGTTGGGTTAGGTTAGGTTATATAACGTTAGTGATATATATAAAGGTCCCACGGAGACCTAGATGCCAACTCGCCAGGGATGTTGTCAAATATTACCGCCGAGATGATAGGTTGGGTTAGGTTGCGTTATATTACGTTATTGATGTATATGAGGGTTACACGGAGACGTAGAGGCCAACTCGCCAGGAATGTTGTCAAATATTACCGCCGAGATAACAGGTTGGGTTAGGTTAGTTTATATTACGTTATTGATGTATATAAAGGTCCCACGGAGACGTAGACGCCAACTCGCCAGTAATGTTGTCAAATATTACCGCCGAGATGATAGGTTGGGTTAGGTTAGGTTATATTACGTTAGTGATGTATATGAGGGTTACACGGAGACGTAGAGGCCAACTCGCCAGGAATGTTGTCAAATATTACCGCCGAGATGATAGGTTGGGTTAGGTTAGTTTATATTACGTTATTGATGTATATAAAGGTCCCACGGAGACGTAGACGCCAACTCGCCAGGAATGTTGTCAAATATTACCGCCGAGATGATAGGTTGGGTTAGGTTAGGTTATATTACGTTAGTGATGTATATAAAGGTCCCACGGAGACCTAGATGCCAACTCGCCAGGGATGTTGTCAAATATTACCGCCGAGATGATAGGTTGGGTTAGGTTGCGTTATATTACGTTATTGATGTATATGAGGGTTACACGGAGACGTAGAGGCCAACTCGCCAGGAATGTTGTCAAATATTACCGCCGAGATAACAGGTTGGGTTACGTTAGTTTATATTACGTTATTGATGTATATAAAGGTCCCACGGAGACGTAGACGCCAACTCGCCAGTAATGTTGTCAAATATTACCGCCGAGATGATAGGTTGGGTTAGGTTAGGTTATATTACGTTAGTGATGTATATGAGGGTTACACGGAGACGTAGAGGCCAACTCGCCAGGAATGTTGGCAAATATTACCGCCGAGATGATAGGTTGTGTTAGGTTAGTTTATATTACGTTATTGATGTATATAAAGGTCCCACGGAGACGTAGACGCCAACTCGCCAGGAATGTTGTCAAATATTACCGCCCAGATGATAGGTTGGGTTAGGTTAGGTTATATTACGTTAGTGATGTATATGAAGGTCAAACGGAGACGTAGAAGCCAACTCGCCACGAATGTTGTCAAATATTACCGGCGAGATGTTAGGTTGGGTTAGGTTACGTTATATTACGTTATTGATGTATATGAGGGTTACACGGAGACGAAGAGGCCAACTCGCAAGGAATGTTGTTAAGTATTACCGCCGAGATGATAGGTTGGGTTAGGTTGCGTTATATTACGTTATTGATGTATATGAGGGTTACACGGAGACGTAGAGGCCAACTCGCCAGGAATGATGTCAAATATTACCGCAGAGATGTTAGGTTGGGTTAGGATAGGTTATTTTATGTTATTGATGTATATAAAGGTCCCACGGAGACCTAGATGCCAACTCGCCAGGGATGTTGTCAAATATTACCGCCGAGATGATAGGTTGGGTTAGGTTAGGTTATATTACGTTATTGATGTATATAAAGATCCCACGGAGACGGAGAAGCCAACTCCCCAGGAATGATGTGAAATATTACCGGCGAGATGTTAGGTTGGGTTAGGTTACGTTATATTACGTTATTAATGTATATGAGTGTTACACGGAGACGAAGAGGCCAACTCGCCAGGAATGTTGTCAAATATTACCGCCGAGATGATTGGTTGGTTTAGGTTAGGTTATATTTCGTTACTGATGTACACGAAGGTTCCACGGAGACGTAGAGGCCATCTCGCCAGGAATGTTGTCAAATATTACCGCCGAGATGATAGGTTGGGTTAGGATAGGTTATATTTCGTTATTGAAGTATATAAAAGTCCCACGGAGACGTAGAGGCCAACTCGCCAGGTATGTTGTCAAATATTACCGCCGAGATGTTAGGTTGGGTTAGCCTAGCTTATATTATGTTATTTATGTATATAAAGATCCCACGGAGACGTAGAGGCCAACTCGCCAGGAATGTTGTCAAATATTACCGCCGAGATGATAGGTTGGGTTAGGTTAGGTTATATTACGTTAGTGATGTATATGAGCGTCAAACGGAGACGTAGAGGCCAACTCGCCACGAGTGTTGTCAAATATTACCGCCGAGATGATAGGTTCGGTTAGGTTAGGTTATATCTCGTTATTGATGTATATGAAGGTCCCACGGAGACGTAGTGGCCAACTCGCCAGGTATGTTGTCAAATATTACCGCCGAGATGATAGGTTGGGTTAGGTTGCGTTATATTACGTTATTGATGTATATAAATGTCCCAAGGAGACGCAGAGCCCAACAAGCCAGGAATGTGGTCAAACATTACCGCCGAGATGTTACATTGGGTTAGGCTAGCTTATATTATGTTATTTATGTATATAAAGATCCCACGGAGACGTAGAGGCCAACTCGCCAGAAATGTGGTCAAATATTACTGCAGAGATGTTACGTTTGGTTAGCTTTGGTTATATTACGTTATTGATGTATATAAAGGTCCCACGGAGACGGAGACGCCAACTCGCCAGGAATGTTGTCAAATATTACCGCCGAGATGATAGGTTGGGTTAGGTTAGGTTATATTACGTTATTGATGTATATAAAGGTCCCACGGAGACGGAGAAGCCAACTCGCCAGGAATGTTGTCAAATATTACCGCCGAGATGATAGGTTGGGTTAGGTTAGGTTATATTACGTTATTCATGTATATAAAGGTCCCACGGAGACGGAGAAGCCAACTCGCCAGGAATGATGTCAAATATTACCGCAGAGATGTTAGGTTCGGTTAGGTTAGGTTATATTACGTTATTGATGTATATAAAGGTCCCAAGGAGACGCAGAGCCCCACAAGCCAGGAATGTTGTCAAATATTACCGCCGAGATGTTACATTGGGTTAGGCTAGCTTATATTATGTTATTTATGTATATAAAGGTCCCACGGAGACGGAGAAGCCAACTCGCCAGGAATGTTGTCAAATATTACCGCCGAGATGATAAGTTGTGTTAGGTTAGTTTATATTACGTTATTGATGTATATAAAGGTCCCACGGAGACGTAGACGCCAACTCGCCAGGAATGTTGTCAAATATTACCGCCGAGATGATAGGTTCGGTTAGGTTAGGTTATATGTCGTTATTGATGTATATGAAGGTCCCACGGAGACGGAGAAGCCAACTCGCCAGGAATGTTGTCAAATATTACCGCCGAGATGATAGGTTGGGTTTGGATAGGTTATATTATGTTATTGATGTATATAAAGGTCCCACGGAGACCTAGATGCCAACTCGCCAGGGATGTTGTCAAATATTACCGCCGAGATGATAGGTTGGGTTAGGTTAGGTTATATTACGTTATTGATGTATATAAAGGTCCCACGGAGACGGAGAAGCCAACTCCTCAGGAATGATGTGAAATATTACCGGCGAGATGTTAGGTTGGGTTAGGTTACGTTATATTACGTTATTAATGTATATGAGGGTTACACGGAGACGAAGAGGCCATCTCGCCAGGAATGTTGTCAAATATTACCGCCGAGATGATTGGTTAGTTTAGGTTAGGTTATATTTCGTTACTGATGTATACGAAGGTTCCACGGAGACGTAGAGGCCATCTCGCCAGGAATGTTGTCAAATATTACCGTCGAGATGATAGGTTGGGTTAGCTTGCGTTATATTACGTTATTGATGTATATGAGGGTTACACGGAGACGTAGAGGCCAACTCGCCAGGAATGATGTCAAATATTACCGCAGAGATGTTAGGTTGGGTTAGCTTTGGTTATATTACGTTATTGATGTATATAAAGGTTCCACGGAGACGGAAAAGCCAACTCGCCAGGAATGTTGTCAAATATTACCGCCGAGATGATAGGTTGGGTTAGGTTAGGTTATATGACGTTAGTGATGTATATGAAGGTCAAACGGAGACGTAGAAGCCAACTCGCCACGAATGTTGTCAAATATTACCGGCGAGATGTTAGGTTGGGTTAGGTTACGTTATATTACGTTATTGATGTATATGAGGGTTACACGGAGACGAAGAGGCCAACTCGCAAGGAATGTTGTCAAATATTACCGCCGAGATGATAGGTTGGGTTAGGTTGCGTTATATTACGTTATTGATGTATATAATGGTCCCACGGAGACGGAGAAGCCAACTCCCCAGGAATGATGTGAAATATTACCGGCGAGATGTTAGGTTGGGTTAGGTTACGTTATATTACGTTATTAATGTATATGAGGGTTACACGGAGACGAAGAGGCCAACTCGCCAGGAATGTTGTCAAATATTACCGCCGAGATGATTGGTTGGTTTAGGTTAGGTTATATTTCGTTACTGATGTACACGAAGGTTCCACGGAGACGTAGAGGCCATCTCGCCAGGAATGTTGTCAAATATTGCCGCCGAGATGATAGGTTGGGTTAGGTTAGGTTATATCTCGTTATTGAAGTATATAAAGGTCCCACGGAGACGTAGAGGCCAACTCGCCAGGTATGTTGTCAAATATTACCGCCGAGATGTTAGGTTGGGTTAGCCTAGCTTATATTATGTTATTTATGTATATAAAGACCCCACGGAGACGTAGAGGCCAACTCGCCAGAAATGTGGTCAAATATTACCGCCGAGATGATTGGTTCGGTTAGGTTAGGTTATATCTCGTTATTGATGTATATGAAGGTCCCACGGAGACGTAGAGGCCAACTCGCCAGGTATGTTGTCAAATATTACCGCCGAGATTATAGGTTGGGTTAGGTTGCGTTATATTACGTTATTGATGTATATGAGGGTTACACGGTGACGTAGAGGCCAACTCGCCAGGAATGATGTCAAATATTACCGCAGAGATGTTACGTTGGGTTAGCTTTGGTTATATTACGTTATTGATGTATATAAAGGTCCCACGGAGACGGAGAAGCCAACTCGCCAGGAATGTTGTCAAATATTACCGCCGAGATGATAGGTTGGGTTAGGTTAGGTTATATTACGTTATTGATGTATATAAAGGTCCCACGGAGACGTAGACGCCAACTCGCCAGAAATGTGGTCAAATATTACCGCCGAGATGATTGGTTCGGTTAGGTTAGGTTATATCTCGTTATTGATGTATATGAAGGTCCCACGGAGACGTAGAGGCCAACTCGCCAGGTATGTTGTCAAATATTACCGCCGAGATTATAGGTTGGGTTAGGTTGCGTTATATTACGTTATTGATGTATATGAGGGTTACACGGTGACGTAGAGGCCAACTCGCCAGGAATGATGTCAAATATTACCGCAGAGATGTTACGTTGGGTTAGCTTTGGTTATATTACGTTATTGATGTATATAAAGGTCCCACGGAGACGGAGAAGCCAACTCGCAAGGAATGTTGTCAAATATTACCGCCGAGATGTTAGGTTGGGTTAGGTTAGGTTATATTACGTTAGTGATGTATATAAAGGTCCCACGGAGACCTAGATGCCAACTCGTCAGGGATGTTGTCAAATATTACCGCCGAGATGATAGGTTGGGTTAGGTTAGGTTATATTACGTTATTGATGTATATAAAGGTCCCACGGAGACGGAGAAGCCAACTCCCCAGGAATGTTGTCAAATATTACCGCCGAGATGACAGGTTGGGTTAGGTTAGTTTATATTACGTTATTGATGTATATAAAGGTCCCACGGAGACGTAGACGCCAACTCGCCAGGTATGTTGTCAAATATTACCGCCGAGATGATAGGTTGGGTTAGGTTGCGTTATATTACGTTATTGATGTATATGAGGGTTACACGGAGACGTAGAGGCCAACTCGCCAGGAATGATGTCAAATATTACCGCAGAGATGTTAGGTTGGGTTAGGTTAGGTTATATTACGTTATTGATGTATATAAAGGTCCCAAGGAGACGCAGAGCCCAACAAGCCAGGAATGTAGTCAAATATTACCGCCGAGATGTTACATTGGGTTAGGCTAGCTTGTATTATGTTATTTATGTATATAAAGGTCCCACGGAGACGTAGAGGCCAACTCGCCAGGAGTGTTGTCAAATATTACCGCCGAGATGATAGGTTGGGTTAGGTTAGGTTAAATTACGTTATTGATGTATATGAACGTCAAACGGAGACGGAGAAGCCAACTCCCCAGGAATGTTGTGAAATATTACCGGCGAGATGTTAGGTTGGGTTAGCTTTGGTTATATTACGTTATTGATGTATATAAAGGTCCCACGGAGACGGAGAAGCCAACTCGCCAGGAATGTTGTCAAATATTACCGCCGAGATGATAGGTTGGGTTAGGTTAGGTTATATTACGTTATTGATGTATATAAAGGTCCCACGGAGACGGAGAAGCCAACTCGCCAGGAATGTTGGCAAATATTACCGCCGAGATGATAGATTGTGTTAGGTTAGTTTATATTACGTTATTGATGTATATAAAGGTCCCACGGAGACGTAGACGCCAACTCGCCAGGAGTGTTGTCAAATATTACCGCCGAGATGATAGGTTGGGTTAGGTTAGGTTATATTACGTTAGTGATGTATTTGAAGGTCAAACGGAGACGTAGAGGCCAACTCGCCACGAATGTTGTCAAATATTACCGGCGAGATGTTAGGTTGGGTTAGGTTACGTTATATTACGTTATTGATGTATATGAGGGTTACACGGAGACGAAGAGGCCAACTCGCCAGGAATGTTGGCAAATATTACCGCCGAGATGATAGGTTGTGTTAGGTTAGTTTATATTATGTTATTTATGTATATAAAGGTCAAACGGAGACGTAGAGGCCAACTCGCCACGAATGTTGTCAAATATTACCGCCGAGATGATAGGTTGGGTTAGGTTAGGCTATATTACGTTAGTGATGTATATAAAGGTCCCACGGAGACCTAGATGCCAACTCGCCAGGGATGTTGTCAAATATTACCGCACAGATGTTAGGTTGGGTTAGGTTAGGTTATATTACGTTATTGATGTATATAAAGGTCCCAAGGAGACGCAGAGCCCAACAAGCCAGGAATGTGGTCAAATATTACCGCCGAGATGTTACATTGGGTTAGGCTAGCTTATATTATGTTATTTATGTATATAAAGGTCAAACGGAGACGTAGAGGCCAACTCGCCACGAATGTTGTCAAATATTACCGCCGAGATGATAGGTTGGGTTAGGTTAGGTTATATTACGTTAGTGATGTATATGAAGGTCAAACGGAGACGTAGAGGCCAACTCGCCACGAATGTTGTCAAATATTACCGGCGAAATGTTAGGTTGGGTTAGGTTAGGTTATATTACGTTATTGATGTATACAAAGGTCCCACGGAGACGTAGAGGCCAACTCCCCAGGAATGTTGTCAAATATTACCGCCGAGATGACAGGTTGGGTTAGGTTAGTTTATATTACGTTATTGATGTATATAAAGGTCCCACCGGGACGTAGAAGCCAGCTCGCAAGGAATGTTGTCAAATATTACCGCCTAGATGTTAGGTTGGGTTTGGTTAGGTTATATTACGTTAGTGATGTATATGAAGGTCAAACGGAGACGTAGAGGCCAACTCGCCACGAATGTGTCAAATATTACGGCCGAGATGATAGGTTCGGTTAGGTTAGGTTATATGATGTTATTGATGTATATGAAGGTCCCACGGAGACGTAGAGGCCTACTCGCCAGGTATGTTGTCAAATATTACCGCCGAGATGATAGGTTGGGTTAGGTTGCGTTATATTACGTTATTGATGTATATGAGGGTTACACGGAGACGTAGAGGCCTACTCGCCAGGAATGGAGGCAAATATTACCGCCGAGATGATAGGTTGTGCTAGGTTGGTTTATATTACGTTATTGATGTATATAAAGGTCCCACGGAGACGTAGACGCCAACTCGCCAGGAATGTTGTCAAATATTACCGCCGAGATGATAGGTTGGGTTAGGTTAGGTTATATTACGTTAGTGATATATATGAGGGTTACACGGAGACGTAGAGGCCAACTCGCCACGAATGTTGTCAAATATTACCGCCGAGATGATAGGTTCGGTTAGGTTAGGTTATATGTCGTTATTGATGTATATGAAGGTCCCACGGAGACGGAGAAGCCAACTCGCCAGGAATGTTGTCAAATATTACCGCCGAGATGATAGGTTGGGTTAGGTTAGGTTATATTACGTTAGTGATGTATATGAGGGTTACACGGAGACGTAGAGGCCAACTCGCCACGAATGTTGTCAAATATTACCGCCGAGATGATAGGTTCGGTTAGGTTAGTTTATATTACGTTATTGATGTATATAAAGGTCCCACGGAGACGTAGACGCCAACTCGCCAGGGATGTTGTCAAATATTACCGCCGAGATGATAGGTTGGGTTAGGTTAGGTTATATTACGTTAGTGATGTATATAAAGGCCCCACGGAGACGGAGAAGCCAACTCCCCAGGAATGATGCGAAATATTACCGGCGAGATGTTAGGTTGGGTTAGGTCACGTTATATTACGTTATTAATGTATATGAGGGTTACACGGAGACGAAGAGGCCTACTCGCCAGGAATGTTGTCAAATATTACCGCCGAGATGATAGGTTGGGTTAGGTTAGTTTATATTACGTTATTGATGTATATAAAGGTCCCACGGAGACGTAGACGCCAACTCGCCAGTAATGTTGTCAAATATTACCGCCGAGATGATAGGTTGGGTTTGGTTAGGTTATATTACGTTAGTGATGTATATGAAGGTCAAACGGAGACGTAGAGGCCAACTCGCCACGAATGTTGTCAAATATTACCGGCGAAATGTTAGGTTGGGTTAGGTTAGGTTATATTACGTTATTGATGTATACAAAGGTCCCACGGAGACGTAGAGGCCAACAAGCCAGGAATGTGGTCAAATATTAACGCCGAGATGTTAGGTTGGGTTAGGTTTGTTTATATTACGTTATTGATGTATATAAAGGTCCCACCGGGACGTAGAAGCCAGCTCGCAAGGAATGTTGTCAAATATTACCGCCGAGATGTTAGGTTGGGTTAGGTTAGGTTATATTACGTTAGTGATGTATATGAAGGTCAAACGGAGACGTAGAGGCCAACTCGCCACGAATGTGTCAAATATTACAGCCGAGATGATAGGTTCGGTTAGGTTAGGTTATATGATGTTATTGATGTATATGAAGGTCCCACGGAGACGTAGAGGCCTACTCGCCAGGTATGTTGTCAAATATTACCGCCGAGATGATAGGTTGGGTTAGGTTGCGTTATATTACGTTATTGATGTATATGAGGGTTACACGGAGACGTAGAGGCCAACTCGCCAGGAATGTAGGCAAATATTACCGCCGAGATGATAGGTTGTGCTAGGTTAGTTTATATTACGTTATTAATGTATATAAAGGTCCCACGGAGACGTAGACGCCAACTCGCCAGGAATGTTGTCAAATATTACCGCCGAGATGATAGGTTGGGTTAGGTTAGGTTATATTACGTTAGTGATATATATGAGGGTTACACGGAGACGTAGAGGCCAACTCGCCACGAATGTTGTCAAATATTACCGCCGAGATGATAGGTTCGGTTAGGTTAGGTTATATGTCGTTATTGATGTATATGAAGGTCCCACGGAGACGGAGAAGCCAACTCGCCAGGAATGTTGTCAAATATTACCGCCGAGATGATAGGTTGGGTTAGGTTAGGTTATATTACGTTAGTGATGTATATGAGGGTTACACGGAGACGTAGAGGCCAACTCGCCACGAATGTTGTCAAATATTACCGCCGAGATGATAGGTTCGGTTAGGTTAGTTTATATTACGTTATTGATGTATATAAAGGTCCCACGGAGACGTAGACGCCAACTCGCCAGGGATGTTGTCAAATATTACCGCCGAGATGATAGGTTGGGTTAGGTTAGGTTATATTACGTTAGTGATGTATATAAAGGCCCCACGGAGACGGAGAAGCCAACTCCCCAGGAATGATGCGAAATATTACCGGCGAGATGTTAGGTTGGGTTAGGTCACGTTATATTACGTTATTAATGTATATGAGGGTTACACGGAGACGAAGAGGCCTACTCGCCAGGAATGTTGTCAAATATTACCGCCGAGATGATAGGTTGGGTTAGGTTAGTTTATATTACGTTATTGATGTATATAAAGGTCCCACGGAGACGTAGACGCCAACTCGCCAGTAATGTTGTCAAATATTACCGCCGAGATGATAGGTTGGGTTTGGTTAGGTTATATTACGTTAGTGATGTATATGAAGGTCAAACGGAGACGTAGAGGCCAACTCGCCACGAATGTTGTCAAATATTACCGGCGAAATGTTAGGTTGGGTTAGGTTAGGTTATATTACGTTATTGATGTATACAAAGGTCCCACGGAGACGTAGAGGCCAACAAGCCAGGAATGTGGTCAAATATTAACGCCGAGATGTTAGGTTGGGTTAGGTTTGTTTATATTACGTTATTGATGTATATAAAGGTCCCACCGGGACGTAGAAGCCAGCTCGCAAGGAATGTTGTCAAATATTACCGCCGAGATGTTAGGTTGGGTTAGGTTAGGTTATATTACGTTAGTGATGTATATGAAGGTCAAACGGAGACGTAGAGGCCAACTCGCCACGAATGTGTCAAATATTACAGCCGAGATGATAGGTTCGGTTAGGTTAGGTTATATGATGTTATTGATGTATATGAAGGTCCCACGGAGACGTAGAGGCCTACTCGCCAGGTATGTTGTCAAATATTACCGCCGAGATGATAGGTTGGGTTAGGTTGCGTTATATTACGTTATTGATGTATATGAGGGTTACACGGAGACGTAGAGGCCAACTCGCCAGGAATGTAGGCAAATATTACCGCCGAGATGATAGGTTGTGCTAGGTTAGTTTATATTACGTTATTAATGTATATAAAGGTCCCACGGAGACGTAGACGCCAACTCGCCAGGAATGTTGTCAAATATTACCGCCGAGATGATAGGTTGGGTTAGGTTAGGTTATATTACGTTAGTGATATATATGAGGGTTACACGGAGACGTAGAGGCCAACTCGCCACGAATGTTGTCAAATATTACCGCCGAGATGATAGGTTCGGTTAGGTTAGGTTATATGTCGTTATTGATGTATATGAAGGTCCCACGGAGACGGAGAAGCCAACTCGCCAGGAATGTTGTCAAATATTACCGCCGAGATGATAGGTTGGGTTAGGTTAGGTTATATTACGTTAGTGATGTATATGAGGGTTACACGGAGACGTAGAGGCCAACTCGCCACGAATGTTGTCAAATATTACCGCCGAGATGATAGGTTCGGTTAGGTTAGTTTATATTACGTTATTGATGTATATAAAGGTCCCACGGAGACGTAGACGCCAACTCGCCAGGGATGTTGTCAAATATTACCGCCGAGATGATAGGTTGGGTTAGGTTAGGTTATATTACGTTAGTGATGTATATAAAGGCCCCACGGAGACGGAGAAGCCAACTCCCCAGGAATGATGCGAAATATTACCGGCGAGATGTTAGGTTGGGTTAGGTCACGTTATATTACGTTATTAATGTATATGAGGGTTACACGGAGACGAAGAGGCCTACTCGCCAGGAATGTTGTCAAATATTACCGCCGAGATGATAGGTTGGGTTAGGTTAGTTTATATTACGTTATTGATGTATATAAAGGTCCCACGGAGACGTAGACGCCAACTCGCCAGTAATGTTGTCAAATATTACCGCCGAGATGATAGGTTGGGTTTGGTTAGGTTATATTACGTTAGTGATGTATATGAAGGTCAAACGGAGACGTAGAGGCCAACTCGCCACGAATGTTGTCAAATATTACCGGCGAAATGTTAGGTTGGGTTAGGTTAGGTTATATTACGTTATTGATGTATACAAAGGTCCCACGGAGACGTAGAGGCCAACAAGCCAGGAATGTGGTCAAATATTAACGCCGAGATGTTAGGTTGGGTTAGGTTTGTTTATATTACGTTATTGATGTATATAAAGGTCCCACCGGGACGTAGAAGCCAGCTCGCAAGGAATGTTGTCAAATATTACCGCCGAGATGTTAGGTTGGGTTAGGTTAGGTTATATTACGTTAGTGATGTATATGAAGGTCAAACGGAGACGTAGAGGCCAACTCGCTACGAATGTGTCAAATATTACAGCCGAGATGATAGGTTCGGTTAGGTTAGGTTATATGATGTTATTGATGTATATGAAGGTCCCACGGGGACGTAGAGGCCTACTCGCCAGGTATGTTGTCAAATATTACCGCCGAGATGATAGGTTGGGTTAGGTTGCGTTATATTACGTTATTGATGTATATGAGGGTTACACGGAGACGTAGAGGCCAACTCGCCAGGAATGTAGGCAAATATTACCGCCGAGATGATAGGTTGTGCTAGGTTAGTTTATATTACGTTATTAATGTATATAAAGGTCCCACGGAGACGTAGACGCCAACTCGCCTGGAATGTTGTCAAATATTACCGCCGAGATGATAGGTTGGGTTAGGTTAGGTTATATTACGTTAGTGATATATATGAGGGTTACACGGAGACGTAGAGGCCAACTCGCCACGAATGTTGTCAAATATTACCGCCGAGATGATAGGTTCGGTTAGGTTAGGTTATATGTCGTTATTGATGTATATGAAGGTCCCACGGAGACGGAGAAGCCAACTCGCCAGGAATGTTGTCAAATATTACCGCCGAGATGATAGGTTGGGTTAGGTTAGGTTATATTACGTTAGTGATGTATATGAGGGTTACACGGAGACGTAGAGGCCAACTCGCCACGAATGTTGTCAAATATTACCGCCGAGATGATAGGTTCGGTTAGGTTAGTTTATATTACGTTATTGATGTATATAAAGGTCCCACGGAGACGTAGACGCCAACTCGCCAGGGATGTTGTCAAATATTACCGCCGAGATGATAGGTTGGGTTAGGTTAGGTTATATTACGTTAGTGATGTATATAAAGGCCCCACGGAGACGGAGAAGCCAACTCCCCAGGAATGATGCGAAATATTACCGGCGAGATGTTATGTTGGGTTAGGTCACGTTATATTACGTTATTAATGTATATGAGGGTTACACGGAGACGAAGAGGCCAACTCGCCAGGAATGTTGTCAAATATTACCGCCGAGATGATAGGTTGGGTTAGGTTAGGTTATATTACGTTAGTGATGTATATGAAGGTCAAACGGAGACGTAGAGGCCGACTCGCCACGAATGTTGTCAAATATTACCGCCGAGATGATAGGTTCGGTTAGGTTAGGTTATATCTCGTTATTGATGTACATGAAGGTCCCACGGAGACGTAGAGGCCAACTCGCCAGGTATGTTGTCAAATATTACCGCCGAGATGATAGGTTGGGTTAGGTTGCGTTATATTACGTTATTGATGTATATGAGGGTTACACGGAGACGTAGAGGCCAACTCGCCAGGAATGATGTCAAATATTACCGCAGAGATGTTACGTTGGGTTAGGTTAGGTTATATTACGTTATTGATGTATATAAAGGTCCCAAGGAGACGCAGAGCCCAACAAGCCAGGAATTTGGTCAAATATTACCGCCGAGATGATAGGTTGGGTTAGGTTAGGTTATATTACGTTAGTGATGTATATGAAGGTCAAACGGAGACGTAGAGGCCAACTCGCCACGAATGTTGTCAAATATTACCGGCGAGATGTTAGGTTGGGTTAGGTTACTTTATATTACGTTATTGATGTATATGAGGGTTACACGGAGACGAAGAGGCCAACTCGCAAGGAATGTTGTCAACTATTACCGCCGACATGTTAGGTTGGGTTAGCTTTGGTTATATTACGTTATTGATGTATATAAAGGTTCCACGGAGACGGAGAAGCCAACTCGCCAGGAATGTTGTCAAATATTACCGCCGAGATGATAGGTTGGGTTAGGTTGCGTTATATTACGTTATTGATGTAAATGAGGGTTACACGGTGACGTAGAGGCCAACTCGCCAGGAATGTTGTGAAATATTACCGCCGTGATGATAGGTTGGGTTAGGTTAGTTTATATTACGTTATTGATGTATATAAAGGTCCCACGGAGACGTAGACGCCAACTCGCCAGGAATGTTGTCAAATATTACCGCCGAGATGTTAGGTTGGGTTAGGTTAGGCTATATTACGTTATTGATGTATACAAAGGTCCCACGGAGACGTAGAGGCCAACAAGCCAGGAATGTGGTCAAATATTAACGCCGAGATGTTAGGTTGGGTTAGGTTTGTTTATATTACGTTATTGATGTATATGAAGGTCCCACCGGGACGTAGAAGCCAGCTCGCAAGGAATGTTGTCAAATATTACCGCCGAGATGTTAGGTTGGGTTAGGTTAGGTTATATCACGTTAGTGATGTATATGAAGGTCAAACGGAGACGTAGAGGCCAACTCGCCACGAATGTGTCAAATATTACAGCCGAGATGATAGGTTGGGTTAGGTTGCGTTATATTACGTTATTGATGTATATGAGGGTTACACGGAGACGTAGAGGCCAACTCGCCAGGAATGTAGGCAAATATTACCGCCGAGATGATAGGTTGTGCTAGGTTAGTTTATATTACGTTATTGATGTATATAAAGGTCCCACGGAGACGTAGACGCCAACTCGCCAGGAATGTTGTCAAATATTACCGCCGAGATGATAGGTTGGGTTAGGTTAGGTTATATTACGTTAGTGATGTATATGAGGGTTACACGGAGACGTAGAGGCCAACTCGCCACGAATGTTGTCAAATATTACCGCCGAGATGATAGGTTCGGTTAGGTTAGGTTATATCTCGTTATTGATGTACATGAAGGTTCCACGGAGACGGAGAAGCCAACTCGCCAGGAATGTTGTCAAATATTACCGCCGAGATGATAGGTTGGGTTAGGTTGCGTTATATTACGTTATTGATGTATATGAGGGTTACACGGAGACGTAGAGGCCAACTCGCCAGGAATGTAGGCAAATATTACCGCCGAGATGATAGGTTGTGCTAGGTTAGTTTATATTACGTTATTGATGTATATAAAGGTCCCACGGAGACGTAGACGCCAACTCGCCAGGAATGTTGTCAAATATTACCGCCGAGATGATAGGTTGGGTTAGGTTAGGTTATATTACGTTAGTGATGTATATGAGGGTTACACGGAGACGTAGAGGCCAACTCGCCACGAATGTTGTCAAATATTACCGCCGAGATGATAGGTTCGGTTAGGTTAGGTTATATGTCGTTATTGATGTATATGAAGGTCCCACGGAGACGGAGAAGCCAACTCGCCAGGAATGTTGTCAAATATTACCGCCGAGATGATAGGTTGGGTTAGGTTAGGTTATATTACGTTAGTGATGTATATGAGGGTTACACGGAGACGTAGAGGCCAACTCGCCACGAATGTTGTCAAATATTACCGCCGAGATGATAGGTTCGGTTAGGTTAGTTTATATTACGTTATTGATGTATATAAAGGTCCCACGGAGACGTAGACGCCAACTCGCCAGGGATGTTGTCAAATATTACCGCTGAGATGATAGGTTGGGTTAGGTTAGGTTATATTACGTTAGTGATGTATATAAAGGCCCCACGGAGACGGAGAAGCCAACTCCCCAGGAATGATGTGAAATATTACCGGCGAGATGTTAGGTTGGGTTAGGTTACGTTATATTACGTTATTAATGTATATGAGGGTTACACGGAGACGAAGAGGCCAACTCGCCAGGAATGTTGTCAAATATTACCGCCGAGATGATAGGTTGGGTTAGGTTAGGTTATATTACGTTAGTGATGTATATGAAGGTCAAACGGAGACGTAGAGGCCGACTCGCCACGAATGTTGTCAAATATTAGCGCCGAGATGATAGGTTCGGTTAGGTTAGGTTATATCTCGTTATTGATGTACATGAAGGTCCCACGGAGACGTAGAGGCCAACTCGCCAGGTATGTTGTCAAATATTACCGCCGTGATGATAGGTTGGGTTAGGTTAGTTTATATTTCGTTATTGATGTATATAAAGGTCCCACGGAGACGTAGACGCCAACTCGCCAGGAATGTTGTCAAATATTACCGCCGAGATGTTAGGTTGGGTTAGGTTAGGCTATATTACGTTATTGATGTATACAAAGGTCCCACGGAGACGTAGAGGCCAACAAGCCAGGAATGTGGTCAAATATTAACGCCGAGATGTTAGGTTGGGTTAGGTTTGTTTATATTACGTTATTGATGTATATGAAGGTCCCACCGGGACGTAGAAGCCAGCTCGCAAGGAATGTTGTCAAATATTACCGCCGAGATGTTAGGTTGGGTTAGGTTAGGTTATATTACGTTAGTGATGTATATGAAGGTCAAACGGAGACGTAGAGGCCAACTCGCCACGAATGTGTCAAATATTACAGCCGAGATGATAGGTTCGGTTAGGTTAGGTTATATGTTGTTATTGATGTATATGAAGGTCCCACGGAGACGTAGAGGCCTACTCGCCAGGTATGTTGTCAAATATTACCGCCGAGATGATAGGTTGGGTTAGGTTGCGTTATATTACGTTATTGATGTATATGAGGGTTACACGGAGACGTAGAGGCCAACTCGCCAGGAATGTAGGCAAATATTACCGCCGAGATGATAGGTTGTGCTAGGTTAGTTTATATTACGTTATTGATGTATATAAAGGTCCCACGGAGACGTAGACGCCAACTCGCCAGGAATGTTGTCAAATATTACCGCCGAGATGATAGGTTGGGTTAGGTTAGGTTATATTACGTTAGTGATGTATATGAAGGTCAAACGGAGACGTAGAGGCCGACTCGCCACGAATGTTGTCAAATATTACCGCCGAGATGATAGGTTCGGTTAGGTTAGGTTATATCTCGTTATTGATGTACATGAAGGTCCCACGGAGACGTAGAGGCCAACTCGCCAGGTATGTTGTCAAATATTACCGCCGAGATGATAGGTTGGGTTAGGTTGCGTTATATTACGTTATTGATGTATATGAGGGTTACACGGAGACGTAGAGGCCAACTCGCCAGGAATGATGTCAAATATTACCGCAGAGATGTTACGTTGGGTTAGGTTAGGTTATATTACGTTATTGATGTATATAAAGGTCCCAAGGAGACGCAGAGCCCAACAAGCCAGGAATTTGATCAAATATTACCGCCGAGATGATAGGTTGGGTTAGGTTAGATTATATTACGTTAGTGATGTATATGAAGGTCAAACGGAGACGTAGAGGCCAACTCGCCACGAATGTTGTCAAATATTACCGGCGAGATGTTAGGTTGGGTTAGGTTACTTTATATTACGTTATTGATGTATATGAGGGTTACACGGAGACGAAGAGGCCAACTCGCAAGGAATGTTGTCAACTATTACCGCCGACATGTCAGGTTGGGTTAGCTTTGGTTATATTACGTTATTGATGTATATAAAGGTTCCACGGAGACGGAGAAGCCAACTCGCCAGGAATGTTGTCAAATATTACCGCCGAGATGATAGGTTGGGTTAGGTTGCGTTATATTACGTTATTGATGTATATGAGGGTTACACGGTGACGTAGAGGCCAACTCGCCAGGAATGTTGTGAAATATTACCGCCGTGATGATAGGTTGGGTTAGGTTAGTTTATATTACGTTATTGATGTATATAAAGGTCCCATCGGAGACGTAGACGCCAACTCGCCAGTAATGTTGTCAAATATTACCGCCGAGATGATAGGTTGGGTTAGGTTAGGTTATATTACGTTAGTGATGTATATGAAGGTCAAACGGAGACGTAGAGGCCAACTCGACACGAATGTTGTCAAATATTACCGGCGAGATGTTAGGTTGGGTTAGGTTAGGTTATATTACGTTATTGATGTATACAAAGGTCCCACGGAGACGTAGAGGCCAACAAGCCAGGAATGTGGTCAAATATTAACGCCGAGATGTTAGGTTGGGTTAGGTTTGTTTATATTACGTTATTGATGTATATGAAGGTCCCACCGGGACGTAGAAGCCAGCTCGCAAGGAATGTTGTCAAATATTACCGCCGAGATGTTAGGTTGGGTTAGGTTAGGTTATATTACGTTAGTGATGTATATGAAGGTCAAACGGAGACGTAGAGGCCAACTCGCCACGAATGTGTCAAATATTACAGCCGAGATGATAGGTTCGGTTAGGTTAGGTTATATGTTGTTATTGATGTATATGAAGGTCCCACGGAGACGTAGAGGCCTACTCGCCAGGTATGTTGTCAAATATTACCGCCGAGATGATAGGTTGGGTTAGGTTGCGTTATATTACGTTATTGATGTATATGAGGGTTACACGGAGACGTAGAGGCCAACTCGCCAGGAATGTAGGCAAATATTACCGCCGAGATGATAGGTTGTGCTAGGTTAGTTTATATTACGTTATTGATGTATATAAAGGTCCCACGGAGACGTAGACACCAACTCGCCAGGAATGTTGTCAAATATTACCGCCGAGATGATAGGTTGGGTTACGTTAGGTTATATTACGTTAGTGATGTATATGAAGGTCAAACGGAGACGTAGAGGCCGACTCGCCACGAATGTTGTCAAATATTACCGCCGAGATGATAGGTTCGGTTAGGTTAGGTTATATCTTGTTATTGATGTACATGAAGGTCCCACGGAGACGTAGAGGCCAACTCGCCAGGTATGTTGTCAAATATTACCGCCGAGATGATAGGTTGGGTTAGGTTGCGTTATATTACGTTATTGATGTATATGAGGGTTACACGGAGACGTAGAGGCCAACTCGCCAGGAATGATGTCAAATATTACCGCAGAGATGTTACGTTGGGTTAGGTTAGGTTATATTACGTTATTGATGTATATAAAGGTCCCAAGGAGACGCAGAGCCCAACAAGCCAGGAATTTGATCAAATATTACCGCCGAGATGATAGGTTGGGTTAGGTTAGATTATATTACGTTAGTGATGTATATGAAGGTCAAACGGAGACGTAGAGGCCAACTCGCCACGAATGTTGTCAAATATTACCGGCGAGATGTTAGGTTGGGTTAGGTTACTTTATATTACGTTATTGATGTATATGAGGGTTACACGGAGACGAAGAGGCCAACTCGCAAGGAATGTTGTCAACTATTACCGCCGACATGTCAGGTTGGGTTAGCTTTGGTTATATTACGTTATTGATGTATATAAAGGTTCCACGGAGACGGAGAAGCCAACTCGCCAGGAATGTTGTCAAATATTACCGCCGAGATGATAGGTTGGGTTAGGTTGCGTTATATTACGTTATTGATGTATATGAGGGTTACACGGTGACGTAGAGGCCAACTCGCCAGGAATGTTGTGAAATATTACCGCCGTGATGATAGGTTGGGTTAGGTTAGTTTATATTACGTTATTGATGTATATAAAGGTCCCACGGAGACGTAGACGCCAACTCGCCAGGAATGTTGTCAAATATTACCGCCGAGATGTTAGGTTGGGTTAGGTTAGGTTATATTACGTTAGTGATGTATATAAAGGTCCCACGGAGACCTAGATGCCAACTCGCCAGGGATGTTGTCAAATATTACCGCCGAGATGTTAGGTTGGGTTAGGTTAGGTTATATTACGTTAGTGATGTATATAAAGGCCCCACGGAGACGGAGAAGCCAACTCCCCAGGAATGATGTGAAATATTACCGGCGAGATGTTAGGTTGGGTTAGGTTACGTTATATTACGTTATTAATGTATATGAGGGTTACACGGAGACGTAGAGGCCTACTCGCCAGGTATGTTGTCAAATATTACCGCCGAGATGATAGGTTGGGTTAGGTTGCGTTATATTACGTTATTGATGTATATGAGGGTTACACGGAGACGTAGAGGCCAACTCGCCAGGAATGTAGGCAAATATTACCGCGGAGATGATAGGTTGTGTTAGGTTAGTTTATATTACGTTATTGATGTATATAAAGGTCCCACGGAGACGTAGACGCCAACTCGCCAGGAATGTTGTCAAATATTACCGCCGAGATGATAGGTTGGGTTAGGTTAGGTTATATTACGTTAGTGATGTATATGAGGGTTACACGGAGACGTAGAGGCCAACTCGCCACGAATGTTGTCAAATATTACCGCCGAGATGATAGGTTCGGTTAGGTTAGGTTATATGTCGTTATTGATGTATATGAAGGTCCCACGGAGACGGAGAAGCCAACTCGCCAGGAATGTTGTCAAATATTACCGCCGAGATGATAGGTTGGGTTAGGTTAGGTTATATTACGTTAGTGATGTATATGAGGGTTACACGGAGACGTAGAGGCCAACTCGCCACGAATGTTGTCAAATATTACCGCCGAGATGATAGGTTCGGTTAGGTTAGGTTATATGTCGTTATTGATGTATATGAAGGTCCCACGGAGACGGAGAAGCCAACTCGCCAGGAATGTTGTCAAATATTACCGCCGAGATGATAGGTTGGGTTAGGATAGATTAGATTATGTTATTGATGTATATAAAGGTCCCTCGGAGACCTAGATGCCAACTCGCCAGGGATGTTGTCAAATATTACCGCCGAGATGATAGGTTGGGTTAGGTTAGGTTATATTACGTTAGTGATGTATATGAAGGTCAAACGGAGACGTAGAGGCCAACTCGCCACGAATGTTGTCAAATATTACCGCCGCGATGATAGGTTGGGTTAGGTTAGGTTATATTACGTTAGTGATGTATATAAAGGTCCCAAGGAGACCTAGATGCCAACTCGCCAGGGATGTTGTCAAATATTACCGCCGAGATGATAGGTTGGGTTAGGTTAGGTTATATTACGTTATTGATGTATATAAAGGTCCCACGGAGACAGAGAAGCCAACTCCCCAGGAATGTTGTCAAATATTACCGCCGAGATGACAGGTTGGGTTAGGTTAGTTTATATTACGTTATTGATGTATATAAAGGTCCCACGGAGACGTAGACGCCAACTCGCCAGTAATGTTGTCAAATATTACCGCCGAGATGATAGGTTGGGTTAGGTTAGGTTATATTACGTTAGTGATGTATATGAAGGTCAAACGGAGACGTAGAGGCCAACTCGACACGAATGTTGTCAAATATTACCGGCGAGATGTTAGGTTGGGTTAGGTTAGGTTATATTACGTTATTGATGTATACAAAGGTCCCACGGAGACGTAGAGGCCAACAAGCCAGGAATGTGGTCAAATATTAACGCCGAGATGTTAGGTTGGGTTAGGTTTGTTTATATTACGTTATTGATGTATATAAAGGTCCCACCGGGACGTAGAAGCCAGCTCGCAAGGAATGTTGTCAAATATTACCGCCGAGATGTTAGGTTGGGTTAGGTTAGGTTATATTACGTTAGTGATGTATATGAAGGTCAAACGGAGACGTAGAGGCCAACTCGCCACGAATGTGTCAAATATTACAGCCGAGATGATAGGTTCGGTTAGGTTAGGTTATATGTTGTTATTGATGTATATGAAGGTCCCACGGAGACGTAGAGGCCTACTCGCCAGGTATGTTGTCAAATATTACCGCCGAGATGATAGGTTGGGTTAGGTTGCGTTATATTACGTTATTGATGTACATGAGGGTTACACGGAGACGTAGAGGCCAACTCGCCAGGAATGTAGGCAAATATTACCGCCGAGATGATAGGTTGTGTTAGGTTAGTTTATATTACGTTATTGATGTATATAAAGGTCCCACGGAGACGTAGACGCCAACTCGCCAGGAATGTTGTCAAATATTACCGCCGAGATGATAGGTTGGGTTAGGTTAGGTTATATTACGTTAGTGATGTATATGAGGGTTACACGGAGACGTAGAGGCCAACTCGCCACGAATGTTGTCAAATATTACCGCCGAGATGATAGGTTCGGTTAGGTTAGGTTATATGTCGTTATTGATGTATATGAAGGTGCCACGGAGACGGAGAAGCCAACTCGCCAGGAATGTTGTCAAATATTACCGCCGAGATGATAGGTTGGGTTAGGATAGATTAGATTATGTTATTGATGTATATAAAGGTCCCTCGGAGACCTAGATGCCAACTCGCCAGGGATGTTGTCAAATATTACCGCCGAGATGTTAGGTTGGGTTAGGTTAGGTTATATTACGTTAGTGATGTATATAAAGGCCCCACGGAGACGGAGAAGCCAACTCCCCAGGAATGATGTGAAATATTACCGGCGAGATGTTAGGTTGGGTTAGGTTACGTTATATTACGTTATTAATGTATATGAGGGTTACACGGAGACGTAGAGGCCTACTCGCCAGGTATGTTGTCAAATATTACCGCCGAGATGATAGGTTGGGTTAGGTTGCGTTATATTACGTTATTGATGTATATGAGGGTTACACGGAGACGTAGAGGCCAACTCGCCAGGAATGTAGGCAAATATTACCGCCGAGATGATAGGTTGTGCTAGGTTAGTTTATATTACGTTATTGATGTATACAAAGGTCCCACGGAGACGTAGACGCCAACTCGCCAGGAATGTTGTCAAATATTACCGCCGAGATGATAGGTTGGGTTAGGTTAGGTTATATTACGTTAGTGATGTATATGAGGGTTACACGGAGACGTAGAGGCCAACTCGCCACGAATGTTGTCAAATATTACCGCCGAGATGATAGGTTCGGTTATGTTAGGTTATATGTCGTTATTGATGTATATGAAGGTCCCACGGAGACGGAGAAGCCAACTCGCCAGGAATGTTGTCAAATATTACCGCCGAGATGATAGGTTGGGTTAGGTTAGGTTATATTACGTTAGTGATGTATATGAGGTTTACACGGAGACGTAGAGGCCAACTCGCCACGAATGTTGTCAAATATTACCGCCGAGATGATAGGTTCGGTTAGGTTAGTTTATATTACGTTATTGATGTATATAAAGGTCCCACGGAGACGTAGACGCCAACTCGCCAGGGATGTTGTCAAATATTACCGCCGAGATGATAGGTTGGGTTAGGTTAGGTTATATTACGTTAGTGATGTATATAAAGGCCCCACGGAGACTGAGAAGCCAACTCCCCAGGAATGATGTGAAATATTACCGGCGAGATGTTAGGTTGGGTTAGGTTACGTTATATTACGTTATTAATGTATATGAGGGTTACACGGAGACGAAGAGGCCAACTCGCCAGGAATGTTGTCAAATATTACCGCCGAGATGATAGGTTGGGTTAGGTTAGGCTATATTACGTTATTGATGTATACAATGGTCCCACGGAGACGTAGAGGCCAACAAGCCAGGAATGTGGTCAAATATTAACGCCGAGATGTTAGGTTGGGTTAGGTTTGTTTATATTACGTTATTGATGTATATGAAGGTCCCACCGGGACGTAGAAGCCAGCTCGCAAGGAATGTTGTCAAATATTACCGCCGAGATGTTAGGTTGGGTTAGGTTAGGTTATATTACGTTAGTGATGTATATGAAGGTCAAACGGAGACGTAGAGGCCAACTCGCCACGAATGTGTCAAATATTACAGCCGAGATGATAGGTTCGGTTAGGTTAGGTTATATGTTGTTATTGATGTATATGAAGGTCCCACGGAGACGTAGAGGCCTACTCGCCAGGTATGTTGTCAAATATTACCGCCGAGATGATAGGTTGGGTTAGGTTGCGTTATATTACGTTATTGATGTATATGAGGGTTACACGGAGACGTAGAGGCCAACTCGCCAGGAATGTAGGCAAATATTACCGCCGAGATGATAGGTTGTGCTAGGTTAGTTTATATTACGTTATTGATGTATATAAAGGTCCCACGGAGACGTAGACGCCAACTCGCCAGGAATGTTGTCAAATATTACCGCCGAGATGATAGGTTGGGTTAGGTTAGGTTATATTACGTTAGTGATGTATATGAAGGTCAAACGGAGACGTAGAGGCCGACTCGCCACGAATGTTGTCAAATATTACCGCCGAGATGATAGGTTCGGTTAGGTTAGGTTATATCTCGTTATTGATGTACATGAAGGTCCCACGGAGACGTAGAGGCCAACTCGCCAGGTATGTTGTCAAATATTACCGCCGAGATGATAGGTTGGGTTAGGTTGCGTTATATTACGTTATTGATGTATATGAGGGTTACACGGAGACGTAGAGGCCAACTCGCCAGGAATGATGTCAAATATTACCGCAGAGATGTTACGTTGGGTTAGGTTAGGTTATATTACGTTATTGACGTATATAAAGGTCCCAAGGAGACGCAGAGCCCAACAAGCCAGGAATTTGGTCAAATATTACCGCCGAGATGATAGGTTGGGTTAGGTTAGATTATATTACGTTAGTGATGTATATGAAGGTCAAACGGAGACGTAGAGGCCAACTCGCCACGAATGTTGTTAAATATTACCGGCGAGATGTTAGGTTGGGTTAGGTTACTTTATATTACGTTATTGATGTATATGAGGGTTACACGGAGACGAAGAGGCCAACTCGCAAGGAATGTTGTCAACTATTACCGCCGACGTGTCAGGTTGGGTTAGCTTTGGTTATATTACGTTATTGATGTATATAAAGGTTCCACGGAGACGGAGAAGCCAACTCGCCAGGAATGTTGTCAAATATTACCGCCGAGATGATAGGTTGGGTTAGGTTGCGTTATATTACGTTATTGATGTATATAAACGTCCCACGGAGACGTAGACGCCAACTCGCCAGGAATGTTGTCAAATATTACCGCCGAGATGATAGGTTGGGTTAGGTTAGGTTATATTACGTTAGTGATGTATATGAGGGTTACACGGAGACGTAGAGGCCAACTCGCCACGAATGTTGTCAAATATTACCGCCGAGATGATAGGTTCGGTTAGGTTAGGTTATATGTCGTTATTGATGTATATGAAGGTCCCACGGAGACGGAGAAGCCAACTCGCCAGGAATGTTGTCAAATATTACCGCCGAGATGATAGGTTGGGTTAGGTTAGGTTATATTACGTTAGTGATGTATATGAGGGTTACACGGAGACGTAGAGGCCAACTCGCCACGAATGTTGTCAAATATTACCGCCGAGATGATAGGTTCGGTTAGGTTAGGTTATATGTCGTTATTGATGTATATGAAGGTCCCACGGAGACGGAGAAGCCAACTCGCCAGGAATGTTGTCAAATATTACCGCCGAGATGATAGGTTGGGTTAGGATAGATTAGATTATGTTATTGATGTATATAAAGGTCCCTCGGAGACCTAGATGCCAACTCGCCAGGGATGTTGTCAAATATTACCGCCGAGATGTTAGGTTGGGTTAGGTTAGGTTATACTACGTTAGTGATGTATATAAAGGCCCCACGGAGACGGAGAAGCCAACTCCCCAGGAATGATGTGAAATATTACAGGCGAGATGTTAGGTTGGGTTAGGTTACGTTATATTACGTTATTAATGTATATGAGGGTTACACGGAGACGTAGAGGCCTACTCGCCAGGTATGTTGTCAAATATTACCGCCGAGATGATAGGTTGGGTTAGGTTGCGTTATATTACGTTATTGATGTATATGAGGGTTACACGGTGACGTAGAGGCCAACTCGCCAGGAATGTTGTGAAATATTACCGCCGTGATGATAGGTTGGGTTAGGTTAGTTTATATTACGTTATTGATGTATATAAAGGTCCCACGGAGACGTAGAGGTCAACTCGCCAGGAATGTTGTCAAATATTACCGCCGAGATGTTAGGTTGGGTTAGGTTAGGTTATATTACGTTAGTGATGTATATAAAGGTCCCACGGAGACCTAGATGCCAACTCGCCAGGGATGTTGTCAAATATTACCGCCGAGATGATAGGTTGGGTTAGGTTAGGTTATATTACGTTAGTGATGTATATGAAGGTCAAACGGAGACGTAGAGGCCAACTCGCCACGAATGTTGTCAAATATTACCGCCGCGATGATAGGTTGGGTTAGGTTAGGTTATATTACGTTAGTGATGTATATAAAGGTCCCAAGGAGACCTAGATGCCAACTCGCCAGGGATGTTGTCAAATATTACCGCCGAGATGATAGGTTGGGTTAGGTTAGGTTATATTACGTTATTGATGTATATAAAGGTCCCACGGAGACAGAGAAGCCAACTCCCCAGGAATGTTGTCAAATATTACCGCCGAGATGACAGGTTGGGTTAGGTTAGTTTATATTACGTTATTGATGTATATAAAGGTCCCACGGAGACGTAGGCGCCAACTCGCCAGTAATGTTGTCAAATATTACCGCCGAGATGATAGGTTGGGTTAGGTTAGGTTATATTACGTTAGTGATGTATATGAAGGTCAAACGGAGACGTAGAGGCCAACTCGACACGAATGTTGTCAAATATTACCGGCGAGATGTTAGGTTGGGTTAGGTTAGGTTATATTACGTTATTGATGTATACAAAGGTCCCACGGAGACGTAGAGGCCAACAAGCCAGGAATGTGGTCAAATATTAACGCCGAGATGTTAGGTTGGGTTAGGTTTGTTTATATTACGTTATTGATGTATATAAAGGTCCCACCGGGACGTAGAAGCCAGCTCGCAAGGAATGTTGTCAAATATTACCGCCGAGATGATAGGTTGGGTTAGGTTAGGTTATATTACGTTAGTGATGTATATGAGGGTTACACGGAGACGTAGAGGCCAACTCGCCACGAATGTTGTCAAATATTACCGCCGAGATGATAGGTTCGGTTAGGTTAGGTTATATTACGTTATTAATGTATATGAGGGTTACACGGAGACGTAGAGGCCTACTCGCCAGGTATGTTGTCAAATATTACCGCCGAGATGATAGGTTGGGTTAGGTTGCGTTATATTACGTTATTGATGTATATGAGGGTTACACGGAGACGTAGAGGCCAACTCGCCAGGAATGTAGGCAAATATTACCGCCGAGATGATAGGTTGTGTTAGGTTAGTTTATATTACGTTATTGATGTATATAAAGGTCCCACGGAGACGTAGACGCCAACTCGCCAGGAATGTTGTCAAATATTACCGCCGAGATGATAGGTTGGGTTAGGTTAGGTTATATTACGTTAGTGATGTACATGAGGGTTACACGGAGACGTAGAGGCCAACTCGCCACGAATGTTGTCAAATATTACCGCCGAGATGATAGGTTCGGTTAGGTTAGGTTATATGTCGTTATTGATGTATATGAAGGTCCCACGGAGGCGGAGAAGCCAACTCGCCAGGAATGTTGTCAAATATTACCGCCGAGATGATAGGTTGGGTTAGGTTAGGTTATATTACGTTAGTGATGTATATGAGGGTTACACGGAGACGTAGAGGCCAACTCGCCACGAATGTTGTCAAATATTACCGGCGAGATGTTAGGTTGGGTTAGGTTACGTTATATTACGTTATTAATGTATATGAGGGTTACACGTAGACGAAGAGGCCAACTCGCCAGGAATGTTGTCAAATATTACCGCCGAGATGATAGGTTGGGTTAGGTTAGGTTATATTACGTTAGTGATGTATATGAAGGTCAAACGGAGACGTAGAGGCCGACTCGCCACGAATGTTGTCAAATATTACCGCCGAGATGATAGGTTCGGTTAGGTTAGGTTATATCTCGTTATTGATGTACATGAAGGTCCCACGGAGACGTAGAGGCCAACTCGCCAGGTATGTTGTCAAATATTACCGCCGAGATGATAGGTTGGGTTAGGTTGCGTTATATTACGTTATTGATGTATATGAGGGTTACACGGAGACGTAGAGGCCAACTCGCCAGGAATGATGTCAAATATTACCGCAGAGATGTTACGTTGGGTTAGGTTAGGTTATATTACGTTATTGATGTATATAAAGGTCCCAAGGAGACGCAGAGCCCAACAAGCCAGGAATGTGGTCAAATATTACCGCCGAGATGATAGGTTGGGTTAGGTTGCGTTATATTACGTTATTGATGTATATGAGGGTTACACGGAGACGTAGAGGCCAACTCGCCAGGAATGATGTCAAATATTACCGCAGAGATGTTACGTTGGGTTAGGTTAGGTTATATTACGTTATTGATGTATATAAAGGTCCCAAGGAGACGCAGAGCCCAACAAGCCAGGAATGTGGTCAAATATTACCGCCGAGATGATAGGTTGGGTTAGGTTAGGTTATATTACGTTAGTGATGTATATGAAGGTCAAACGGAGACGTAGAGGCCAACTCGCCACGAATGTTGTCAAATATTACCGGCGAGATGTTAGGTTGGGTTAGGTTACTTTATATTACGTTATTGATGTATATGAGGGTTACACGGAGACGAAGAGGCCAACTCGCCAGGAATGTTGTCAACTATTACCGCCGACATGTTAGGTTGGGTTAGCTTTGGTTATATTACGTTATTGATGTATATAAAGGTTCCACGGAGACGGAGAAGCCAACTCGCCAGGAATGTTGTCAAATATTACCGCCGAGATGATAGGTTGGGTTAGGTTGCGTTATATTACGTTATTGATGTATATAAACGTCCCACGGAGACGTAGACGCCAACTCGCCAGGAATGTTGTCAAATATTACCGCCGAGATGATAGGTTGGGTTAGGTTAGGTTATATTACGTTAGTGATGTATATGAGGGTTACACGGAGACGTAGAGGCCAACTCGCCACGAATGTTGTCAAATATTACCGCCGAGATGATAGGTTCGGTTAGGTTAGGTTATATGTCGTTATTGATGTATATGAAGGTCCCACGGAGACGGAGAAGCCAACTCGCCAGGAATGTTGTCAAATATTACCGCCGAGATGATAGGTTGGGTTAGGTTAGGTTATATTACGTTAGTGATGTATATGAGGGTTACACGGAGACGTAGAGGCCAACTCGCCACGAATGTTGTCAAATATTACCGCCGAGATGATAGGTTCGGTTAGGTTAGGTTATATGTCGTTATTGATGTATATGAAGGTCCCACGGAGACGGAGAAGCCAACTCGCCAGGAATGTTGTCAAATATTACCGCCGAGATGATAGGTTGGGTTAGGATAGATTAGATTATGTTATTGATGTATATAAAGGTCCCTCGGAGACCTAGATGCCAACTCGCCAGGGATGTTGTCAAATATTACCGCCGAGATGTTAGGTTGGGTTAGGTTAGGTTATACTACGTTAGTGATGTATATAAAGGCCCCACGGAGACGGAGAAGCCAACTCCCCAGGAATGATGTGAAATATTACAGGCGAGATGTTAGGTTGGGTTAGGTTACGTTATATTACGTTATTAATGTATATGAGGGTTACACGGAGACGTAGAGGCCTACTCGCCAGGTATGTTGTCAAATATTACCGCCGAGATGATAGGTTGGGTTAGGTTGCGTTATATTACGTTATTGATGTATATGAGGGTTACACGGTGACGTAGAGGCCAACTCGCCAGGAATGTTGTGAAATATTACCGCCGTGATGATAGGTTGGGTTAGGTTAGTTTATATTACGTTATTGATGTATATAAAGGTCCCACGGAGACGTAGAGGTCAACTCGCCAGGAATGTTGTCAAATATTACCGCCGAGATGTTAGGTTGGGTTAGGTTAGGTTATATTACGTTAGTGATGTATATAAAGGTCCCACGGAGACCTAGATGCCAACTCGCCAGGGATGTTGTCAAATATTACCGCCGAGATGATAGGTTGGGTTAGGTTAGGTTATATTACGTTAGTGATGTATATGAAGGTCAAACGGAGACGTAGAGGCCAACTCGCCACGAATGTTGTCAAATATTACCGCCGCGATGATAGGTTGGGTTAGGTTAGGTTATATTACGTTAGTGATGTATATAAAGGTCCCAAGGAGACCTAGATGCCAACTCGCCAGGGATGTTGTCAAATATTACCGCCGAGATGATAGGTTGGGTTAGGTTAGGTTATATTACGTTATTGATGTATATAAAGGTCCCACGGAGACAGAGAAGCCAACTCCCCAGGAATGTTGTCAAATATTACCGCCGAGATGACAGGTTGGGTTAGGTTAGTTTATATTACGTTATTGATGTATATAAAGGTCCCACGGAGACGTAGGCGCCAACTCGCCAGTAATGTTGTCAAATATTACCGCCGAGATGATAGGTTGGGTTAGGTTAGGTTATATTACGTTAGTGATGTATATGAAGGTCAAACGGAGACGTAGAGGCCAACTCGACACGAATGTTGTCAAATATTACCGGCGAGATGTTAGGTTGGGTTAGGTTAGGTTATATTACGTTATTGATGTATACAAAGGTCCCACGGAGACGTAGAGGCCAACAAGCCAGGAATGTGGTCAAATATTAACGCCGAGATGTTAGGTTGGGTTAGGTTTGTTTATATTACGTTATTGATGTATATAAAGGTCCCACCGGGACGTAGAAGCCAGCTCGCAAGGAATGTTGTCAAATATTACCGCCGAGATGATAGGTTGGGTTAGGTTAGGTTATATTACGTTAGTGATGTATATGAGGGTTACACGGAGACGTAGAGGCCAACTCGCCACGAATGTTGTCAAATATTACCGCCGAGATGATAGGTTCGGTTAGGTTAGGTTATATTACGTTATTAATGTATATGAGGGTTACACGGAGACGTAGAGGCCTACTCGCCAGGTATGTTGTCAAATATTACCGCCGAGATGATAGGTTGGGTTAGGTTGCGTTATATTACGTTATTGATGTATATGAGGGTTACACGGAGACGTAGAGGCCAACTCGCCAGGAATGTAGGCAAATATTACCGCCGAGATGATAGGTTGTGTTAGGTTAGTTTATATTACGTTATTGATGTATATAAAGGTCCCACGGAGACGTAGACGCCAACTCGCCAGGAATGTTGTCAAATATTACCGCCGAGATGATAGGTTGGGTTAGGTTAGGTTATATTACGTTAGTGATGTACATGAGGGTTACACGGAGACGTAGAGGCCAACTCGCCACGAATGTTGTCAAATATTACCGCCGAGATGATAGGTTCGGTTAGGTTAGGTTATATGTCGTTATTGATGTATATGAAGGTCCCACGGAGGCGGAGAAGCCAACTCGCCAGGAATGTTGTCAAATATTACCGCCGAGATGATAGGTTGGGTTAGGTTAGGTTATATTACGTTAGTGATGTATATGAGGGTTACACGGAGACGTAGAGGCCAACTCGCCACGAATGTTGTCAAATATTACCGGCGAGATGTTAGGTTGGGTTAGGTTACGTTATATTACGTTATTAATGTATATGAGGGTTACACGTAGACGAAGAGGCCAACTCGCCAGGAATGTTGTCAAATATTACCGCCGAGATGATAGGTTGGGTTAGGTTAGGTTATATTACGTTAGTGATGTATATGAAGGTCAAACGGAGACGTAGAGGCCGACTCGCCACGAATGTTGTCAAATATTACCGCCGAGATGATAGGTTCGGTTAGGTTAGGTTATATCTCGTTATTGATGTACATGAAGGTCCCACGGAGACGTAGAGGCCAACTCGCCAGGTATGTTGTCAAATATTACCGCCGAGATGATAGGTTGGGTTAGGTTGCGTTATATTACGTTATTGATGTATATGAGGGTTACACGGAGACGTAGAGGCCAACTCGCCAGGAATGATGTCAAATATTACCGCAGAGATGTTACGTTGGGTTAGGTTAGGTTATATTACGTTATTGATGTATATAAAGGTCCCAAGGAGACGCAGAGCCCAACAAGCCAGGAATGTGGTCAAATATTACCGCCGAGATGATAGGTTGGGTTAGGTTGCGTTATATTACGTTATTGATGTATATGAGGGTTACACGGAGACGTAGAGGCCAACTCGCCAGGAATGATGTCAAATATTACCGCAGAGATGTTACGTTGGGTTAGGTTAGGTTATATTACGTTATTGATGTATATAAAGGTCCCAAGGAGACGCAGAGCCCAACAAGCCAGGAATGTGGTCAAATATTACCGCCGAGATGATAGGTTGGGTTAGGTTAGGTTATATTACGTTAGTGATGTATATGAAGGTCAAACGGAGACGTAGAGGCCAACTCGCCACGAATGTTGTCAAATATTACCGGCGAGATGTTAGGTTGGGTTAGGTTACTTTATATTACGTTATTGATGTATATGAGGGTTACACGGAGACGAAGAGGCCAACTCGCCAGGAATGTTGTCAACTATTACCGCCGACATGTTAGGTTGGGTTAGCTTTGGTTATATTACGTTATTGATGTATATAAAGGTTCCACGGAGACGGAGAAGCCAACTCGCCAGGAATGTTGTCAAATATTACCGCCGAGATGATAGGTTGGGTTAGGTTGCGTTATATTACGTTATTGATGTATATGAGGGTTACACGGAGACGTAGAGGCCAACTCGACAGGAATGATGTCAAATATTACCGCAGAGATGTTAGGTTGGGTTAGGTTAGGTTATATTACGTTATTGATGTATATGAGGGTTACACGGAGACGTAGAGGCCAACTCGCCAGGAATGTAGGCAAATATTACCGCCGAGATGATAGGTTGTGTTAGGTTAGTTTATATTACGTTATTGATGTATATAAAGGTCCCACGGAGACGTAGACGCCAACTCGCCAGGAATGTTGTCAAATATTACCGCCGAGATGATAGGTTGGGTTAGGTTAGGTTATATTACGTTAGTGATGTATATGAGGGTTACACGGAGACGTAGAGGCCAACTCGCCACGAATGTTGTCAAATATTACCGCCGAGATGATAGGTTCGGTTAGGTTAGGTTATATGTCGTTATTGATGTATATGAAGGTCCCACGGAGGCGGAGAAGCCAACTCGCCAGGAATGTTGTCAAATATTACCGCCGAGATGATAGGTTGGGTTAGGTTAGGTTATATTACGTTAGTGATGTATATGAGGGTTACACGGAGACGTAGAGGCCAACTCGCCACGAATGTTGTCAAATATTACCGGCGAGATGTTAGGTTGGGTTAGGTTACGTTATATTACGTTATTAATGTATATGAGGGTTACACGTAGACGAAGAGGCCAACTCGCCAGGAATGTTGTCAAATATTACCGCCGAGATGATAGGTTGGGTTAGGTTAGGTTATATTACGTTAGTGATGTATATGAAGGTCAAACGGAGACGTAGAGGCCAACTCGCCACGAATGTTGTCAAATATTACCGGCGAGATGTTAGGTTGGGTTAGGTTACTTTATATTACGTTATTGATGTATATGAGGGTTACACGGAGACGAAGAGGCCAACTCGCCAGGAATGTTGTCAACTATTACCGCCGACATGTTAGGTTGGGTTAGCTTTGGTTATATTACGTTATTGATGTATATAAAGGTTCCACGGAGACGGAGAAGCCAACTCGCCAGGAATGTTGTCAAATATTACCGCCGAGATGATAGGTTCGGTTAGGTTAGGTTATATTACGTTAGTGATGTATATGAAGGTCAAACGGAGACGTAGAGGCCAACTCGCCACGAATGTGTCAAATATTACAGCCGAGATGATAGGTTCGGTTAGGTTAGGTTATATGTTGTTATTGATGTATATGAAGGTCCCACGGAGACGTAGAGGCCTACTCGCCAGGTATGTTGTCAAATATTACCGCCGAGATGATAGGTTGTGTTAGGTTAGTTTATATTACGTTATTGATGTATATAAAGGTCCCACGGAGACGTAGACGCCAACTCGCCAGGAATGTTGTCAAATATTACCGCCGAGATGATAGGTTGGGTTAGGTTAGGTTATATTACGTTAGTGATGTACATGAGGGTTACACGGAGACGTAGAGGCCAACTCGCCACGAATGTTGTCAAATATTACCGCCGAGATGATAGGTTCGGTTAGGTTAGGTTATATGTCGTTATTGATGTATATGAAGGTCCCACGGAGGCGGAGAAGCCAACTCGCCAGGAATGTTGTCAAATATTACCGCCGAGATGATAGGTTGGGTTAGGTTAGGTTATATTACGTTAGTGATGTATATGAGGGTTACACGGAGACGTAGAGGCCAACTCGCCACGAATGTTGTCAAATATTACCGGCGAGATGTTAGGTTGGGTTAGGTTACGTTATATTACGTTATTAATGTATATGAGGGTTACACGTAGACGAAGAGGCCAACTCGCCAGGAATGTTGTCAAATATTACCGCCGAGATGATAGGTTGGGTTAGGTTAGGTTATATTACGTTAGTGATGTATATGAAGGTCAAACGGAGACGTAGAGGCCGACTCGCCACGAATGTTGTCAAATATTACCGCCGAGATGATAGGTTCGGTTAGGTTAGGTTATATCTCGTTATTGATGTACATGAAGGTCCCACGGAGACGTAGAGGCCAACTCGCCAGGTATGTTGTCAAATATTACCGCCGAGATGATAGGTTGGGTTAGGTTGCGTTATATTACGTTATTGATGTATATGAGGGTTACACGGAGACGTAGAGGCCAACTCGCCAGGAATGATGTCAAATATTACCGCAGTGATGTTACGTTGGGTTAGGTTAGGTTATATTACGTTATTGATGTATATAAAGGTCCCAAGGAGACGCAGAGCCCAACAAGCCAGGAATGTGGTCAAATATTACCGCCGAGATGATAGGTTGGGTTAGGTTGCGTTATATTACGTTATTGATGTATATGAGGGTTACACGGAGACGTAGAGGCCAACTCGCCAGGAATGATGTCAAATATTACCGCAGAGATGTTACGTTGGGTTAGGTTAGGTTATATTACGTTATTGATGTATATAAAGGTCCCAAGGAGACGCAGAGCCCAACAAGCCAGGAATGTGGTCAAATATTACCGCCGAGATGATAGGTTGGGTTAGGTTAGGTTATATTACGTTAGTGATGTATATGAAGGTCAAACGGAGACGTAGAGGCCAACTCGCCACGAATGTTGTCAAATATTACCGGCGAGATGTTAGGTTGGGTTAGGTTACTTTATATTACGTTATTGATGTATATGAGGGTTACACGGAGACGAAGAGGCCAACTCGCCAGGAATGTTGTCAACTATTACCGCCGACATGTTAGGTTGGGTTAGCTTTGGTTATATTACGTTATTGATGTATATAAAGGTTCCACGGAGACGGAGAAGCCAACTCGCCAGGAATGTTGTCAAATATTACCGCCGAGATGATAGGTTGGGTTAGGTTGCGTTATATTACGTTATTGATGTATATGAGGGTTACACGGAGACGTAGAGGCCAACTCGACAGGAATGATGTCAAATATTACCGCAGAGATGTTAGGTTGGGTTAGGTTAGGTTATATTACGTTATTGATGTATATGAGGGTTACACGGAGACGTAGAGGCCAACTCGCCAGGAATGTAGGCAAATATTACCGCCGAGATGATAGGTTGTGTTAGGTTAGTTTATATTACGTTATTGATGTATATAAAGGTCCCACGGAGACGTAGACGCCAACTCGCCAGGAATGTTGTCAAATATTACCGCCGAGATGATAGGTTGGGTTAGGTTAGGTTATATTACGTTAGTGATGTATATGAGGGTTACACGGAGACGTAGAGGCCAACTCGCCACGAATGTTGTCAAATATTACCGCCGAGATGATAGGTTCGGTTAGGTTAGGTTATATGTCGTTATTGATGTATATGAAGGTCCCACGGAGGCGGAGAAGCCAACTCGCCAGGAATGTTGTCAAATATTACCGCCGAGATGATAGGTTGGGTTAGGTTAGGTTATATTACGTTAGTGATGTATATGAGGGTTACACGGAGACGTAGAGGCCAACTCGCCACGAATGTTGTCAAATATTACCGGCGAGATGTTAGGTTGGGTTAGGTTACGTTATATTACGTTATTAATGTATATGAGGGTTACACGTAGACGAAGAGGCCAACTCGCCAGGAATGTTGTCAAATATTACCGCCGAGATGATAGGTTGGGTTAGGTTAGGTTATATTACGTTAGTGATGTATATGAAGGTCAAACGGAGACGTAGAGGCCAACTCGCCACGAATGTTGTCAAATATTACCGGCGAGATGTTAGGTTGGGTTAGGTTACTTTATATTACGTTATTGATGTATATGAGGGTTACACGGAGACGAAGAGGCCAACTCGCCAGGAATGTTGTCAACTATTACCGCCGACATGTTAGGTTGGGTTAGCTTTGGTTATATTACGTTATTGATGTATATAAAGGTTCCACGGAGACGGAGAAGCCAACTCGCCAGGAATGTTGTCAAATATTACCGCCGAGATGATAGGTTGGGTTAGGTTGCGTTATATTACGTTATTGATGTATATGAGGGTTACACGGTGACGTAGAGGCCAACTCGCCAGGAATGTTGTGAAATATTACCGCCGTGATGATAGGTTGGGTTAGGTTAGTTTATATTACGTTATTGATGTATATAAAGGTCCCACGGAGACGTAGACGCCAACTCGCCAGGAATGTTGTCAAATATTACCGCCGAGATGTTAGGTTGGGTTAGGTTAGGTTATATTACGTTAGTGATGTATATAATGGTCCCACGGAGACCTAGATGCCAACTCGCCAGGGATGTTGTCAAATATTACCGCCGAGATGATAGGTTGGGTTAGGTTAGGTTATATTACGTTAGTGATGTATATGAAGGTCAAACGGAGACGTAGAGGCCAACTCGCCACGAATGTTGTCAAATATTACCGCCGCGATGATAGGTTGGGTTAGGTTAGGTTATATTACGTTAGTGATGTATATAAAGGTCCCAAGGAGACCTAGATGCCAACTCGCCAGGGATGTTGTCAAATATTACCGCCGAGATGATAGGTTGGGTTAGGTTAGGTTATATTACGTTATTGATGTATATAAAGGTCCCACGGAGACAGAGAAGCCAACTCCCCAGGAATGTTGTCAAATATTACCGCCGAGATGACAGGTTGGGTTAGGTTAGTTTATATTACGTTATTGATGTATATAAAGGTCCCACGGAGACGTAGGCGCCAACTCGCCAGTAATGTTGTCAAATATTACCGCCGAGATGATAGGTTGGGTTAGGTTAGGTTATATTACGTTAGTGATGTATATGAAGGTCAAACGGAGACGTAGAGGCCAACTCGACACGAATGTTGTCAAATATTACCGGCGAGATGTTAGGTTGGGTTAGGTTAGGTTATATTACGTTATTGATGTATACAAAGGTCCCACGGAGACGTAGAGGCCAACAAGCCAGGAATGTGGTCAAATATTAACGCCGAGATGTTAGGTTGGGTTAGGTTTGGTTATATTACGTTATTGATGTATATAAAGGTCCCACCGGGACGTAGAAGCCAGCTCGCAAGGAATGTTGTCAAATATTACCGCCGAGATGTTAGGTTGGGTTAGGTTAGGTTATATTACGTTAGTGATGTATATGAAGGTCAAACGGAGACGTAGAGGCCAACTCGCCACGAATGTGTCAAATATTACAGCCGATGTGATAGGTTCGGTTAGGTTAGGTTATATGTTGTTATTGATGTATATGAAGGTCCCACGGAGACGTAGTGGCCTACTCGCCAGGTATGTTGTCAAATATTACCGCCGAGATGATAGGTTGGGTTAGGTTGCGTTACATTACGTTATTGATGTATATGAGGGATACACGGAGACGTAGAGGCCAACTCGCCAGGAATGTAGGCAAATATTACCGCCGAGATGATAGGTTGTGTTAGGTTAATTTATATTACGTTATTGATGTATATAAACGTCCCACGGAGACGTAGACGCCAACTCGCCAGGAATGTTGTCAAATATTACCGCCGAGATGATAGGTTGGGTTAGGTTAGGTTATATTACGTTAGTGATGTATATGAGGGTTACACGGAGACGTAGAGGCCAACTCGCCACGAATGTTGTCAAATATTACCGCCGAGATGATAGGTTCGGTTAGGTTAGGTTATATGTCGTTATTGATGTATATGAAGGTCCCACGGAGGCGGAGAAGCCAACTCGCCAGGAATGTTGTCAAATATTACCGCCGAGATGATAGGTTGGGTTAGGTTAGGTTATATTACGTTAGTGATGTATATGAGGGTTACACGGAGACGTAGAGGCCAACTCGCCACGAATGTTGTCAAATATTACCGGCGAGATGTTAGGTTGGGTTAGGTTACGTTATATTACGTTATTAATGTATATGAGGGTTACACGTAGACGAAGAGGCCAACTCGCCAGGAATGTTGTCAAATATTACCGCCGAGATGATAGGTTGGGTTAGGTTAGGTTATATTACGTTAGTGATGTATATGAAGGTCAAACGGAGACGTAGAGGCCGACTCGCCACGAATGTTGTCAAATATTACCGCCGAGATGATAGGTTCGGTTAGGTTAGGTTATATCTCGTTATTGATGTACATGAAGGTCCCACGGAGACGTAGAGGCCAACTCGCCAGGTATGTTGTCAAATATTACCGCCGAGATGATAGGTTGGGTTAGGTTGCGTTATATTACGTTATTGATGTATATGAGGGTTACACGGAGACGTAGAGGCCAACTCGCCAGGAATGATGTCAAATATTACCGCAGAGATGTTACGTTGGGTTAGGTTAGGTTATATTACGTTATTGATGTATATAAAGGTCCCAAGGAGACGCAGAGCCCAACAAGCCAGGAATGTGGTCAAATATTACCGCCGAGATGATAGGTTGGGTTAGGTTGCGTTATATTACGTTATTGATGTATATGAGGGTTACACGGAGACGTAGAGGCCAACTCGCCAGGAATGATGTCAAATATTACCGCAGAGATGTTACGTTGGGTTAGGTTAGGTTATATTACGTTATTGATGTATATAAAGGTCCCAAGGAGACGCAGAGCCCAACAAGCCAGGAATGTGGTCAAATATTACCGCCGAGATGATAGGTTGGGTTAGGTTAGGTTATATTACGTTAGTGATGTATATGAAGGTCAAACGGAGACGTAGAGGCCAACTCGCCACGAATGTTGTCAAATATTACCGGCGAGATGTTAGGTTGGGTTAGGTTACTTTATATTACGTTATTGATGTATATGAGGGTTACACGGAGACGAAGAGGCCAACTCGCCAGGAATGTTGTCAACTATTACCGCCGACATGTTAGGTTGGGTTAGCTTTGGTTATATTACGTTATTGATGTATATAAAGGTTCCACGGAGACGGAGAAGCCAACTCGCCAGGAATGTTGTCAAATATTACCGCCGAGATGATAGGTTGGGTTAGGTTGCGTTATATTACGTTATTGATGTATATGAGGGTTACACGGAGACGTAGAGGCCAACTCGACAGGAATGATGTCAAATATTACCGCAGAGATGTTAGGTTGGGTTAGGTTAGGTTATATTACGTTATTGATGTATATGAGGGTTACACGGAGACGTAGAGGCCAACTCGCCAGGAATGTAGGCAAATATTACCGCCGAGATGATAGGTTGTGTTAGGTTAGTTTATATTACGTTATTGATGTATATAAAGGTCCCACGGAGACGTAGACGCCAACTCGCCAGGAATGTTGTCAAATATTACCGCCGAGATGATAGGTTGGGTTAGGTTAGGTTATATTACGTTAGTGATGTATATGAGGGTTACACGGAGACGTAGAGGCCAACTCGCCACGAATGTTGTCAAATATTACCGCCGAGATGATAGGTTCGGTTAGGTTAGGTTATATGTCGTTATTGATGTATATGAAGGTCCCACGGAGGCGGAGAAGCCAACTCGCCAGGAATGTTGTCAAATATTACCGCCGAGATGATAGGTTGGGTTAGGTTAGGTTATATTACGTTAGTGATGTATATGAGGGTTACACGGAGACGTAGAGGCCAACTCGCCACGAATGTTGTCAAATATTACCGGCGAGATGTTAGGTTGGGTTAGGTTACGTTATATTACGTTATTAATGTATATGAGGGTTACACGTAGACGAAGAGGCCAACTCGCCAGGAATGTTGTCAAATATTACCGCCGAGATGATAGGTTGGGTTAGGTTAGGTTATATTACGTTAGTGATGTATATGAAGGTCAAACGGAGACGTAGAGGCCAACTCGCCACGAATGTTGTCAAATATTACCGGCGAGATGTTAGGTTGGGTTAGGTTACTTTATATTACGTTATTGATGTATATGAGGGTTACACGGAGACGAAGAGGCCAACTCGCCAGGAATGTTGTCAACTATTACCGCCGACATGTTAGGTTGGGTTAGCTTTGGTTATATTACGTTATTGATGTATATAAAGGTTCCACGGAGACGGAGAAGCCAACTCGCCAGGAATGTTGTCAAATATTACCGCCGAGATGATAGGTTCGGTTAGGTTAGGTTATATTACGTTAGTGATGTATATGAAGGTCAAACGGAGACGTAGAGGCCAACTCGCCACGAATGTGTCAAATATTACAGCCGAGATGATAGGTTCGGTTAGGTTAGGTTATATGTTGTTATTGATGTATATGAAGGTCCCACGGAGACGTAGAGGCCTACTCGCCAGGTATGTTGTCAAATATTACCGCCGAGATGATAGGTTGTGTTAGGTTAGTTTATATTACGTTATTGATGTATATAAAGGTCCCACGGAGACGTAGACGCCAACTCGCCAGGAATGTTGTCAAATATTACCGCCGAGATGATAGGTTGGGTTAGGTTAGGTTATATTACGTTAGTGATGTACATGAGGGTTACACGGAGACGTAGAGGCCAACTCGCCACGAATGTTGTCAAATATTACCGCCGAGATGATAGGTTCGGTTAGGTTAGGTTATATGTCGTTATTGATGTATATGAAGGTCCCACGGAGGCGGAGAAGCCAACTCGCCAGGAATGTTGTCAAATATTACCGCCGAGATGATAGGTTGGGTTAGGTTAGGTTATATTACGTTAGTGATGTATATGAGGGTTACACGGAGACGTAGAGGCCAACTCGCCACGAATGTTGTCAAATATTACCGGCGAGATGTTAGGTTGGGTTAGGTTACGTTATATTACGTTATTAATGTATATGAGGGTTACACGTAGACGAAGAGGCCAACTCGCCAGGAATGTTGTCAAATATTACCGCCGAGATGATAGGTTGGGTTAGGTTAGGTTATATTACGTTAGTGATGTATATGAAGGTCAAACGGAGACGTAGAGGCCGACTCGCCACGAATGTTGTCAAATATTACCGCCGAGATGATAGGTTCGGTTAGGTTAGGTTATATCTCGTTATTGATGTACATGAAGGTCCCACGGAGACGTAGAGGCCAACTCGCCAGGTATGTTGTCAAATATTACCGCCGAGATGATAGGTTGGGTTAGGTTGCGTTATATTACGTTATTGATGTATATGAGGGTTACACGGAGACGTAGAGGCCAACTCGCCAGGAATGATGTCAAATATTACCGCAGAGATGTTACGTTGGGTTAGGTTAGGTTATATTACGTTATTGATGTATATAAAGGTCCCAAGGAGACGCAGAGCCCAACAAGCCAGGAATGTGGTCAAATATTACCGCCGAGATGATAGGTTGGGTTAGGTTGCGTTATATTACGTTATTGATGTATATGAGGGTTACACGGAGACGTAGAGGCCAACTCGCCAGGAATGATGTCAAATATTACCGCAGAGATGTTACGTTGGGTTAGGTTAGGTTATATTACGTTATTGATGTATATAAAGGTCCCAAGGAGACGCAGAGCCCAACAAGCCAGGAATGTGGTCAAATATTACCGCCGAGATGATAGGTTGGGTTAGGTTAGGTTATATTACGTTAGTGATGTATATGAAGGTCAAACGGAGACGTAGAGGCCAACTCGCCACGAATGTTGTCAAATATTACCGGCGAGATGTTAGGTTGGGTTAGGTTACTTTATATTACGTTATTGATGTATATGAGGGTTACACGGAGACGAAGAGGCCAACTCGCCAGGAATGTTGTCAACTATTACCGCCGACATGTTAGGTTGGGTTAGCTTTGGTTATATTACGTTATTGATGTATATAAAGGTTCCACGGAGACGGAGAAGCCAACTCGCCAGGAATGTTGTCAAATATTACCGCCGAGATGATAGGTTGGGTTAGGTTGCGTTATATTACGTTATTGATGTATATGAGGGTTACACGGAGACGTAGAGGCCAACTCGACAGGAATGATGTCAAATATTACCGCAGAGATGTTAGGTTGGGTTAGGTTAGGTTATATTACGTTATTGATGTATATGAGGGTTACACGGAGACGTAGAGGCCAACTCGCCAGGAATGTAGGCAAATATTACCGCCGAGATGATAGGTTGTGTTAGGTTAGTTTATATTACGTTATTGATGTATATAAAGGTCCCACGGAGACGTAGACGCCAACTCGCCAGGAATGTTGTCAAATATTACCGCCGAGATGATAGGTTGGGTTAGGTTAGGTTATATTACGTTAGTGATGTATATGAGGGTTACACGGAGACGTAGAGGCCAACTCGCCACGAATGTTGTCAAATATTACCGCCGAGATGATAGGTTCGGTTAGGTTAGGTTATATGTCGTTATTGATGTATATGAAGGTCCCACGGAGGCGGAGAAGCCAACTCGCCAGAAATGTTGTCAAATATTACCGCCGAGATGATAGGTTGGGTTAGGTTAGGTTATATTACGTTAGTGATGTATATGAGGGTTACACGGAGACGTAGAGGCCAACTCGCCACGAATGTTGTCAAATATTACCGGCGAGATGTTAGGTTGGGTTAGGTTACGTTATATTACGTTATTAATGTATATGAGGGTTACACGTAGACGAAGAGGCCAACTCGCCAGGAATGTTGTCAAATATTACCGCCGAGACGATAGGTTGGGTTAGGTTAGGTTATATTACGTTAGTGATGTATATGAAGGTCAAACGGAGACGTAGAGGCCAACTCGCCACGAATGTTGTCAAATATTACCGGCGAGATGTTAGGTTGGGTTAGGTTACTTTATATTACGTTATTGATGTATATGAGGGTTACACGGAGACGAAGAGGCCAACTCGCCAGGAATGTTGTCAACTATTACCGCCGACATGTTAGGTTGGGTTAGCTTTGGTTATATTACGTTATTGATGTATATAAAGGTTCCACGGAGACGGAGAAGCCAACTCGCCAGGAATGTTGTCAAATATTACCGCCGAGATGATAGGTTCGGTTAGGTTAGGTTATATTACGTTAGTGATGTATATGAAGGTCAAACGGAGACGTAGAGGCCAACTCGCCACGAATGTGTCAAATATTACAGCCGAGATGATAGGTTCGGTTAGGTTAGGTTATATGTTGTTATTGATGTATATGAAGGTCCCACGGAGACGTAGAGGCCTACTCGCCAGGTATGTTGTCAAATATTACCGCCGAGATGATAGGTTGGGTTAGGTTGCGTTATATTACGTTATTGATGTATATGAGGGTTACACGGAGACGTAGAGGCCAACTCGCCAGGAATGTAGGCAAATATTACCGCCGAGATGATAGGTTGTGTTAGGTTAGTTTATATTACGTTATTGATGTATATAAAGGTCCCACGGAGACGTAGACGCCAACTCGCCAGGAATGTTTGTCAAATATTACCGCCGAGATGATAGGTTGGGTTAGGTTAGGTTATATTACGTTAGTGATGTATATGAGGGTTACACGGAGACGTAGAGGCCAACTCGCCACGAATGTTGTCAAATATTACCGCCGATATGATAGGTTCGGTTAGGTTAGGTTATATGTCGTTATTGATGTATATGAAGGTCCCACGGAGGCGGAGAAGCCAACTCGCCAGGAATGTTGTCAAATATTACCGCCGAGATGATAGGTTGGGTTAGGTTAGGTTATATTACGTTAGTGATGTATATGAAGGTCAAACGGAGACGTAGAGGCCAACTCGACACGAATGTTGTCAAATATTACCGGCGAGATGTTAGGTTGGGTTAGGTTAGGTTATATTACGTTATTGATGTATACAAAGGTCCCACGGAGACGTAGAGGCCAACAAGCCAGGAATGTGGTCAAATATTAACGCCCAGATGTTAGGTTGGGTTAGGTTTGTTTATATTACGTTATTGATGTATATAAAGGTCCCACCGGGACGTAGAAGCCAGCTCGCAAGGAATGTTGTCAAATATTACCGCCGAGATGTTAGGTTGGGTTAGGTTAGGTTATATTACGTTAGTGATGTATATGAAGGTCAAACGGAGACGTAGAGGCCAACTCGCCACGAATGTGTCAAATATTACAGCCGATGTGATAGGTTCGGTTAGGTTAGGTTATATGTTGTTATTGATGTATATGAAGGTCCCACGGAGACGTAGAGGCCTACTCGCCAGGTATGTTGTCAAATATTACCGCCGAGATGATAGGTTGGGTTAGGTTGCGTTACATTACGTTATTGATGTATATGAGGGTTACACGGAGACGTAGAGGCCAACTCGCCAGGAATGTAGGCAAATATTACCGCCGAGATGATAGGTTGTGTTAGGTTAGTTTATATTACGTTATTGATGTATATAAACGTCCCACGGAGACGTAGACGCCAACTCGCCAGGAATGTTGTCAAATATTACCGCCGAGATGATAGGTTGGGTTAGGTTAGGTTATATTACGTTAGTGATGTATATGAGGGTTACACGGAGACGTAGAGGCCAACTCGCCACGAATGTTGTCAAATATTACCGCCGAGATGATAGGTTCGGTTAGGTTAGGTTATATGTCGTTATTGATGTATATGAAGGTCCCACGGAGACGGAGAAGCCAACTCGCCAGGAATGTTGTCAAATATTACCGCCGAGATGATAGGTTGGGTTAGGTTAGGTTATATTACGTTAGTGATGTATATGAGGGTTACACGGAGACGTAGAGGCCAACTCGCCACGAATGTTGTCAAATATTACCGCCGAGATGATAGGTTCGGTTAGGTTAGGTTATATGTCGTTATTGATGTATATGAAGGTCCCACGGAGACGGAGAAGCCAACTCGCCAGGAATGTTGTCAAATATTACCGCCGAGATGATAGGTTGGGTTAGGATAGATTAGATTATGTTATTGATGTATATAAAGGTCCCTCGGAGACCTAGATGCCAACTCGCCAGGGATGTTGTCAAATATTACCGCCGAGATGTTAGGTTGGGTTAGGTTAGGTTATATTACGTTAGTGATGTATATAAAGGCCCCACGGAGACGGAGAAGCCAACTCCCCAGGAATGATGTGAAATATTACCGGCGAGATGTTAGGTTGGGTTAGGTTACGTTATATTACGTTATTAATGTATATGAGGGTTACACGGAGACGTAGAGGCCTACTCGCCAGGTATGTTGTCAAATATTACCGCCGAGATGATAGGTTGGGTTAGGTTGCGTTATATTACGTTATTGATGTATATGAGGGTTACACGGTGACGTAGAGGCCAACTCGCCAGGAATGTTGTGAAATATTACCGCCGTGATGATAGGTTGGGTTAGGTTAGTTTATATTACGTTATTGATGTATATAAAGGTCCCACGGAGACGTAGACGTCAACTCGCCAGGAATGTTGTCAAATATTACCGCCGAGATGTTAGGTTGGGTTAGGTTAGGTTATATTACGTTAGTGATGTATATAAAGGTCCCACGGAGACCTAGATGCCAACTCGCCAGGGATGTTGTCAAATATTACCGCCGAGATGATAGGTTGGGTTAGGTTAGGTTATATTACGTTAGTGATGTATATGAAGGTCAAACGGAGACGTAGAGGCCAACTCGCCACGAATGTTGTCAAATATTACCGCCGCGATGATAGGTTGGGTTAGGTTAGGTTATATTACGTTAGTGATGTATATAAAGGTCCCAAGGAGACCTAGATGCCAACTCGCCAGGGATGTTGTCAAATATTACCGCCGAGATGATAGGTTGGGTTAGGTTAGGTTATATTACGTTATTGATGTATATAAAGGTCCCACGGAGACAGAGAAGCCAACTCCCCAGGAATGTTGTCAAATATTACCGCCGAGATGACAGGTTGGGTTAGGTTAGTTTATATTACGTTATTGATGTATATAAAGGTCCCACGGAGACGTAGGCGCCAACTCGCCAGTAATGTTGTCAAATATTACCGCCGAGATGATAGGTTGGGTTAGGTTAGGTTATATTACGTTAGTGATGTATATGAAGGTCAAACGGAGACGTAGAGGCCAACTCGACACGAATGTTGTCAAATATTACCGGCGAGATGTTAGGTTGGGTTAGGTTAGGTTATATTACGTTATTGATGTATACAAAGGTCCCACGGAGACGTAGAGGCCAACAAGCCAGGAATGTGGTCAAATATTAACGCCGAGATGTTAGGTTGGGTTAGGTTTGTTTATATTACGTTAGTGATGTATATAAAGGTCCCACGGAGACCTAGATGCCAACTCGCCAGGGATGTTGTCAAATATTACCGCCGAGATGATAGGTTGGGTTAGGTTAGGTTATATTACGTTAGTGATGTATATGAAGGTCAAACGGAGACGTAGAGGCCAACTCGCCACGAATGTTGTCAAATATTACCGCCGCGATGATAGGTTGGGTTAGGTTAGGTTATATTACGTTAGTGATGTATATAAAGGTCCCAAGGAGACCTAGATGCCAACTCGCCAGGGATGTTGTCAAATATTACCGCCGAGATGATAGGTTGGGTTAGGTTAGGTTATATTACGTTATTGATGTATATAAAGGTCCCACGGAGACAGAGAAGCCAACTCCCCAGGAATGTTGTCAAATATTACCGCCGAGATGACAGGTTGGGTTAGGTTAGTTTATATTACGTTATTGATGTATATAAAGGTCCCACGGAGACGTAGACGCCAACTCGCCAGTAATGTTGTCAAATATTACCGCCGAGATGATAGGTTGGGTTAGGTTAGGTTATATTACGTTAGTGATGTATATGAAGGTCAAACGGAGACGTAGAGGCCAACTCGACACGAATGTTGTCAAATATTACCGGCGAGATGTTAGGTTGGGTTAGGTTAGGTTATATTACGTTATTGATGTATACAAAGGTCCCACGGAGACGTAGAGGCCAACAAGCCAGGAATGTGGTCAAATATTAACGCCGAGATGTTAGGTTGGGTTAGGTTTGTTTATATTACGTTATTGATGTATATAAAGGTCCCACCGGGACGTAGAAGCCAGCTCGCAAGGAATGTTGTCAAATATTACCGCCGAGATGTTAGGTTGGGTTAGGTTAGGTTATATTACGTTAGTGATGTATATGAAGGTCAAACGGAGACGTAGAGGCCAACTCGCCACGAATGTGTCAAATATTACAGCCGAGATGATAGGTTCGGTTAGGTTAGGTTATATGTTGTTATTGATGTATATGAAGGTCCCACGGAGACGTAGAGGCCAACTCGCCAGGTATGTTGTCAAATATTACCGCCGAGATGATAGGTTGGGTTAGGTTGCGTTATATTACGTTATTGATGTATATGAGGGTTACACGGAGACGTAGAGGCCAACTCGCCAGGAATGATGTCAAATATTACCGCAGAGATGTTACGTTGGGTTAGGTTAGGTTATATTACGTTATTGATGTATATAAAGGTCCCAAGGAGACGCAGAGCCCAACAAGCCAGGAATTTGGTCAAATATTACCGCCGAGATGATAGGTTGGGTTAGGTTAGGTTATATTACGTTAGTGATGTATATGAAGGTCAAACGGAGACGTAGAGGCCAACTCGCCACGAATGTTGTCAAATATTACCGGCGAGATGTTAGGTTGGGTTAGGTTACTTTATATTACGTTATTGATGTATATGAGGGTTACACGGAGACGAAGAGGCCAACTCGCAAGGAATGTTGTCAACTATTACCGCCGACATGTTAGGTTGGGTTAGCTTTGGTTATATTACGTTATTGATGTATATAAAGGTTCCACGGAGACGGAGAAGCCAACTCGCCAGGAATGTTGTCAAATATTACCGCCGAGATGATAGGTTGGGTTAGGTTGCGTTATATTACGTTATTGATGTATATGAGGGTTACACGGTGACGTAGAGGCCAACTCGCCAGGAATGTTGTGAAATATTACCGCCGTGATGATAGGTTGGGTTAGGTTAGTTTATATTACGTTATTGATGTATATAAAGGTCCCACGGAGACGTAGACGCCAACTCGCCAGGAATGTTGTCAAATATTACCGCCGAGATGTTAGGTTGGGTTAGGTTAGGTTATATTACGTTAGTGATGTATATAAAGGTCCCACGGAGACCTAGATGCCAACTCGCCAGGGATGTTGTCAAATATTACCGCCGAGATGATAGGTTGGGTTGGGTTAGGTTATATTACGTTAGTGATGTATATGAAGGTCAAACGGAGACGTAGAGGCCAACTCGCCACGAATGTTGTCAAATATTACCGCCGCGATGATAGGTTGGGTTAGGTTAGGTTATATTACGTTAGTGATGTATATAAAGGTCCCAAGGAGACCTAGATGCCAACTCGCCAGGGATGTTGTCAAATATTACCGCCGAGATGATAGGTTGGGTTAGGTTAGGTTATATTACGTTATTGATGTATATAAAGGTCCCACGGAGACAGAGAAGCCAACTCCCCAGGAATGTTGTCAAATATTACCGCCGAGATGACAGGTTGGGTTAGGTTAGTTTATATTACGTTATTGATGTATATAAAGGTCCCACGGAGACGTAGACGCCAACTCGCCAGTAATGTTGTCAAATATTACCGCCGAGATGATAGGTTGGGTTAGGTTAGGTTATATTACGTTAGTGATGTATATGAAGGTCAAACGGAGACGTAGAGGCCAACTCGACACGAATGTTGTCAAATATTACCGGCGAGATGTTAGGTTGGGTTAGGTTAGGTTATATTACGTTATTGATGTATACAAAGGTCCCACGGAGACGTAGAGGCCAACAAGCCAGGAATGTGGTCAAATATTAACGCCGAGATGTTAGGTTGGGTTAGGTTTGTTTATATTACGTTATTGATGTATATAAAGGTCCCACCGGGACGTAGAAGCCAGCTCGCAAGGAATGTTGTCAAATATTACCGCCGAGATGATAGGTTGGGTTAGGTTAGGTTATATTACGTTAGTGATGTATATAAAGGTCCCAAGGAGACCTAGATGCCAACTCGCCAGGGATGTTGTCAAATATTACCGCCGAGATGATAGGTTGGGTTAGGTTAGGTTATATTACGTTATTGATGTATATAAAGGTCCCACGGAGACAGAGAAGCCAACTCCCCAGGAATGTTGTCAAATATTACCGCCGAGATGACAGGTTGGGTTAGGTTAGTTTATATTACGTTATTGATGTATATAAAGGTCCCACGGAGACGTAGGCGCCAACTCGCCAGTAATGTTGTCAAATATTACCGCCGAGATGATAGGTTGGGTTAGGTTAGGTTATATTACGTTAGTGATGTATATGAAGGTCAAACGGAGACGTAGAGGCCAACTCGACACGAATGTTGTCAAATATTACCGGCGAGATGTTAGGTTGGGTTAGGTTAGGTTATATTACGTTATTGATGTATACAAAGGTCCCACGGAGACGTAGAGGCCAACAAGCCAGGAATGTGGTCAAATATTAACGCCGAGATGTTAGGTTGGGTTAGGTTTGTTTATATTACGTTAGTGATGTATATAAAGGTCCCACGGAGACCTAGATGCCAACTCGCCAGGGATGTTGTCAAATATTACCGCCGAGATGATAGGTTGGGTTAGGTTAGGTTATATTACGTTAGTGATGTATATGAAGGTCAAACGGAGACGTAGAGGCCAACTCGCCACGAATGTTGTCAAATATTACCGCCGCGATGATAGGTTGGGTTAGGTTAGGTTATATTACGTTAGTGATGTATATAAAGGTCCCAAGGAGACCTAGATGCCAACTCGCCAGGGATGTTGTCAAATATTACCGCCGAGATGATAGGTTGGGTTAGGTTAGGTTATATTACGTTATTGATGTATATAAAGGTCCCACGGAGACAGAGAAGCCAACTCCCCAGGAATGTTGTCAAATATTACCGCCGAGATGACAGGTTGGGTTAGGTTAGTTTATATTACGTTATTGATGTATATAAAGGTCCCACGGAGACGTAGACGCCAACTCGCCAGTAATGTTGTCAAATATTACCGCCGAGATGATAGGTTGGGTTAGGTTAGGTTATATTACGTTAGTGATGTATATGAAGGTCAAACGGAGACGTAGAGGCCAACTCGACACGAATGTTGTCAAATATTACCGGCGAGATGTTAGGTTGGGTTAGGTTAGGTTATATTACGTTATTGATGTATACAAAGGTCCCACGGAGACGTAGAGGCCAACAAGCCAGGAATGTGGTCAAATATTAACGCCGAGATGTTAGGTTGGGTTAGGTTTGTTTATATTACGTTATTGATGTATATAAAGGTCCCACCGGGACGTAGAAGCCAGCTCGCAAGGAATGTTGTCAAATATTACCGCCGAGATGTTAGGTTGGGTTAGGTTAGGTTATATTACGTTAGTGATGTATATGAAGGTCAAACGGAGACGTAGAGGCCGACTCGCCACGAATGTGTCAAATATTACAGCCGAGATGATAGGTTCGGTTAGGTTAGGTTATATGTTGTTATTGATGTATATGAAGGTCCCACGGAGACGTAGAGGCCAACTCGCCAGGTATGTTGTCAAATATTACCGCCGAGATGATAGGTTGGGTTAGGTTGCGTTATATTACGTTATTGATGTATATGAGGGTTACACGGAGACGTAGAGGCCAACTCGCCAGGAATGATGTCAAATATTACCGCAGAGATGTTACGTTGGGTTAGGTTAGGTTATATTACGTTATTGATGTATATAAAGGTCCCAAGGAGACGCAGAGCCCAACAAGCCAGGAATTTGGTCAAATATTACCGCCGAGATGATAGGTTGGGTTAGGTTAGGTTATATTACGTTAGTGATGTATATGAAGGTCAAACGGAGACGTAGAGGCCAACTCGCCACGAATGTTGTCAAATATTACCGGCGAGATGTTAGGTTGGGTTAGGTTACTTTATATTACGTTATTGATGTATATGAGGGTTACACGGAGACGAAGAGGCCAACTCGCAAGGAATGTTGTCAACTATTACCGCCGACATGTTAGGTTGGGTTAGCTTTGGTTATATTACGTTATTGATGTATATAAAGGTTCCACGGAGACGGAGAAGCCAACTCGCCAGGAATGTTGTCAAATATTACCGCCGAGATGATAGGTTGGGTTAGGTTGCGTTATATTACGTTATTGATGTATATGAGGGTTACACGGTGACGTAGAGGCCAACTCGCCAGGAATGTTGTGAAATATTACCGCCGTGATGATAGGTTGGGTTAGGTTAGTTTATATTACGTTATTGATGTATATAAAGGTCCCACGGAGACGTAGACGCCAACTCGCCAGGAATGTTGTCAAATATTACCGCCGAGATGTTAGGTTGGGTTAGGTTAGGTTATATTACGTTAGTGATGTATATAAAGGTCCCACGGAGACCTAGATGCCAACTCGCCAGGGATGTTGTCAAATATTACCGCCGAGATGATAGGTTGGGTTGGGTTAGGTTATATTACGTTAGTGATGTATATGAAGGTCAAACGGAGACGTAGAGGCCAACTCGCCACGAATGTTGTCAAATATTACCGCCGCGATGATAGGTTGGGTTAGGTTAGGTTATATTACGTTAGTGATGTATATAAAGGTCCCAAGGAGACCTAGATGCCAACTCGCCAGGGATGTTGTCAAATATTACCGCCGAGATGATAGGTTGGGTTAGGTTAGGTTATATTACGTTATTGATGTATATAAAGGTCCCACGGAGACAGAGAAGCCAACTCCCCAGGAATGTTGTCAAATATTACCGCCGAGATGACAGGTTGGGTTAGGTTAGTTTATATTACGTTATTGATGTATATAAAGGTCCCACGGAGACGTAGACGCCAACTCGCCAGTAATGTTGTCAAATATTACCGCCGAGATGATAGGTTGGGTTAGGTTAGGTTATATTACGTTAGTGATGTATATGAAGGTCAAACGGAGACGTAGAGGCCAACTCGACACGAATGTTGTCAAATATTACCGGCGAGATGTTAGGTTGGGTTAGGTTAGGTTATATTACGTTATTGATGTATACAAAGGTCCCACGGAGACGTAGAGGCCAACAAGCCAGGAATGTGGTCAAATATTAACGCCGAGATGTTAGGTTGGGTTAGGTTTGTTTATATTACGTTATTGATGTATATAAAGGTCCCACCGGGACGTAGAAGCCAGCTCGCAAGGAATGTTGTCAAATATTACCGCCGAGATGATAGGTTGGGTTAGGTTAGGTTATATTACGTTAGTGATGTATATGAGGGTTACACGGAGACGTAGAGGCCAACTCGCCACGAATGTTGTCAAATATTACCGCCGAGATGATAGGTTCGGTTAGGTTAGGTTATATTACGTTAGTGATGTATATGAAGGTCAAACGGAGACGTAGAGGCCAACTCGCCACGAATGTGTCAAATATTACAGCCGAGATGATAGGTTCGGTTAGGTTAGGTTATATGTTGTTATTGATGCATATGAAGGTCCCACGGAGACGTAGAGGCCTACTCGCCAGGTATGTTGTCAAATATTACCGCCGAGATGATAGGTTGGGTTAGGTTGCGTTATATTACGTTATTGATGTATATGAGGGTTACACGGAGACGTAGAGGCCAACTCGCCAGGAATGTAGGCAAATATTACCGCCGAGATGATAGGTTGTGTTAGGTTAGTTTATATTACGTTATTGATGTATATAAAGGTCCCACGGAGACGTAGACGCCAACTCGCCAGGAATGTTGTCAAATATTACCGCCGAGATGATAGGTTGGGTTAGGTTAGGTTATATTACGTTAGTGATGTATATGAGGGTTACACGGAGACGTAGAGGCCAACTCGCCACGAATGTTGTCAAATATTACCGCCGAGATGATAGGTTCGGTTAGGTTAGGTTATATGTCGTTATTGATGTATATGAAGGTCCCACGGAGGCGGAGAAGCCAACTCGCCAGGAATGTTGTCAAATATTACCGCCGAGATGATAGGTTGGGTTAGGTTAGGTTATATTACGTTAGTGATGTATATGAGGGTTACACGGAGGCGTAGAGGCCAACTCGCCACGAATGTTGTCAAATATTACCGGCGAGATGTTAGGTTGGGTTAGGTTACGTTATATTACGTTATTAATGTATATGAGGGTTACACGTAGACGAAGAGGCCAACTCGCCAGGAATGTTGTCAAATATTACCGCCGAGATGATAGGTTGGGTTAGGTTAGGTTATATTACGTTAGTGACGTATATGAATGTCAAACGGAGACGTAGAGGCCGACTCGCCACGAATGTTGTCAAATATTACCGCCGAGATGATAGGTTCGGTTAGGTTAGGTTATATCTCGTTATTGATGTACATGAAGGTCCCACGGAGACGTAGAGGCCAACTCGCCAGGTATGTTGTCAAATATTACCGCCGAGATGATAGGTTGGGTTAGGTTGCGTTATATTACGTTATTGATGTATATGAGGGTTACACGGAGACGTAGAGGCCAACTCGCCAGGAATGATGTCAAATATTACCGCAGAGATGTTACGTTGGGTTAGGTTAGGTTATATTACGTTATTGATGTATATAAAGGTCCCAAGGAGACGCAGAGCCCAACAAGCCAGGAATGTGGTCAAATATTACCGCCGAGATGACAGGTTGGGTTAGGTTGCGTTATATTACGTTATTGATGTATATGAGGGTTACACGGAGACGTAGAGGCCAACTCGCCAGGAATGATGTCAAATATTACCGCAGAGATGTTACGTTGGGTTAGGTTAGGTTATATTACGTTATTGATGTATATAAAGGTCCCAAGGAGACGCAGAGCCCAACAAGCCAGGAATGTGGTCAAATATTACCGCCGAGATGATAGGTTGGGTTAGGTTAGGTTATATTACGTTAGTGATGTATATGAAGGTCAAACGGAGACGTAGAGGCCAACTCGCCACGAATGTTGTCAAATATTACCGGCGAGATGTTAGGTTGGGTTAGGTTACTTTATATTACGTTATTGATGTATATGAGGGTTACACGGAGACGAAGAGGCCAACTCGCCAGGAATGTTGTCAACTATTACCGCCGACATGTTAGGTTGGGTTAGCTTTGGTTATATTACGTTATTGATGTATATAAAGGTTCCACGGAGACGGAGAAGCCAACTCGCCAGGAATGTTGTCAAATATTACCGCCGAGATGATAGGTTGGGTTAGGTTGCGTTATATTACGTTATTGATGTATATGAGGGTTACACGGAGACGTAGAGGCCAACTCGACAGGAATGATGTCAAATATTACCGCAGAGATGTTAGGTTGGGTTAGGTTAGGTTATATTACGTTATTGATGTATATGAGGGTTACACGGAGACGTAGAGGCCAACTCGCCAGGAATGTAGGCAAATATTACCGCCGAGATGATAGGTTGTGTTAGGTTAGTTTATATTACGTTATTGATGTATATAAACGTCCCACGGAGACGTAGACGCCAACTCGCCAGGAATGTTGTCAAATATTACCGCCGAGATGATAGGTTGGGTTAGGTTAGGTTATATTACGTTAGTGATGTATATGAGGGTTACACGGAGACGTAGAGGCCAACTCGCCACGAATGTTGTCAAATATTACCGCCGAGATGATAGGTTCGGTTAGGTTAGGTTATATGTCGTTATTGATGTATATGAAGGTCCCACGGAGACGGAGAAGCCAACTCGCCAGGAATGTTGTCAAATATTACCGCCGAGATGACAGGTTGGGTTAGGTTAGTTTATATTACGTTATTGATGTATATAAAGGTCCCACGGAGACGTAGACGCCAACTCGCCAGTAATGTTGTCAAATATTACCGCCGAGATGATAGGTTGGGTTAGGTTAGGTTATATTACGTTAGTGATGTATATGAAGGTCAAACGGAGACGTAGAGGCCAACTCGACACGAATGTTGTCAAATATTACCGGCGAGATGTTAGGTTGGGTTAGGTTAGGTTATATTACGTTATTGATGTATACAAAGGTCCCACGGAGACGTAGAGGCCAACAAGCCAGGAATGTGGTCAAATATTAACGCCGAGATGTTAGGTTGGGTTAGGTTTGTTTATATTACGTTATTGATGTATATAAAGGTCCCACCGGGACGTAGAAGCCAGCTCGCAAGGAATGTTGTCAAATATTACCGCCGAGATGATAGGTTGGGTTAGGTTAGGTTATATTACGTTAGTGATGTATATGAGGGTTACACGGAGACGTAGAGGCCAACTCGCCACGAATGTTGTTAAATATTACCGCCGAGATGATAGGTTCGGTTAGGTTAGGTTATATTACGTTAGTGATGTATATGAAGGTCAAACGGAGACGTAGAGGCCAACTCGCCACGAATGTGTCAAATATTACAGCCGAGATGATAGGTTCGGTTAGGTTAGGTTATATGTTGTTATTGATGTATATGAAGGTCCCACGGAGACGTAGAGGCCTACTCGCCAGGTATGTTGTCAAATATTACCGCCGAGATGATAGGTTGGGTTAGGTTGCGTTATATTACGTTATTGATGTATATGAGGGTTACACGGAGACGTAGAGGCCAACTCGCCAGGAATGTAGGCAAATATTACCGCCGAGATGATAGGTTGTGTTAGGTTAGTTTATATTACGTTATTGATGTATATAAAGGTCCCACGGAGACGTAGACGCCAACTCGCCAGGAATGTTGTCAAATATTACCGCCGAGATGATAGGTTGGGTTAGGTTAGGTTATATTACGTTAGTGATGTATATGAGGGTTACACGGAGACGTAGAGGCCAACTCGCCACGAATGTTGTCAAATATTACCGCCGAGATGATAGGTTCGGTTAGGTTAGGTTATATGTCGTTATTGATGTATATGAAGGTCCCACGGAGGCGGAGAAGCCAACTCGCCAGGAATGTTGTCAAATATTACCGCCGAGATGATAGGTTGGGTTAGGTTAGGTTATATTACGTTAGTGATGTATATGAGGGTTACACGGAGACGTAGAGGCCAACTCGCCACGAATGTTGTCAAATATTACCGGCGAGATGTTAGGTTGGGTTAGGTTACGTTATATTACGTTATTAATGTATATGAGGGTTACACGTAGACGAAGAGGCCAACTCGCCAGGAATGTTGTCAAATATTACCGCCGAGATGATAGGTTGGGTTAGGTTAGGTTATATTACGTTAGTGATGTATATGAAGGTCAAACGGAGACGTAGAGGCCGACTCGCCACGAATGTTGTCAAATATTACCGCCGAGATGATAGGTTCGGTTAGGTTAGGTTATATCTCGTTATTGATGTACATGAAGGTCCCACGGAGACGTAGAGGCCAACTCGCCAGGTATGTTGTCAAATATTACCGCCGAGATGATAGGTTGGGTTAGGTTGCGTTATATTACGTTATTGATGTATATGAGGGTTACACGGAGACGTAGAGGCCAACTCGCCAGGAATGATGTCAAATATTACCGCAGAGATGTTACGTTGGGTTAGGTTAGGTTATATTACGTTATTGATGTATATAAAGGTCCCAAGGAGACGCAGAGCCCAACAAGCCAGGAATGTGGTCAAATATTACCGCCGAGATGATAGGTTGGGTTAGGTTGCGTTATATTACGTTATTGATGTATATGAGGGTTACACGGAGACGTAGAGGCCAACTCGCCAGGAATGATGTCAAATATTACCGCAGAGATGTTACGTTGGGTTAGGTTAGGTTATATTACGTTATTGATGTATATAAAGGTCCCAAGGAGACGCAGAGCCCAACAAGCCAGGAATGTGGTCAAATATTACCGCCGAGATGATAGGTTGGGTTAGGTTAGGTTATATTACGTTAGTGATGTATATGAAGGTCAAACGGAGACGTAGAGGCCAACTCGCCACGAATGTTGTCAAATATTACCGGCGAGATGTTAGGTTGGGTTAGGTTACTTTATATTACGTTATTGATGTATATGAGGGTTACACGGAGACGAAGAGGCCAACTCGCCAGGAATGTTGTCAACTATTACCGCCGACATGTTAGGTTGGGTTAGCTTTGGTTATATTACGTTATTGATGTATATAAAGGTTCCACGGAGACGGAGAAGCCAACTCGCCAGGAATGTTGTCAAATATTACCGCCGAGATGATAGGTTGGGTTAGGTTGCGTTATATTACGTTATTGATGTATATGAGGGTTACACGGAGACGTAGAGGCCAACTCGACAGGAATGATGTCAAATATTACCGCAGAGATGTTAGGTTGGGTTAGGTTAGGTTATATTACGTTATTGATGTATATGAGGGTTACACGGAGACGTAGAGGCCAACTCGCCAGGAATGTAGGCAAATATTACCGCCGAGATGATAGGTTGTGTTAGGTTAGTTTATATTACGTTATTGATGTATATAAACGTCCCACGGAGACGTAGACGCCAACTCGCCAGGAATGTTGTCAAATATTACCGCCGAGATGATAGGTTGGGTTAGGTTAGGTTATATTACGTTAGTGATGTATATGAGGGTTACACGGAGACGTAGAGGCCAACTCGCCACGAATGTTGTCAAATATTACCGCCGAGATGATAGGTTCGGTTAGGTTAGGTTATATGTCGTTATTGATGTATATGAAGGTTCCACGGAGACGGAGAAGCCAACTCGCCAGGAATGTTGTCAAATATTACCGCCGAGATGATAGGTTGGGTTAGGTTAGGTTATATTACGTTAGTGATGTATATGAGGGTTACACGGAGACGTAGAGGCCAACTCGCCACGAATGTTGTCAAATATTACTGCCGAGATGATAGGTTCGGTTAGGTTAGGTTATATGTCGTTATTGATGTATATGAAGGTCCCACGGAGACGGAGAAGCCAACTCGCCAGGAATGTTGTCAAATATTACCGCCGAGATGATAGGTTGGGTTAGGATAGATTAGATTATGTTATTGATGTATATAAAGGTCCCTCGGAGACCTAGATGCCAACTCGCCAGGGATGTTGTCAAATATTACCGCCGAGATGTTAGGTTGGGTTAGGTTAGGTTATATTACGTTAGTGATGTATATAAAGGCCCCACGGAGACGGAGAAGCCAACTCCCCAGGAATGATGTGAAATATTACCGGCGAGATGTTAGGTTGGGTTAGGTTACGTTATATTACGTTATTAATGTATATGAGGGTTACACGGAGACGTAGAGGCCTACTCGCCAGGTATGTTGTCAAATATTACCGCCGAGATGATAGGTTGGGTTAGGTTGCGTTATATTACGTTATTGATGTATATGAGGGTTACACGGAGACGTAGAGGCCAACTCGCCAGGAATGTAGGCAAATATTACCGCCGAGATGATAGGTTGTGTTAGGTTAGTTTATATTACGTTATTGATGTATATAAAGGTCCCACGGAGACGTAGACGCCAACTCGCCAGGAATGTTGTCAAATATTACCGCCGAGATGATAGGTTGGGTTAGGTTAGGTTATATTACGTTAGTGATGTATATGAAGGTCAAACGGAGACGTAGAGGCCGACTCGCCACGAATGTTGTCAAATATTACCGCCGAGATGATAGGTTCGGTTAGGTTAGGTTATATCTCGTTATTGATGTACATGAAGGTCCCACGGAGACGTAGAGGCCAACTCGCCAGGTATGTTGTCAAATATTACCGCCGAGATGATAGGTTGGGTTAGGTTGCGTTATATTACGTTATTGATGTATATGAGGGTTACACGGAGACGTAGAGGCCAACTCGCCAGGAATGATGTCAAATATTACCGCAGAGATGTTACGTTGGGTTAGGTTAGGTTATATTACGTTATTGATGTATATAAAGGTCCCAAGGAGACGCAGAGCCCAACAAGCCAGGAATTTGGTCAAATATTACCGCCGAGATGATAGGTTGGGTTAGGTTAGGTTATATTACGTTAGTGATGTATATGAAGGTCAAACGGAGACGTAGAGGCCAACTCGCCACGAATGTTGTCAAATATTACCGGCGAGATGTTAGGTTGGGTTAGGTTACTTTATATTACGTTATTGATGTATATGAGGGTTACACGGAGACGAAGAGGCCAACTCGCAAGGAATGTTGTCAACTATTACCGCCGACATGTTAGGTTGGGTTAGCTTTGGTTATATTACGTTATTGATGTATATAAAGGTTCCACGGAGACGGAGAAGCCAACTCGCCAGGAATGTTGTCAAATATTACCGCCGAGATGATAGGTTGGGTTAGGTTGCGTTATATTACGTTATTGATGTATATGAGGGTTACACGGTGACGTAGAGGCCAACTCGCCAGGAATGTTGTGAAATATTACCGCCGTGATGATAGGTTGGGTTAGGTTAGTTTATATTACGTTATTGATGTATATAAAGGTCCCACGGAGACGTAGACGCCAACTCGCCAGGAATGTTGTCAAATATTACCGCCGAGATGTTAGGTTGGGTTAGGTTAGGTTATATTACGTTAGTGATGTATATAAAGGTCCCACGGAGACCTAGATGCCAACTCGCCAGGGATGTTGTCAAATATTACCGCCGAGATGATAGGTTGGGTTAGGTTAGGTTATATTACGTTAGTGATGTATATGAAGGTCAAACGGAGACGTAGAGGCCAACTCGCCACGAATGTTGTCAAATATTACCGGCGAGATGTTAGGTTGGGTTAGGTTACTTTATATTACGTTATTGATGTATATGAGGGTTACACGGAGACGAAGAGGCCAACTCGCAAGGAATGTTGTCAACTATTACCGCCGACATGTTAGGTTGGGTTAGCTTTGGTTATATTACGTTATTGATGTATATAAAGGTTCCACGGAGACGGAGAAGCCAACTCGCCAGGAATGTTGTCAAATATTACCGCCGAGATGATAGGTTGGGTTAGGTTGCGTTATATTACGTTATTGATGTATATGAGGGTTACACGGTGACGTAGAGGCCAACTCGCCAGGAATGTTGTGAAATATTACCGCCGTGATGATAGGTTGGGTTAGGTTAGGTTATATTACGTTAGTGATGTATATGAAGGTCAAACGGAGACGTAGAGGCCAACTCGACACGAATGTTGTCAAATATTACCGGCGAGATGTTAGGTTGGGTTAGGTTAGGTTATATTACGTTATTGATGTATACAAAGGTCCCACGGAGACGTAGAGGCCAACAAGCCAGGAATGTGGTCAAATATTAACGCCGAGATGTTAGGTTGGGTTAGGTTTGTTTATATTACGTTATTGATGTATATAAAGGTCCCACCGGGACGTAGAAGCCAGCTCGCAAGGAATGTTGTCAAATATTACCGCCGAGATGTTAGGTTGGGTTAGGTTAGGTTATATTACGTTAGTGATGTATATGAAGGTCAAACGGAGACGTAGAGGCCAACTCGCCACGAATGTGTCAAATATTACAGCCGAGATGATAGGTTCGGTTAGGTTAGGTTATATTACGTTAGTGATGTATATGAAGGTCAAACGGAGACGTAGAGGCCAACTCGCCACGAATGTTGTCAAATATTACCGCCGAGATGATAGGTTGGGTTAGGATAGATTAGATTATGTTATTGATGTATATAAAGGTCCCTCGGAGACCTAGATGCCAACTCGCCAGGGATGTTGTCAAATATTACCGCCGAGATGTTAGGTTGGGTTAGGTTAGGTTATATTACGTTAGTGATGTATATAAAGGCCCCACGGAGACGGAGAAGCCAACTCCCCAGGAATGATGTGAAATATTACCGGCGAGATGTTAGGTTGGGTTAGGTTACGTTATATTACGTTATTAATGTATATGAGGGTTACACGGAGACGTAGAGGCCTACTCGCCAGGTATGTTGTCAAATATTACCGCCGAGATGATAGGTTGGGTTAGGTTGCGTTATATTACGTTATTGATGTATATGAGGGTTACACGGAGACGTAGAGGCCAACTCGCCAGGAATGTAGGCAAATATTACCGCCGAGATGATAGGTTGTGTTAGGTTAGTTTATATTACGTTATTGATGTATATAAAGGTCCCACGGAGACGTAGACGCCAACTCGCCAGGAATGTTGTCAAATATTACCGCCGAGATGATAGGTTGGGTTAGGTTAGGTTATATTACGTTAGTGATGTATATGAAGGTCAAACGGAGACGTAGAGGCCGACTCGCCACGAATGTTGTCAAATATTACCGCCGAGATGATAGGTTCGGTTAGGTTAGGTTATATCTCGTTATTGATGTACATGAAGGTCCCACGGAGACGTAGAGGCCAACTCGCCAGGTATGTTGTCAAATATTACCGCCGAGATGATAGGTTGGGTTAGGTTGCGTTATATTACGTTATTGATGTATATGAGGGTTACACGGAGACGTAGAGGCCAACTCGCCAGGAATGATGTCAAATATTACCGCAGAGATGTTACGTTGGGTTAGGTTAGGTTATATTACGTTATTGATGTATATAAAGGTCCCAAGGAGACGCAGAGCCCAACAAGCCAGGAATTTGGTCAAATATTACCGCCGAGATGATAGGTTGGGTTAGGTTAGGTTATATTACGTTAGTGATGTATATGAAGGTCAAACGGAGACGTAGAGGCCAACTCGCCACGAATGTTGTCAAATATTACCGGCGAGATGTTAGGTTGGGTTAGGTTACTTTATATTACGTTATTGATGTATATGAGGGTTACACGGAGACGAAGAGGCCAACTCGCAAGGAATGTTGTCAACTATTACCGCCGACATGTTAGGTTGGGTTAGCTTTGGTTATATTACGTTATTGATGTATATAAAGGTTCCACGGAGACGGAGAAGCCAACTCGCCAGGAATGTTGTCAAATATTACCGCCGAGATGATAGGTTGGGTTAGGTTGCGTTATATTACGTTATTGATGTATATGAGGGTTACACGGTGACGTAGAGGCCAACTCGCCAGGAATGTTGTGAAATATTACCGCCGTGATGATAGGTTGGGTTAGGTTAGTTTATATTACGTTATTGATGTATATAAAGGTCCCACGGAGACGTAGACGCCAACTCGCCAGGAATGTTGTCAAATATTACCGCCGAGATGTTAGGTTGGGTTAGGTTAGGTTATATTACGTTAGTGATGTATATAAAGGTCCCACGGAGACCTAGATGCCAACTCGCCAGGGATGTTGTCAAATATTACCGCCGAGATGATAGGTTGGGTTAGGTTAGGTTATATTACGTTAGTGATGTATATGAAGGTCAAACGGAGACGTAGAGGCCAACTCGCCACGAATGTTGTCAAATATTACCGCCGCGATGATAGGTTGGGTTAGGTTAGGTTATATTACGTTAGTGATGTATATAAAGGTCCCAAGGAGACCTAGATGCCAACTCGCCAGGGATGTTGTCAAATATTACCGCCGAGATGATAGGTTGGGTTAGGTTAGGTTATATTACGTTATTGATGTATATAAAGGTCCCACGGAGACAGAGAAGCCAACTCCCCAGGAATGTTGTCAAATATTACCGCCGAGATGACAGGTTGGGTTAGGTTAGTTTATATTACGTTATTGATGTATATAAAGGTCCCACGGAGACGTAGACGCCAACTCGCCAGTAATGTTGTCAAATATTACCGCCGAGATGATAGGTTGGGTTAGGTTAGGTTATATTACGTTAGTGATGTATATGAAGGTCAAACGGAGACGTAGAGGCCAACTCGACACGAATGTTGTCAAATATTACCGGCGAGATGTTAGGTTGGGTTAGGTTAGGTTATATTACGTTATTGATGTATACAAAGGTCCCACGGAGACGTAGAGGCCAACAAGCCAGGAATGTGGTCAAATATTAACGCCGAGATGTTAGGTTGGGTTAGGTTTGTTTATATTACGTTATTGATGTATATAAAGGTCCCACCGGGACGTAGAAGCCAGCTCGCAAGGAATGTTGTCAAATATTACCGCCGAGATGTTAGGTTGGGTTAGGTTAGGTTATATTACGTTAGTGATGTATATGAAGGTCAAACGGAGACGTAGAGGCCAACTCGCCACGAATGTGTCAAATATTACAGCCGAGATGATAGGTTCGGTTAGGTTAGGTTATATTACGTTAGTGATGTATATGAAGGTCAAACGGAGACGCAGAGGCCAACTCGCCACGAATGTTGTCAAATATTACCGCCGCGATGATAGGTTGGGTTAGGTTAGGTTATATTACGTTAGTGATGTATATAAAGGTCCCAAGGAGACCTAGATGCCAACTCGCCAGGGATGTTGTCAAATATTACCGCCGAGATGATAGGTTGGGTTAGGTTAGGTTATATTACGTTATTGATGTATATAAAGGTCCCACGGAGACAGAGAAGCCAACTCCCCAGGAATGTTGTCAAATATTACCGCCGAGATGACAGGTTGGGTTAGGTTAGTTTATATTACGTTATTGATGTATATAAAGGTCCCACGGAGACGTAGACGCCAACTCGCCAGTAATGTTGTCAAATATTACCGCCGAGATGATAGGTTGGGTTAGGTTAGGTTATATTACGTTAGTGATGTATATGAAGGTCAAACGGAGACGTAGAGGCCAACTCGACACGAATGTTGTCAAATATTACCGGCGAGATGTTAGGTTGGGTTAGGTTAGGTTATATTACGTTATTGATGTATACAAAGGTCCCACGGAGACGTAGAGGCCAACAAGCCAGGAATGTGGTCAAATATTAACGCCGAGATGTTAGGTTGGGTTAGGTTTGTTTATATTACGTTATTGATGTATATAAAGGTCCCACCGGGACGTAGAAGCCAGCTCGCAAGGAATGTTGTCAAATATTACCGCCGAGATGATAGGTTGGGTTAGGTTAGGTTATATTACGTTAGTGATGTATATGAGGGTTACACGGAGACGTAGAGGCCAACTCGCCACGAATGTTGTCAAATATTACCGCCGAGATGATAGGTTCGGTTAGGTTAGGTTATATTACGTTAGTGATGTATATGAAGGTCAAACGGAGACGTAGAGGCCAACTCGCCACGAATGTGTCAAATATTACAGCCGAGATGATAGGTTCGGTTAGGTTAGGTTATATGTTGTTATTGATGTATATGAAGGTCCCACGGAGACGTAGAGGCCTACTCGCCAGGTATGTTGTCAAATATTACCGCCGAGATGATAGGTTGGGTTAGGTTGCGTTATATTACGTTATTGATGTATATGAGGGTTACACGGAGACGTAGAGGCCAACTCGCCAGGAATGTAGGCAAATATTACCGCCGAGATGATAGGTTGTGTTAGGTTAGTTTATATTACGTTATTGATGTATATAAAGGTCCCACGGAGACGTAGACGCCAACTCGCCAGGAATGTTGTCAAATATTACCGCCGAGATGATAGGTTGGGTTAGGTTAGGTTATATTACGTTAGTGATGTATATGAGGGTTACACGGAGACGTAGAGGCCAACTCGCCACGAATGTTGTCAAATATTACCGCCGAGATGATAGGTTCGGTTAGGTTAGGTTATATGTCGTTATTGATGTATATGAAGGTCCCACGGAGGCGGAGAAGCCAACTCGCCAGGAATGTTGTCAAATATTACCGCTGAGATGATAGGTTGGGTTAGGTTAGGTTATATTACGTTAGTGATGTATATGAGGGTTACACGGAGACGTAGAGGCCAACTCGCCACGAATGTTGTCAAATATTACCGGCGAGATGTTAGGTTGGGTTAGGTTACGTTATATTACGTTATTAATGTATATGAGGGTTACACGGAGACGAAGAGGCCAACTCGCCAGGAATGTTGTCAAATATTACCGCCGAGATGATAGGTTGGGTTAGGTTAGGTTATATTACGTTAGTGATGTATATGAAGGTCAAACGGAGACGTAGAGGCCGACTCGCCACGAATGTTGTCAAATATTACCGCCGAGATGATAGGTTCGGTTAGGTTAGGTTATATCTCGTTATTGATGTACATGAAGGTCCCACGGAGACGTAGAGGCCAACTCGCCAGGTATGTTGTCAAATATTACCGCCGAGATGATAGGTTGGGTTAGGTTGCGTTATATTACGTTATTGATGTATATGAGGGTTACACGGAGACGTAGAGGCCAACTCGCCAGGAATGATGTCAAATATTACCGCAGAGATGTTACGTTGGGTTAGGTTAGGTTATATTACGTTATTGATGTATATAAAGGTCCCAAGGAGACGCAGAGCCCAACAAGCCAGGAATGTGGTCAAATACTACCGCCGAGATGATAGGTTGGGTTAGGTTGCGTTATATTACGTTATTGATGTATATGAGGGTTACACGGAGACGTAGAGGCCAACTCGCCAGGAATGATGTCAAATATTACCGCAGAGATGTTACGTTGGGTTAGGTTAGGTCATATTACGTTATTGATGTATATAAAGGTCCCAAGGAGACGCAGAGCCCAACAAGCCAGGAATGTGGTCAAATATTACCGCCGAGATGATAGGTTGGGTTAGGTTAGGTTATATTACGTTAGTGATGTATATGAAGGTCAAACGGAGACGTAGAGGCCAACTCGCCACGAATGTTGTCAAATATTACCGGCGAGATGTTAGGTTGGGTTAGGTTACTTTATATTACGTTATTGATGTATATGAGGGTTACACGGAGACGAAGAGGCCAACTCGCCAGGAATGTTGTCAACTATTACCGCCGACATGTTAGGTTGGGTTAGCTTTGGTTATATTACGTTATTGATGTATATAAAGGTTCCACGGAGACGGAGAAGCCAACTCGCCAGGAATGTTGTCAAATATTACCGCCGAGATGATAGGTTGGGTTAGGTTGCGTTATATTACGTTATTGATGTATATGAGGGTTACACGGAGACGTAGAGGCTAACTCGACAGGAATGATGTCAAATATTACCGCAGAGATGTTAGGTTGGGTTAGGTTAGGTTATATTACGTTATTGATGTATATAAAGGTCCCAAGGAGACGCAGAGCCCAACAAGCCAGGAATGTGGTCAAATATTACCGCCGAGATGTTACATTGGGTTAGGCTAGCTTATATTATGTTATTTATGTATATAAAGGTCCCACGGAGACGTAGAGGCCAACTCGCCAGGAATGTTGTGAAATATTACCGCCGTGATGATAGGTTGGGTTAGGTTAGTTTATATTACGTTATTGATGTATATAAAGGACCCACGGAGACGTAGACGCCAACTCGCCAGGAATGTTGTCAAATATTACCGCCGAGATGTTAGGTTGGGTTAGGTTAGGTTATATTACGTTAGTGATGTATATAAAGGACCCACGGAAGTCCTAGATGCCAACTCGCCAGGGATGTTGTCAAATATTACCGCCGAGATGATAGGTTGGGTTAGGTTAGGTTATATTACGTTAGTGATGTATATGAAGGTCCCACGGAGACGTAGACGCCAACTCGCCAGGAATGTTGTCAAATATTACCGCCGAGATGATAGGTTGGGTTAGGTTAGGTTATATTACGTTAGTGATGTATATGAAGGTCAAACGGAGACGTGGAGGCCAACTCGCCACGAATGTTGTCAAATATTACCGCCGAGATGATAGGTTGGGTTAGGTTAGGTTATATTACGTTAGTGATGTATATAAAGGTCCCACGGAGACCTAGATGCCAACTCGCCAGGGATGTTGTCAAATATTACCGCCGAGATGATAGGTTGGGTTAGGTTAGGTTATATTACGTTATTGATGTATATAAAGGTCCCACGGAGACGGAGAAGCCAACTACCCAGGAATGTTGTGAAATATTACCGGCGAGATATTACGTTGGGTTAGGTTACGTTATATTACGTTATTGATGTATATGAGGGTTACACGGAGACGTAGATTCCAACTCGCCAGGAATGTTGTCAAATATTACCGCCGAGATGTTAGGTTGGGTTAGGTTAGGTTATATTACGATATTAATGTATATAAAGGTCTCACGGAGACGTAGATTCCAACAAGCCAGGAATGTGGTCAAATATTACCGCAGAGATGTTAGGTTGGGTTAGGTTAGGTTATATTACGTTATTGATGTATACAAAGGTCCCACGGAGACGTAGAGGCCAACAAGCCAGGAATGTGGTCAAATATTAACGCCGAGATGTTAGGTTGGGTTAGGTTTGTTTATATTACGTTATTGATGTATATAAAGGTCCCACCGGGACGTAGAAGCCAGCTCGCAAGGAATGTTGTCAAATATTACCGCTGAGATGTTAGGTTGGGTTAGGTTAGGTTATATTACGTTAGTGATGTATATGAAGGTCAAACGGAGACCTAGATGCCAACTCGCCAGGGATGTTGTCAAATATTACCGCCGAGATGATAGGTTGGGTTAGGTTAGGTTATATTACGTTATTGATGTATATAAAGGTCCCACGGAGACGGAGAAGCCAACTCCCCAGGAATGTTGTCAAATATTACCGCCGAGATGATAGGTTGGGTTAGGTTAGTTTATATTACGTTATTGATGTATATAAAGGTACCACGGAGACGTAGACGCCAACTCGCCAGGAATGTTGTCAAATATTACCGCCGAGATGATAGGTTGGGTTAGGTTAGGTTATATTACGATAGTGATGTATATGAAGGTCCCACGGAGACGTAGACGCCAAATCGCCAGGAATGTTGTCAAATATTACCGCCGAGATGATAGGTTGGGTTAGGTTAGGTTATATTACGTTAGTGGTGTATATGAAGGTCAAACGGAGACGTGGAGGCCAACTCGCCACGAATGTTGTCTAATATTACCGCCGAGATGATAGGTTGGGTTAGGTTAGGTTATGTTACGTTAGTGATGTATATAAAGTTCCCACGGAGACCTAGATGCCAACTCGCCAGGGATGTTGTCAAATATTACCGCCGAGATGATAGGTTGGGTTAGGTTAGGTTATATTACGTTATTGATGTATATAAAGGTCCCACGGAGACGGAGAAGCCAACTCCCCAGGAATGTTGTCAAATATTACCGCCGAGATGACAGGTTGGGTTAGGTTAGTTTATATTACGTTATTGATGTATATAAAGGTCCCACGGAGACGTAGACGCCAACTCGCCAGTAATGTTGTCAAATATTACCGCCGAGATGATAGGTTGGGTTAGGTTAGGTTATATGTTGTTATTGATGTATATGAAGGTCACACGGAGACGTAGAGGCCAACTCGCCAGGAATGTTGGCAAATATTACCGCCGAGATGATAGGTTGGGTTAGGTTAGGTTATATTACGTTAGTGATGTATATGAAGGTCAAACGGAGACGTAGAAGCCAACTCGCCACGAATTTTGTCAAATATTACCGGCGAGATGTTAGGTTGGGTTAGGTTACGTTACATTACGTTATTGATGTATATGAGGGTTACACGGAGACGAAGAGGCCAACTCGCAAGGAATGTTGTCAAATATTACCGCAGAGATGTTAGGTTGGGTTAGGTTAGGTTATATTACGTTATTGATGTATATAAAGGTCCCAAGGAGACGCAGAGCCCAACAAGCCAGGAATGTGGTCAAATATTACCGCCGAGATGATAGGTTGGTTTAGGATAGGTTATATTTCGTTATTGAAGTATATAAAGGTCCCACGGAGACGTAGAGGCCAACTCGCCAGGAATGTTGTCAAATATTACCGGCGAGATGTTAGGTTGGGTTGGGTTACGTTATATTACGTTATTAATGTATATGAGGGTTACACGGAGACGAAGAGTCCAACTCGCAAGGAATGTTGTCAAATATTACCGCCGACATGTTAGGTTGGGTTAGCTTTGGTTATGTTACGTTATTGATGTATATAAAGGTCCCACGGATACGGAGAATCCACCTCGCCAGGAATGTTGTCAAATATTACCGCCGAGATGATAGGTTGGTTTAGGTTAGGTTATATTACGTTAGTGATGTATATGAAGGTCAAACGGAGACGTAGAGGCCAACTCGCCACGAATGTTGTCAAATATTACCGCCGAGATGATAGGTTGGGTTAGGTTAGGTTATATTACGTTAGTGATGTATATGAAGGTCCCACGGAGACGTAGACGGCAACTCGCCAGGAATGTTGTCAAATATTACCGCCGAGATGATAGGTTGGGTTAGGTTAGGTTATATTACGTTAGTGATGTATATGAAGGTCCCACGGAGACGTAGACGCCAACTCGCCAGGAATGTTGTCAAATATTACCGCCGAGATGATAGGTTGGGTTAGGTTAGGTTATATTACGTTAGTGATGTATATGAAGGTCAAACGGAGACGTGCAGGCCAACTCGCCACGAATGTTGTCAAATATTACCGCCGAGATGATAGGTTGGGTTAGGTTAGGTTATATTACGATATTAATGTATATAAAGGTCTCACGGAGACGTAGATTCCAACAAGCCAGGAATGTGGTCAAATATTACCGCAGAGATGTTAGGTTGGGTTAGGTTAGGTTATATTACGTTATTGATGTATATAAAGGTCCCACGGAGACGGAGAAGCCAACTACCCAGGAATGTTGTGAAATATTACCGGCGAGATATTACGTTGGGTTAGGTTACGTTATATTACGTTATTGATGTATATGAGGGTTACACGGAGACGTAGATTCCAACTCGCCAGGAATGTTGTCAAATATTACCGCCGAGATGTTAGGTTGGGTTAGGTTAGGTTATATTACGATATTAATGTATATAAAGGTCTCACGGAGACGTAGATTCCAACAAGCCAGGAATGTGGTCAAATATTACCGCAGAGATGTTAGGTTGGGTTAGGTTAGGTTATATTACGTTATTGATGTATACAAAGGTCCCACGGAGACGTAGAGGCCAACAAGCCAGGAATGTGGTCAAATATTAACGCCGAGATGTTAGGTTGGGTTAGGTTTGTTTATATTACGTTATTGATGTATATAAAGGTCCCACCGGGACGTAGAAGCCAGCTCGCAAGGAATGTTGTCAAATATTACCGCTGAGATGTTAGGTTGGGTTAGGTTAGGTTATATTACGTTAGTGATGTATATGAAGGTCAAACGGAGACCTAGATGCCAACTCGCCAGGGATGTTGTCAAATATTACCGCCGAGATGATAGGTTGGGTTAGGTTAGGTTATATTACGTTATTGATGTATATAAAGGTCCCACGGAGACGGAGAAGCCAACTCCCCAGGAATGTTGTCAAATATTACCGCCGAGATGATAGGTTGGGTTAGGTTAGTTTATATTACGTTATTGATGTATATAAAGGTACCACGGAGACGTAGACGCCAACTCGCCAGGAATGTTGTCAAATATTACCGCCGAGATGATAGGTTGGGTTAGGTTAGGTTATATTACGTTAGTGATGTATATGAAGGTCCCACGGAGACGTAGACGCCAAATCGCCAGGAATGTTGTCAAATATTACCGCCGAGATGATAGGTTGGGTTAGGTTAGGTTATATTACGTTAGTGGTGTATATGAAGGTCAAACGGAGACGTGGAGGCCAACTCGCCACGAATGTTGTCTAATATTACCGCCGAGATGATAGGTTGGGTTAGGTTAGGTTATGTTACGTTAGTGATGTATATAAAGTTCCCACGGAGACCTAGATGCCAACTCGCCAGGGATGTTGTCAAATATTACCGCCGAGATGATAGGTTGGGTTAGGTTAGGTTATATTACGTTATTGATGTATATAAAGGTCCCACGGAGACGGAGAAGCCAACTACCCAGGAATGTTGTGAAATATTACCGGCGAGATATTACGTTGGGTTAGGTTACGTTATATTACGTTATTGATGTATATGAGGGTTACACGGAGACGTAGATTCCAACTCGCCAGGAATGTTGTCAAATATTACCGCCGAGATGTTAGGTTGGGTTAGGTTAGGTTATATTACGATATTAATGTATATAAAGGTCTCACGGAGACGTAGATTCCAACAAGCCAGGAATGTGGTCAAATATTACCGCAGAGATGTTAGGTTGGGTTAGGTTAGGTTATATTACGTTATTGATGTATACAAAGGTCCCACGGAGACGTAGAGGCCAACAAGCCAGGAATGTGGTCAAATATTAACGCCGAGATGTTAGGTTGGGTTAGGTTTGTTTATATTACGTTATTGATGTATATAAAGGTCCCACCGGGACGTAGAAGCCAGCTCGCAAGGAATGTTGTCAAATATTACCGCTGAGATGTTAGGTTGGGTTAGGTTAGGTTATATTACGTTAGTGATGTATATGAAGGTCAAACGGAGACCTAGATGCCAACTCGCCAGGGATGTTGTCAAATATTACCGCCGAGATGATAGGTTGGGTTAGGTTAGGTTATATTACGTTATTGATGTATATAAAGGTCCCACGGAGACGGAGAAGCCAACTCCCCAGGAATGTTGTCAAATATTACCGCCGAGATGATAGGTTGGATTAGGTTAGTTTATATTACGTTATTGATGTATATAAAGGTACCACGGAGACGTAGACGCCAACTCGCCAGGAATGTTGTCAAATATTACCGCCGAGATGATAGGTTGGGTTAGGTTAGGTTATATTACGTTAGTGATGTATATGAAGGTCCCACGGAGACGTAGACGCCAAATCGCCAGGAATGTTGTCAAATATTACCGCCGAGATGATAGGTTGGGTTAGGTTAGGTTATATTACGTTAGTGGTGTATATGAAGGTCAAACGGAGACGTGGAGGCCAACTCGCCACGAATGTTGTCTAATATTACCGCCGAGATGATAGGTTGGGTTAGGTTAGGTTATGTTACGTTAGTGATGTATATAAAGTTCCCACGGAGACCTAGATGCCAACTCGCCAGGGATGTTGTCAAATATTACCGCCGAGATGATAGGTTGGGTTAGGTTAGGTTATATTACGTTATTGATGTATATAAAGGTCCCACGGAGACGGAGAAGCCAACTCCCCAGGAATGTTGTCAAATATTACCGCCGAGATGACAGGTTGGGTTAGGTTAGTTTATATTACGTTATTGATGTATATAAAGGTCCCACGGAGACGTAGACGCCAACTCGCCAGTAATGTTGTCAAATATTACCGCCGAGATGATAGGTTGGGTTAGGTTAGGTTATATGTTGTTATTGATGTATATGAAGGTCACACGGAGACGTAGAGGCCAACTCGCCAGGAATGTTGGCAAATATTACCGCCGAGATGATAGGTTGGGTTAGGTTAGGTTATATTACGTTAGTGATGTATATGAAGGTCAAACGGAGACGTAGAAGCCAACTCGCCACGAATTTTGCCAAATATTACCGGCGAGATGTTAGGTTGGGTTAGGTTACGTTACATTACGTTATTGATGTATATGAGGGTTACACGGAGACGAAGAGGCCAACTCGCAAGGAATGTTGTCAAATATTACCGCAGAGATGTTAGGTTGGGTTAGGTTAGGTTATATTACGTTATTGATGTATATAAAGGTCCCAAGGAGACGCAGAGCCCAACAAGCCAGGAATGTGGTCAAATATTACCGCCGAGATGATAGGTTGGTTTAGGATAGGTTATATTTCGTTATTGAAGTATATAAAGGTCCCACGGAGACGTAGAGGCCAACTCGCCAGGAATGTTGTCAAATATTACCGGCGAGATGTTAGGTTGGGTTGGGTTACGTTATATTACGTTATTAATGTATATGAGGGTTACACGGAGACGAAGAGTCCAACTCGCAAGGAATGTTGTCAAATATTACCGCCGACATGTTAGGTTGGGTTAGCTTTGGTTATGTTACGTTATTGATGTATATAATGGTCCCACGGATACGGAGAATCCACCTCGCCAGGAATGTTGTCAAATATTACCGCCGAGATGATAGGTTGGTTTAGGTTAGGTTATATTACGTTAGTGATGTATATGAAGGTCAAACGGAGACGTAGAGGCCAACTCGCCACGAATGTTGTCAAATATTACCGCCGAGATGATAGGTTGGGTTAGGTTAGGTTATATTACGTTAGTGATGTATATGAAGGTCCCACGGAGACGTAGACGGCAACTCGCCAGGAATGTTGTCAAATATTACCGCCGAGATGATAGGTTGGGTTAGGTTAGGTTATATTACGTTAGTGATGTATATGAAGGTCCCACGGAGACGTAGACGCCAACTCGCCAGGAATGTTGTCAAATATTACCGCCGAGATGATAGGTTGGGTTAGGTTAGGTTATATTACGTTAGTGATGTATATGAAGGTCAAACGGAGACGTGGAGGCCAACTCGCCACGAATGTTGTCAAATATTACCGCCGAGATGATAGGTTGGGTTAGGTTAGGTTATATTACGTTAGTGATGTATATAAAGGTCCCACGGAGGCCTAGATGCCAACTCGCCAGGGATGTTGTCAAATATTACCGCCGAGATGATAGGTTGGGTTAGGTTAGGTTATATTACGTTATTGATGTATATAAAGGTCCCACGGAGACGGAGAAGCCAACTCCCCAGGAATGTTGTCAAATATTACCGCCGAGATGACAGGTTGGGTTAGGTTAGTTTATATTACGTTATTGATGTATATAAAGGTCCCACGGAGACGTAGACGCCAACTCGGCAGTAATGTTGTCAAATATTACCGCCGAGATGATAGGTTGGGTTAGGTTAGGTTATATGTTGTTATTGATGTATATGAAGGTCACACGGAGACGTAGAGGCCAACTCGCCAGGAATGTTGGCAAATATTACCGCCGAGATGATAGGTTGGGTTAGGTTAGGTTATATTACGTTAGTGATGTATATGAAGGTCATACGGAGACGTAGAAGCCAACTCGCCACGAATTTTGTCAAATATTACCGGCGAGATGTTAGGTTGGGTTAGGTTACGTTACATTACGTTATTGATGTATATGAGGGTTACACGGAGACGAAGAGGCCAACTCGCAAGGAATGTTGTCAAATATTACCGCAGAGATGTTAGGTTGGGTTAGGTTAGGTTATATTACGTTATTGATGTATATAAAGGTCCCAAGGAGACGCAGAGCCCAACAAGCCAGGAATGTGGTCAAATATTACCGCCGAGATGATAGGTTGGTTTAGGTTAGGTTATATTACGTTAGTGATGTATATGAAGGTCAAACGGAGACGTAGAGGCCAACTCGCCACGAATGTTGTCAAATATTACCGCCGAGATGATAGGTTGGGTTAGGTTAGGTTATATTACGTTAGTGATGTATATGAAGGTCAAACGGAGACGTGGAGGCCAACTCGCCACGAATGTTGTCAAATATTACCGCCGAGATGATAGGTTGGGTTAGGTTAGGTTATATTACGTTAGTGATGTATATAAAGGTCCCACGGAGGCCTAGATGCCAACTCGCCAGGGATGTTGTCAAATATTACCGCCGAGATGATAGGTTGGGTTAGGTTAGGTTATATTACGTTAGTGATGTATATGAAGGTCAAACGGAGACGTAGAAGCCAACTCGCCACGAATGTTGTCAAATATTACCGGCGAGATGTTAGGTTGGGTTAGGTTACGTTATATTACGTTATTGATGTATATGAGGGTTACACAGAGACGAAGAGGCCAACTCGCAAGGAATGTTGTCAAATATTACCGCCGACATGTTAGGTTGGGTTAGCTTTGGTTATATTACGTTATTGATGTATATAAAGGTCCCACGGATACGTAGAGGCCAACAAGCCAGGAATGTGGTCAAATATTAACGCCGAGATGTTAGGTTGGGTTAGGTTTGTTTATATTACGTTACTGATGTATATAAAGGTCCCACCGGGACGTAGAAGCCAGCTCGCAAGGAATGTTGTCAAATATTACCGCTGAGATGTTAGGTTGGGTTAGGTTAGGTTATATTACGTTAGTGATGTATATGAAGGTCAAACGGAGACGTAGAGGCCAACTCGCCACGAATGTGTCAAATATTACAGCCGAGATGATAGGTTCGGTTAGGTTAGGTTATATGTTGTTATTGATGTATATGAAGGTCCCACGGAGACGTAGAGGCCTACTCGCCAGGTATGTTGTCAAATATTACCGCCGAGATGATAGGTTGGGTTAGGTTGCGTTATATTACGTTATTGATGTATATGAGGGTTACACGGAGACGTAGAGGCCAACTCGCCAGGAATGTAGGCAAATATTACCGCCGAGATGATAGGTTGTGTTAGGTTAGTTTATATTACGTTATTGATGTATATAAAGGTCCCACGGAGACGTAGACGCCAACTCGCCAGGAATGTTGTCAAATATTACCGCCGAGATGATAGGTTGGGTTAGGTTAGGTTATATTACGTTAGTGATGTATATGAGGGTTACACGGAGACGTAGAGGCCAACTCGCCACGAATGTTGTCAAATATTACCGCCGAGATGATAGGTTCGGTTAGGTTAGGTTATATGTCGTTATTGATGTATATGAAGGTCCCACGGAGGCGGAGAAGCCAACTCGCCAGGAATGTTGTCAAATATTACCGCCGAGATGATAGGTTGGGTTAGGTTAGGTTATATTACGTTAGTGATGTATATGAGGGTTACACGGAGACGTAGAGGCCAACTCGCCACGAATGTTGTCAAATATTACCGGCGAGATGTTAGGTTGGGTTAGGTTACGTTATATTACGTTATTAATGTATATGAGGGTTACACGGAGACGAAGAGGCCAACTCGCCAGGAATGTTGTCAAATATTACCGCCGAGATGATAGGTTGGGTTAGGTTAGGTTATATTACGTTAGTGATGTATATGAAGGTCAAACGGAGACGTAGAGGCCGACTCGCCACGAATGTTGTCAAATATTACCGCCGAGATGATAGGTTCGGTTAGGTTAGGTTATATCTCGTTATTGATGTACATGAAGGTCCCACGGAGACGTAGAGGCCAACTCGCCAGGTATGTTGTCAAATATTACCGCCGAGATGATAGGTTGGGTTAGGTTGCGTTATATTACGTTATTGATGTATATGAGGGTTACACGGAGACGTAGAGGCCAACTCGCCAGGAATGATGTCAAATATTACCGCAGAGATGTTACGTTGGGTTAGGTTAGGTTATATTACGTTATTGATGTATATAAAGGTCCCAAGGAGACGCAGAGCCCAACAAGCCAGGAATGTGGTCAAATACTACCGCCGAGATGATAGGTTGGGTTAGGTTGCGTTATATTACGTTATTGATGTATATGAGGGTTACACGGAGACGTAGAGGCCAACTCGCCAGGAATGATGTCAAATATTACCGCAGAGATGTTACGTTGGGTTAGGTTAGGTCATATTACGTTATTGATGTATATAAAGGTCCCAAGGAGACGCAGAGCCCAACAAGCCAGGAATGTGGTCAAATATTACCGCCGAGATGATAGGTTGGGTTAGGTTAGGTTATATTACGTTAGTGATGTATATGAAGGTCAAACGGAGACGTAGAGGCCAACTCGCCACGAATGTTGTCAAATATTACCGGCGAGATGTTAGGTTGGGTTAGGTTACTTTATATTACGTTATTGATGTATATGAGGGTTACACGGAGACGAAGGGGCCAACTCGCCAGGAATGTTGTCAACTATTACCGCCGACATGTTAGGTTGGGTTAGCTTTGGTTATATTACGTTATTGATGTATATAAAGGTTCCACGGAGACGGAGAAGCCAACTCGCCAGGAATGTTGTCAAATATTACCGCCGAGATGATAGGTTGGGTTATGTTGCGTTATATTACGTTATTGATGTATATGAGGGTTACACGGAGACGTAGAGGCTAACTCGACAGGAATGATGTCAAATATTACCGCAGAGATGTTAGGTTGGGTTAGGTTAGGTTATATTACGTTATTGATGTATATAAAGGTCCCAAGGAGACGCAGAGCCCAACAAGCCAGGAATGTGGTCAAATATTACCGCCGAGATGTTACATTGGGTTAGGCTAGCTTATATTATGTTATTTATGTATATAAAGGTCCCACGGAGACGTAGAGGCCAACTCGCCAGGAATGTTGTGAAATATTACCGCCGAGATGATAGGTTGGGTTAGGTTAGGTTATATTACGTTAGTGATGTATATGAAGGTCAAACGGAGACGTAGAGGCCGACTCGCCACGAATGTTGTCAAATATTACCGCCGAGATGATAGGTTCGGTTAGGTTAGGTTATATCTCGTTATTGATGTACATGAAGGTCCCACGGAGACGTAGAGGCCAACTCGCCAGGTATGTTGTCAAATATTACCGCCGAGATGATAGGTTGGGTTAGGTTGCGTTATATTACGTTATTGATGTATATGAGGGTTACACGGAGACGTAGAGGCCAACTCGCCAGGAATGATGTCAAATATTACCGCAGAGATGTTACGTTGGGTTAGGTTAGGTTATATTACGTTATTGATGTATATAAAGGTCCCAAGGAGACGCAGAGCCCAACAAGCCAGGAATGTGGTCAAATATTACCGCCGAGATGATAGGTTGGGTTAGGTTAGGTTATATTACGTTAGTGATGTATATGAAGGTCAAACGGAGACGTAGAGGCCAACTCGCCACGAATGTTGTCAAATATTACCGGCGAGATGTTAGGTTGGGTTAGGTTACTTTATATTACGTTATTGATGTATATGAGGGTTACACGGAGACGAAGAGGCCAACTCGCAAGGAATGTTGTCAACTATTACCGCCGACATGTTAGGTTGGGTTAGCTTTGGTTATATTACGTTATTGATGTATATAAAGGTTCCACGGAGATGGAGAAGCCAACTCGCCAGGAATGTTGTCAAATATTACCGCCGAGATGATAGGTTGGGTTAGGTTGCGTTATATTACGTTATTGATGTATATGAGGGTTACACGGAGACGTAGAAGCCAACTCGCCAGGAATGTTGTCAACTATTACCGCCGACATGTTAGGTTGGGTTAGGTTAGGTTATATTACGTTATTGATGTATATAAAGGTCCCAAGGAGACGCAGAGCCCAACAAGCCAGGAATGTGGTCAAATATTACCGCCGAGATGTTACATTGGGTTAGGCTAGCTTATATTATGTTATTTATGTATATAAAGGTCCCACGGAGACGTAGAGGCCAACTCGCCAGGAATGTTGTGAAATATTACCGCCGTGATGATAGGTTGGGTTAGGATAGTTTATATTACGTTATTGATGTATATAAAGGTCCCACGGAGACGTAGACGCCAACTCGCCAGGAATGTTGTCAAATATTACCGCCGAGATGTTAGGTTGGGTTAGGTTAGGTTATATTACGTTAGTGATGTATATAAAGGTCCCACGGAAGTCCTAGATGCCAACTCGCCAGGGATGTTGTCAAATATTACCGCCGAGATGATAGGTTGGGTTAGGTTAGGTTATATTACGTTAGTGATGTATATGAAGGTCCCACGGAGACGTAGACGCCAACTCGCCAGGAATGTTGTCAAATATTACCGCCGAGATGATAGGTTGGGTTAGGTTAGGTTATATTACGTTAGTGATGTATATGAAGGTCAAACGGAGACGAGGAGGCCAACTCGCCACGAATGTTGTCAAATATTACCGCCGAGATGATAGGTTGGGTTAGGTTAGGTTATATTACGTTAGTGATGTATATAAAGGTCCCACGGAGACCTAGATGCCAACTCGCCAGGGATGTTGTCAAATATTACCGCCGAGATGATAGGTTGGGTTAGGTTAGGTTATATTACGTTATTGATGTATATAAAGGTCCCACGGAGACGGAGAAGCCAACTACCCAGGAATGTTGTGAAATATTACCGGCGAGATATTACGTTGGGTTAGGTTACGTTATATTACGTTATTGATGTATATGAGGGTTACACGGAGACGTAGATTCCAACTCGCCAGGAATGTTGTCAAATATTACCGCCGAGATGTTAGGTTGGGTTAGGTTAGGTTATATTACGATATTAATGTATATAAAGGTCTCACGGAGACGTAGATTCCAACAAGCCAGGAATGTGGTCAAATATTACCGCAGAGATGTTAGGTTGGGTTAGGTTAGGTTATATTACGTTATTGATGTATACAAAGGTCCCACGGAGACGTAGAGGCCAACAAGCCAGGAATGTGGTCAAATATTAACGCCGAGATGTTAGGTTGGGTTAGGTTTGTTTATATTACGTTATTGATGTATATAAAGGTCCCACCGGGACGTAGAAGCCAGCTCGCAAGGAATGTTGTCAAATATTACCGCTGAGATGTTAGGTTGGGTTAGGTTAGGTTATATTACGTTAGTGATGTATATGAAGGTCAAACGGAGACCTAGATGCCAACTCGCCAGGGATGTTGTCAAATATTACCGCCGAGATGATAGGTTGGGTTAGGTTAGGTTATATTACGTTATTGATGTATATAAAGGTCCCACGGAGACGGAGAAGCCAACTCCCCAGGAATGTTGTCAAATATTACCGCCGAGATGATAGGTTGGGTTAGGTTAGTTTATATTACGTTATTGATGTATATAAAGGTACCACGGAGACGTAGACGCCAACTCGCCAGGAATGTTGTCAAATATTACCGCCGAGATGATAGGTTGGGTTAGGTTAGGTTATATTACGTTAGTGATGTATATGAAGGTCCCACGGAGACGTAGACGCCAAATCGCCAGGAATGTTGTCAAATATTACCGCCGAGATGATAGGTTGGGTTAGGTTAGGTTATATTACGTTAGTGGTGTATATGAAGGTCAAACGGAGACGTGGAGGCCAACTCGCCACGAATGTTGTCTAATATTACCGCCGAGATGATAGGTTGGGTTAGGTTAGGTTATGTTACGTTAGTGATGTATATAAAGTTCCCACGGAGACCTAGATGCCAACTCGCCAGGGATGTTGTCAAATATTACCGCCGAGATGATAGGTTGGGTTAGGTTAGGTTATATTACGTTATTGATGTATATAAAGGTCCCACGGAGACGGAGAAGCCAACTCCCCAGGAATGTTGTCAAATATTACCGCCGAGATGACAGGTTGGGTTAGGTTAGTTTATATTACGTTATTGATGTATATAAAGGTCCCACGGAGACGTAGACGCCAACTCGCCAGTAATGTTGTCAAATATTACCGCCGAGATGATAGGTTGGGTTAGGTTAGGTTATATGTTGTTATTGATGTATATGAAGGTCACACGGAGACGTAGAGGCCAACTCGCCAGGAATGTTGGCAAATATTACCGCCGAGATGATAGGTTGGGTTAGGTTAGGTTATATTACGTTAGTGATGTATATGAAGGTCAAACGGAGACGTAGAAGCCAACTCGCCACGAATTTTGTCAAATATTACCGGCGAGATGTTAGGTTGGGTTAGGTTACGTTACATTACGTTATTGATGTATATGAGGGTTACACGGAGACGAAGAGGCCAACTCGCAAGGAATGTTGTCAAATATTACCGCAGAGATGTTAGGTTGGGTTAGGTTAGGTTATATTACGTTATTGATGTATATAAAGGTCCCAAGGAGACGCAGAGCCCAACAAGCCAGGAATGTGGTCAAATATTACCGCCGAGATGATAGGTTGGTTTAGGATAGGTTATATTTCGTTATTGAAGTATATAAAGGTCCCACGGAGACGTAGAGGCCAACTCGCCAGGAATGTTGTCAAATATTACCGGCGAGATGTTAGGTTGGGTTGGGTTACGTTATATTACGTTATTAATGTATATGAGGGTTACACGGAGACGAAGAGGCCAACTCGCAAGGAATGTTGTCAAATATTACCGCCGACATGTTAGGTTGGGTTAGCTTTGGTTATGTTACGTTATTGATGTATATAAAGGTCCCACGGATACGGAGAATCCACCTCGCCAGGAATGTTGTCAAATATTACCGCCGAGATGATAGGTTGGTTTAGGTTAGGTTATATTACGTTAGTGATGTATATGAAGGTCAAACGGAGACGTAGAGGCCAACTCGCCACGAATGTTGTCAAATATTACCGCCGAGATGATAGGTTGGGTTAGGTTAGGTTATATTACGTTAGTGATGTATATGAAGGTCCCACGGAGACGTAGACGGCAACTCGCCAGGAATGTTGTCAAATATTACCGCCGAGATGATAGGTTGGGTTAGGTTAGGTTATATTACGTTAGTGATGTATATGAAGGTCCCACGGAGACGTAGACGCCAACTCGCCAGGAATGTTGTCAAATATTACCGCCGAGATGATAGGTTGGGTTAGGTTAGGTTATATTACGTTAGTGATGTATATGAAGGTCAAACGGAGACGTGGAGGCCAACTCGCCACGAATGTTGTCAAATATTACCGCCGAGATGATAGGTTGGGTTAGGTTAGGTTATATTACGTTAGTGAAGTATATAAAGGTCCCACGGAGACGTAGAGGCCAACTCGCCAGGAATGTTGTCAAATATTACCGGCGAGATGTTAGGTTGGGTTGGGTTACGTTATATTACGTTATTAATGTATATGAGGGTTACACGGAGACGAAGAGGCCAACTCGCAAGGAATGTTGTCAAATATTACCGCCGACATGTTAGGTTGGGTTAGCTTTGGTTATGTTACGTTATTGATGTATATAAAGGTCCCACGGATACGAAGAATCCACCTCGCCAGGAATGTTGTCAAATATTACCGCCGAGATGATAGGTTGGTTTAGGTTAGGTTATATTACGTTAGTGATGTATATGAAGGTCAAACGGAGACGTAGAGGCCAACTCGCCACGAATGTTGTCAAATATTACCGCCGAGATGATAGGTTGGGTTAGGTTAGGTTATATTACGTTAGTGATGTATATGAAGGTCCCACGGAGACGTAGACGGCAACTCGCCAGGAATGTTGTCAAATATTACCGCCGAGATGATAGGTTGGGTTAGGTTAGGTTATATTACGTTAGTGATGTATATGAAGGTCCCACGGAGACGTAGACGCCAACTCGCCAGGAATGTTGTCAAATATTACCGCCGAGATGATAGGTTGGGTTAGGTTAGGTTATATTACGTTAGTGATGTATATGAAGGTCAAACGGAGACGTGGAGGCCAACTCGCCACGAATGTTGTCAAATATTACCGCCGAGATGATAGGTTGGGTTAGGTTAGGTTATATTACGTTAGTGATGTATATAAAGGTCCCACGGAGGCCTAGATGCCAACTCGCCAGGGATGTTGTCAAATATTACCGCCGAGATGATAGGTTGGGTTAGGTTAGGTTATATTACGTTATTGATGTATATAAAGGTCCCACGGAGACGGAGAAGCCAACTCCCCAGGAATGTTGTCAAATATTACCGCCGAGATGACAGGTTGGGTTAGGTTAGTTTATATTACGTTATTGATGTATATAAAGGTCCCACGGAGACGTAGACGCCAACTCGGCAGTAATGTTGTCAAATATTACCGCCGAGATGATAGGTTGGGTTAGGTTAGGTTATATGTTGTTATTGATGTATATGAAGGTCACACGGAGACGTAGAGGCCAACTCGCCAGGAATGTTGGCAAATATTACCGCCGAGATGATAGGTTGGGTTAGGTTAGGTTATATTACGTTAGTGATGTATATGAAGGTCATACGGAGACGTAGAAGCCAACTCGCCACGAATTTTGTCAAATATTACCGGCGAGATGTTAGGTTGGGTTAGGTTACGTTACATTACGTTATTGATGTATATGAGGGTTACACGGAGACGAAGAGGCCAACTCGCAAGGAATGTTGTCAAATATTACCGCAGAGATGTTAGGTTGGGTTAGGTTAGGTTATATTACGTTATTGATGTATATAAAGGTCCCAAGGAGACGCAGAGCCCAACAAGCCAGGAATGTGGTCAAATATTACCGCCGAGATGATAGGTTGGTTTAGGATAGGTTATATTTCGTTATTGAAGTATATAAAGGTCCCACGGAGACGTAGAGGCCAACTCGCCAGGAATGTTGTCAAATATTACCGGCGAGATGTTAGGTTGGGTTGGGTTACGTTATATTACGTTATTAATGTATATGAGGGTTACACGGAGACGAAGAGGCCAACTCGCAAGGAATGTTGTCAAATATTACCGCCGACATGTTAGGTTGGGTTAGCTTTGGTTATGTTACGTTATTGATGTATATAAAGGTCCCACGGATACGGAGAATCCACCTCGCCAGGAATGTTGTCAAATATTACCGCCGAGATGATAGGTTGGTTTAGGTTAGGTTATATTACGTTAGTGATGTATATGAAGGTCAAACGGAGACGTAGAGGCCAACTCGCCACGAATGTTGTCAAATATTACCGCCGAGATTATAGGTTGGGTTAGGTTAGGTTTTATTACGTTAGTGATGTATATGAAGGTCCCACGGAGACGTAGACGGCAACTCGCCAGGAATGTTGTCAAATATTACCGCCGAGATGATAGGTTGGGTTAGGTTAGGTTATATTACGTTAGTGATGTATATGAAGGTCCCACGGAGACGTAGACGCCAACTCGCCAGGAATGTTGTCAAATATTACCGCCGAGATGATAGGTTGGGTTAGGTTAGGTTATATTACGTTATTGATGTATATAAAGGTCCCACGGAGACGGAGAAGCCAACTCCCCAGGAATGTTGTCAAATATTACCGCCGAGATGACAGGTTGGGTTAGGTTAGTTTATATTACGTTATTGATGTATATAAAGGTCCCACGGAGACGTAGACGCCAACTCGGCAGTAATGTTGTCAAATATTACCGCCGAGATGATAGGTTGGGTTAGGTTAGGTTATATGTTGTTATTGATGTATATGAAGGTCACACGGAGACGTAGAGGCCAACTCGCCAGGAATGTTGGCAAATATTACCGCCGAGATGATAGGTTGGGTTAGGTTAGGTTATATTACGTTAGTGATGTATATGAAGGTCATACGGAGACGTAGAATCCAACTCGCCACGAATTTTGTCAAATATTACCGGCGAGATGTTAGGTTGGGTTAGGTTACGTTACATTACGTTATTGATGTATATGAGGGTTACACGGAGACGAAGAGGCCAACTCGCAAGGAATGTTGTCAAATATTACCGCAGAGATGTTAGGTTGGGTTAGGTTAGGTTATATTACGTTATTGATGTATATAAAGGTCCCAAGGAGACGCAGAGCCCAACAAGCCAGGAATGTGGTCAAATATTACCGCCGAGATGTTAAATTGGGTTAGGTTAGCTTATATTATGTTATTTATGTATATAAAGGTCCCACGGAAACGTAGAGGCCAACTCGCCAGGAATGTTGTGAAATATTACCGGCGAGATGTTAGGTTGGGTTGGGTTACGTTATATTACGTTATTAATGTATATGAGGGTTACACGGAGACGAAGAGGCCAACTCGCAAGGAATGTTGTCAAATATTACCGCCGACATGTTAGGTTGGGTTAGCTTTGGTTATGTTACGTTATTGATGTATATAAAGGTCCCACGGATACGGAGAAGCCACCTCGCCAGGAATGTTGTCAAATATTACCGCCGAGATGATAGGTTGGGTTAGGTTAGGTTATATTACGTTAGTGATGTATATGAAGGTCAAACGGAGACGTAGAAGCCAACTCGCCACGAATGTTGTCAAATATTACCGGCGAGATGTTAGGTTGGGTTAGGTTACGTTATATTACGTTATTGATGTATATGAGGGTTACACAGAGACGAAGAGGCCAACTCGCAAGGAATGTTGTCAAATATTACCGCCGACATGTTAGGTTGGGTTAGCTTTGGTTATATTACGTTATTGATGTATATAAAGGTCCCACGGAGACGTAGAGGCCAACAAGCCAGGAATGTGGTCAAATATTAACGCCGAGATGTTAGGTTGGGTTAGGTTTGTTTATATTACGTTACTGATGTATATAAAGGTCCCACCGGGACGTAGAAGCCAGCTCGCAAGGAATGTTGTCAAATATTACCGCTGAGATGTTAGGTTGGGTTAGGTTAGGTTATATTACGTTAGTGATGTATATGAAGGTCAAACGGAGACGTAGAGGCCAACTCGCCACGAATGTGTCAAATATTACAGCCGAGATGATAGGTTCGGTTAGGTTAGGTTATATGTTGTTATTGATGTATATGAAGGTCCCACGGAGACGTAGAGGCCTACTCGCCAGGTATGTTGTCAAATATTACCGCCGAGATGATAGGTTGGGTTAGGTTGCGTTATATTACGTTATTGATGTATATGAGGGTTACACGGAGACGTAGAGGCCAACTCGCCAGGAATGTAGGCAAATATTACCGCCGAGATGATAGGTTGTGTTAGGTTAGTTTATATTACGTTATTGATGTATATAAAGGTCCCACGGAGACGTAGACGCCAACTCGCCAGGAATGTTGTCAAATATTACCGCCGAGATGATAGGTTGGGTTAGGTTAGGTTATATTACGTTAGTGATGTATATGAGGGTTACACGGAGACGTAGAGGCCAACTCGCCACGAATGTTGTCAAATATTACCGCCGAGATGATAGGTTCGGTTAGGTTAGGTTATATGTCGTTATTGATGTATATGAAGGTCCCACGGAGGCGGAGAAGCCAACTCGCCAGGAATGTTGTCAAATATTACCGCCGAGATGATAGGTTGGGTTAGGTTAGGTTATATTACGTTAGTGATGTATATGAGGGTTACACGGAGACGTAGAGGCCAACTCGCCACGAATGTTGTCAAATATTACCGGCGAGATGTTAGGTTGGGTTAGGTTACGTTATATTACGTTATTAATGTATATGAGGGTTACACGGAGACGAAGAGGCCAACTCGCCAGGAATGTTGTCAAATATTACCGCCGAGATGATAGGTTGGGTTAGGTTAGGTTATATTACGTTAGTGATGTATATGAAGGTCAAACGGAGACGTAGAGGCCGACTCGCCACGAATGTTGTCAAATATTACCGCCGAGATGATAGGTTCGGTTAGGTTAGGTTATATCTCGTTATTGATGTACATGAAGGTCCCACGGAGACGTAGAGGCCAACTCGCCAGGTATGTTGTCAAATATTACCGCCGAGATGATAGGTTGGGTTAGGTTGCGTTATATTACGTTATTGATGTATATGAGGGTTACACGGAGACGTAGAGGCCAACTCGCCAGGAATGATGTCAAATATTACCGCAGAGATGTTACGTTGGGTTAGGTTAGGTTATATTACGTTATTGATGTATATAAAGGTCCCACGGATACGGAGAATCCACCTCGCCAGGAATGTTGTCAAATATTACCGCCGAGATGATAGGTTGGTTTAGGTTAGGTTATATTACGTTAGTGATGTATATGAAGGTCAAACGGAGACGTAGAGGCCAACTCGCCACGAATGTTGTCAAATATTACCGCCGAGATGATAGGTTGGGTTAGGTTAGGTTATATTACGTTAGTGATGTATATGAAGGTCCCACGGAGACGTAGACGGCAACTCGCCAGGAATGTTGTCAAATATTACCGCCGAGATGATAGGTTGGGTTAGGTTAGGTTATATTACGTTAGTGATGTATATGAAGGTCCCACGGAGACGTAGACGCCAACTCGCCAGGAATGTTGTCAAATATTACCGCCGAGATGATAGGTTGGGTTAGGTTAGGTTATATTACGTTAGTGATGTATATGAAGGTCAAACGGAGACGTGGAGGCCAACTCGCCACGAATGTTGTCAAATATTACCGCCGAGATGATAGGTTGGGTTAGGTTAGGTTATATTACGTTAGTGATGTATATAAAGGTCCCACGGAGGCCTAGATGCCAACTCGCCAGGGATGTTGTCAAATATTACCGCCGAGATGATAGGTTGGGTTAGGTTAGGTTATATTACGTTATTGATGTATATAAAGGTCCCACGGAGACGGAGAAGCCAACTCCCCAGGAATGTTGTCAAATATTACCGCCGAGATGACAGGTTGGGTTAGGTTAGTTTATATTACGTTATTGATGTATATAAAGGTCCCACGGAGACGTAGACGCCAACTCGGCAGTAATGTTGTCAAATATTACCGCCGAGATGATAGGTTGGGTTAGGTTAGGTTATATGTTGTTATTGATGTATATGAAGGTCACACGGAGACGTAGAGGCCAACTCGCCAGGAATGTTGGCAAATATTACCGCCGAGATGATAGGTTGGGTTAGGTTAGGTTATATTACGTTAGTGATGTATATGAAGGTCATACGGAGACGTAGAAGCCAACTCGCCACGAATTTTGTCAAATATTACCGGCGAGATGTTAGGTTGGGTTAGGTTACGTTACATTACGTTATTGATGTATATGAGGGTTACACGGAGACGAAGAGGCCAACTCGCAAGGAATGTTGTCAAATATTACCGCAGAGATGTTAGGTTGGGTTAGGTTAGGTTATATTACGTTATTGATGTATATAAAGGTCCCAAGGAGACGCAGAGCCCAACAAGCCAGGAATGTGGTCAAATATTACCGCCGAGATGTTAAATTGGGTTAGGTTAGCTTATATTATGTTATTTATGTATATAAAGGTCCCACGGAAACGTAGAGGCCAACTCGCCAGGAATGTTGTGAAATATTACCGGCGAGATGTTAGGTTGGGTTGGGTTACGTTATATTACGTTATTAATGTATATGAGGGTTACACGGAGACGAAGAGGCCAACTCGCAAGGAATGTTGTCAAATATTACCGCCGAAATGTTAGGTTGGGTTAGCTTTGGTTATGTTACGTTATTGATGTATATAAAGGTCCCACGGATACGGAGAAGCCACCTCGCCAGGAATGTTGTCAAATATTACCGCCGAGATGATAGGTTGGTTTAGGTTAGGTTATATTACGTTAGTGATGTATATGAAGGTCAAACGGAGACGTAGAGGCCAACTCGCCACGAATGTTGTCAAATATTACCGCCGAGATGATAGGTTGGGTTAGGTTAGGTTATATTACGTTAGTGATGTATATGAAGGTCCCACGGAGACGTAGACGGCAACTCGCCAGGAATGTTGTCAAATATTACCGCCGAGATGATAGGTTGGGTTAGGTTAGGTTATATTACGTTAGTGATGTATATGAAGGTCCCACGGAGACGTAGACGCCAACTCGCCAGGAATGTTGTCAAATATTACCGCCGAGATGATAGGTTGGGTTAGGTTAGGTTATATTACGTTAGTGATGTATATGAAGGTCAAACGGAGACGTGGAGGCCAACTCGCCACGAATGTTGTCAAATATTACCGCCGAGATGATAGGTTGGGTTAGGTTAGGTTATATTACGTTAGTGATGTATATAAAGGTCCCACGGAGGCCTAGATGCCAACTCGCCAGGGATGTTGTCAAATATTACCGCCGAGATGATAGGTTGGGTTAGGTTAGGTTATATTACGTTATTGATGTATATAAAGGTCCCACGGAGACGGAGAAGCCAACTCCCCAGGAATGTTGTCAAATATTACCGCCGAGATGACAGGTTGGGTTAGGTTAGTTTATATTACGTTATTGATGTATATAAAGGTCCCACGGAGACGTAGACGCCAACTCGCCAGTAATGTTGTCAAATATTACCGCCGAGATGATAGGTTGGGTTAGGTTAGGTTATATGTTGTTATTGATGTATATGAAGGTCACACGGAGACGTAGAGGCCAACTCGCCAGGAATGTTGGCAAATATTACCGCCGAGATGATAGGTTGGGTTAGGTTAGGTTATATTACGTTAGTGATGTATATGAAGGTCATACGGAGACGTAGAAGCCAACTCGCCACGAATTTTGTCAAATATTACCGGCGAGATGTTAGGTTGGGTTAGGTTACGTTACATTACGTTATTGATGTATATGAGGGTTACACGGAGACGAAGAGGCCAACTCGCAAGGAATGTTGTCAAATATTACCGCAGAGATGTTAGGTTGGGTTAGGTTAGGTTATATTACGTTATTGATGTATATAAAGGTCCCAAGGAGACGCAGAGCCCAACAAGCCAGGAATGTGGTCAAATATTACCGCCGAGATGTTAAATTGGGTTAGGTTAGCTTATATTATGTTATTTATGTATATAAAGGTCCCACGGAAACGTAGAGGCCAACTCGCCAGGAATGTTGTGAAATATTACCGGCGAGATGTTAGGTTGGGTTGGGTTACGTTATATTACGTTATTAATGTATATGAGGGTTACACGGAGACGAAGAGGCCAAATCGCAAGGAATGTTGTCAAATATTACCGCCGACATGTTAGGTTGGGTTAGCTTTGGTTATGTTACGTTATTGATGTATATAAAGGTCCCACGGATACGGAGAAGCCACCTCGCCAGGAATGTTGTCAAATATTACCGCCGAGATGATAGGTTGGGTTAGGTTAGGTTATATTACGTTAGTGATGTATATGAAGGTCAAACGGAGACGTAGAAGCCAACTCGCCACGAATGTTGTCAAATATTACCGGCGAGATGTTAGGTTGGGTTAGGTTACCTTATATTACGTTATTGATGTATATGAGGGTTACACAGAGACGAAGAGGCCAACTCGCAAGGAATGTTGTCAAATATTACCGCCGACATGTTAGGTTGGGTTAGCTTTGGTTATATTACGTTATTGATGTATATAAAGGTCCCACGGAGACGTAGAGGCCAACAAGCCAGGAATGTGGTCAAATATTAACGCCGAGATGTTAGGTTGGGTTAGGTTTGTTTATATTATGTTACTGATGTATATAAAGTTCCCACCGGGACGTAGAAGCCAGCTCGCAAGGAATGTTGTCAAATATTACCGCTGAGATGTTAGGTTGGGTTAGGTTAGGTTATATTACGTTAGTGATGTATATGAAGGTCAAACGGAGACGTAGAGGCCAACTCGCCACGAATGTGTCAAATATTACAGCCGAGATGATAGGTTCGGTTAGGTTAGGTTATATGTTGTTATTGATGTATATGAAGGTCCCACGGAGACGTAGAGGCCTACTCGCCAGGTATGTTGTCAAATATTACCGCCGAGATGATAGGTTGGGTTAGGTTGCGTTATATTACGTTATTGATGTATATGAGGGTTACACGGAGACGTAGAGGCCAACTCGCCAGGAATGTAGGCAAATATTACCGCCGAGATGATAGGTTGTGTTAGGTTAGTTTATATTACGTTATTGATGTATATAAAGGTCCCACGGAGACGTAGACGCCAACTCGCCAGGAATGTTGTCAAATATTACCGCCGAGATGATAGGTTGGGTTAGGTTAGGTTATATTACGTTAGTGATGTATATGAGGGTTACACGGAGACGTAGAGGCCAACTCGCCACGAATGTTGTCAAATATTACCGCCGAGATGATAGGTTCGGTTAGGTTAGGTTATATGTCGTTATTGATGTATATGAAGGTCCCACGGAGGCGGAGAAGCCAACTCGCCAGGAATGTTGTCAAATATTACCGCCGAGATGATAGGTTGGGTTAGGTTAGGTTATATTACGTTAGTGATGTATATGAGGGTTACACGGAGACGTAGAGGCCAACTCGCCACGAATGTTGTCAAATATTACCGGCGAGATGTTAGGTTGGGTTAGGTTACGTTATATTACGTTATTAATGTATATGAGGGTTACACGGAGACGAAGAGGCCAACTCGCCAGGAATGTTGTCAAATATTACCGCCGAGATGATAGGTTGGGTTAGGTTAGGTTATATTACGTTAGTGATGTATATGAAGGTCAAACGGAGACGTAGAGGCCGACTCGCCACGAATGTTGTCAAATATTACCGCCGAGATGATAGGTTGGGTTAGGTTAGGTTATATTACGTTAGTGATGTATATGAAGGTCCCACGGAGACGTAGACGGCAACTCGCCAGGAATGTTGTCAAATATTACCGCCGAGATGATAGGTTGGGTTAGGTTAGGTTATATTACGTTAGTGATGTATATGAAGGTCCCACGGAGACGTAGACGCCAACTCGCCAGGAATGTTGTCAAATATTACCGCCGAGATGATAGGTTGGGTTAGGTTAGGTTATATTACGTTAGTGATGTATATGAAGGTCAAACGGAGACGTGGAGGCCAACTCGCCACGAATGTTGTCAAATATTACCGCCGAGATGATAGGTTGGGTTAGGTTAGGTTATATTACGTTAGTGATGTATATAAAGGTCCCACGGAGGCCTAGATGCCAACTCGCCAGGGATGTTGTCAAATATTACCGCCGAGATGATAGGTTGGGTTAGGTTAGGTTATATTACGTTATTGATGTATATAAAGGTCCCACGGAGACGGAGAAGCCAACTCCCCAGGAATGTTGTCAAATATTACCGCCGAGATGACAGGTTGGGTTAGGTTAGTTTATATTACGTTATTGATGTATATAAAGGTCCCACGGAGACGTAGACGCCAACTCGGCAGTAATGTTGTCAAATATTACCGCCGAGATGATAGGTTGGGTTAGGTTAGGTTATATGTTGTTATTGATGTATATGAAGGTCACACGGAGACGTAGAGGCCAACTCGCCAGGAATGTTGGCAAATATTACCGCCGAGATGATAGGTTGGGTTAGGTTAGGTTATATTACGTTAGTGATGTATATGAAGGTCATACGGAGACGTAGAAGCCAACTCGCCACGAATTTTGTCAAATATTACCGGCGAGATGTTAGGTTGGGTTAGGTTACGTTACATTACGTTATTGATGTATATGAGGGTTACACGGAGACGAAGAGGCCAACTCGCAAGGAATGTTGTCAAATATTACCGCAGAGATGTTAGGTTGGGTTAGGTTAGGTTATATTACGTTATTGATGTATATAAAGGTCCCAAGGAGACGCAGAGCCCAACAAGCCAGGAATGTGGTCAAATATTACCGCCGAGATGTTAAATTGGGTTAGGTTAGCTTATATTATGTTATTTATGTATATAAAGGTCCCACGGAAACGTAGAGGCCAACTCGCCAGGAATGTTGTGAAATATTACCGGCGAGATGTTAGGTTGGGTTGGGTTACGTTATATTACGTTATTAATGTATATGAGGGTTACACGGAGACGAAGAGGCCAACTCGCAAGGAATGTTGTCAAATATTACCGCCGAAATGTTAGGTTGGGTTAGCTTTGGTTATGTTACGTTATTGATGTATATAAAGGTCCCACGGATACGGAGAAGCCACCTCGCCAGGAATGTTGTCAAATATTACCGCCGAGATGATAGGTTGGTTTAGGTTAGGTTATATTACGTTAGTGATGTATATGAAGGTCAAACGGAGACGTAGAGGCCAACTCGCCACGAATGTTGTCAAATATTACCGCCGAGATGATAGGTTGGGTTAGGTTAGGTTATATTACGTTAGTGATGTATATGAAGGTCCCACGGAGACGTAGACGGCAACTCGCCAGGAATGTTGTCAAATATTACCGCCGAGATGATAGGTTGGGTTAGGTTAGGTTATATTACGTTAGTGATGTATATGAAGGTCCCACGGAGACGTAGACGCCAACTCGCCAGGAATGTTGTCAAATATTACCGCCGAGATGATAGGTTGGGTTAGGTTAGGTTATATTACGTTAGTGATGTATATGAAGGTCAAACGGAGACGTGGAGGCCAACTCGCCACGAATGTTGTCAAATATTACCGCCGAGATGATAGGTTGGGTTAGGTTAGGTTATATTACGTTAGTGATGTATATAAAGGTCCCACGGAGGCCTAGATGCCAACTCGCCAGGGATGTTGTCAAATATTACCGCCGAGATGATAGGTTGGGTTAGGTTAGGTTATATTACGTTATTGATGTATATAAAGGTCCCACGGAGACGGAGAAGCCAACTCCCCAGGAATGTTGTCAAATATTACCGCCGAGATGACAGGTTGGGTTAGGTTAGTTTATATTACGTTATTGATGTATATAAAGGTCCCACGGAGACGTAGACGCCAACTCGCCAGTAATGTTGTCAAATATTACCGCCGAGATGATAGGTTGGGTTAGGTTAGGTTATATGTTGTTATTGATGTATATGAAGGTCACACGGAGACGTAGAGGCCAACTCGCCAGGAATGTTGGCAAATATTACCGCCGAGATGATAGGTTGGGTTAGGTTAGGTTATATTACGTTAGTGATGTATATGAAGGTCATACGGAGACGTAGAAGCCAACTCGCCACGAATTTTGTCAAATATTACCGGCGAGATGTTAGGTTGGGTTAGGTTACGTTACATTACGTTATTGATGTATATGAGGGTTACACGGAGACGAAGAGGCCAACTCGCAAGGAATGTTGTCAAATATTACCGCAGAGATGTTAGGTTGGGTTAGGTTAGGTTATATTACGTTATTGATGTATATAAAGGTCCCAAGGAGACGCAGAGCCCAACAAGCCAGGAATGTGGTCAAATATTACCGCCGAGATGTTAAATTGGGTTAGGTTAGCTTATATTATGTTATTTATGTATATAAAGGTCCCACGGAAACGTAGAGGCCAACTCGCCAGGAATGTTGTGAAATATTACCGGCGAGATGTTAGGTTGGGTTGGGTTACGTTATATTACGTTATTAATGTATATGAGGGTTACACGGAGACGAAGAGGCCAACTCGCAAGGAATGTTGTCAAATATTACCGCCGACATGTTAGGTTGGGTTAGCTTTGGTTATGTTACGTTATTGATGTATATAAAGGTCCCACGGATACGGAGAAGCCACCTCGCCAGGAATGTTGTCAAATATTACCGCCGAGATGATAGGTTGGGTTAGGTTAGGTTATATTACGTTAGTGATGTATATGAAGGTCAAACGGAGACGTAGAAGCCAACTCGCCACGAATGTTGTCAAATATTACCGGCGAGATGTTAGGTTGGGTTAGGTTACCTTATATTACGTTATTGATGTATATGAGGGTTACACAGAGACGAAGAGGCCAACTCGCAAGGAATGTTGTCAAATATTACCGCCGACATGTTAGGTTGGGTTAGCTTTGGTTATATTACGTTATTGATGTATATAAAGGTCCCACGGAGACGTAGAGGCCAACAAGCCAGGAATGTGGTCAAATATTAACGCCGAGATGTTAGGTTGGGTTAGGTTTGTTTATATTATGTTACTGATGTATATAAAGTTCCCACCGGGACGTAGAAGCCAGCTCGCAAGGAATGTTGTCAAATATTACCGCTGAGATGTTAGGTTGGGTTAGGTTAGGTTATATTACGTTAGTGATGTATATGAAGGTCAAACGGAGACGTAGAGGCCAACTCGCCACGAATGTGTCAAATATTACAGCCGAGATGATAGGTTCGGTTAGGTTAGGTTATATGTTGTTATTGATGTATATGAAGGTCCCACGGAGACGTAGAGGCCTACTCGCCAGGTATGTTGTCAAATATTACCGCCGAGATGATAGGTTGGGTTAGGTTGCGTTATATTACGTTATTGATGTATATGAGGGTTACACGGAGACGTAGAGGCCAACTCGCCAGGAATGTAGGCAAATATTACCGCCGAGATGATAGGTTGTGTTAGGTTAGTTTATATTACGTTATTGATGTATATAAAGGTCCCACGGAGACGTAGACGCCAACTCGCCAGGAATGTTGTCAAATATTACCGCCGAGATGATAGGTTGGGTTAGGTTAGGTTATATTACGTTAGTGATGTATATGAGGGTTACACGGAGACGTAGAGGCCAACTCGCCACGAATGTTGTCAAATATTACCGCCGAGATGATAGGTTCGGTTAGGTTAGGTTATATGTCGTTATTGATGTATATGAAGGTCCCACGGAGGCGGAGAAGCCAACTCGCCAGGAATGTTGTCAAATATTACCGCCGAGATGATAGGTTGGGTTAGGTTAGGTTATATTACGTTAGTGATGTATATGAGGGTTACACGGAGACGTAGAGGCCAACTCGCCACGAATGTTGTCAAATATTACCGGCGAGATGTTAGGTTGGGTTAGGTTACGTTATATTACGTTATTAATGTATATGAGGGTTACACGGAGACGAAGAGGCCAACTCGCCAGGAATGTTGTCAAATATTACCGCCGAGATGATAGGTTGGGTTAGGTTAGGTTATATTACGTTAGTGATGTATATGAAGGTCAAACGGAGACGTAGAGGCCGACTCGCCACGAATGTTGTCAAATATTACCGCCGAGATGATAGGTTCGGTTAGGTTAGGTTATATCTCGTTATTGATGTACATGAAGGTCCCACGGAGACGTAGAGGCCAACTCGCCAGGTATGTTGTCAAATATTACCGCCGAGATGATAGGTTGGGTTAGGTTGCGTTATATTACGTTATTGATGTATATGAGGGTTACACGGAGACGTAGAGGCCAACTCGCCAGGAATGATGTCAAATATTACCGCAGAGATGTTACGTTGGGTTAGGTTAGGTTATATTACGTTATTGATGTATATAAAGGTCCCAAGGAGACGCAGAGCCCAACAAGCCAGGAATGTGGTCAAATACTACCGCCGAGATGATAGGTTGGGTTAGGTTGCGTTATATTACGTTATTGATGTATATGAGGGTTACACGGAGACGTAGAGGCCAACTCGCCAGGAATGATGTCAAATATTACCGCAGAGATGTTACGTTGGGTTAGGTTAGGTCATATTACGTTATTGATGTATATAAAGGTCCCAAGGAGACGCAGAGCCCAACAAGCCAGGAATGTGGTCAAATATTACCGCCGAGATGATAGGTTGGGTTAGGTTAGGTTATATTACGTTAGTGATGTATATGAAGGTCAAACGGAGACGTAGAGGCCAACTCGCCACGAATGTTGTCAAATATTACCGGCGAGATGTTAGGTTGGGTTAGGTTACTTTATATTACGTTATTGATGTATATGAGGGTTACACGGAGACGAAGAGGCCAACTCGCCAGGAATGTTGTCAACTATTACCGCCGACATGTTAGGTTGGGTTAGCTTTGGTTATATTACGTTATTGATGTATATAAAGGTTCCACGGAGACGGAGAAGCCAACTCGCCAGGAATGTTGTCAAATATTACCGCCGAGATGATAGGTTGGGTTAGGTTGCGTTATATTACGTTATTGATGTATATGAGGGTTACACGGAGACGTAGAGGCTAACTCGACAGGAATGATGTCAAATATTACCGCAGAGATGTTAGGTTGGGTTAGGTTAGGTTATATTACGTTATTGATGTATATAAAGGTCCCAAGGAGACGCAGAGCCCAACAAGCCAGGAATGTGGTCAAATATTACCGCCGAGATGTTACATTGGGTTAGGCTAGCTTATATTATGTTATTTATGTATATAAAGGTCCCACGGAGACGTAGAGGCCAACTCGCCAGGAATGTTGTGAAATATTACCGCCGAGATGATAGGTTGGGTTAGGTTAGGTTATATTACGTTAGTGATGTATATGAAGGTCAAACGGAGACGTAGAGGCCGACTCGCCACGAATGTTGTCAAATATTACCGCCGAGATGATAGGTTCGGTTAGGTTAGGTTATATCTCGTTATTGATGTACATGAAGGTCCCACGGAGACGTAGAGGCCAACTCGCCAGGTATGTTGTCAAATATTACCGCCGAGATGATAGGTTGGGTTAGGTTGCGTTATATTACGTTATTGATGTATATGAGGGTTACACGGAGACGTAGAGGCCAACTCGCCAGGAATGATGTCAAATATTACCGCAGAGATGTTACGTTGGGTTAGGTTAGGTTATATTACGTTATTGATGTATATAAAGGTCCCAAGGAGACGCAGAGCCCAACAAGCCAGGAATGTGGTCAAATATTACCGCCGAGATGATAGGTTGGGTTAGGTTAGGTTATATTACGTTAGTGATGTATATGAAGGTCAAACGGAGACGTAGAGGCCAACTCGCCACGAATGTTGTCAAATATTACCGGCGAGATGTTAGGTTGGGTTAGGTTACTTTATATTACGTTATTGATGTATATGAGGGTTACACGGAGACGAAGAGGCCAACTCGCAAGGAATGTTGTCAACTATTACCGCCGACATGTTAGGTTGGGTTAGCTTTGGTTATATTACGTTATTGATGTATATAAAGGTTCCACGGAGACGGAGAAGCCAACTCGCCAGGAATGTTGTCAAATATTACCGCCGAGATGATAGGTTGGGTTAGGTTGCGTTATATTACGTTATTGATGTATATGAGGGTTACACGGAGACGTAGAAGCCAACTCGCCAGGAATGTTGTCAACTATTACCGCCGACATGTTAGGTTGGGTTAGGTTAGGTTATATTACGTTATTGATGTATATAAAGGTCCCAAGGAGACGCAGAGCCCAACAAGCCAGGAATGTGGTCAAATATTACCGCCGAGATGTTACATTGGGTTAGGCTAGCTTATATTATGTTATTTATGTATATAAAGGTCCCACGGAGACGTAGAGGCCAACTCGCCAGGAATGTTGTGAAATATTACCGCCGTGATGATAGGTTGGGTTAGGTTAGTTTATATTACGTTATTGATGTATATAAAGGTCCCACGGAGACGTAGACGCCAACTCGCCAGGAATGTTGTCAAATATTACCGCCGAGATGTTAGGTTGGGTTAGGTTAGGTTATATTACGTTAGTGATGTATATAAATGTCCCACGGAAGTCCTAGATGCCAACTCGCCAGGGATGTTGTCAAATATTACCGCCGAGATGATAGGTTGGGTTAGGTTAGGTTATATTACGTTAGTGATGTATATGAAGGTCCCACGGAGACGTAGACGCCAACTCGCCAGGAATGTTGTCAAATATTACCGCCGAGATGATAGGTTGGGTTAGGTTAGGTTATATTACGTTAGTGATGTATATGAAGGTCAAACGGAGACGTGGAGGCCAACTCGCCACGAATGTTGTCAAATATTACCGCCGAGATGATAGGTTGGGTTAGGTTAGGTTATATTACGTTAGTGATGTATATAAAGGTCCCACGGAGACCTAGATGCCAACTCGCCAGGGATGTTGTCAAATATTACCGCCGAGATGATAGGTTGGGTTAGGTTAGGTTATATTACGTTATTGATGTATATAAAGGTCCCACGGAGACGGAGAAGCCAACTACCCAGGAATGTTGTGAAATATTACCGGCGAGATATTACGTTGGGTTAGGTTACGTTATATTACGTTATTGATGTATATGAGGGTTACACGGAGACGTAGATTCCAACTCGCCAGGAATGTTGTCAAATATTACCGCCGAGATGTTAGGTTGGGTTAGGTTAGGTTATATTACGATATTAATGTATATAAAGGTCTCACGGAGACGTAGATTCCAACAAGCCAGGAATGTGGTCAAATATTACCGCAGAGATGTTAGGTTGGGTTAGGTTAGGTTATATTACGTTATTGATGTATACAAAGGTCCCACGGAGACGTAGAGGCCAACAAGCCAGGAATGTGGTCAAATATTAACGCCGAGATGTTAGGTTGGGTTAGGTTTGTTTATATTACGTTATTGATGTATATAAAGGTCCCACCGGGACGTAGAAGCCAGCTCGCAAGGAATGTTGTCAAATATTACCGCTGAGATGTTAGGTTGGGTTAGGTTAGGTTATATTACGTTAGTGATGTATATGAAGGTCAAACGGAGACCTAGATGCCAACTCGCCAGGGATGTTGTCAAATATTACCGCCGAGATGATAGGTTGGGTTAGGTTAGGTTATATTACGTTATTGATGTATATAAAGGTCCCACGGAGACGGAGAAGCCAACTCCCCAGGAATGTTGTCAAATATTACCGCCGAGATGATAGGTTGGGTTAGGTTAGTTTATATTACGTTATTGATGTATATAAAGGTACCACGGAGACGTAGACGCCAACTCGCCAGGAATGTTGTCAAATATTACCGCCGAGATGATAGGTTGGGTTAGGTTAGGTTATATTACGTTAGTGATGTATATGAAGGTCCCACGGAGACGTAGACGCCAAATCGCCAGGAATGTTGTCAAATATTACCGCCGAGATGATAGGTTGGGTTAGGTTAGGTTATATTACGTTAGTGGTGTATATGAAGGTCAAACGGAGACGTGGAGGCCAACTCGCCACGAATGTTGTCTAATATTACCGCCGAGATGATAGGTTGGGTTAGGTTAGGTTATGTTACGTTAGTGATGTATATAAAGTTCCCACGGAGACCTAGATGCCAACTCGCCAGGGATGTTGTCAAATATTACCGCCGAGATGATAGGTTGGGTTAGGTTAGGTTATATTACGTTATTGATGTATATAAAGGTCCCACGGAGACGGAGAAGCCAACTCCCCAGGAATGTTGTCAAATATTACCGCCGAGATGACAGGTTGGGTTAGGTTAGTTTATATTACGTTATTGATGTATATAAAGGTCCCACGGAGACGTAGACGCCAACTCGCCAGTAATGTTGTCAAATATTACCGCCGAGATGATAGGTTGGGTTAGGTTAGGTTATATGTTGTTATTGATGTATATGAAGGTCACACGGACACGTAGAGGCCAACTCGCCAGGAATGTTGGCAAATATTACCGCCGAGATGATAGGTTGGGTTAGGTTAGGTTATATTACGTTAGTGATGTATATGAAGGTCAAACGGAGACGTAGAAGCCAACTCGCCACGAATTTTGTCAAATATTACCGGCGAGATGTTAGGTTGGGTTAGGTTACGTTACATTACGTTATTGATGTATATGAGGGTTACACGGAGACGAAGAGGCCAACTCGCAAGGAATGTTGTCAAATATTACCGCAGAGATGTTAGGTTGGGTTAGGTTAGGTTATATTACGTTATTGATGTATATAAAGGTCCCAAGGAGACGCAGAGCCCAACAAGCCAGGAATGTGGTCAAATATTACCGCCGAGATGATAGGTTGGTTTAGGATAGGTTATATTTCGTTATTGAAGTATATAAAGGTCCCACGGAGACGTAGAGGCCAACTCGCCAGGAATGTTGTCAAATATTACCGGCGAGATGTTAGGTTGGGTTGGGTTACGTTATATTACGTTATTAATGTATATGAGGGTTACACGGAGACGAAGAGGCCAACTCGCAAGGAATGTTGTCAAATATTACCGCCGACATGTTAGGTTGGGTTAGCTTTGGTTATGTTACGTTATTGATGTATATAAAGGTCCCACGGATACGGAGAATCCACCTCGCCAGGAATGTTGTCAAATATTACCGCCGAGATGATAGGTTGGTTTAGGTTAGGTTATATTACGTTAGTGATGTATATGAAGGTCAAACGGAGACGTAGAGGCCAACTCGCCACGAATGTTGTCAAATATTACCGCCGAGATGATAGGTTGGGTTAGGTTAGGTTATATTACGTTAGTGATGTATATGAAGGTCCCACGGAGACGTAGACGGCAACTCGCCAGGAATGTTGTCAAATATTACCGCCGAGATGATAGGTTGGGTTAGGTTAGGTTATATTACGTTAGTGATGTATATGAAGGTCCCACGGAGACGTAGACGCCAACTCGCCAGGAATGTTGTCAAATATTACCGCCGAGATGATAGGTTGGGTTAGGTTAGGTTATATTACGTTAGTGATGTATATGAAGGTCAAACGGAGACGTGGAGGCCAACTCGCCACGAATGTTGTCAAATATTACCGCCGAGATGATAGGTTGGGTTAGGTTAGGTTATATTACGTTAGTGATGTATATAAAGGTCCCACGGAGGCCTAGATGCCAACTCGCCAGGGATGTTGTCAAATATTACCGCCGAGATGATAGGTTGGGTTAGGTTAGGTTATATTACGTTATTGATGTATATAAAGGTCCCACGGAGACGGAGAAGCCAACTCCCCAGGAATGTTGTCAAATATTACCGCCGAGATGACAGGTTGGGTTAGGTTAGTTTATATTACGTTATTGATGTATATAAAGGTCCCACGGAGACGTAGACGCCAACTCGCCAGTAATGTTGTCAAATATTACCGCCGAGATGATAGGTTGGGTTAGGTTAGGTTATATGTTGTTATTGATGTATATGAAGGTCACACGGAGACGTAGAGGCCAACTCGCCAGGAATGTTGGCAAATATTACCGCCGAGATGATAGGTTGGGTTAGGTTAGGTTATATTACGTTAGTGATGTATATGAAGGTCATACGGAGACGTAGAAGCCAACTCGCCACGAATTTTGTCAAATATTACCGGCGAGATGTTAGGTTGGGTTAGGTTACGTTACATTACGTTATTGATGTATATGAGGGTTACACGGAGACGAAGAGGCCAACTCGCAAGGAATGTTGTCAAATATTACCGCAGAGATGTTAGGTTGGGTTAGGTTAGGTTATATTACGTTATTGATGTATATAAAGGTCCCAAGGAGACGCAGAGCCCAACAAGCCAGGAATGTGGTCAAATATTACCGCCGAGATGTTAAATTGGGTTAGGTTAGCTTATATTATGTTATTTATGTATATAAAGGTCCCACGGAAACGTAGAGGCCAACTCGCCAGGAATGTTGTGAAATATTACCGGCGAGATGTTAGGTTGGGTTGGGTTACGTTATATTACGTTATTAATGTATATGAGGGTTACACGGAGACGAAGAGGCCAACTCGCAAGGAATGTTGTCAAATATTACCGCCGACATGTTAGGTTGGGTTAGCTTTGGTTATGTTACGTTATTGATGTATATAAAGGTCCCACGGATACGGAGAAGCCACCTCGCCAGGAATGTTGTCAAATATTACCGCCGAGATGATAGGTTGGGTTAGGTTAGGTTATATTACGTTAGTGATGTATATGAAGGTCAAACGGAGACGTAGAAGCCAACTCGCCACGAATGTTGTCAAATATTACCGGCGAGATGTTAGGTTGGGTTAGGTTACGTTATATTACGTTATTGATGTATATGAGGGTTACACAGAGACGAAGAGGCCAACTCGCAAGGAATGTTGTCAAATATTACCGCCGACATGTTAGGTTGGGTTAGCTTTGGTTATATTACGTTATTGATGTATATAAAGGTCCCACGGAGACGTAGAGGCCAACAAGCCAGGAATGTGGTCAAATATTAACGCCGAGATGTTAGGTTGGGTTAGGTTTGTTTATATTACGTTACTGATGTATATAAAGGTCCCACCGGGACGTAGAAGCCAGCTCGCAAGGAATGTTGTCAAATATTACCGCTGAGATGTTAGGTTGGGTTAGGTTAGGTTATATTACGTTAGTGATGGATATGAAGGTCAAACGGAGACGTAGAGGCCAACTCGCCACGAATGTTGTCAAATATTACAGCCGAGATGATAGGTTCGGTTAGGTTAGGTTATATGTTGTTATTGATGTATATGAAGGTCCCACGGAGACGTAGAGGCCAACTCGCCAGGTATGTTGTCAAATATTACCGCCGAGATGATAGGTTGGGTTAGGTTGCATTCTATTACGTTATTGATGTATATGAGGGTTACACGGAGACGTAGATGCCAACTCGCCAGGAATGATGTCAAATATTACCACAGAAATGTTAGGTTGGGTTAGGTTAGGTTATATTACCTTATTGATGTATATAAAGGTCCCACGGAGACGGGGAAGCCAACTCCCCAGGAATGTTGTGAAATATTACCGGCGAGATGTTAGGTTGGGTTAGGTTACGTTATATTACGTTATTGATGTATATGAGGGTTACACGGAGACGTAGACGCCAACTCGCCAGGAATGTTGGCAAATATTACCGCCGAGATGATAGGTTGTGTTAGGTTAGTTTATATTACGTTATTGATGTATATAAAGGTCCCACGGAGACGTAGACGCCAACTCGCCAGGAATGTTGTCAAATATTACCGCCGAGACGATAGGTTGGTTTAGGATAGGTTATATTTCGTTATTGAAGTATATAAAGGTCCCACGGAGACGTAGAGGCGAACTCGCCAGGAATGTTGTCAAATATTACCGCCGAGATGATAGGTTGGGTTAGGTTAGGTTATATTACGTTAGTGATGTATATGGAGGTCAAACGGAGACGTAGAAGCCAACTCGCCACGAATGTTGTCAAATATTACCGGCGAGATGTTAGGTTGGGTTAGGTTACGTTATATTACGTTATTGATGTATATGAGGGTTACACAGAGACGAAGAGGCCAACTCGCAAGGAATGTTGTCAAATATTACCGCCGACATGTTAGGTTGGGTTAGCTTTGGTTATATTACGTTATTGATGTATATAAAGGTCCCACGGAGACGTAGAGGCCAACAAGCCAGGAATGTGGTCAAATATTAACGCCGAGATGTTAGGTTGGGTTAGGTTTGTTTATATTACGTTACTGATGTATATAAAGGTCCCACCGGGACGTAGAAGCCAGCTCGCAAGGAATGTTGTCAAATATTACCGCTGAGATGTTAGGTTGGGTTAGGTTAGGTTATATTACGTTAGTGATGGATATGAAGGTCAAACGGAGACGTAGAGGCCAACTCGCCACGAATGTTGTCAAATATTACAGCCGAGATGATAGGTTCGGTTAGGTTAGGTTATATGTTGTTATTGATGTATATGAAGGTACCACGGAGACGTAGAGGCCAACTCGCCAGGTATGTTGTCAAATATTACCGCCGAGATGATAGGTTGGGTTAGGTTGCATTATATTACGTTATTGATGTATATGAGGGTTACACGGAGACGTAGATGCCAACTCGCCAGGAATGATGTCAAATATTACCACAGAAATGTTAGGTTGGGTTAGGTTAGGTTATATTACCTTATTGATGTATATAAAGGTCCCACGGAGACGGGGAAGCCAACTCCCCAGGAATGTTGTGAAATATTACCGGCGAGATGTTAGGTTGGGTTAGGTTACGTTATATTACGTTATTGATGTATATGAGGGTTACACGGAGACGTAGACGCCAACTCGCCAGGAATGTTGGCAAATATTACCGCCGAGATGATAGGTTGTGTTAGGTTAGTTTATATTACGTTATTGATGTATATAAAGGTCCCACGGAGACGTAGACGCCAACTCGCCAGGAATGTTGTCAAATATTACCGCCAAGATGATAAGTTGCGTTAGGTTAGGTTATATTACGTTAGTGATGTATATGAAGTTCAAACGGAGACGTAGAAGCCAACTCGCCACGAATGTTGTCAAATATTACCGGCGAGATGTTAGGTTGGGTTAGGTTACGTTATATTACGTTATTGATGTATATGAGGGTTACACGGAGACGAAGAGGCCAACTCGCAAGGAATGTTGTCAAATATTACCGCCGAGATGATAGGTTGGGTTAGGTTGCGTTATATTACGTTATTGATGTATATGAGGGTTACACGGAGACGTAGGGGCCAACTCGCCAGGAATGATGTCAAATATTACCGCAGGGATGTTAGGTTGGGTTAGGTTAGGTTATATTACGTTATTGATGTATATAAAGGTCCCAAGGAGACGCAGAGCCCAACAAGCCAGGAATGTGGCCAAATATTACCGCCGAGATGTTACATTGGGTTAGGTTAGCTTATATTATGTTATTTATGTATATAAAGGTCCCACGGAGACGTAGAGGCCAACTCGCCAGGAATGTTGTGAAATATTACCGGCGAGATGTTAGGTTGGGTTAGGTTACGTTATATTACGTTATTAATGTATATGAGGGTTACACGGAGATGAAGAGGCCAACTCGCAAGGAATGTTGTCAAATATTACCGCCGACATGTTAGTTTGGGTTAGCTTTGGTTATATTACGTTATTGATGTATATAAAGGTCCCACGGATACGGAGAAGCCACCTCGCCAGGAATGTTGTCAAATATTACCGCCGAGATGATTGGTTGGTTTAGGTTAGGTTACATTTCGTTACTGATGTATACGAAGGTTCCACGGAGACGTAGAGGCCATCTCGCCAGGAATGTTGTCAAATATTACCGCCGAGACGATAGGTTGGTTTAGGATAGGTTATATTTCGTTATTGAAGTATATAAAGGTCCCACGGAGACGTAGAGGCCAACTCGCCAGGAATGTTGTCAAATATTACCGCCGAGATGATAGGTTGGGTTAGGTTAGGTTATATTACGTTAGTGATGTATATGAAGGTCAAACGGAGACGTAGAAGCCAACTCGCCACGAATGTTGTCAAATATTACCGCCGAGACGATAGGTTGGGTTAGGATAGGTTATATTTCGTTATTGAAGTATATAAAGGTCCCACGGAGACGTAGAGGCCAACTCGCCACGAATGTTGTCAAATATTACCGACGAGATGATAGGTTGGGTTAGGTTAGTTTATATTACGTTATTGATGTATATAAAGGTCCCACGGAGACGTAGACGCCAACTCGCCAGTAATGTTGTCAAATATTACCGCCGAGATGATAGGTTGGGTTAGGTTAGGTTATATGTCGTTATTGATGTATATGAAGGTCCCACGGAGACGTAGAGGCCAACTCGCCAGGAATGATGTCAAATATTACCGCAGAGATGTTAGGTTGGGTTAGGTTAGGTTATATTACGTTATTGATGTATATAAAGGTCCCAAGGAGACGCAGAGCCCAACAAGCCAGGAATGCGGTCAAATATTACCGCCGAGATGATAGGTTGGGTTAGGTTAGTTTAAGTTAGTTATTGATGTATATGAACGTCAAAAGGAGACGTAGAGGCCAACTCGCCAGGAATGTTGTCCAATATTACGGCCGAGATGATAGGTTGGGTTAGGATAGGTTATATTATGTTATTGATGTATATAAAGGTCCCACGGAGACCTAGATGCCAACTCGCCAGGAATGTTGCCAAATATTACCGCCGAGATGATAGGTTGGGTTAGGTTAGGTTATATTACGTTATTGATGTATATGAGGGTTACACGGAGACGTAGAGGCCAACTCGCCAGGAATGAGGTCAAATATTACCGCAGAGATGTTAGGTTGGGTTAGGTTAGGTTATATTACGTTATTGATGTATATAAAGGTCCCAAGGAGACGCAGAGCCCAACAAGCCAGGAATGTGTTCAAATATTACCGCTGAGATGTTACATTGGGTTAGGCTAGCTTATATTATGTTATTTATGTATATAAAGGTCCCACGGAGACGTAGAGGCCAACTCGCCAGGAATGTGGTCAAATATTACCGCCGAGATGATAGGTTGGGTTAGGTTAGTTTAAGTTACGTTATTGATGTATATGAACGTCAAACGGAGACGTAGAGGCCAACTCGCCAGGAATGTTGTCCAATATTACGGCCGAGATGATAGGTTGGGTTAGGATAGGTTATATTATGTTATTGATGTATATAAAGGTCCCACGGAGACCTAGATGCCAACTCGCCAGGGATGTTGCCAAATATTACCGCCGAGATGATAGGTTGGGTTAGGTTAGGTTATATTACGTTATTGATGTATATAAAGGTCCCACGGAGACGGAGAAGCCAACTCCCCAGGAATGTTGTGAAATATTACCGGCGAGATGTTAGGTTGGGTTAGGTTACGTTATATTACGTTATTAATGTATATGAGGGTTACACGGAGACGAAGAGGCCAACTCGCCAGGAATGTTGTCAAATATTACCGCCGAGATGATTGGTTGGTTTAGGTTAGGTTACATTTCGTTACTGATGTATACGAAGGTTCCACGGAGACGTAGAGGCCATCTCGCCAGGAATGTTGTCAAATATTACCGCCGAGATGATATGTTGGGTTAGGATAGGTTATATTTCGTTATTGATGTATATAAAGGTCCCACGGAGACGTAGAGGCCAACTCGCCACGAATGTTGTCAAATATTACCGCCGAGATGATAGGTTCGGTTAGGTTAGGTTATATGCCGTTATTGATGTATATGAAGGCCCCACGGAGACGGAGAAGCCAACTCGCCAGGAATGTTGTCAAATATTACCGCCGAGATGATAGGTTGGGTTAGGTTAGTTTATATTACGTTATTGATGTATATAAAGGTCCCACGGAGACGTAGACGCCAACTCGCCAGGAATGTTGTCAAATATTACCGCCGAGATGTTAGGTTGGGTTAGGTTAGGTTATATTACGTTAGTGATGTATATAAAGGTCCCACGGAGACAGAGAAGCCAACTCCCCAGGAATGTTGTCAAATATTACCGCCGAGATGATTGGTTGGTTTAGGTTAGGTTACATTTCGTTACTGATGTATACGATGGTTCCACGGAGACGTAGAGGCCATCTCGCCAGGAATGTTGTCAAATATTACCGCCGAGATGATAGGTTGGGTTAGGATAGGTTATATTTCGTTATTGAAGTATATAAAGGTCCCACGGAGACGTAGAGGCCAACTCGCCACGAATGTTGTCAAATATTACCGACGAGATGATAGGTTGGGTTAGGTTAGTTTATATTACGTTATTGATGTATATAAAGGTCCCACGGAGACGTAGACGCCAACTCGCCAGTAATGTTGTCAAATATTACCGCCGAGATGATAGGTTGGGTTAGGATAGGTTATATTTCGTTATTGAAGTATATAAAGGTCCCACGGAGACGTAGAGGCCAACTCCCCAGGAATGTTGTGAAATATTACCGGCGAGATGTTAGGTTGGGTTAGGTTAGGTTATATTACGTTAGTGATGTATATGAAGGTCAAACGGAGACGTAGAAGCCAACTCGCCACGAATGTTGTCAAATATTACCGCCGAAATGTTAGGTTGGGTTAGGTTACGTTATATTACGTTATTGATGTATATGAGGGTTACACGGAGACGTAGAGGCCAACTCGCCAGGAATGACGTCAAATATTACCGCAGAAATGTTAGGTTGTGTTAGGTTAGGTTATATTACGTTATTGATGTATATAAAGGTCCCAAGGAGACGCAGAGCCCAACAAGCCAGGAATGTGGTCAAATATTACCGCCGGGATGTTACATTGGGTTAGGTTAGCTTATATGATATTATTTATGTATATAAAGGTCCCACGGAGACGTAGAGGCCAACTCGCCAGGTATGTTGTCAAATATTACCACCGAGATGATAGGTTGGGTTAGGTTGCGTTATATTACGTTATTGATGTATATGAGGGTTACACGGAGACGTAGAGGCCAACTCGCCAGGAATGATGTCAAATATTACCGCAGAGATGTTAGGTTGGGTTAGGTTAGGTTATATTACGTTATTGATGTATATAAAGGTCCCAAGGAGACGCAGAGCCCAACAAGCCAGGAATGTGGTCAAATATTACCGCTGAGATGTTACATTGGGTTAGGCTAGCTTATATTATGTTATTTATGTATATAAAGGTCCCACGGAGACGTAGAGGCCAACTCGCCAGGAATGTGGTCAAATATTACCGCCGAGATGATAGGTAGGGTTAGGTTAGTTTAAGTTACGTTATTGATGTATATGAACGTCAAACGGAGACGTAGAGGCCAACTCGCCAGGAATGTTGTCCAATATTACGGCCGAGATGATAGGTTGGGTTAGGATAGGTTATATTATGTTATTGATGTATATAAAGGTCCCACGGAGACCTAGATGCCAACTCGCCAGGGATGTTGCCAAATATTACCGCCGAGATGATAGGTTGGGTTAGGTTAGGTTATATTACGTTATTGATGTATATAAAGGTCCCACGGAGACGGAGAAGCCAACTCCCCAGGAATGTTGTGAAATATTACCGGCGAGATGTTAGGTTGGGTTAGGTTACGTTATATTACGTTATTAATGTATATGAGGGTTACACGGAGACGAAGAGGCCAACTCGCCAGGAATGTTGTCAAATATTACCGCCGAGATGATTGGTTGGTTTAGGTTAGGTTACATTTCGTTACTGATGTATACGAAGGTTCCACGGAGACGTAGAGGCCATCTCGCCAGGAATGTTGTCAAATATTACCGCCGAGATGATATGTTGGGTTAGGATAGGTTATATTTCGTTATTGATGTATATAAAGGTCCCACGGAGACGTAGAGGCCAACTCGCCACGAATGTTGTCAAATATTACCGCCGAGATGATAGGTTCGGTTAGGTTAGGTTATATGCCGTTATTGATGTATATGAAGGCCCCACGGAGACGGAGAAGCCAACTCGCCACGAATGTTGTCAAATATTACCGCCGAGATGATAGGTTGGGTTAGGTTAGGTTATATTACGTTAGTGATGTATATAAAGGTCCCACGGAGGCCTAGATGCCAACTCGCCAGGGATGTTGTCAAATATTACCGCCGAGATGATAGGTTGGGTTAGGTTAGGTTATATTACGTTATTGATGTATATAAAGGTCCCACGGAGACGGAGAAGCCAACTCCCCAGGAATGTTGTCAAATATTACCGCCGAGATGACAGGTTGGGTTAGGTTAGTTTATATTACGTTATTGATGTATATAAAGGTCCCACGGAGACGTAGACGCCAACTCGCCAGTAATGTTGTCAAATATTACCGCCGAGATGATAGGTTGGGTTAGGTTAGGTTATATGTTGTTATTGATGTATATGAAGGTCACACGGAGACGTAGAGGCCAACTCGCCAGGAATGTTGGCAAATATTACCGCCGAGATGATAGGTTGGGTTAGGTTAGGTTATATTACGTTAGTGATGTATATGAAGGTCATACGGAGACGTAGAAGCCAACTCGCCACGAATTTTGTCAAATATTACCGGCGAGATGTTAGGTTGGGTTAGGTTACGTTACATTACGTTATTGATGTATATGAGGGTTACACGGAGACGAAGAGGCCAACTCGCAAGGAATGTTGTCAAATATTACCGCAGAGATGTTAGGTTGGGTTAGGTTAGGTTATATTACGTTATTGATGTATATAAAGGTCCCAAGGAGACGCAGAGCCCAACAAGCCAGGAATGTGGTCAAATATTACCGCCGAGATGTTAAATTGGGTTAGGTTAGCTTATATTATGTTATTTATGTATATAAAGGTCCCACGGAAACGTAGAGGCCAACTCGCCAGGAATGTTGTGAAATATTACCGGCGAGATGTTAGGTTGGGTTGGGTTACGTTATATTACGTTATTAATGTATATGAGGGTTACACGGAGACGAAGAGGCCAACTCGCAAGGAATGTTGTCAAATATTACCGCCGACATGTTAGGTTGGGTTAGCTTTGGTTATGTTACGTTATTGATGTATATAAAGGTCCCACGGATACGGAGAAGCCACCTCGCCAGGAATGTTGTCAAATATTACCGCCGAGATGATAGGTTGGGTTAGGTTAGGTTATATTACGTTAGTGATGTATATGAAGGTCAAACGGAGACGTAGAAGCCAACTCGCCACGAATGTTGTCAAATATTACCGGCGAGATGTTAGGTTGGGTTAGGTTACGTTATATTACGTTATTGATGTATATGAGGGTTACACAGAGACGAAGAGGCCAACTCGCAAGGAATGTTGTCAAATATTACCGCCGACATGTTAGGTTGGGTTAGCTTTGGTTATATTACGTTATTGATGTATATAAAGGTCCCACGGAGACGTAGAGGCCAACAAGCCAGGAATGTGGCCAAATATTAACGCCGAGATGTTAGGTTGGGTTAGGTTTGTTTATATTACGTTACTGATGTATATAAAGGTCCCACCGGGACGTAGAAGCCAGCTCGCAAGGAATGTTGTCAAATATTACCGCTGAGATGTTAGGTTGGGTTAGGTTAGGTTATATTACGTTAGTGATGGATATGAAGGTCAAACGGAGACGTAGAGGCCAACTCGCCACGAATGTTGTCAAATATTACAGCCGAGATGATAGGTTCGGTTAGGTTAGGTTATATGTTGTTATTGATGTATATGAAGGTCCCACGGAGACGTAGAGGCCAACTCGCCAGGTATGTTGTCAAATATTACCGCCGAGATGATAGGTTGGGTTAGGTTGCATTCTATTACGTTATTGATGTATATGAGGGTTACACGGAGACGTAGATGCCAACTCGCCAGGAATGATGTCAAATATTACCACAGAAATGTTAGGTTGGGTTAGGTTAGGTTATATTACCTTATTGATGTATATAAAGGTCCCACGGAGACGGGGAAGCCAACTCCCCAGGAATGTTGTGAAATATTACCGGCGAGATGTTAGGTTGGGTTAGGTTACGTTATATTACGTTATTGATGTATATGAGGGTTACACGGAGACGTAGACGCCAACTCGCCAGGAATGTTGGCAAATATTACCGCCGAGATGATAGGTTGTGTTAGGTTAGTTTATATTACGTTATTGATGTATATAAAGGTCCCACGGAGACGTAGACGCCAACTCGCCAGGAATGTTGTCAAATATTACCGCCGAGACGATAGGTTGGTTTAGGATAGGTTATATTTCGTTATTGAAGTATATAAAGGTCCCACGGAGACGTAGAGGCCAACTCGCCAGGAATGTTGTCAAATATTACCGCCGAGATGATAGGTTGGGTTAGGTTAGGTTATATTACGTTAGTGATGTATATGGAGGTCAAACGGAGACGTAGAAGCCAACTCGCCACGAATGTTGTCAAATATTACCGGCGAGATGTTAGGTTGGGTTAGGTTACGTTATATTACGTTATTGATGTATATGAGGGTTACACAGAGACGAAGAGGCCAACTCGCAAGGAATGTTGTCAAATATTACCGCCGACATGTTAGGTTGGGTTAGCTTTGGTTATATTACGTTATTGATGTATATAAAGGTCCCACGGAGACGTAGAGGCCAACAAGCCAGGAATGTGGTCAAATATTAACGCCGAGATGTTAGGTTGGGTTAGGTTTGTTTATATTACGTTACTGATGTATATAAAGGTCCCACCGGGACGTAGAAGCCAGCTCGCAAGGAATGTTGTCAAATATTACCGCTGAGATGTTAGGTTGGGTTAGGTTAGGTTATATTACGTTAGTGATGGATATGAAGGTCAAACGGAGACGTAGAGGCCAACTCGCCACGAATGTTGTCAAATATTACAGCCGAGATGATAGGTTCGGTTAGGTTAGGTTATATGTTGTTATTGATGTATATGAAGGTACCACGGAGACGTAGAGGCCAACTCGCCAGGTATGTTGTCAAATATTACCGCCGAGATGATAGGTTGGGTTAGGTTGCATTATATTACGTTATTGATGTATATGAGGGTTACACGGAGACGTAGATGCCAACTCGCCAGGAATGATGTCAAATATTACCACAGAAATGTTAGGTTGGGTTAGGTTAGGTTATATTACCTTATTGATGTATATAAAGGTCCCACGGAGACGGGGAAGCCAACTCCCCAGGAATGTTGTGAAATATTACCGGCGAGATGTTAGGTTGGGTTAGGTTACGTTATATTACGTTATTGATGTATATGAGGGTTACACGGAGACGTAGACGCCAACTCGCCAGGAATGTTGGCAAATATTACCGCCGAGATGATAGGTTGTGTTAGGTTAGTTTATATTACGTTATTGATGTATATAAAGGTCCCACGGAGACGTAGACGCCAACTCGCCAGGAATGTTGTCAAATATTACCGCCAAGATGATAAGTTGCGTTAGGTTAGGTTATATTACGTTAGTGATGTATATGAAGTTCAAACGGAGACGTAGAAGCCAACTCGCCACGAATGTTGTCAAATATTACCGGCGAGATGTTAGGTTGGGTTAGGTTACGTTATATTACGTTATTGATGTATATGAGGGTTACACGGAGACGAAGAGGCCAACTCGCAAGGAATGTTGTCAAATATTACCGCCGAGATGATAGGTTGGGTTAGGTTGCGTTATATTACGTTATTGATGTATATGAGGGTTACACGGAGACGTAGGGGCCAACTCGCCAGGAATGATGTCAAATATTACCGCAGAGATGTTAGGTTGGGTTAGGTTAGGTTATATTACGTTATTGATGTATATAAAGGTCCCAAGGAGACGCAGAGCCCAACAAGCCAGGAATGTGGCCAAATATTACCGCCGAGATGTTACATTGGGTTAGGTTAGCTTATATTATGTTATTTATGTATATAAAGGTCCCACGGAGACGTAGAGGCCAACTCGCCAGGAATGTTGTGAAATATTACCGGCGAGATGTTAGGTTGGGTTAGGTTACGTTATATTACGTTATTAATGTATATGAGGGTTACACGGAGATGAAGAGGCCAACTCGCAAGGAATGTTGTCAAATATTACCGCCGACATGTTAGGTTGGGTTAGCTTTGGTTATATTACGTTATTGATGTATATAAAGGTCCCACGGATACGGAGAAGCCACCTCGCCAGGAATGTTGTCAAATATTACCGCCGAGATGATTGGTTGGTTTAGGTTAGGTTACATTTCGTTACTGATGTATACGAAGGTTCCACGGAGACGTAGAGGCCATCTCGCCAGGAATGTTGTCAAATATTACCGCCGAGACGATAGGTTGGTTTAGGATAGGTTATATTTCGTTATTGAAGTATATAAAGGTCCCACGGAGACGTAGAGGCCAACTCGCCAGGAATGTTGTCAAATATTACCGCCGAGATGATAGGTTGGGTTAGGTTAGGTTATATTACGTTAGTGATGTATATGAAGGTCAAACGGAGACGTAGAAGCCAACTCGCCACGAATGTTGTCAAATATTACCGGCGAGATGTTAGGTTGGGTTAGGTTACGTTATATTACGTTATTGATGTATATGAGGGTTACACAGAGACGAAGAGGCCAACTCGCAAGGAATGTTGTCAAATATTACCGCCGACATGTTAGGTTGGGTTAGCTTTGGTTATATTACGTTATTGATGTATATAAAGGTCCCACGGAGACGTAGAGGCCAACAAGCCAGGAATGTGGTCAAATATTAACGCCGAGATGTTAGGTTGGGTTAGGTTTGTTTATATTACGTTACTGATGTATATAAAGGTCCCACCGGGACGTAGAAGCCAGCTCGCAAGGAATGTTGTCAAATATTACCGCTGAGATGTTAGGTTGGGTTAGGTTAGGTTATATTACGTTAGTGATGGATATGAAGGTCAAACGGAGACGTAGAGGCCAACTCGCCACGAATGTTGTCAAATATTACAGCCGAGATGATAGGTTCGGTTAGGTTAGGTTATATGTTGTTATTGATGTATATGAAGGTCCCACGGAGACGTAGAGGCCAACTCGCCAGGTATGTTGTCAAATATTACCGCCGAGATGATAGGTTGGGTTAGGTTGCATTCTATTACGTTATTGATGTATATGAGGGTTACACGGAGACGTAGATGCCAACTCGCCAGGAATGATGTCAAATATTACCACAGAAATGTTAGGTTGGGTTAGGTTAGGTTATATTACCTTATTGATGTATATAAAGGTCCCACGGAGACGGGGAAGCCAACTCCCCAGGAATGTTGTGAAATATTACCGGCGAGATGTTAGGTTGGGTTAGGTTACGTTATATTACGTTATTGATGTATATGAGGGTTACACGGAGACGTAGACGCCAACTCGCCAGGAATGTTGGCAAATATTACCGCCGAGATGATAGGTTGTGTTAGGTTAGTTTATATTACGTTATTGATGTATATAAAGGTCCCACGGAGACGTAGACGCCAACTCGCCAGGAATGTTGTCAAATATTACCGCCGAGACGATAGGTTGGTTTAGGATAGGTTATATTTCGTTATTGAAGTATATAAAGGTCCCACGGAGACGTAGAGGCCAACTCGCCAGGAATGTTGTCAAATATTACCGCCGAGATGATAGGTTGGGTTAGGTTAGGTTATATTACGTTAGTGATGTATATGGAGGTCAAACGGAGACGTAGAAGCCAACTCGCCACGAATGTTGTCAAATATTACCGGCGAGATGTTAGGTTGGGTTAGGTTACGTTATATTACGTTATTGATGTATATGAGGGTTACACAGAGACGAAGAGGCCAACTCGCAAGGAATGTTGTCAAATATTACCGCCGACATGTTAGGTTGGGTTAGCTTTGGTTATATTACGTTATTGATGTATATAAAGGTCCCACGGAGACGTAGAGGCCAACAAGCCAGGAATGTGGTCAAATATTAACGCCGAGATGTTAGGTTGGGTTAGGTTTGTTTATATTACGTTACTGATGTATATAAAGGTCCCACCGGGACGTAGAAGCCAGCTCGCAAGGAATGTTGTCAAATATTACCGCTGAGATGTTAGGTTGGGTTAGGTTAGGTTATATTACGTTAGTGATGGATATGAAGGTCAAACGGAGACGTAGAGGCCAACTCGCCACGAATGTTGTCAAATATTACAGCCGAGATGATAGGTTCGGTTAGGTTAGGTTATATGTTGTTATTGATGTATATGAAGGTACCACGGAGACGTAGAGGCCAACTCGCCAGGTATGTTGTCAAATATTACCGCCGAGATGATAGGTTGGGTTAGGTTGCATTATATTACGTTATTGATGTATATGAGGGTTACACGGAGACGTAGATGCCAACTCGCCAGGAATGATGTCAAATATTACCACAGAAATGTTAGGTTGGGTTAGGTTAGGTTATATTACCTTATTGATGTATATAAAGGTCCCACGGAGACGGGGAAGCCAACTCCCCAGGAATGTTGTGAAATATTACCGGCGAGATGTTAGGTTGGGTTAGGTTACGTTATATTACGTTATTGATGTATATGAGGGTTACACGGAGACGTAGACGCCAACTCGCCAGGAATGTTGGCAAATATTACCGCCGAGATGATAGGTTGTGTTAGGTTAGTTTATATTACGTTATTGATGTATATAAAGGTCCCACGGAGACGTAGACGCCAACTCGCCAGGAATGTTGTCAAATATTACCGCCAAGATGATAAGTTGCGTTAGGTTAGGTTATATTACGTTAGTGATGTATATGAAGTTCAAACGGAGACGTAGAAGCCAACTCGCCACGAATGTTGTCAAATATTACCGGCGAGATGTTAGGTTGGGTTAGGTTACGTTATATTACGTTATTGATGTATATGAGGGTTACACGGAGACGAAGAGGCCAACTCGCAAGGAATGTTGTCAAATATTACCGCCGAGATGATAGGTTGGGTTAGGTTGCGTTATATTACGTTATTGATGTATATGAGGGTTACACGGAGACGTAGGGGCCAACTCGCCAGGAATGATGTCAAATATTACCGCAGAGATGTTAGGTTGGGTTAGGTTAGGTTATATTACGTTATTGATGTATATAAAGGTCCCAAGGAGACGCAGAGCCCAACAAGCCAGGAATGTGGCCAAATATTACCGCCGAGATGTTACATTGGGTTAGGTTAGCTTATATTATGTTATTTATGTATATAAAGGTCCCACGGAGACGTAGAGGCCAACTCGCCAGGAATGTTGTGAAATATTACCGGCGAGATGTTAGGTTGGGTTAGGTTACGTTATATTACGTTATTAATGTATATGAGGGTTACACGGAGATGAAGAGGCCAACTCGCAAGGAATGTTGTCAAATATTACCGCCGACATGTTAGGTTGGGTTAGCTTTGGTTATATTACGTTATTGATGTATATAAAGGTCCCACGGATACGGAGAAGCCACCTCGCCAGGAATGTTGTCAAATATTACCGCCGAGATGATTGGTTGGTTTAGGTTAGGTTACATTTCGTTACTGATGTATACGAAGGTTCCACGGAGACGTAGAGGCCATCTCGCCAGGAATGTTGTCAAATATTACCGCCGAGACGATAGGTTGGTTTAGGATAGGTTATATTTCGTTATTGAAGTATATAAAGGTCCCACGGAGACGTAGAGGCCAACTCGCCAGGAATGTTGTCAAATATTACCGCCGAGATGATAGGTTGGGTTAGGTTAGGTTATATTACGTTAGTGATGTATATGAAGGTCAAACGGAGACGTAGAAGCCAACTCGCCACGAATGTTGTCAAATATTACCGGCGAGATGTTAGGTTGGGTTAGGTTACGTTATATTACGTTATTGATGTATATGAGGGTTACACAGAGACGAAGAGGCCAACTCGCAAGGAATGTTATCAAATATTACCGCCGACCTGTTAGTTTGGGTTAGCTTTGGTTATATTACGTTATTGATGTATATAAAGGTTCCACGGAGACAGAGAAGCCAACTCGCCAGGAATGTTGTCAAATATTACCGCCGAGATGATAGGTTGGGTTAGGTTGCGTTATATTACGTTATTGATGTATATGAGGGTTACACGGAGACGTAGAGGCCAACTCGCCAGGAATGACGTCAAATATTACGGCCGAGATGATAGGTTGGGTTAGGATAGGTTATATTATGTTATTGATGTATATAAAGGTCCCACGGAGACCTAGATGCCAACTCGCAAGGGATGTTACCAAATATTACCGCCGAGATGATAGGTTGGGTTAGGTTAGGTTATATTACGTTATTGATGTATATAAAGGTCCCACGGAGACAGAGAAGCCAACTCCCCAGGAATGTTGTGAAATATTACCGGCGAGATGTTAGGTTGGGTTAGGTTACGTTATTTTACGTTATTAATGTATATGAGGGTTACACGGAGACGAAGAGGCCAACTCGCCAGGAATGTTGTCAAATATTACCGCCGAGATGATTGGTTGGTTTAGGTTAGGTTACATTTCGTTACTGATGTATACGATGGTTCCACGGAGACGTAGAGGCCATCTCGACAGGAATGTTGTCAAATATTACCGCCGAGATGATAGGTTGGGTTAGGATAGGTTATATTTCGTTATTGAAGTATATAAAGGTCCCACGGAGACGTAGAGGCCAACTCGCCACGAATGTTGTCAAATATTACCGACGAGATGATAGGTTGGGTTAGGTTAGTTTATATTACGTTATTGATGTATATAAAGGTCCCACGGAGACGTAGACGCCAACTCGCCAGTAATGTTGTCAAATATTACCGCCGAGATGATAGGTTGGGTTAGGTTAGGTTATATGTCGTTATTGATGTATATGAAGGTCCCACGGAGACGTAGAGGCCAACTCGCCAGGAATGATGTCAAATATTACCGCAGAGATGTTAGGTTGGGTTAGGTTAGGTTATATTACGTTATTGATGTATATAAAGGTCCCAAGGAGACGCAGAGCCCAACAAGCCAGGAATGCGGTCAAATATTACCGCCGAGATGATAGGTTGGGTTAGGTTAGTTTAAGTTAGTTATTGATGTATATGAACGTCAAAAGGAGACGTAGAGGCCAACTCGCCAGGAATGTTGTCCAATATTACGGCCGAGATGATAGGTTGGGTTAGGATAGGTTATATTATGTTATTGATGTATATAAAGGTCCCACGGAGACCTAGATGCCAACTCGCCAGGAATGTTGCCAAATATTACCGCCGAGATGATAGGTTGGGTTAGGTTAGGTTATATTACGTTATTGATGTATATGAGGGTTACACGGAGACGTAGAGGCCAACTCGCCAGGAATGAGGTCAAATATTACCGCAGAGATGTTAGGTTGGGTTAGGTTAGGTTATATTACGTTATTGATGTATATAAAGGTCCCAAGGAGACGCAGAGCCCAACAAGCCAGGAATGTGTTCAAATATTACCGCTGAGATGTTACATTGGGTTAGGCTAGCTTATATTATGTTATTTATGTATATAAAGGTCCCACGGAGACGTAGAGGCCAACTCGCCAGGAATGTGGTCAAATATTACCGCCGAGATGATAGGTTGGGTTAGGTTAGTTTAAGTTACGTTATTGATGTATATGAACGTCAAACGGAGACGTAGAGGCCAACTCGCCAGGAATGTTGTCCAATATTACGGCCGAGATGATAGGTTGGGTTAGGATAGGTTATATTATGTTATTGATGTATATAAAGGTCCCACGGAGACCTAGATGCCAACTCGCCAGGGATGTTGCCAAATATTACCGCCGAGATGATAGGTTGGGTTAGGTTAGGTTATATTACGTTATTGATGTATATAAAGGTCCCACGGAGACGGAGAAGCCAACTCCCCAGGAATGTTGTGAAATATTACCGGCGAGATGTTAGGTTGGGTTAGGTTACGTTATATTACGTTATTAATGTATATGAGGGTTACACGGAGACGAAGAGGCCAACTCGCCAGGAATGTTGTCAAATATTACCGCCGAGATGATTGGTTGGTTTAGGTTAGGTTACATTTCGTTACTGATGTATACGAAGGTTCCACGGAGACGTAGAGGCCATCTCGCCAGGAATGTTGTCAAATATTACCGCCGAGATGATATGTTGGGTTAGGATAGGTTATATTTCGTTATTGATGTATATAAAGGTCCCACGGAGACGTAGAGGCCAACTCGCCACGAATGTTGTCAAATATTACCGCCGAGATGATAGGTTCGGTTAGGTTAGGTTATATGCCGTTATTGATGTATATGAAGGCCCCACGGAGACGGAGAAGCCAACTCGCCAGGAATGTTGTCAAATATTACCGCCGAGATGATAGGTTGGGTTAGGTTAGTTTATATTACGTTATTGATGTATATAAAGGTCCCACGGAGACGTAGACGCCAACTCGCCAGGAATGTTGTCAAATATTACCGCCGAGATGTTAGGTTGGGTTAGGTTAGGTTATATTACGTTAGTGATGTATATAAAGGTCCCACGGAGACAGAGAAGCCAACTCCCCAGGAATGTTGTCAAATATTACCGCCGAGATGATTGGTTGGTTTAGGTTAGGTTACATTTCGTTACTGATGTATACGATGGTTCCACGGAGACGTAGAGGCCATCTCGCCAGGAATGTTGTCAAATATTACCGCCGAGATGATAGGTTGGGTTAGGATAGGTTATATTTCGTTATTGAAGTATATAAAGGTCCCACGGAGACGTAGAGGCCAACTCGCCACGAATGTTGTCAAATATTACCGACGAGATGATAGGTTGGGTTAGGTTAGTTTATATTACGTTATTGATGTATATAAAGGTCCCACGGAGACGTAGACGCCAACTCGCCAGTAATGTTGTCAAATATTACCGCCGAGATGATAGGTTGGGTTAGGATAGGTTATATTTCGTTATTGAAGTATATAAAGGTCCCACGGAGACGTAGAGGCCAACTCCCCAGGAATGTTGTGAAATATTACCGGCGAGATGTTAGGTTGGGTTAGGTTAGGTTATATTACGTTAGTGATGTATATGAAGGTCAAACGGAGACGTAGAAGCCAACTCGCCACGAATGTTGTCAAATATTACCGCCGAAATGTTAGGTTGGGTTAGGTTACGTTATATTACGTTATTGATGTATATGAGGGTTACACGGAGACGTAGAGGCCAACTCGCCAGGAATGACGTCAAATATTACCGCAGAAATGTTAGGTTGTGTTAGGTTAGGTTATATTACGTTATTGATGTATATAAAGGTCCCAAGGAGACGCAGAGCCCAACAAGCCAGGAATGTGGTCAAATATTACCGCCGGGATGTTACATTGGGTTAGGTTAGCATATATGATATTATTTATGTATATAAAGGTCCCACGGAGACGTAGAGGCCAACTCGCCAGGTATGTTGTCAAATATTACCACCGAGATGATAGGTTGGGTTAGGTTGCGTTATATTACGTTATTGATGTATATGAGGGTTACACGGAGACGTAGAGGCCAACTCGCCAGGAATGATGTCAAATATTACCGCAGAGATGTTAGGTTGGGTTAGGTTAGGTTATATTACGTTATTGATGTATATAAAGGTCCCAAGGAGACGCAGAGCCCAACAAGCCAGGAATGTGGTCAAATATTACCGCTGAGATGTTACATTGGGTTAGGCTAGCTTATATTATGTTATTTATGTATATAAAGGTCCCACGGAGACGTAGAGGCCAACTCGCCAGGAATGTGGTCAAATATTACCGCCGAGATGATAGGTTGGGTTAGGTTAGTTTAAGTTACGTTATTGATGTATATGAACGTCAAACGGAGACGTAGAGGCCAACTCGCCAGGAATGTTGTCCAATATTACGGCCGAGATGATAGGTTGGGTTAGGATAGGTTATATTATGTTATTGATGTATATAAAGGTCCCACGGAGACCTAGATGCCAACTCGCCAGGGATGTTGCCAAATATTACCGCCGAGATGATAGGTTGGGTTAGGTTAGGTTATATTACGTTATTGATGTATATAAAGGTCCCACGGAGACGGAGAAGCCAACTCCCCAGGAATGTTGTGAAATATTACCGGCGAGATGTTAGGTTGGGTTAGGTTACGTTATATTACGTTATTAATGTATATGAGGGTTACACGGAGACGAAGAGGCCAACTCGCCAGGAATGTTGTCAAATATTACCGCCGAGATGATTGGTTGGTTTAGGTTAGGTTACATTTCGTTACTGATGTATACGAAGGTTCCACGGAGACGTAGAGGCCATCTCGCCAGGAATGTTGTCAAATATTACCGCCGAGATGATATGTTGGGTTAGGATAGGTTATATTTCGTTATTGATGTATATAAAGGTCCCACGGAGACGTAGAGGCCAACTCGCCACGAATGTTGTCAAATATTACCGCCGAGATGATAGGTTCGGTTAGGTTAGGTTATATGCCGTTATTGATGTATATGAAGGCCCCACGGAGACGGAGAAGCCAACTCGCCAGGAATGTTGTCAAATATTACCGCCGAGATGATAGGTTGGGTTAGGTTAGTTTATATTACGTTATTGATGTATATAAAGGTCCCACGGAGACTTAGATGCCAACTCGCCAGGAATGTTGTCAAATATTACCGCCGAGATGATAGGTTGGGTTAGGTTAGGTTATATTACGTTATTGATGTATATAAAGGTCCCAAGGAGACGCAGAGCCCAACAAGCCAGGAATGTGGTCAAATATTACCGCCGAGATGTTACATTGGGTTAGGTTAGCTTATATTATATTATTTATGTATATAAAGGTCCCACGGAGACGTAGAGGCCAACTCGCCAGGAATGTTGTGAAATATTACCGGCGAGATGTTAGGTTGGGTTAGGTTACGTTATATTACGTTATTAATGTATATGAGGGTTACACGGAGACGAAGAGGCCAACTCGCAAGGAATGTTGTCAAATATTACCGCCGACATGTTAGGTTGGGTTAGCTTTGGTTATATTACGTTATTGATGTATATAAAGGTCACACGGATACGGAGAAGCCACCTCGCCAGGAATGTTGTCAAATATTACCGCCGAGATGATAGGTTCGGTTAGGTTAGGTTATATGTCGTTATTGATGTATATGAAGGTCCCACGGGGACGTAGAGGCCAACTCGCCAGGTATGTTGTCAAATATTACCGCCGAGATGATAGGTTGGGTTAGGTTGCGTTATATTACGTTATTGATGTATATGAGGGTTACACGGAGACGTAGAGGCCAACTCGCCAGGAATGTTGTCAAATATTACCGCCGAGATGATAGGTTGGGTTAGGTTAGGTTATATTACGTTAGTGATGTATATGAAGGTCAAACGGAGACGTAGAAGCCAACTCGCCACGAATGTTGTCAAATATTACCGGCGAGATGTTAGGTTGGGTTAGGTTACGTTATATTACGTTATTGATGTATATGAGGGTTACACAGAGACGAAGAGGCCAACTCGCAAGGAATGTTATCAAATATTACCGCCGACCTGTTAGTTTGGGTTAGCTTTGGTTATATTACGTTATTGATGTATATAAAGGTTCCACGGAGACAGAGAAGCCAACTCGCCAGGAATGTTGTCAAATATTACCGCCGAGATGATAGGTTGGGTTAGGTTGCGTTATATTACGTTATTGATGTATATGAGGGTTACACGGAGACGTAGAGGCCAACTCGCCAGGAATGACGTCAAATATTACGGCCGAGATGATAGGTTGGGTTAGGATAGGTTATATTATGTTATTGATGTATATAAAGGTCCCACGGAGACCTAGATGCCAACTCGCCAGGGATGTTACCAAATATTACCGCCGAGATGATAGGTTGGGTTAGGTTAGGTTATATTACGTTATTGATGTATATAAAGGTCCCACGGAGACAGAGAAGCCAACTCCCCAGGAATGTTGTGAAATATTACCGGCGAGATGTTAGGTTGGGTTAGGTTACGTTATATTACGTTATTAATGTATATGAGGGTTACACGGAGACGAAGAGGCCGACTCGCCAGGAATGTTGTCAAATATTACCGCCGAGATGATTGGTTGGTTTAGGTTAGGTTACATTTCGTTACTGATGTATACGATGGTTCCACGGAGACGTAGAGGCCAACTCGCCAGGAATGATGTCAAATATTACCGCCGAGATGATAGGTTGGGTTAGGTTAGGTTATATGTCGTTATTGATGTATATGAAGGTCCCACGGAGACGTAGAGGCCAACTCGCCAGGTATGTTGTCAAATATTACCGCCGATATGGTAGGTTGGGTTAGGTTGTGTTATATTACGTTATTGATGTATATGAGGGTTACACGGAGACGTAGAGGCCAACTCGCCAGGAATGATGTCAAATATTACCGCAGAGATGTTATGTTGGGTTAGGTTAGGTTATATTACGTTATTGCTGTATATGAGGGTTACACGGAGACGTAGAGGCCAACTCGCCAGGAATGATGTTAAATATTACCGCCGAAATGATAGGTTGGGTTAGGTTAGGTTATATTACGTTAGTGATGTATATGAAGGTCAAACGGAGACGCAGAGCCCAACAAGCCAGGAATGTGTTCAAATATTACCGCCGAGATGATAGGTTGGTTTAGGATAGGTTATATTTCGTTATTGAAGTATATAAAGGTCCCACGGAGACGTAGAGGCCAACTCGCCAGGAATGTGGTCAAATATTACCGCCGAGATGATAGGTTGGGTTAGGTTAGTTTAAGTTACGTTATTGATGTATATGAACGTCAAACGGAGACGTAGAGGCCAACTCGCCAGGAATGTTGTCCAATATTACGGCCGAGATGATAGGTTGGGTTAGGATAGGTTATATGTCGTTATTGATGTATATAAAGGTCCCACGGAGACGCAGAGCCCAACAAGCCAGGGATGTTGCCAAATATTACCGCCGAGATGATAGGTTGGGTTAGGATAGGTTATATTTCGTTATTGAAGTATATAAAGGTCCCACGGAGACGTAGAGGCCAACTCCCCAGGAATGTTGTGAAATATTACCGGCGAGATGTTAGGTTGGGTTAGGTTAGGTTATATTACGTTAGTGATGTATATGAAGGTCAAACGGAGACGTAGAAGCCAACTCGCCACGAATGTTGTCAAATATTACCGCCGAAATGTTAGGTTGGGTTAGGTTACGTTATATTACGTTATTGATGTATATGAGGGTTACACGGAGACGTAGAGGCCAACTCGCCAGGAATGACGTCAAATATTACCGCAGAGATGTTAGGTTGTGTTAGGTTAGGTTATATTACGTTATTGATGTATATAAAGGTCCCAAGGAGACGCAGAGCCCAACAAGCCAGGAATGTGGTCAAATATTACCGCCGAGATGTTACATTGGGTTAGGTTAGCTTATATGATATTATTTATGTATATAAAGGTCCCACGGAGACGTAGAGGCCAACTCGCCAGGAATGTTGTGAAATATTACCGGCGAGATGTTAGGTTGGGTTAGGTTACGTTATATTACGTTATTAATGTATATGAGGGTTACACGGAGACGAAGAGGCCAACTCGCAAGGAATGTTGTCAAATATTACCGCCGACATGTTAGGTTGGGTTAGCTTTGGTTATATTACGTTATTGATGTATATAAAGGTCACACGGATACGGAGAAGCCACCTCGCCAGGAATGTTGTCAAATACTACCGCCGAGATGATAGGTTCGGTTACGTTAGGTTATATGTCGTTATTGATGTATATGAAGGTCTCACGGAGACGTAGAGGCCAACTCGCCAGGTATGTTGTCAAATATTACCACCGAGATGATAGGTTGGGTTAGGTTGCGTTATATTACGTTATTGATGTATATGAGGGTTACACGGAGACGTAGAGGCCAACTCGCCAGGAATGATGTCAAATATTACCGCAGAGATGTTAGGTTGGGTTAGGTTAGGTTATATTACGTTATTGATGTATATAAAGGTCCCAAGGAGACGCAGAGCCCAACAAGCCAGGAATGTGGTCAAATATTACCGCTGAGATGTTACATTGGGTTAGGCTAGCTTATATTATGTTATTTATGTATATAAAGGTCCCACGGAGACGTAGAGGCCAACTCGCCAGGAATGTGGTCAAATATTACCGCCGAGATGATAGGTTGGGTTAGGTTAGTTTAAGTTACGTTATTGATGTATATGAACGTCAAACGGAGACGTAGAGGCCAACTCGCCAGGAATGTTGTCCAATATTACGGCCGAGATGATAGGTTGGGTTAGGATAGGTTATATTATGTTATTGATGTATATAAAGGTCCCACGGAGACCTAGATGCCAACTCGCCAGGGATGTTGCCAAATATTACCGCCGAGATGATAGGTTGGGTTAGGTTAGGTTATATTACGTTATTGATGTATATAAAGGTCCCACGGAGACGGAGAAGCCAACTCCCCAGGAATGTTGTGAAATATTACCGGCGAGATGTTAGGTTGGGTTAGGTTACGTTATATTACGTTATTAATGTATATGAGGGTTACACGGAGACGAAGAGGCCAACTCGCCAGGAATGTTGTCAAATATTACCGCCGAGATGATTGGTTGGTTTAGGTTAGGTTACATTTCGTTACTGATGTATACGAAGGTTCCACGGAGACGTAGAGGCCATCTCGCCAGGAATGTTGTCAAATATTACCGCCGAGATGATATGTTGGGTTAGGATAGGTTATATTTCGTTATTGATGTATATAAAGGTCCCACGGAGACGTAGAGGCCAACTCGCCACGAATGTTGTCAAATATTACCGCCGAGATGATAGGTTCGGTTAGGTTAGGTTATATGCCGTTATTGATGTATATGAAGGCCCCACGGAGACGGAGAAGCCAACTCGCCAGGAATGTTGTCAAATATTACCGCCGAGATGATAGGTTGGGTTAGGTTAGTTTATATTACGTTATTGATGTATATAAAGGTCCCACGGAGACGTAGACGCCAACTCGCCAGGAATGTTGTCAAATATTACCGCCGAGATGTTAGGTTGGGTTAGGTTAGGTTATATTACGTTAGTGATGTATATAAAGGTCCCACGGAGACTTAGATGCCAACTCGCCAGGGATGTTGTCAAATATTACCGCCGAGATGATAGGTTGGGTTAGGTTAGGTTATATTACGTTATTGATGTATACGAAGGTTCCACGGAGACGTAGAGGCCATCTCGCCAGGAATGTTGTCAAATATTACCGCCGAGATGATAGGTTGGGTTAGGTTAGGTTATATTACGTTAGTGATGTATATGAAGGTCAAACGGAGACGTAGAAGCCAACTCGCCACGAATGTTGTCAAATATTACCGGCGAAATGTTAGGTTGGGTTAGGTTACGTTATATTGCGTTATTGATGTATATGAGGGTTACACGGAGACGTAGAGGCCAACTCGCCAGGAATGAGGTCAAATATTACCGCAGAGATGTTAGGTTGGGTTAGGTTAGGTTATATTACGTTATTGATGTATATAAAGGTCCCAAGGAGACGCAGAGCCCAACAAGCCAGGAATGTGGTCAAATATTACCGCCGACATGTTAGGTTGGGTTAGCTTTGGTTATATTACGTTATTGATGTATATAAAGGTCACACGGATACGGAGAAGCCACCTCGCCAGGAATGTTGTCAAATATTACCGCCGAGATGATAGGTTCGGTTAGGTTAGGTTATATGTCGTTATTGATGTATATGAAGGTCCCACGGGGACGTAGAGGCCAACTCGCCAGGTATGTTGTCAAATATTACCGCCGAGATGATAGGTTGGGTTAGGTTGCGTTATATTACGTTATTGATGTATATGAGGGTTACACGGAGACGTAGAGGCCAACTCGCCAGGAATGATGTCAAATATTACCGCAGAGATGTTAGGTTGGGTTAGGTTAGGTTATATTACGTTATTGATGTATATAAAGGTCCCAAGGAGACGCAGAGCCCAACAAGCCAGGAATGTGGTCAAATATTACCGCTGAGATGTTACATTGGGTTAGGCTAGCTTATATTATGTTATTTATGTATATAAAGGTCCCACGGAGACGTAGAGGCCAACTCGCCAGGAATGTGGTCAAATATTACCGCCGAGATGATTGGTTGGTTTAGGTTAGGTTACATTTCGTTACTGATGTATACGAAGGTTCCACGGAGACGTAGAGGCCATCTCGCCAGGAATGTTGTCAAATATTACCGCCGAGATGATATGTTGGGTTAGGATAGGTAATATTTCGTTATTGAAGTATATAAAGGTCCCACGGAGACGTAGAGGCCAACTCGCCACGAATGTTGTCAAATATTACCGCCGAGATGATAGGTTCGGTTAGGTTAGGTTATATGCCGTTATTGATGTATATGAAGGCCCCACGGAGACGGAGAAGCCAACTCGCCAGGAATGTTGTCAAATATTACCGCCGAGATGTTAGGTTGGGTTAGGTTACGTTACATTACGTTATTGATGTATATGAGGGTTACACGGATACGTAGGGGCCAACTCGCCAGGAATGATGTCAAATATTACCGCAGAGATGTTAGGTTGGGTTAGGTTAGGTTATATTACGTTATTGATGTATATAAAGGTCCCAAGGAGACGCAGAGCCCAACAAGCCAGGAATGTGGTCAAATATTACCGCCGAGATGATAGGTTGGTTTAGGATAGGTTATATTTCGTTATTGAAGTATATAAAGGTCCCACGGAGACGTAGAGGCCAACTCGCCAGGAATGTTGTCAAATATTACCGCCGAGATGATAGGTTGGGTTAGGTTAGGTTATATTACGTTAGTGATGTATATGAAGGTCAAACGGAGACGTAGAAGCCAACTCGCCACGAATGTTGTCAAATATTACCGGCGAAATGTTAGGTTGGGTTAGGTTACGTTATATTGCGTTATTGATGTATATGAGGGTTACACGGAGACGTAGAGGCCAACTCGCCAGGAATGAGGTCAAATATTACCGCAGAGATGTTAGGTTGGGTTAGGTTAGGTTATATTACGTTATTGATGTATATAAAGGTCACACGGATACGGAGAAGCCACCTCGCCAGGAATGTTGTCAAATATTACCGCCGAGATGATAGGTTCGGTTAGGTTAGGTTATATGCCGTTATTGATGTATATGAAGGTCCCACGGGGACGTAGAGGCCAACTCGCCAGGTATGTTGTCAAATATTACCGCCGAGATGATAGGTTGGGTTAGGTTGCGTTATATTACGTTATTGATGTATATGAGGGTTACACGGAGACGTAGAGGCCAACTCGCCAGGAATGATGTCAAATATTACCGCAGAGATGTTAGGTTGGGTTAGGTTAGGTTATATTACGTTATTGATGTATATAAAGGTCCCAAGGAGACGCAGAGCCCAACAAGCCAGGAATGTGGTCAAATATTACCGCTGAGATGTTACATTGGGTTAGGCTAGCTTATATTATGTTATTTATGTATATAAAGGTCCCACGGAGACGTAGAGGCCAACTCGCCAGGAATGTGGTCAAATATTACCGCCGAGATGAATGGTTGGTTTAGGTTAGGTTACATTTCGTTACTGATGTATACGAAGGTTCCACGGAGACGTAGAGGCCATCTCGCCAGGAATGTTGTCAAATATTACCGCCGAGATGATATGTTGGGTTAGGATAGGTAATATTTCGTTATTGAAGTATATAAAGGACCCACGGAGACGTAGAGGCCAACTCGCCACGAATGTTGTCAAATATTACCGCCGAGATGATAGGTTCGGTTAGGTTAGGTTATATGCCGTTATTGATGTATATGAAGGCCCCACGGAGACGGAGAAGCCAACTCGCCAGGAATGTTGTCAAATATTACCGCCGAGATGTTAGGTTGGGTTAGGTTACGTTACATTACGTTATTGATGTATATGAGGGTTACACGGAGACGTAGGGGCCAACTCGCCAGGAATGATGTCAAATATTACCGCAGAGATGTTAGGTTGGGTTAGGTTAGGTTATATTACGTTATTGATGTATATAAAGGTCCCAAGGAGACGCAGAGCCCAACAAGCCAGGAATGTGGTCAAATATTACCGCCGAGATGATAGGTTGGTTTAGGATAGGTTATATTTCGTTATTGAAGTATATAAAGGTCCCACGGAGACGTAGAGGCCAACTCGCCAGGAATGTTGTCAAATATTACCGCCGAGATGATAGGTTGGGTTAGGTTAGGTTATATTACGTTAGTGATGTATATGAAGGTCAAACGGAGACGTAGAAGCCAACTCGCCACGAATGTTGTCAAATATTACCGGCGAAATGTTAGGTTGGGTTAGGTTACGTTATATTGCGTTATTGATGTATATGAGGGTTACACGGAGACGTAGAGGCCAACTCGCCAGGAATGAGGTCAAATATTACCGCAAAGATGTTAGGTTGGGTTAGGTTAGGTTATATTACGTTATTGATGTATATAAAGGTCCCAAGGAGACGCAGAGCCCAACAAGCCAGGAATGTGGTCAAATATTACCGCCGAGATGTTACATTGGGTTAGGTTAGCTTATATAATATTATTTATGTATATAAAGGTCCCACGGAGACGTAGAGGCCAACTCGCCAGGAATGTTGTGAAATATTACCGGCGAGATGTTAGGTTGGGTTAGGTTACGTTATATTACGTTATTAATGTATATGAGGGTTACACGGAGACGAAGAGGCCAACTCGCAAGGAATGTTGTCAAATATTACCGCCGACATGTTAGGTTGGGTTAGCTTTGGTTATATTACGTTATTGATGTATATAAAGGTCACACGGATACGGAGAAGCCACCTCGCCAGTAATGTTGTCAAATATTACCGCCGAGATGATAGGTTCGGTTAGGTTAGGTTATATGTCGTTATTGATGTATATGAAGGTCCCACGGGGACGTAGAGGCCAACTCGCCAGGTATGTTGTCAAATATTACCGCCGAGATGATAGGTTGGGTTAGGTTGCGTTATATTACGTTATTGATGTATATGAGGGTTACACGGAGACGTAGAGGCCAACTCGCCAGGAATGATGTCAAATATTACCGCAGAGATGCTAGGTTGGGTTAGGTTAGGTTATATTACGTTATTGATGTATATAAAGGTCCCAAGGAGACGCAGAGCCCAACAAGCCAGGAATGTGGTCAAATATTACCGCTGAGATGTTACATTGGGTTAGGCTAGCTTATATTATGTTATTTATGTATATAAAGGTCCCACGGAGACGTAGAGGCCAACTCGCCAGGAATGTGGTCAAATATTACCGCCGAGATGATTGGTTAGTTTAGGTTAGGTTACATTTCGTTACTGATGTATACGAAGGTTCCACGGAGACGTAGAGGCCATCTCGCCAGGAATGTTGTCAAATATTACCGCCGAGATGATATGTTGGGTTAGGATAGGTAATATTTCGTTATTGAAGTATATAAAGGTCCCACGGAGACGTAGAGGCCAACTCGCCACGAATGTTGTCAAATATTACCGCCGAGATGATAGGTTCGGTTAGGTTAGGTTATATGCCGTTATTGATGTATATGAAGGCCCCACGGAGACGGAGAAGCCAACTCGCCAGGAATGTTGTTAAATATTACCGCCGAGATGTTAGGTTGGGTTAGGTTACGTTACATTACGTTATTGATGTATATGAGGGTTACACGGAGACGTAGGGGCCAACTCGCCAGGAATGATGTCAAATATTACCGCAGAGATGTTAGGTTGGGTTAGGTTAGGTTATATTACGTTATTGATGTATATAAAGGTCCCAAGGAGACGCAGAGCCCAACAAGCCAGGAATGTGGTCAAATATTACCGCCGAGATGATAGGTTGGTTTAGGATAGGTTATATTTCGTTATTGAAGTATATAAAGGTCCCACGGAGACGTAGAGGCCAACTCGCCAGGAATGTTGTCAAATATTACCGCCGAGATGATAGGTTGGGTTAGGTTAGGTTATATTACGTTAGTGATGTATATGAAGGTCAAACGGAGACGTAGAAGCCAACTCGCCACGAATGTTGTCAAATATTACCGGCGAAATGTTAGGTTGGGTTAGGTTACGTTATATTGCGTTATTGATGTATATGAGGGTTACACGGAGACGTAGAGGCCAACTCGCCAGGAATGAGGTCAAATATTACCGCAGAGATGTTAGGTTGGGTTAGGTTAGGTTATATTACGTTATTGATGTATATAAAGGTCACACGGATACGGAGAAGCCACCTCGCCAGGAATGTTGTCAAATATTACCGCCGAGATGATAGGTTCGGTTAGGTTAGGTTATATGTCGTTATTGATGTATATGAAGGTCCCACGGGGACGTAGAGGCCAACTCGCCAGGTATGTTGTCAAATATTACCGCCGAGATGATAGGTTGGGTTAGGTTGCGTTATATTACGTTATTGATGTATATGAGGGTTACACGGAGACGTAGAGGCCAACTCGCCAGGAATGATGTCAAATATTACCGCAGAGATGTTAGGTTGGGTTAGGTTAGGTTATATTACGTTATTGATGTATATAAAGGTCCCAAGGAGACGCAGAGCCCAACAAGCCAGGAATGTGGTCAAATATTACCGCTGAGATGTTACATTGGGTTAGGCTAGCTTATATTATGTTATTTATGTATATAAAGGTCCCACGGAGACGTAGAGTCCAACTCGCCAGGAATGTGGTCAAATATTACCGCCGAGATGATTGGTTGGTTTAGGTTAGGTTACATTTCGTTACTGATGTATACGAAGGTTCCACGGAGACGTAGAGGCCATCTCGCCAGGAATGTTGTCAAATATTACCGCCGAGATGATATGTTGGGTTAGGATAGGTAATATTTCGTTATTGAAGTATATAAAGGTCCCACGGAGACGTAGAGGCCAACTCGCCACGAATGTTGTCAAATATTACCGCCGAGATGATAGGTTCGGTTAGGTTAGGTTATATGCCGTTATTGATGTATATGAAGGCCCCACGGAGACGGAGAAGCCAACTCGCCAGGAATGTTGTCAAATATTACCGCCGAGATGTTAGGTTGGGTTAGGTTACGTTACATTACGTTATTGATGTATATGAGGGTTACACGGAGACGTAGGGGCCAACTCGCCAGGAATGATGTCAAATATTACCGCAGAGATGTTAGGTTGGGTTAGGTTAGGTTATATTACGTTATTGATGTATATAAAGGTCCCAAGGAGACGCAGAGCCCAACAAGCCAGGAATGTGGTCAAATATTACCGCCGAGATGATAGGTTGGTTTAGGATAGGTTATATTTCGTTATTGAAGTATATAAAGGTCCCACGGAGACGTAGAGGCCAACTCGCCAGGAATGTTGTCAAATATTACCGCCGAGATGATAGGTTGGGTTAGGTTAGGTTATATTACGTTAGTGATGTATATGAAGGTCAAACGGAGACGTAGAAGCCAACTCGCCACGAATGTTGTCAAATATTACCGGCGAAATGTTAGGTTGGGTTAGGTTACGTTATATTGCGTTATTGATGTATATGAGGGTTACACGGAGACGTAGAGGCCAACTCGCCAGGAATGAGGTCAAATATTACCGCAGAGATGTTAGGTTGGGTTAGGTTAGGTTATATTACGTTATTGATGTATATAAAGGTCCCAAGGAGACGCAGAGCCCAACAAGCCAGGAATGTGGTCAAATATTACCGCCGAGATGTTACATTGGGTTAGGTTAGCTTATATAATATTATTTATGTATATAAAGGTCCCACGGAGACGTAGAGGCCAACTCGCCAGGAATGTTGTGAAATATTACCGGCGAGATGTTAGGTTGGGTTAGGTTACGTTATATTACGTTATTAATGTATATGAGGGTTACACGGAGACGAAGAGGCCAACTCGCAAGGAATGTTGTCAAATATTACCGCCGACATGTTAGGTTGGGTTAGCTTTGGTTATATTACGTTATTGATGTATATAAAGGTCACACGGATACGGAGAAGCCACCTCGCCAGGAATGTTGTCAAATATTACCGCCGAGATGATAGGTTCGGTTACGTTAGGTTATATGTCGTTATTGATGTATATGAAGGTCCCACGGAGACGTAGTGGCCAACTCGCCAGGTATGTTGTCAAATATTACCGCCGAGATGATAGGTTGGGTTAGGTTGCGTTATATTACGTTATTGATGTATATGAGGGTTACACGGAGACGTAGAGGCCAACTCGCCAGGAATGTTGTCCAATATTACGGCCGAGATGATAGGTTGGGTTAGGATAGGTTATATTATGTTATTGATGTATATAAAGGTCCCAAGGAGACGCAGAGCCCAACAAGCCAGGAATGTGGTCAAATATTACCGCTGAGATGTTACATTGGGTTAGGCTAGCTTATATTATGTTATTTATGTATATAAAGGTCCCACGGAGACGTAGAGGCCAACTCGCCAGGAATGTGGTCAAATATTACCGCCGAGATGATTGGTTGGTTTAGGTTAGGTTACATTTCGTTACTGATGTATACGAAGGTTCCACGGAGACGTAGAGGCCATCTCGCCAGGAATGTTGTCAAATATTACCGCCGAGATGATATGTTGGGTTAGGATAGGTAATATTTCGTTATTGAAGTATATAAAGGTCCCACGGAGACGTAGAGGCCAACTCGCCACGAATGTTGTCAAATATTACCGCCGAGATGATAGGTTCGGTTAGGTTAGGTTATATGCCGTTATTGATGTATATGAAGGCCCCACGGAGACGGAGAAGCCAACTCGCCAGGAATGTTGTCAAATATTACCGCCGAGATGTTAGGTTGGGTTAGGTTACGTTACATTACGTTATTGATGTATATGAGGGTTACACGGAGACGTAGGGGCCAACTCGCCAGGAATGATGTCAAATATTACCGCAGAGATGTTAGGTTGGGTTAGGTTAGGTTATATTACGTTATTGATGTATATAAAGGTCCCAAGGAGACGCAGAGCCCAACAAGCCAGGAATGTGGTCAAATATTACCGCCGAGATGATAGGTTGGTTTAGGATAGGTTATATTTCGTTATTGAAGTATATAAAGGTCCCACGGAGACGTAGAGGCCAACTCGCCAGGAATGTTGTCAAATATTACCGCCGAGATGATAGGTTGGGTTAGGTTAGGTTATATTACGTTAGTGATGTATATGAAGGTCAAACGGAGACGTAGAAGCCAACTCGCCACGAATGTTGTCAAATATTACCGGCGAAATGTTAGGTTGGGTTAGGTTACGTTATATTGCGTTATTGATGTATATGAGGGTTACACGGAGACGTAGAGGCCAACTCGCCAGGAATGAGGTCAAATATTACCGCAGAGATGTTAGGTTGGGTTAGGTTAGGTTATATTACGTTATTGATGTATATAAAGGTCCCAAGGAGACGCAGAGCCCAACAAGCCAGGAATGTGGTCAAATATTACCGCCGAGATGATAGGTTGGTTTAGGATAGGTTATATTTCGTTATTGAAGTATATAAAGGTCCCACGGAGACGTAGAGGCCAACTCGCCAGGAATGTTGTCAAATATTACCGCCGAGATGATAGGTTGGGTTAGGTTAGGTTATATTACGTTATTAATGTATATGAGGGTTACACGGAGACGAAGAGGCCAACTCGCAAGGAATGTTGTCAAATATTACCGCCGACATGTTAGGTTGGGTTAGCTTTGGTTATATTACGTTATTGATGTATATAAAGGTCACACGGATACGGAGAAGCCACCTCGCCAGGAATGTTGTCAAATATTACCGCCGAGATGATAGGTTCGGTTACGTTAGGTTATATGTCGTTATTGATGTATATGAAGGTCCCACGGAGACGTAGTGGCCAACTCGCCAGGTATGTTGTCAAATATTACCGCCGAGATGATAGGTTGGGTTAGGTTGCGTTATATTACGTTATTGATGTATATGAGGGTTACACGGAGACGTAGAGGCCAACTCGCCAGGAATGTTGTCCAATATTACGGCCGAGATGATAGGTTGGGTTAGGATAGGTTATATTATGTTATTGATGTATATAAAGGTCCCACGGAGACGCAGAGCCCAACAAGCCAGGGATGTTGCCAAATATTACCGCCGAGATGATAGGTTGGGTTAGGATAGGTTATATTTCGTTATTGAAGTATATAAAGGTCCCACGGAGACGTAGAGGCCAACTCCCCAGGAATGTTGTGAAATATTACCGGCGAGATGTTAGGTTGGGTTAGGTTAGGTTATATTACGTTAGTGATGTATATGAAGGTCAAACGGAGACATAGAAGCCAACTCGCCACGAATGTTGTCAAATATTACCGGCGAAATGTTAGGTTGGGTTAGGTTACGTTATATTACGTTATTGATGTATATGAGGGTTACACGGAGACGTAGAGGCCAACTCGCCAGGAATGACGTCAAATATTACCGCAGAGATGTTAGGTTGGGTTAGGTTAGGTTATATTACGTTATTGATGTATATAAAGGTCCCAAGGAGACGCAGAGCCCAACAAGCCAGGAATGTGGTCAAATATTACCGCCGAGATGTTACATTGGGTTAGGTTAGCTTATATGATATTATTTATGTATATAAAGGTCCCACGGAGACGTAGAGGCCAACTCGCCAGGAATGTTGTGAAATATTACCGCCGAGATGATTGGTTGGTTTAGGTTAGGTTACATTTCGTTACTGATGTATACGAAGGTTCCACGGAGACGTAGAGGCCATCTCGCCAGGAATGTTGTCAAATATTACCGCCGAGATGATATGTTGGGTTAGGATAGGTAATATTTCGTTATTGAAGTATATAAAGGTCCCACGGAGACGTAGAGGCCAACTCGCCACGAATGTTGTCAAATATTACCGCCGAGATGATAGGTTCGGTTAGGTTAGGTTATATGCCGTTATTGATGTATATGAAGGCCCCACGGAGACGGAGAAGCCAACTCGCCAGGAATGTTGTCAAATATTACCGCCGAGATGTTAGGTTGGGTTAGGTTACGTTACATTACGTTATTGATGTATATGAGGGTTACACGGAGACGTAGGGGCCAACTCGCCAGGAATGACGTCAAATATTACCGCAGAGGTGTTAGGTTGGGTTAGGTTAGGTTATATTACGTTATTGATGTATATAAAGGTCCCAAGGAGACGCAGAGCCCAACAAGCCAGGAATGTGGTCAAATATTACCGCCGAGATGATAGGTTGGTTTAGGATAGGTTATATTTCGTTATTGAAGTATATAAAGGTCCCACGGAGACGTAGAGGCCAACTCGCCAGGAATGTTGTCAAATATTACCGCCGAGATGATAGGTTGGGTTAGGTTAGGTTATATTACGTTAGTGATGTATATGAAGGTCAAACGGAGACGTAGAAGCCAACTCGCCACGAATGTTGTCAAATATTACCGGCGAAATGTTAGGTTGGGTTAGGTTACGTTATATTACGTTATTGATGTATATGAGGGTTACACGGAGACGTAGAGGCCAACTCGCCAGGAATGAGGTCAAATATTACCGCAGAGGTGTTAGGTTGGGTTAGGTTAGGTTATATTACGTTATTGATGTATATAAAGGTCCCAAGGAGACGCAGAGCCCAACAAGCCAGGAATGTGGTCAAATATTACCGCCGAGATGTTACATTGGGTTAGGTTAGCTTATATGATATTATTTATGTATATAAAGGTCCCACGGAGACGTAGAGGCCAACTCGCCAGGAATGTTGTGAAATATTACCGGCGAGATGTTAGGTTGGGTTAGGTTACGTTATATTACGTTATTAATGTATATGAGGGTTACACGGAGACGAAGAGGCCAACTCGCAAGGAATGTTGTCAAATATTACCGCCGACATGTTAGGTTGGGTTAGCATTGGTTATATTACGTTATTGATGTATATAAAGGTCACACGGATACGGAGAAGCCACCTCGCCAGGAATGTTGTCAAATATTACCGCCGAGATGATAGGTTCGGTTACGTTAGGTTATATGTCGTTATTGATGTATATGAAGGTCCCACGGAGACGTAGAGGCCAACTCGCCAGGTATGTTGTCAAATATTACCGCCGAGATGATAGGTTGGGTTAGGTTGCGTTATATTACGTTATTGATGTATATGAGGGTTACACGGAGACGTAGAGGCCAACTCGCCAGGAATGATGTCAAATATTACCGCAGAGATGTTAGGTTGGGTTAGGTTAGGTTATATTACGTTATTGATCTATATAAAGGTCCCAAGGAGACGCAGAGCCCAACAAGCCAGGAATGTGGTCAAATATTACCGCTGAGATGTTACATTGGGTTAGGCTAGCTTATATTATGTTATTTATGTATATAAAGGTCCCACGGAGACGTAGAGGCCAATTCGCCAGGAATATGGTCAAATATTACCGCCGAGATGATAGGTTGGGTTAGGTTAGTTTAAGTTACGTTATTGATGTATATGAACGTCAAACGGAGACGTAGAGGCCACCTCGCCAGGAATGTTGTCAAATATTACCGCCGAGATGATAGGTTCGGTTACGTTAGGTTATATGTCGTTATTGATGTATATGAAGGTCCCACGGAGACGTAGAGGCCAACTCGCCAGGTATGTTGTCAAATATTACCGCCGAGATGATAGGTTGGGTTAGGTTGCGTTATATTACGTTATTGATGTATATGAGGGTTACACGGAGACGTAGAGGCCAACTCGCCAGGAATGATGTCAAATATTACCGCAGAGATGTTAGGTTGGGTTAGGTTAGGTTATATTACGTTATTGATGTATATAAAGGTCCCACGGAGACGCAGAGCCCAACAAGCCAGGAATGTGGTCAAATATTACCGCCGAGATGATAGGTTGGTTTAGGATAGGTTATATTTCGTTATTGAAGTATATAAAGGTCCCACGGAGACGTAGAGGCCAACTCGCCAGGAATGTTGTCAAATATTACCGCCGAGATGATAGGTTGGGTTAGGTTAGGTTATATTACGTTAGTGATGTATATGAAGGTCAAACGGAGACGTAGAAGCCAACTCGCCACGAATGTTGTCAAATATTACCGGCGAAATGTTAGGTTGGGTTAGGTTACGTTATATTACGTTATTGATGTATATGAGGGTTACACGGAGACGTAGAGGCCAACTCGCCAGGAATGAGGTCAAATATTACCGCAGAGGTGTTAGGTTGGGTTAGGTTAGGTTATATTACGTTATTGATGTATATAAAGGTCCCAAGGAGACGCAGAGCCCAACAAGCCAGGAATGTGGTCAAATATTACCGCCGAGATGTTACATTGGGTTAGGTTAGCTTATATGATATTATTTATGTATATAAAGGTCCCACGGAGACGTAGAGGCCAACTCGCCAGGAATGTTGTGAAATATTACCGGCGAGATGTTAGGTTGGGTTAGGTTACGTTATATTACGTTATTAATGTATATGAGGGTTACACGGAGACGAAGAGGCCAACTCGCAAGGAATGTTGTCAAATATTACCGCCGACATGTTAGGTTGGGTTAGCTTTGGTTATATTACGTTATTGATGTATATAAAGGTCACACGGATACGGAGAAGCCACCTCGCCAGGAATGTTGTCAAATATTACCGCCGAGATGATAGGTTCGGTTACGTTAGGTTATATGTCGTTATTGATGTATATGAAGGTCCCACGGAGACGTAGAGGCCAACTCGCCAGGTATGTTGTCAAATATTACCGCCGAGATGATAGGTTGGGTTAGGTTGCGTTATATTACGTTATTGATGTATATGAGGGTTGCACGGAGACGTAGAGGCCAACTCGCCAGGAATGATGTCAAATATTACCGCAGAGATGTTAGGTTGGGTTAGGTTAGGTTATATTACGTTATTGATCTATATAAAGGTACCAAGGAGACGCAGAGCCCAACAAGCCAGGAATGTGGTCAAATATTACCGCTGAGATGTTACATTGGGTTAGGCTAGCTTATATTATGTTATTTATGTATATAAAGGTCCCACGGAGACGTAGAGGCCAACTCGCCAGGAATGTGGTCAAATATTACCGCCGAGATGATAGGTTGGGTTAGGTTAGTTTAAGTTACGTTATTGATGTATATGAACGTCAAACGGAGACGTAGAGGCCAACTCGCCAGGAATGTTGTCCAATATTACGGCCGAGATGATAGGTTGGGTTAGGATAGGTTATATTATGTTATGGATGTATATAAAGGTCCCACGGAGACGCAGAGCCCAACAAGCCAGGGATGTTGCCAAATATTACCGCCGAGATGGTAGGTTGGGTTAGGATAGGTTATATTTCGTTATTGAAGTATATAAAGGTCCCACGGAGACGTAGAGGCCAACTCGCCAGGAATGTGGTCAAATATTACCGCCGAGATGATTGGTTGGTTTAGGTTAGGTTACATTTCGTTACTGATGTATACGAAGGTTCCACGGAGACGTAGAGGCCATCTCGCCAGGAATGTTGTCAAATATTACCGCCGAGATGATATGTTGGGTTAGGATAGGTAATATTTCGTTATTGAAGTATATAAAGTTCCCACGGAGACGTAGAGGCCAACTCGCCACGAATGTTGTCAAATATTACCGCCGAGATGATAGGTTCGGTTAGGTTAGGTTATATGCCGTTATTGATGTATATGAAGGCCCCACGGAGACGGAGAAGCCAACTCGCCAGGAATGTTGTCAAAGATTACCGCCGAGATGATAGGTTGGGTTAGGTTAGTTTATATTACGTTATTGATGTATATAAAGGTCCCACGGAGACGTAGACGCCAACTCGCCAGGAATGTTGTCAAATATTACCGGCGAGATGTTAGGTTGGGTTAGGTTACGTTATATTACGTTATTGATGTATATGAGGGTTACACGGAGACGAAGAGGCCAACTCGCAAGGAATGTTGTCAAATATTACCGCAGAGATGTTAGGTTGGGTTAGGTTAGGTTATATTACGTTATTGATGTATATAAAGGTCCCAAGGAGACGCAGAGCCCAACAAGCCAGGAATGTGGTCAAATATCACCGCCGAGATGTTACATTGGGTTAGGTTAGCTTATATTATATTATTTATGTATATAAAGGTCCCACGGAGACGTAGATGCCAACTCGCCAGGAATGTTGTGAAATATTACCGGCGAGATGTTAGGTTGGGTTAGGTTACGTTATATTACGTTATTAATGTATATGAGGGTTACACGGAGACGAAGAGGCCAACTCGCAAGGAATGTTGTCAAATATTACCGCCGACATGTTAGGTTGGGTTAGCTTTGGTTATATTACGTTATTGATGTATATAAAGGTCACACGGATACGGAGAAGCCACCTCGCCAGGAATGTTGTCAAATATTACCGCCGAGATGATAGGTTCGGTTACGTTAGGTTATATGTCGTTATTGATGTATATGAAGGTCCCACGGAGACGTAGAGGCCAACTCGCCAGGTATGTTGTCAAATATTACCGCAGAGATGTTAGGTTGGGTTAGGTTAGGTTATATTACGTTATTGATGTATATAAAGGTCCCAAGGAGACGCAGAGCCCAACAAGCCAGGAATGTGGTCAAATATTACCGCTGAGATGTTACATTGGGTTAGGCTAGCTTATAGTATGTTATTTATGTATATAAAGGTCCCACGGAGACGTAGAGGCCAACTCGCCAGGAATGTGGTCAAATATTACCGCCGAGATGATAGGTTGGGTTAGGTTAGTTTAAGTTACGTTATTGATGTATATGAACGTCAAACGGAGACGTAGAGGCCACCTCGCCAGGAATGTTGTCAAATATTACCGCCGAGATGATAGGTTCGGTTACGTTAGGTTATATGTCGTTATTGATGTATATGAAGGTCCCACGGAGACGTAGAGGCCAACTCGCCAGGTATGTTGTCAAATATTACCGCCGAGATGATAGGTTGGGTTAGGTTGCGTTATATTAAGTTATTGATGTATATGAGGGTTACACGGAGACGTAGAGGCCAACTCGCCAGGAATGATGTCAAATATTACCGCAGAGATGTTAGGTTGGGTTAGGTTAGGTTATATTACGTTATTGATGTATATAAAGGTCCCAAGGAGACGCAGAGCCCAACAAGCCAGGAATGTGGTCAAATATTACCGCCGAGATGTTACATTGGGTTAGGTTAGCTTATATTATATTATTTATGTATATAAAGGTCCCACGGAGACGTAGAGGCCAACTCGCCAGGAATGTTGTGAAATATTACCGGCGAGATGTTAGGTTGGGTTAGGTTACGTTATATTACGTTATTAATGTATATGAACGTCAAACGTAGACGTAGAGGCCAACTCGCCAGGAATGTTGTCCAATATTACGGCCGAGATGATAGGTTGGGTTAGGATAGGTTATATTATGTTATTGATGTATATAAAGGTCCCACGGAGACGCAGAGCCCAACAAGCCAGGGATGTTGCCAAATATTATCGCCGAGATGATAGGTTGGGTTAGGATAGGTTATATTTCGTTATTGAAGTATATAAAGGTCCCACGGAGACGTAGAGGCCAACTCCCCAGGAATGTTGTGAAATATTACCGGCGAGATGTTAGGTTGGGTTAGGTTAGGTTATATTACGTTAGTGATGTATATAAAGGTCCCACGGAGACGTAGAGGCCAACTCGCCAGGAATGTTGTCAAATATTACCGCCGAGATGATAGGTTGGGTAAGGTTACGTTATATTACGTTATTGATGTATATGAGGGTTACACGGAGACGTAGAGGCCAACTCGCCAGGAATGACGTCAAATATTACCGCAGAGATGTTAGGTTGGGTTAGGTTAGGTTATATTACGTTATTGATGTATATAAAGGTCCCAAGGAGACGCAGAGCCCAACAAGCAAGGAATGTGGTCAAATATTACCGCCGAGATGTTACATTGGGTTAGGTTAGCTTATATGATATTATTTATGTATATAAAGGTCCCACGGAGACGTAGAGGCCAACTCGCCAGGAATGTTGTGAAATATTACCGGCGAGATGTTAGGTTGGGTTAGGTTACGTTATATTACGTTATTAATGTATATGAGGGTTACACGGAGACGAAGAGGCCAACTCGCAAGGAATGTTGTCAAATATTACCGCCGACATGTTAGGTTGGCTTAGCTTTGGTTATATTACGTTATTGATGTATGTAAAGGTCACACTGATACGGAGAAGCCACCTCGCCAGGAATGTTGTCAAATATTACCGCCGGGATGATAGGTTCGGTTACGTTAGGTTATATGTTGTTATTGATGTATATGAAGGTCCCACGGAGACGTAGAGGCCAACTCGCCAGGTATGTTGTCAAATATTACCGCCGAGATGATAGGTTGGATTAGGTTGCGTTATATTACGTTATTGATGTATATGAGGGTTACACGGAGACGTAGAGGCCAATTCGCCAGGAATGATGTCAAATATTACCGCAGAGATGTTAGGTTGGGTTAGGTTAGGTTATATTACGTTATTGATCTATATAAAGGTCCCAAGGAGACGCAGAGCCCAACAAGCCAGGAATGTGGTCAAATATTACCGCTGAGATGTTACATTGGGTTAGGCTAGCTTATATTATGTTATTTATGTATATAAAGGTCCCACGGAGACGTAGAGGCCAACTCGCCGGGAATGTGGTCAAATATTACCGCCGAGATGATAGGTTGGGTTAGGTTAGTTTAAGTTACGTTATTGATGTATATGAACGTCAAACGGAGACGTAGAGGCCAACTCGCCAGGAATGTTGTCCAATATTACGGCCGAGATGATAGGTTGGGTTAGGATAGGTTATATTTCGTTATTGAAGTATATAAAGGTCCCACGGAGACGTAGAGGCCAACTCGCCAGGAATGTGGTCAAATATTACCGCCGAGATGATTGGTTGGTTTAGGTTAGGTTACATTTCGTTACTGATGTATACGAAGGTTCCACGGAGACGTAGAGGCCATCTCGCCAGGAATGTTGTCAAATATTACCGCCGAGATGATATGTTGGGTTAGGATAGGTAATATTTCGTTATTGAAGTATATAAAGTTCCCACGGAGACGTAGAGGCCAACTCGCCACGAATGTTGTCAAATATTACCGCCGAGATGATAGGTTCGGTTAGGTTAGGTTATATGCCGTTATTGATGTATATGAAGGCCCTACGGAGACGGAGAAGCCAACTCGCCAGGAATGTTGTCAAAGATTACCGCCGAGATGATAGGTTGGGTTAGGTTAGTTTATATTACGTTATTGATGTATATAAAGGTCCCACGGAGACGTAGACGCCAACTCGCCAGGAATGTTGTCAAATATTACCGGCGAGATGTTAGGTTGGGTTAGGTTACGTTATATTACGTTATTGATGTATATGAGGGTTACACGGAGACGAAGAGGCCAACTCGCAAGGAATGTTGTCAAATATTACCGCAGAGATGTTAGGTTGGGTTAGGTTAGGTTATATTACGTTATTGATGTATATAAAGGTCCCAAGGAGACGCAGAGCCCAAGAAGCCAGGAATGTGGTCAAATATTAACGCCGAGATGTTAGGTTGGGTTAGGTTTGTTTATGTAAGGTTATTGATGTATATAAAGGTCCCACCGGGACGTAGAAGCCAGCTCGCAAGGAATGTTGTCAAATATTACCGCTGAGATGTTAGGTTGGGTTAGCTTTGGTTATGTTACGTTATTGATGTATATAAAGGTCCCACGGATACGCAGAAGCCACCTCGCCAGGAATGTTGTCAAATATTACCGCAGAGATGATAGGTTGGTTTAGGTTAGGTTATATTACGTTAGTGATGTATATGAAGGTCAAACGGAGACGTAGAGGCCAACTCGCCACGAATGTTGTAAAATATTACCGCCGAGATGATAGGTTGGGTTAGGTTAGGTTATATTACGTTAGTGATGTATATAAAGGTCCCACGGAGACTTAGATGCCAACTCGCCAGGGATGTTGTCAAATATTACCGCCGAGATGATAGGTTGGGTTAGGTTAGGTTATATTACGTTATTGATGTATACGAAGGTTCCACGGAGACGTAGAGGCCATCTCGCCAGGAATGTTGTCAAATATTACCGCCGAGATGATAGGTTGGGTTAGGTTAGGTTATATTACGTTATTGATGTATATAAAGGTCCCAAGGAGACGCAGAGCCCAACAAGCCAGGAATGTGGTCAAATATCACCGCCGAGATGTTACATTGGGTTAGGTTAGCTTATATTATATTATTTATGTATATAAAGGTCCCACGGAGACGTAGAGGCCAACTCGCCAGGAATGTTGTGAAATATTACCGGCGAGATGTTAGGTTGGGTTAGGTTACGTTATATTACGTTATTAATGTATATGAGGGTCACACGGAGACGAAGAGGCCAACTCGCAAGGAATGTTGTCAAATATTACCGCCGACATGTTAGGTTGGGTTAGCTTTGGTTATATTACGTTATTGATGTATATAAAGGTCACACGGATACGGAGAAGCCACCTCGCCAGGAATGTTGTCAAATATTACCGCCGAGATGATAGGTTCGGTTACGTTAGGTTATATGTCGTTATTGATGTATATGAAGGTCCCACGGAGACGTAGAGGCCAACTCGCCAGGTATGTTGTCAAATATTACCGCAGAGATGTTAGGTTGGGTTAGGTTAGGTTATATTACGTTATTGATGTATATAAAGGTCCCAAGGAGACGCAGAGCCCAACAAGCCAGGAATGTGGTCAAATATTACCGCTGAGATGTTACATTGGGTTAGGCTAGCTTATATTATGTTATTTATGTATATAAAGGTCCCACGGAGACGTAGAGGCCAACTCGCCAGGAATGTGGTCAAATATTACCGCCGAGATGATAGGTTGGGTTAGGTTAGTTTAAGTTACGTTATTGATGTATATGAACGTCAAACGGAGACGTAGAGGCCAACTCGCCAGGAATGTTGTCCAATATTACGGCCGAGATGATAGGTTGGGTTAGGATAGGTTATATTATGTTATTGATGTATATAAAGGTCCCACGGAGACGCAGAGCCCAACAAGCCAGGGATGTTGCCAAATATTACCGCCGAGATGATAGGTTGGGTTAGGATAGGTTGTATTTCGTTATTGAAGTATATAAAGGTCCCACGGAGACGTAGAGGCCAACTCCCCAGGAATGTTGTGAAATATTACCGGCGAGATGTTAGGTTGGGTTAGGTTAGGTTATATTACGTTAGTGATGTATATGAAGGTCAAACGGAGACATAGAAGCCAACTCGCCACGAATGTTGTCAAATATTACCGGCGAAATGTTAGGTTGGGTTAGGTTACGTTATATTACGTTATTGATGTATATGAGGGTTACACGGAGACGTAGAGGCCAACTCGCCAGGAATGACGTCAAATATTACCGCAGAGATGTTAGGTTGGGTTAGGTTAGGTTATATTACGTTATTGATGTATATAAAGGTCCCAAGGAGACGCAGAGCCCAAAAAGCCAGGAATGTGGTCAAATATTACCGCCGAGATGTTACATTGGGTTAGGTTAGCTTATATGATATTATTTATGTATATAAAGGTCCCACGGAGACGTAGAGGCCAACTCGCCAGGAATGTTGTCAAATATTACCGCCGACATGTTAGGTTGGGTTAGCTTTGGTTATATTACGTTATTGATGTATATAAAGGTCACACTGATACGGAGAAGCCAACTCGCCAGAAATGATGTCAAATATTACCGCAGAGATGATAGGTTGGGTTAGGTTAGGTTATATTACGTTATTGATGTATATAAAGGTCCCAAGGAGACGCAGAGACCAACAAGCCAGGAATGTGGTCAAATATTACCGCTGAGATGTTACATTGGGTTAGGCTAGCTTATATTATGTTATTTATGTATATAAAGGTCCCACGGAGACGTAGAGGCCAACTCGCCAGGAATGTTGTCCAATATTACGGCCGAGATGATAGGTTGGGTTAGGATAGGTTATATTATGTTATTGATGTATATAAAGGTCCCACGGAGACCTAGATGCCAACTCGTCAGGGATGTTGCCAAATATTACCGCCGAGATGACAGGTTGGGTTAGGTTAGGTTATATTACGTTATTGATGTATATAAAGGTCCCACGGAGACGGAGAAGCCAACTCCCCAGGAATGTTGTGAAATATTACCGGCGAGATGTTAGGTTGGGTTAGGTTACGTTATATTACGTTATTAATGTATATGAGGGTTACACGGAGACGAAGAGGCCAACTCGCCAGGAATGTTGTCAAATATTACCGCCGAGATGATTGGTTAGTTTAGGTTAGGTTACATTTCGTTACTGATGTATACGAAGGTTCCACGGAGACGTAGAGGCCATCTCGCCAGGAATGTTGTCAAATATTAGCGCCGAGATGATATGTTGGGTTAGGATAGGTTATATTTCGTTATTGAAGTATATAAAGGTCCCACGGAGACGTAGAGGACAACTCGCCAGGAATGTTGTCAAATATTACCGCCGAGATGTTAGGTTGGGTTAGGTTAGGTTATATTACGTTAGTGATGTATATAAAGGTCCCACGGAGACTTAGATGCCAACTCGCCAGGGATGTTGTCAAATATTACCGCCGAGATGATAGGTTGGGTTAGGTTAGTTTATATTACGTTATTGATGTATATAAAGGTCCCACGGAGACGTAGACGCCAACTCGCCAGTAATGTTGTCAAATATTACCGCCGAGATGATAGGTTGGGTTAGGTTAGGTTATATGTCGTTATTGATGTATATGAAGGTCCCACGGAGACGTAGAGGCCAATTCGCCAGGTATGTTGTCAAATATTACCGCCGATATGATAGGTTGGGTTAGGTTGTGTTATATTACGTTATTGATGTATATGAGGGTTACACGGAGACGTAGAGGCCAACTCGCCAGGAATGATGTCAAATATTACCGCCGAGATGATAGGTTGGGTTAGGTTAGGTTATATTACGTTAGTGATGTATATGAAGGTCAAACGGAGACGTAGAAGCCAACTCGCCACGAATGTTGTCAAATATTACCGGCGAGATGTTAGGTTGGGATAGGTTACGTTATATTACGTTATTGATGTATATGAGGGTTACACGGAGACGAAGAGGCCAACTCGCAAGGAATGTTGTCAAATATTACCGCAGAGATGTTAGGTTGGGTTAGGTTAGGTTATATTACGTTATTGATGTATATAAAGGTCCCAATGAGACGCAGAGCCCAACAAGCCAGGAATGTGGTCAAATATTAACGCCGAGATGTTAGGTTGGGTTAGGTTTGTTTATGTAAGGTTATTGATGTATATAAAGGTCCCACGGATACGGAGAAGCCACCTCGCCAGGAATGTTGTCAAATATTACCGCCGAGATGATAGGTTGGTTTAGGTTAGGTTATATTACGTTAGTGATGTATATGAAGGTCAAACGGAGACGTAGAGGCCAACTCGCCACGCATGTTGTAAAATATTACCGCCGAGATGATAGGTTGGGTTAGGTTAGGTTATATTACGTTAGTGATGTATATGAAGGTCCCACGGAGACGTAGACGCCAACTCGCCAGGAATGTTGTCAAATATTACCGCCGAGATGATAGGTTGGGTTAGGTTAGGTTATATTACGTTAGTGATGTATATGAAGGTCAAACGGAGACGTAGAGGCCAACTCGCCACGAATGTTGTCAAATATTACCGGCGAGATGTTAGGTTGGGTTAGCTTTGGTTATATTACGTTATTGATGTATACAAAGGTCCCACGGAGACGTAGAGGCCAACAAGCCAGGAATGTGTTCAAATATTAACGCCGAGAGGTTAGGTTGGGTTAGGTTTGTTTATATTACGTTATTGATGTATATAATGGTCCCACCGGGACGTAGAAGCCAGCTCGCAAGGAATGTTGTCAAATATTACCGCTGAGATGTTAGGTTGGTTTAGGATAGGTTATATTTCGTTATTGAAGTATATAAAGGTCCCACGGAGACGTAGAGGCCAACTCGCCAGGAATGTTGTCAAATATTACCGCCGAGATGATAGGTTGGGTTAGGTTAGGTTATATTACGTTATTGATGTATATAAAGGTTCCACGGAGACGGAGAAGCCAACTCGCCAGGAATTTTGTCAAATATTACCGCCGAGATGATAGGTTGGGTTAGGTTGCGTTATATTACTTTATTGATGTATATGAGGGTTACACGGAGACGTAGGGGCCAACTCGCCAGGAATGACGTCAAATATTACCGCAGAGATGTTAGGTTGGGTTAGGTTAGGTTATATTACGTTATTGATGTATATAAAGGTCCCAAGGAGACGCAGAGCCCAACAAGCCAGGAATGTGGTCAAATATTACCGCTGAGATGTTACATTGGGTTAGGCTAGCTTATATTATGTTATTTATGTATATAAAGGTCCCACGGAGACGTAGAGGCCAACTCGCCAGGAATGCGGTCAAATATTACCGCCGAGATGATAGGTTGGGTTAGGTTAGTTTAAGTTACGTTATTGATGTATATGAACGTCAAACGGAGACGTAGAGGCCAACTCGCCAGGAATGTTGTCCAATATTACGGCCGAGATGATAGGTTGGGTTAGGATAGGTTATATTATGTTATTGATGTATATAAAGGTCCCACGGAGACCTAGATGCCAACTCGCCAGGGATGTTGCCAAATATTACCGCCGAGATGATAGGTTGGGTTAGGTTAGGTTATATTACGTTATTGATGTATATAAAGGTCCCACGGAGACGGAGAAGCCAACTCCCCAGGAATGTTGTGAAATATTACCGGCGAGATGTTAGGTTGGGTTAGGTTACGTTATATTACGTTATTAATGTATATGAGGGTTACACGGAGACGAAGAGGCCAACTCGCAAGGAATGTTGTCAAATATTACCGCCGACATGTTAGGTTGGGTTAGCTTTGGTTATATTACGTTATTGATGTATATAAAGGTCACACGGATACGGAGAAGCCACCTCGCCAGGAATGTTGTCAAATATTACCGCCGAGATGATAGGTTGGGTTAGGTTAGTTTATATTACGTTATTGATGTATATAAAGGTCCCACGGAGACGTAGACGCCAACTCGCCAGGAATGTTGTCAAATATTACCGGCGAGATGTTAGGTTGGGTTAGGTTACGTTATATTACGTTATTGATGTATATGAGGGTTACACGGAGACGAAGAGGCCAACTCGCAAGGAATGTTGTCAAATATTACCGCAGAGATGTTAGGTTGGGTTAGGTTAGGTTATATTACGTTATTGATGTATATAAAGGTCCCAAGGAGACGCAGAGCCCAACAAGCCAGGAATGTGGTCAAATATTAACGCCGAGATGTTAGGTTGGGTTAGGTTTGTTTATGTAAGGTTATTGATGTATATAAAGGTCCCACCGGGACGTAGAAGCCAGCTCGCAAGGAATGTTGTCAAATATTACCGCTGAGATGTTAGGTTGGGTTAGCTTTGGTTATGTTACGTTATTGATGTATATAAAGGTCCCACGGATACGCAGAAGCCACCTCGCCAGGAATGTTGTCAAATATTACCGCAGAGATGATAGGTTGGTTTAGGTTAGGTTATATTACGTTAGTGATGTATATGAAGGTCAAACGGAAACGTAGAGGCCAACTCGCCACGAATGTTGTAAAATATTACCGCCGAGATGATAGGTTGGGTTAGGTTAGGTTATATTACGTTAGTGATGTATATAAAGGTCCCACGGAGACTTAGATGCCAACTCGCCAGGGATGTTGTCAAATATTACCGCCGAGATGATAGGTTGGGTTAGGTTAGGTTATATTACGTTATTGATGTATACGAAGGTTCCACGGAGACGTAGAGGCCATCTCGCCAGGAATGTTGTCAAATATTACCGCCGAGATGATAGGTTGGGTTAGGTTAGGTTATATTACGTTATTGATGTATATAAAGGTCCCAAGGAGACGCAGAGCCCAACAAGCCAGGAATGTGGTCAAATATCACCGCCGAGATGTTACATTGGGTTAGGTTAGCTTATATTATATTATTTATGTATATAAAGGTCCCACGGAGACGTAGAGGCCAACTCGCCAGGAATGTTGTGAAATATTACCGGCGAGATGTTAGGTTGGGTTAGGTTACGTTATATTACGTTATTAATGTATATGAGGGTTACACGGAGACGAAGAGGCCAACTCGCAAGGAATGTTGTCAAATATTACCGCCGACATGTTAGGTTGGGTTAGCTTTGGTTATATTACGTTATTGATGTATATAAAGGTCACACGGATACGGAGAAGCCACCTCGCCAGGAATGTTGTCAAATATTACCGCCGAGATGATAGGTTCGGTTACGTTAGGTTATATGTCGTTATTGATGTATATGAAGGTCCCACGGAGACGTAGAGGCCAACTCGCCAGGTATGTTGTCAAATATTACCGCCGAGATGATAGGTTGGGTTAGGTTGCGTTATATTACGTTATTGATGTATATGAGGGTTACACGGAGACGTAGAGGCCAACTCGCCAGGAATGATGTCAAATATTACCGCAGAGATGTTAGGTTGGGTTAGGTTAGGTTATATTACGTTATTGATGTATATAAAGGTCCCAAGGAGACGCAGAGCCCAAAAAGCCAGGAATGTGGTCAAATATTACCGCCGAGATGTTACATTGGGTTAGGTTAGCTTATATGATATTATTTATGTATATAAAGGTCCCACGGAGACGTAGAGGCCAACTCGCCAGGAATGTTGTCAAATATTACCGCCGACATGTTAGGTTGGGTTAGCTTTGGTTATATTACGTTATTGATGTATATAAAGGTCCCAAGGAGACGCAGGGACCAACAAGCCAGGAATGTGGTCAAATATTACCGCTGAGATGTTACATTGGGTTAGGCTAGCTTATATTATGTTATTTATGTATATAAAGGTCCCACGGAGACGTAGAGGCCAACTCGCCAGGAATGTTGTCCAATATTACGGCCGAGATGATAGGTTGGGTTAGGATAGGTTATATTATGTTATTGATGTATATAAAGGTCCCACGGAGACCTAGATGCCAACTCGCCAGGGATGTTGCCAAATATTACCGCCGGGATGACAGGTTGGGTTAGGTTAGGTTATATTACGTTATTGATGTATATAAAGGTCCCACGGAGACGGAGAAGCCAACTCCCCAGGAATGTTGTGAAATATTACCGGCGAGATGTTAGGTTGGGTTAGGTTACGTTATATTACGTTATTAATGTATATGAGGGTTACACGGAGACGAAGAGGCCAACTCGCCAGGAATGTTGTCAAATATTACCGCCGAGATGATTGGTTAGTTTAGGTTAGGTTACATTTCGTTACTGATGTATACGAAGGTTCCACGGAGACGTAGAGGCCATCTCGCCAGGAATGTTGTCAAATATTAGCGCCGAGATGATATGTTGGGTTAGGATAGGTTATATTTCGTTATTGAAGTATATAAAGGTCCCACGGAGACGTAGAGGACAACTCGCCAGGAATGTTGTCAAATATTACCGCCGAGATGTTAGGTTGGGTTAGGTTAGGTTATATTACGTTAGTGATGTATATAAAGGTCCCACGGAGACTTAGATGCCAACTCGCCAGGGATGTTGTCAAATATTACCGCCGAGATGATAGGTTGGGTTAGGTTAGGTTATAGTACGTTATTGATGTATATAAAGGTCCCACGGAGACGGGGAAGCCAACTCCCCAGGAATGTTGTCAAATATTACCGCCGAGATGATAGGTTGGGTTAGGTTAGTTTATATTACGTTATTGATGTATATAAAGGTCCCACGGAGACGTAGACGCCAACTCGCCAGTAATGTTGTCAAATATTACCGCCGAGATGATAGGTTGGGTTAGGTTAGGTTATATGTCGTTATTGATGTATATGAAGGTCCCACGGAGACGTAGAGGCCAATTCGCCAGGTATGTTGTTAAATATTACCGCCGATATGATAGGTTGGGTTAGGTTGTGTTATATTACGTTATTGATGTATATGAGGGTTACACGGAGACGTAGAGGCCAACTCGCCAGGAATGATGTCAAATATTACCGCCGAGATGATAGGTTGGGTTAGGTTAGGTTATATTACGTTAGTGATGTATATGAAGGTCAAACGGAGACGTAGAAGCCAACTCGCCACGAATGTTGTCAAATATTACCGGCGAGATGTTAGGTTGGGTTAGGTTACGTTATATTACGTTATTGATGTATATGAGGGTTACACGGAGACGAAGAGGCCAACTCGCAAGGAATGTTGTCAAATATTACCGCAGAGATGTTAGGTTGGGTTAGGTTAGGTTATATTACGTTATTGATGTATATAAAGGTCCCAATGAGACGCAGAGCCCAACAAGCCAGGAATGTGGTCAAATATTAACGCCGAGATGTTAGGTTGGGTTAGGTTTGTTTATGTAAGGTTATTGATGTATATAAAGGTCCCACGGATACGGAGAAGCCACCTCGCCAGGAATGTTGTCAAATATTACCGCCGAGATGATAGGTTGGTTTAGGTTAGGTTATATTACGTTAGTGATGTATATGAAGGTCAAACGGAGACGTAGAGGCCAACTCGCCACGCATGTTGTAAAATATTACCGCCGAGATGATAGGTTGGGTTAGGTTAGGTTATATTACGTTAGTGATGTATATGAAGGTCCCACGGAGACGTAGACGCCAACTCGCCAGGAATGTTGTCAAATATTACCGCCGAGATGATAGGTTGGGTTAGGTTAGGTTATATTACGTTAGTGATGTATATGAAGGTCAAACGGAGACGTAGAGGCCAACTCGCCACGAATGCTGTCAAATATTACCGGCGAGATGTTAGGTTGGGTTAGCTTTGGTTATATTACGTTATTGATGTATACAAAGGTCCCACGGAGACGTAGAGGCCAACAAGCCAGGAATGTGTTCAAATATTAACGCCGAGAGGTTAGGTTGGGTTAGGTTTGTTTATATTACGTTATTGATGTATATAATGGTCCCACCGGGACGTAGAAGCCAGCTCGCAAGGAATGTTGTCAAATATTACCGCTGAGATGTTAGGTTGGTTTAGGATAGGTTATATTTCGTTATTGAAGTATATAAAGGTCCCACGGAGACGTAGAGGCCAACTCGCCAGGAATGTTGTCAAATATTACCGCCGAGATGATAGGTTGGGTTAGGTTAGGTTATATTACGTTAGTGATGTATATGAAGGTCAAACGGAGACGTAGAAGCCAACTCGCCACGAATGTTGTCAAATATTACCGGCGAAATGTTAGGTTGGGTTAGGTTACGTTATATTACGTTATTGATGTATATGAGGGTTACACGGAGACGAAGAGGCCAACTCGCAAGGAATGTTATCAAATATTACCGCCGACCTGTTAGGTTTGGTTAGCTTTGGTTATATTACGTTATTGATGTATATAAAGGTTCCACGGAGACGGAGAAGCCAACTCGCCAGGAATTTTGTCAAATATTACCGCCGAGATGATAGGTTGGGTTAGGTTGCGTTATATTACTTTATTGATGTATATGAGGGTTACACGGAGACGTAGGGGCCAACTCGCCAGGAATGACGTCAAATATTACCGCAGAGATGTTAGGTTGGGTTAGGTTAGGTTATATTACGTTATTGATGTATATAAAGGTCCCAAGGAGACGCAGAGCCCAACAAGCCAGGAATGTGGTCAAATATTACCGCTGAGATGTTACATTGGGTTAGGCTAGCTTATATTATGTTATTTATGTATATAAAGGTCCCACGGAGACGTAGAGGCCAACTCGCCAGGAATGCGGTCAAATATTACCGCCGAGATGATAGGTTGGGTTAGGTTAGTTTAAGTTACGTTATTGATGTATATGAACGTCAAACGGAGACGTAGAGGCCAACTCGCCAGGAATGTTGTCCAATATTACGGCCGAGATGATAGGTTGGGTTAGGATAGGTTATATTATGTTATTGATGTATATAAAGGTCCCACGGAGACCTAGATGCCAACTCGCCAGGGATGTTGCCAAATATTACCGCCGAGATGATAGGTTGGGTTAGGTTAGGTTATATTACGTTATTGATGTATATAAAGGTCCCACGGAGACGGAGAAGCCAACTCCCCAGGAATGTTGTGAAATATTACCGGCGAGATGTTAGGTTGGGTTAGGTTACGTTATATTACGTTATTAATGTATATGAGGGTTACACGGAGACGAAGAGGCCAACTCGCAAGGAATGTTGTCAAATATTACCGCCGACATGTTAGGTTGGGTTAGCTTTGGTTATATTACGTTATTGATGTATATAAAGGTCACACGGATACGGAGAAGCCACCTCGCCAGGAATGTTGTCAAATATTACCGCCGAGATGATAGGTTGGGTTAGGTTAGTTTATATTACGTTATTGATGTATATAAAGGTCCCACGGAGACGTAGACGCCAACTCGCCAGGAATGTTGTCAAATATTACCGGCGAGATGTTAGGTTGGGTTAGGTTACGTTATATTACGTTATTGATGTATATGAGGGTTACACGGAGACGAAGAGGCCAACTCGCAAGGAATGTTGTCAAATATTACCGCAGAGATGTTAGGTTGGGTTAGGTTAGGTTATATTACGTTATTGATGTATATAAAGGTCCCAAGGAGACGCAGAGCCCAACAAGCCAGGAATGTGGTCAAATATTAACGCCGAGATGTTAGGTTGGGTTAGGTTTGTTTATGTAAGGTTATTGATGTATATAAAGGTCCCACCGGGACGTAGAAGCCAGCTCGCAAGGAATGTTGTCAAATATTACCGCTGAGATGTTAGGTTGGGTTAGCTTTGGTTATGTTACGTTATTGATGTATATAAAGGTCCCACGGATACGCAGAAGCCACCTCGCCAGGAATGTTGTCAAATATTACCGCAGAGATGATAGGTTGGTTTAGGTTAGGTTATATTACGTTAGTGATGTATATGAAGGTCAAACGGAGACGTAGAGGCCAACTCGCCACGAATGTTGTAAAATATTACCGGCGAAATGTTAGGTTGGGTTAGGTTACGTTATATTACGTTATTGATGTATATGAGGGTTACACGGAGACGAAGAGGCCAACTCGCAAGGAATGTTATCAAATATTACCGCCGAGATGATAGGTTGGGTTAGGTTAGGTTATATTACGTTATTGATGTATATAAAGGTCCCAAGGAGACGCAGAGCCCAACAAGCCAGGAATGTGGTCAAATATCACCGCCGAGATGTTACATTGGGTTAGGTTAGCTTATATTATATTATTTATGTATATAAAGGTCCCACGGAGACGTAGAGGCCAACTCGCCAGGAATGTTGTGAAATATTACCGGCGAGATGTTAGGTTGGGTTAGGTTACGTTATATTACGTTATTAATGTATATGAGAGTTACACGGAGACGAAGAGGCCAACTCGCAAGGAATGTTGTCAAATATTACCGCCGACATGTTAGGTTGGGTTAGCTTTGGTTATATTACGTTATTGATGTATATAAAGGTCACACGGAGACGCAGAGCCCAACAAGCCAGGGATGTTGCCAAATATTACCGCCGAGATGATAGGTTGGGTTAGGATAGGTTATATTTCGTTATTGAAGTATATAAAGGTCCCACGGAGACGTAGAGGCCAACTCCCCAGGAATGTTGTGAAATATTACCGGCGAGATGTTAGGTTGGGTTAGGTTAGGTTATATTACGTTAGTGATGTATATGAAGGTCAAACGGAGACATAGAAGCCAACTCGCCACGAATGTTGTCAAATATTACCGGCGAAATGTTAGGTTGGGTTAGGTTACGTTATATTACGTTATTGATGTATATGAGGGTTACACGGAGACGTAGAGGCCAACTCGCCAGGAATGACGTCAAATATTACCGCAGAGATGTTAGGTTGGGTTAGGTTAGGTTATATTACGTTATTGATGTATATAAAGGTCCCAAGGAGACGCAGAGCCCAAAAAGCCAGGAATGTGGTCAAATATTACCGCCGAGATGTTACATTGGGTTAGGTTAGCTTATATGATATTATTTATGTATATAAAGGTCCCATGGAGACGTAGAGGCCAACTCGCCAGGAATGTTGTCAAATATTACCGCCGACATGTTAGGTTGGGTTAGCTTTGGTTATATTACGTTATTGATGTATATAAAGGTCACACTGATACGGAGAAGCCAACTCGCCAGAAATGATGTCAAATATTACCGCAGAGATGTTAGGTTGGGTTAGGTTAGGTTATATTACGTTATTGATGTATATAAAGGTCCCAAGGAGACGCAGAGACCAACAAGCCAGGAATGTGGTCAAATATTACCGCTGAGATGTTACATTGGGTTAGGCTAGCTTATATTATGTTATTTATGTATATAAAGGTCCCACGGAGACGTAGAGGCCAACTCGCCAGGAATGTTGTCCAATATTACGGCCGAGATGATAGGTTGGGTTAGGATAGGTTATATTATGTTATTGATGTATATAAAGGTCCCACGGAGACCTAGATGCCAACTCGCCAGGGATGTTGCCAAATATTACCGCCGGGATGACAGGTTGGGTTAGGTTAGGTTATATTACGTTATTGATGTATATAAAGGTCCCACGGAGACGGAGAAGCCAACTCCCCAGGAATGTTGTGAAATATTACCGGCGAGATGTTAGGTTGGGTTAGGTTACGTTATATTACGTTATTAATGTATATGAGGGTTACACGGAGACGAAGAGGCCAACTCGCCAGGAATGTTGTCAAATATTACCGCCGAGATGATTGGTTAGTTTAGGTTAGGTTACATTTCGTTACTGATGTATACGAAGGTTCCACGGAGACGTAGAGGCCATCTCGCCAGGAATGTTGTCAAATATTAGCGCCGAGATGATATGTTGGGTTAGGATAGGTTATATTTCGTTATTGAAGTATATAAAGGTCCCACGGAGACGTAGAGGACAACTCGCCAGGAATGTTGTCAAATATTACCGCCGAGATGTTAGGTTGGGTTAGGTTAGGTTATATTACGTTAGTGATGTATATAAAGGTCCCACGGAGACTTAGATGCCAACTCGCCAGGGATGTTGTCAAATATTACCGCCGAGATGATAGGTTGGGTTAGGTTAGGTTATAGTACGTTATTGATGTATATAAAGGTCCCACGGAGACGGGGAAGCCAACTCCCCAGGAATGTTGTCAAATATTACCGCCGAGATGATAGGTTGGGTTAGGTTAGTTTATATTACGTTATTGATGTATATAAAGGTCCCACGGAGACGTAGACGCCAACTCGCCAGTAATGTTGTCAAATATTACCGCCGAGATGATAGGTTGGGTTAGGTTAGGTTATATGTCGTTATTGATGTATATGAAGGTCCCACGGAGACGTAGAGGCCAATTCGCCAGGTATGTTGTTAAATATTACCGCCGATATGATAGGTTGGGTTAGGTTGTGTTATATTACGTTATTGATGTATATGAGGGTTACACGGAGACGTAGAGGCCAACTCGCCAGGAATGATGTCAAATATTACCGCCGAGATGATAGGTTGGGTTAGGTTAGGTTATATTACGTTAGTGATGTATATAAAGGTCCCAAGGAGACGCAGAGCCCAACAAGCCAGGAATGTGGTCAAATATTACCGCTGAGATGTTACATTGGGTTAGGCTAGCTTATATTATGTTATTTATGTATATAAAGGTCCCACGGAGACGTAGAGGCCAACTCGCCAGGAATGCGGTCAAATATTACCGCCGAGATGATAGGTTGGGTTAGGTTAGTTTAAGTTACGTTATTGATGTATATGAACGTCAAACGGAGACGTAGAGGCCAACTCGCCAGGAATGTTGTCCAATATTACGGCCGAGATGATAGGTTGGGTTAGGATAGGTTATATTATGTTATTGATGTATATAAAGGTCCCACGGAGACCTAGATGCCAACTCGCCAGGGATGTTGCCAAATATTACCGCCGAGATGATAGGTTGGGTTAGGTTAGGTTATATTACGTTATTGATGTATATAAAGGTCCCACGGAGACGGAGAAGCCAACTCCCCAGGAATGTTGTGAAATATTACCGGCGAGATGTTAGGTTGGGTTAGGTTACGTTATATTACGTTATTAATGTATATGAGGGTTACACGGAGACGAAGAGGCCAACTCGCAAGGAATGTTGTCAAATATTACCGCCGACATGTTAGGTTGGGTTAGCTTTGGTTATATTACGTTATTGATGTATATAAAGGTCACACGGATACGGAGAAGCCACCTCGCCAGGAATGTTGTCAAATATTACCGCCGAGATGATAGGTTGGGTTAGGTTAGTTTATATTACGTTATTGATGTATATAAAGGTCCCACGGAGACGTAGACGCCAACTCGCCAGGAATGTTGTCAAATATTACCGGCGAGATGTTAGGTTGGGTTAGGTTACGTTATATTACGTTATTGATGTATATGAGGGTTACACGGAGACGAAGAGGCCAACTCGCAAGGAATGTTGTCAAATATTACCGCAGAGATGTTAGGTTGGGTTAGGTTAGGTTATATTACGTTATTGATGTATATAAAGGTCCCAAGGAGACGCAGAGCCCAACAAGCCAGGAATGTGGTCAAATATTAACGCCGAGATGTTAGGTTGGGTTAGGTTTGTTTATGTAAGGTTATTGATGTATATAAAGGTCCCACCGGGACGTAGAAGCCAGCTCGCAAGGAATGTTGTCAAATATTACCGCTGAGATGTTAGGTTGGGTTAGCTTTGGTTATGTTACGTTATTGATGTATATAAAGGTCCCACGGATACGCAGAAGCCACCTCGCCAGGAATGTTGTCAAATATTACCGCAGAGATGATAGGTTGGTTTAGGTTAGGTTATATTACGTTAGTGATGTATATGAAGGTCAAACGGAGACGTAGAGGCCAACTCGCCACGAATGTTGTAAAATATTACCGGCGAAATGTTAGGTTGGGTTAGGTTACGTTATATTACGTTATTGATGTATATGAGGGTTACACGGAGACGAAGAGGCCAACTCGCAAGGAATGTTATCAAATATTACCGCCGAGATGATAGGTTGGGTTAGGTTAGGTTATATTACGTTATTGATGTATATAAAGGTCCCAAGGAGACGCAGAGCCCAACAAGCCAGGAATGTGGTCAAATATCACCGCCGAGATGTTACATTGGGTTAGGTTAGCTTATATTATATTATTTATGTATATAAAGGTCCCACGGAGACGTAGAGGCCAACTCGCCAGGAATGTTGTGAAATATTACCGGCGAGATGTTAGGTTGGGTTAGGTTACGTTATATTACGTTATTAATGTATATGAGAGTTACACGGAGACGAAGAGGCCAACTCGCAAGGAATGTTGTCAAATATTACCGCCGACATGTTAGGTTGGGTTAGCTTTGGTTATATTACGTTATTGATGTATATAAAGGTCACACGGAGACGCAGAGCCCAACAAGCCAGGGATGTTGCCAAATATTACCGCCGAGATGATAGGTTGGGTTAGGATAGGTTATATTTCGTTATTGAAGTATATAAAGGTCCCACGGAGACGTAGAGGCCAACTCCCCAGGAATGTTGTGAAATATTACCGGCGAGATGTTAGGTTGGGTTAGGTTAGGTTATATTACGTTAGTGATGTATATGAAGGTCAAACGGAGACATAGAAGCCAACTCGCCACGAATGTTGTCAAATATTACCGGCGAAATGTTAGGTTGGGTTAGGTTACGTTATATTACGTTATTGATGTATATGAGGGTTACACGGAGACGTAGAGGCCAACTCGCCAGGAATGACGTCAAATATTACCGCAGAGATGTTAGGTTGGGTTAGGTTAGGTTATATTACGTTATTGATGTATATAAAGGTCCCAAGGAGACGCAGAGCCCAAAAAGCCAGGAATGTGGTCAAATATTACCGCCGAGATGTTACATTGGGTTAGGTTAGCTTATATGATATTATTTATGTATATAAAGGTCCCATGGAGACGTAGAGGCCAACTCGCCAGGAATGTTGTCAAATATTACCGCCGACATGTTAGGTTGGGTTAGCTTTGGTTATATTACGTTATTGATGTATATAAAGGTCACACTGATACGGAGAAGCCAACTCGCCAGAAATGATGTCAAATATTACCGCAGAGATGTTAGGTTGGGTTAGGTTAGGTTATATTACGTTATTGATGTATATAAAGGTCCCAAGGAGACGCAGAGACCAACAAGCCAGGAATGTGGTCAAATATTACCGCTGAGATGTTACATTGGGTTAGGCTAGCTTATATTATGTTATTTATGTATATAAAGGTCCCACGGAGACGTAGAGGCCAACTCGCCAGGAATGTTGTCCAATATTACGGCCGAGATGATAGGTTGAGTTAGGATAGGTTATATTATGTTATTGATGTATATAAAGGTCCCACGGAGACCTAGATGCCAACTCGCCAGGGATGTTGCCAAATATTACCGCCGAGATGACAGGTTGGGTTAGGTTAGGTTATATTACGTTATTGATGTATATAAAGGTCCCACGGAGACGGAGAAGCCAACTCCCCAGGAATGTTGTGAAATATTACCGGCGAGATGTTAGGTTGGGTTAGGTTACGTTATATTACGTTATTAATGTATATGAGGGTTACACGGAGACGAAGAGGCCAACTCGCCAGGAATGTTGTCAAATATTACCGCCGAGATGATTGGTTAGTTTAGGTTAGGTTACATTTCGTTACTGATGTATACGAAGGTTCCACGGAGACGTAGAGGCCATCTCGCCAGGAATGTTGTCAAATATTAGCGCCGAGATGATATGTTGGGTTAGGATAGGTTATATTTCGTTATTGAAGTATATAAAGGTCCCACGGAGACGTAGAGGACAACTCGCCAGGAATGTTGTCAAATATTACCGCCGAGATGTTAGGTTGGGTTAGGTTAGGTTATATTACGTTAGTGATGTATATAAAGGTCCCACGGAGACTTAGATGCCAACTCGCCAGGGATGTTGTCAAATATTACCGCCGAGATGATAGGTTGGGTTAGGTTAGGTTATATTACGTTATTGATGTATATAAAGGTCCCACGGAGACGGGGAAGCCAACTCCCCAGGAATGTTGTCAAATATTACCGCCGAGATGATAGGTTGGGTTAGGTTAGTTTATATTACGTTATTGATGTATATAAAGGTCCCACGGAGACGTAGACGCCAACTCGCCAGTAATGTTGTCAAATATTACCGCCGAGATGATAGGTTGGGTTAGGTTAGGTTATATGTCGTTATTGATGTATATGAAGGTCCCACGGAGACGTAGAGGCCAATTCGCCAGGTATGTTGTCAAATATTACCGCCGATATGATAGGTTGGGTTAGGTTGTGTTATATTACGTTATTGATGTATATGAGGGTTACACGGAGACGTAGAGGCCAACTCGCCAGGAATGATGTCAAATATTACCGCCGAGATGATAGGTTGGGTTAGGTTAGGTTATATTACGTTAGTGATGTATATGAAGGTCAAACGGAGACGTAGAAGCCAACTCGCCACGAATGTTGTCAAATATTACCGGCGAGATGTTAGGTTGGGTTAGGTTACGTTATATTACGTTATTGATGTATATGAGGGTTACACGGAGACGAAGAGGCCAACTCGCAAGGAATGTTGTCAAATATTACCGCAGAGATGTTAGGTTGGGTTAGGTTAGGTTATATTACGTTATTGATGTATATAAAGGTCCCAATGAGACGCAGAGCCCAACAAGCCAGGAATGTGGTCAAATATTAACGCCGAGATGTTAGGTTGGGTTAGGTTTGTTTATGTAAGGTTATTGATGTATATAAAGGTCCCACGGATACGGAGAAGCCACCTCGCCAGGAATGTTGTCAAATATTACCGCCGAGATGATAGGTTGGTTTAGGTTAGGTTATATTACGTTAGTGATGTATATGAAGGTCAAACGGAGACGTAGAGACCAACTCGCCACGCATGTTGTAAAATATTACGGCCGAGATGATAGGTTGGGTTAGGTTAGGTTATATTACGTTAGTGATGTATATGAAGGTCCCACGGAGACGTAGACGCCAACTCGCCAGGAATGTTGTCAAATATTACCGCCGAGATGATAGGTTGGGTTAGGTTAGGTTATATTACGTTAGTGATGTATATGAAGGTCAAACGGAGACGTAGAGGCCAACTCGCCACGAATGTTGTCAAATATTACCGGCGAGATGTTAGGTTGGGTTAGCTTTGGTTATATTACGTTATTGATGTATACAAAGGTCCCACGGAGACGTAGAGGCCATCAAGCCAGGAATGTGTTCAAATATTAACGCCGAGAGGTTAGGTTGGGTTAGGTTTGTTTATATTACGTTATTGATGTATACAATGGTCCCACCGGGACGTAGAAGCCAGCTCGCAAGGAATGTTGTCAAATATTACCGCTGAGATGTTAGGTTGGGTTAGGTTAGGTTATATTACGTTAGTGATGTATATGAAGGTCAAACGGAGACGTAGAGGCCAACTCGCCACGAATGTTGTCAAATATTACCGCCGAGATGATAGGTTGGGTTAGGTTAGGTTATATTACGTTAGTGATGTATATGAAGGTGAAACGGAGACGTAGAAGCCAACTCGCCACGAATGTTGTCAAATATTACCGGCGAAATGTTAGGTTGGGTTAGGTTACGTTATATTACGTTATTGATGTATATGAGGGTTACACGGAGACGAAGAGGCCAACTCGCAAGGAATGTTATCAAATATTACCGCCGACCTGTTAGGTTGGGTTAGCTTTGGTTATATTACGTTATTGATGTATATAAATGTTCCACGGAGACGGAGAAGCCAACTCGCCAGGAATTTTGTCAAATATTACCGCCGAGATGATAGGTTGGGTTAGGTTGCGTTATATTACTTTATTGATGTATATGAGGGTTACACGGAGACGTAGGGGCCAACTCGCCAGGAATGACGTCAAATATTACCGCAGAGATGTTAGGTTGGGTTAGGTTATGTTATATTACGTTATTGATGTATATAAAGGTCCCAAGGAGACGCAGAGCCCAACAAGCCAGGAATGTGGTCAAATATTACCGCCGAGATGTTACATTGGGTTAGGTTAGCTTATATTATGTTATTTATGTATATAAAGGTCCCACGGAGACGTAGAGGCCAACTCGCCAGGAATGTTGTGAAATATTACCGGCGAGATGTTAGGTTGGGTTAGGTTACGTTATATTACGTTGTTAATGTATATGAGGGTTACACGGGGACGAAGAGGCCAACTCGCAAGGAATGTTGTCAAATATTACCGCCGACATGTTAGGTTGGGTTAGCTTTGGTTATATTACGTTATTGATGTATATGAACGTTAAACGGAGACGTAGAGGCCAACTCGCCAGGAATGTTGTCCAATATTACGGCCGAGATGATAGGTTGGGTTAGGATAGGTTATATTATGTTATTGATGTATATAAAGGTCCCACGGAGACCTAGATGCCAACTCGCCAGGGATGTTGTCAAATATTACCGCCGAGATGATAGGTTGGGTTAGGTTAGGTTATATTACGTTAGTGATGTATATGAAGGTCAAACGGAGACGTAGAGGCCAACTCGCCACGAATGTTGTCAAATATTACAGCCGAGATGATAGGTTCGGTTAGGTTAGGTTATATGTTGTTGTTGATGTATATGAAGGTCCCACGGAGACGTAGAGGCCAACTCGCCAGGTATGTTGTCAAATATTACCGGCGAGATGATAGGTTGGGTTAGGTTGCGTTATATTACGTTATTGATGTATATGAGGGTTACACGGAGACGTAGATGCCAACTCGCCAGGAATGATGTCAAATATTACCGCAGAAATGTTAGGTTGGGTTAGGATAGGTTATGTTACGTTATTGATGTATATAAAGGTCCCACGGAGACGGGGAAGCCAACTCCCCAGGAATGTTGTGAAATATTACCGGCGAGATGTTAGGTTGGGTTAGGTTACGTTATATTACGTTATTGATGTATATGAGGGTTACACGGAGACGTAGAGGCCAACTCGCCAGGAATGTTGGCGAATATTACCGACGAGATGATAGGTTGTGTTAGGTTAGTTTATATTACGTTATTGATGTATATAATGGTCCCACGGAGACGTAGACGCCAACTCGCCAGGAATGTTGTCAAATATTACCGCCGAGATGATAGGTTGGGTTAGGTTAGGTTATATTACGTTAGTGATGTATATGAAGGTCAAACGGAGACGTAGAAGCCAACTCGCCACGAATGTTGTCAAATATTACCGGCGAGATGTTAGGTTGGGTTAGGTTACGTTATATAACGTTATTGATGTATATGAGGGTTACACGGAGACGAAGAGGCCAACTCGCAAGGAATGTTGTCAAATATTACCGCCGACATGTTAGGTTGGGTTAGCTTTGGTTATATTACGTTATTGATGTATATAAAGGTTCCACGGAGACGGAGAAGCCAACTCGCCAGGAATGTTGTCAAATATTACCGCCGAGATGATAGGTTGGGTTAGGTTGCGTTATATTACGTTATTGATGTATATGAGGGTTACACGGAGACGTAGAGGCCAACTCGCCAGGAATGATGTCAAATATTACCGCAGAGATTTTAGGTTGGGTTAGGTTAGGTTATATTACGTTATTGATGTATATAAAGGTCCCAAGGAGACGCAGAGCCCTACAAGCCAGGAATGTGGTCAAATATTACCGCCGAGATGATAGGTTGGGTTAGGTTAGGTTATATGTCGTTATTGATGTATATGAAGGTCAAACGTAGACGTAGAGGCCGACTCGCCACGAATGTTGTCAAATATTACCGCCGAGATGATAGGTTCGGTTACGTTAGGTTATATGTCGTTATTGATGTATATGAAGGTCCCACGGAGACGTAGAGGCCAACTCGCCAGGTATGTTGTCAAATATTACCGCAGAGATGTTAGGTTGGGTTAGGTTAGGTTATATTACATTATTGATGTATATAAAGGTCCCACGGAGACGTAGAGTCCAACTCGCCAGGAATGTGGTCAAATATTACCGCCGAGATGATAGGTTGGGTTAGGTTAGTTTAAGTTACGTTATTGATGTATATGAACGTCAAACGGAGACGTAGAGGCCAACTCGCCAGGAATGTTGTCCAATATTACGGCCGAGATGATAGGTTGGGTTAGGTTGTGTTATATTACGTTATTGATGTATATGAGGGTTACACGGAGACGTAGAGGCCAAATCGCCAGGAATGATGTCAAATATTACCGCAGAGATGTTATGTTGGGTTAGGTTAGGTTATATTACGTTATTGATGTATATGAGGGTTACACGGAGACGTAGAGGCCAACTCGCCAGGAATGATGTCAAATATTACCGCAGAGATGTTAGGTTGGGTTAGGTTAGGTTATATTACGTTATTGATGTATACAAAGGTCCCACGGAGACGTAGAGGCCAACAAGCCAGGAATGTGTTCAAATATTAACGCCGAGAGGTTAGGTTGGGTTAGGTTTGTCTATATTACGTTATTGATGTATATAATGGTCCCACCGGGACGTAGAAGCCAGCTCGCAAGGAATGTTGTCAAATATTACCGCTGAGATGTTAGGTTGGTTTAGGTTAGGTTATATTACGTTAGGGATGTATATGAAGGTCAAACGGAGACGTAGAGGCCAACTCGCCACGAATGTTGTCAAATATTACAGCCGAGATGATAGGTTCGGTTAGGTTAGGTTATATGTTGTTGTTGATGTATATGAAGGTCCCACGGAGACGTAGAGGCCAACTCGCCAGGTATGTTGTCAAATATTACCGGCGAGATGATAGGTTGGGTTAGGTTGCGTTATATTACGTTATTGATGTATATGAGGGTTACACGGAGACGTAGATGCCAACTCGCCAGGAATGATGTCAAATATTACCGCAGAAATGTTAGGTTGGGTTAGGATAGGTTATATTACGTTATTGATGTATATAAAGGTCCCACGGAGACGGGGAAGCCAACTCCCCAGGAATGTTGTGAAATATTACCGGCGAGATGTTAGGTTGGGTTAGGTCACCTTATATTACGTTATTGATGTATATGAGGGTTACACGGAGACGTAGAGGCCAACTCGCCAGGAATGTTGGCAAATATTACCGACGAGATGATAGGTTGTGTTAGGTTAGTTTATATTACGTTATTGATGTATATAAAGGTCCCACGGAGACGTAGACGCCAACTCGCCAGGAATGTTGTCAAATATTACCGCCGAGATGATAGGTTGGGTTAGGTTAGGTTATATTACGTTAGTGATGTATATGAAGGTCAAACGGAGACGTAGAAGCCAACTCGCCACGAATGTTGTCAAATATTACCGGCGAGATGTTAGGTTGGGTTAGGTTACGTTATATAACGTTATTGATGTATATGAGGGTTACACGGAGACGAAGAGGCCAACTCGCAAGGAATGTTGTCAAATATTACCGCCGACATGTTAGGTGGGGTTAGCTTTGGTTATATTACGTTATTGATGTATATAAAGGTTCCACGGAGACGGAGAAGCCAACTCGCCAGGAATGTTGTCAAATATTACCGCCGAGATGATAGGTTGGGTTAGGTTGCGTTATATTACGTTATTGATGTATATGAGGGTTACACGGAGACGTAGAGGCCAACTCGCCAGGAATGATGTCAAATATTACCGCAGAGATGTTAGGTTGGGTTAGGTTAGGTTATATTACGTTATTGATGTATATAAAGGTCCCAAGGAGACGCAGAGCCCTACAAGCCAGGAATGTGGTCAAATATTACCGCCGAGATTATAGGTTGGGTTAGGTTAGGTTATATGTCGTTATTGATGTATATGAAGGTCAAACGTAGACGTAGAGGCCGACTCGCCACGAATGTTGTCAAATATTACCGCCGAGATGATAGGTTCGGTTACGTTAGGTTATATGTCGTTATTGATGTATATGAAGGTCCCACGGAGACGTAGAGGCCAACTCGCCAGGTATGTTGTCAAATATTACCGCAGAGATGTTAGGTTGGGTTAGGTTAGGTTATATTACGTTATTGATGTATATAAAGGTCCCAAGGAGACGCAGAGCCCAACAAGCCAGGAATGTGGTCAAATATTACCGCTGAGATGTTACATTGGGTTAGGATAGGTTATATTATGTTATTGATGTATATAAAGGTCCCACGGAGAACTAGATGCCAACTCGCCAGGGATGTTGCCAAATATTACCGCCGAGATGATAGGTTGGGTTAGGTTAGGTTATATTACGTTATTGATGTATATAAAGGTCCCACGGGGACGGAGAAGCCAACTCCCCAGGAATATTGTGAAATATTACCGGCGAGATGTTAGGTTGGGTTAGGTTACGTTATATTACGTTATTAATGTATATGAGGGTTACACGGAGACGAAGAGGCCAACTCGCCAGGAATGTTGTCAAATATTACCGCCGAGATGATTGGTTGGTTTAGGTTAGGTTACATTTCGTTACTGATGTATACGATGGTTCCACGGAGACGTAGAGACCATCTCGCCAGGAATGTTGTCAAATATTACCGCCGAGATGATAGGTTGGGTTAGGATAGGTTATATTTCGTTATTGAAGTATATAAAGGTCCCACGGAGACGTAGAGGCCAACTCGCCACGAATGTTGTCAAATATTACCGCCGAGATGATAGGTTCGGTTAGGTTAGGTTATATGTCGTTATTGATGTATATGAAGGCCCCACGGAGACGGAGAAGCCAACTCGCCAGGAATGTTGTCAAATATTACCGCCGAGATGATAGGTTGGGTTAGGTTAGTTTATATTACGTTATTGATGTATATAAAGGTCCCACGGAGACGTAGACGCCAACTCGCCAGGAATGTTGTCAAATATAACCGCCGAGATGTTAGGTTGGGTTAGGTTAGTTTATATTACGTTAGTGATGTATATAAAGGTCCCACGGAGACCTAGATGCCAACTCGCCAGGGATGTTGTCAAATATTACCGCCGAGATGATTGGTTGGGTTAGGTTAGGTTATATTACGTTAGTGATGTATCTGAAGGTCAAACTCAGACGTAGAGGCCAACTCGCCACGAATGTTGTCAAATATTACCGGCGAGATGTTAGGTTGGGTTAGGTTACGTTATATTACGTTATTGATGTATATGAACGTCAAACGGAGACGTAGAGGCCGACTCGCCACGAATGTTGTCAAATATTACCGCCGAGATGATAGGTTCGGTTACGTTAGGTTATATGTCGTTATTGATGTATATGAAGGTCCCACGGAGACGTAGAGGCCAACTCGCCAGGCATGTTGTCAAATATTACCGCAGAGATGTTAGGTTGGGTTAGGTTAGGTTATATTACGTTATTGATGTATATAAAGGTCCCAAGGAGACGCAGAGCCCAACAAGCCAGGAATGTGGTCAAATATTACCGCTGAGATGTTACATTGGGTTAGGCTAGCTTATATTATGTTATTTATGTATATAAAGGTCCCACGGAGACGTAGAGGCCAACTCGCCAGGAATGTGGTCAAATATTACCGCCGAGATGATACGTTGGGTTAGGTTAGTTTAAGTTACGTTATTGATGTATATGAACGTCAAACGGAGACGTAGAGGCCAACTCGCCAGTAATGTTGTCCAATATTACGGCCTAGATGATAGGTTGGGTTAGGATAGGTTATATTATGTTATTGATGTATACAAAGGTCCCACGGAGAACTAGATGCCAACTCGCCAGGGATGATGCCAAATATTACCGCCGAGATGATAGGTTGGGTTAGGTTAGGTTATATTACGTTATTGATGTATATAAAGGTCCCACGGAGACGGAGAAGCCAACTCCCCAGGAATATTGTGAAATATTACCGGCGAGATGTTAGGTTGGGTTAGGTTACGTTATATTACGTTATTGATGTATATGAGGGTTACGCGGAGACGTAGAGGCCAACTCGCCAGGAATGATGTCAAATATTACCGCAGAGATGTTATGTTGGGTTAGGTTAGGTTATATTACGTTATTGATGTATATGAGGGTTACACGGAGACGTAGAGGCCAACTCGCCAGGAATGATGTCAAATATTACCGCAGAGATGTTAGATTGGGTTAGGTTACGTTATATTACGTTATTGATGTATACAAAGGTCAAACGGAGGCGTAGAGGCCAACTCGCCACGAATGTTGTCAAATATTACCGCCGAGATGATAGGTGGGGTTAGGTTAGGTTAAATTACGTTATTGATGAATATGAACGTCAAACGGAGACGTAGAGGCCAACTCGCCAGGAATGTTGTCCAATATTATGGCCGAGATGATAGGTTGGGTTAGGTTAGGTTATATTATGTTATTGATGTATACAAAGATCCCATGGAGACGTAGAGGCCAACAAGCCAGGAATGTGGTCAAATATTACCGCCGAGATGATAGGTTGGATTAGGTTAGGTTATATTACGTTATTGATGTATATAAAGGTCCCACGGAGACGGAGAAGCCAACTCGCCAGGAATGTTGTCAAATATTACCGCCGAGATGATAGGTTGGATTAGGTTAGTTTATATTACGTTATTGATGTATATAAAGGTCCCACGGAGACGTAGACGCCAACTCGCCAGCAATGTTGTCAAATATTACCGCCGAGATGTTAGGTTGGGTTAGGTTAGGTTATATTACGTTAGTGATGTATATGAAGGTCAAACGGAGACGTAGAGGCCAACTCGCCACGAATGTGTCAAATATTACCGCCGATATGATAGGTTGGGTTAGGTTAGGTTAAATTTCGTTATTGATGTATATGAACGTCAAACGGAGACGTAGAGGCCAACTCGCCAGGAAGGTTGTCCAATATTACGGCAGAGATGATAGGTAGGGTTAGGTTAGGTTATATTATGTTATTGATGTATATAAAGGTCCCACGGAGACGTAGAGGCCAACTCGCCAGGTATGTTGTCAAATATTACCGCCGATATGATAGGTTGGGTTAGGTTGTGTTATATTACGTTATTGATGTATATGAGGGTTACACGGAGACGTAGAGGCCAAGTCGCCAGGAATGGTGTCAAATATTACCGCAGAGATGTTATGTTGGGTTAGGTTAGGTTATATTACGTTATTAATGTATATAAAGGTCTCACGGAGACGTAGATTCCAACAAGCCAGGAATGTGGTCAAATATTACCGCAGAGATGTTAGGTTAGGTTAGGTTTGTTTATATTACGTTATTGATGCATATAAAGGTCCCACGGAGACGGAGAAGCCAATTCGGCAGGAATGTTGTCAAATATTACCGCCGAGATGATAGGTTGGGTTAGGTTAGGTTATATTACGTTAGTGATGTATATGAAGGTCAAACGGAGACGTAGAGGCCAACTCGCCACGAATGTTGTCAAATATTACCGGCGAGATGTTAGGTTGGGTTAGGTTACGTTATATTACGTTATTGATGTATATGAGGGTTACACGGAAACGAAGATGCCAACACGCAAGGAATGTTGTCAAATAATACCGCCGACATGTTAGGTTGGGTTAGCTTTGGTTATATTACGTTATTGATGTATATAAAGGTCCCACGGAGACGGAGAAGCCAACTACCCAGGAATGTTATGCAATATTACCGGCGAGATGTTACGTTGGGTTAGGTTACGTTATATTACGTTATTGATGTATATGAGGGTTACACGGAGACGTAGAGGCCAACTCGCCAGAAATGATGTCACATATTACCGCAGAGATGTTAGGTTGGGTTAGGTTAGGTTATATTACGTTATTGATGTATATAAAGGTCCCACGGAGACGTAGACGCCAACTCGCCAGGAATGTTGTCAAATATTACCGCCGAGATGTTAGGTTGGATTAGGTTAGGTTATATTACGTTATTGATGTATATAAAGGTCCCACGGAGACGGAAGAGCCAACTACCCAGGAATGTTATGAAATATTACCGGCGAGATGTTACGTTGGGTTAGGTTACGTTATATTACGTTATTGATGTATATGAACGTCAAACGGAGACGTAGAGGCCAACTCGCCAGAAATGATGTCAAATATTACCGCAGAGATGTTAGGTTGGGTTAGGTTAGGTTATATTACGTTATTGATGTATATAAAGGTCCCACGGAGACGTAGACGCCAACACGCCAGGAATGTTGTCAAATATTACCGCCGAGATGATAGGTTGGGTTAGGTTAGGTTATATTATGTTATTGATGTATATAAAGGTCCCACGGAGACGTAGAGGCCAACTCGCCAGGGATGTTGTCAAATATTACCACCGAGATGATAGGTTGGGTTACGTTAGGTTATATTACGTTATTGATGTTTTAAAGGTCCCACGGAGACGTAGATACCAACAAGCCAGGAATGTGGTCAAATATTACCGCAGAGATGTTAGGTTGGGTTAGGTTTGTTTATATTACGTTATTGATGCATATAAAGGTCCCACGGAGACGGAGAAGCCAATTCGGCAGGAATGTTGTCAAATATTACCGCCGAGATGATAGGTTGGGTTAGGTTAGGTTATATTACGTTAGTGATGTATATGAAGGTCAAACGGAGACGTAGAGGCCAACTCGCCACGAATGTTGTCAAATATTACCGGCGAGATGTTAGGTTGGGTTAGGTTACGTTATATTACGTTATTGATGTATATGAGGGTTACACGGAAACGAAGATGCCAACACGCAAGGAATGTTGTCAAATAATACCGCCGACATGTTAGGTTGGGTTAGCTTTGGTTATATTACGTTATTGATGTATATAAAGGTCCCACGGAGACGGAGAAGCCAACTACCCAGGAATGTTATGCAATATTACCGGCGAGATGTTACGTTGGGTTAGGTTACGTTATATTACGTTATTGATGTATATGAGGGTTACACGGAGACGTAGAGGCCAACTCGCCAGAAATGATGTCACATATTACCGCAGAGATGTTAGGTTGGGTTAGGTTAGGTTATATTACGTTATTGATGTATATAAAGGTCCCACGGAGACGTAGACGCCAACTCGCCAGGAATGTTGTCAAATATTACCGCCGAGATGTTAGGTTGGATTAGGTTAGGTTATATTACGTTATTGATGTATATAAAGGTCCCACGGAGACGGAGGAGCCAACTACCCAGGAATGTTATGAAATATTACCGGCGAGATGTTACGTTGGGTTAGGTTACGTTATATTACGTTATTGATGTATATGAACGTCAAACGGAGACGTAGAGGCCAACTCGCCAGAAATGATGTCAAATATTACCGCAGAGATGTTAGGTTGGGTTAGGTTAGGTTATATTACGTTATTGATGTATATAAAGGTCCCACGGAGACGTAGACGCCAACTCGCCAGGAATGTTGTCAAATATTACCGCCGAGATGTTAGGTTGGATTAGGTTAGGTTATATTACGTTAGTGATGTATATGAAGGTCAAACGGAGGCGTAGAGGCCAACTCGCCACGAATGTTGTCAAATATTACCGCCGAGATGATAGGTGGGGTTAGGTTAGGTTAAATTACGTTATTGATGTATAGGAACGTCAAACGGAGACGTAGAGGCCAACTCGCCAGGAATGTTGTCCAATATTACGGCCGAGATGATAGGTTGGGTTAGGTTAGGTTATATTATGTTATTGATGTATACAAAGATCCCACGGAGACGTAGAGGCCAACAAGCCAGGAATGTGGTCAAATATTACCGCCGAGATGATAGGTTGGGTTAGGTTAGGTTATATTACGTTATTGATGTATATAAAGGTCCCACGGAGACGGAGAACCCAACTCGCCAGGAATGTTGTCAAATATTACCGCCGAGATGATAGGTTGGGTTAGGTTGGTTTATATTACGTTATTGATGTATATAAAGGTCCCACGGAGACGTAGACGCCAACTCGCCAGGAATGTTGTCAAATATTACCGCCGAGATGTTAGGTTGGGTTAGGTTAGGTTATATTACGTTAGTGATGTATATGAAGGTCAAACGGAGACGTAGAGGCCAACTCGCCACGAATGTGTCAAATATTACCGCCGATATGATAGGTTGGGTTAGGTTAGGTTAAATTACGTTATTGATGTATATGAACGTCAAACGGAGACGTAGAAGCCAGCTCGCCAGGAATGTTCTCAAATATTACCGCCGAGATGATAGGTTGGGTTAGGTTACGTTATATTACGTTATTGATGTATATGAAGGTCAAACGGAGACGTAGAGGCCAACTCGCCACGAATGTTGTCAAATATTACCGCCGAGATGATAGGTAGGGTTAGGTTAGGTTATATTACGTTAGTGATGTATATGAAGGTCAAACGGGGACGTAGAGGCCAACTCGCCACGAATGTTGTCAAATATTACCGCCGAGATGATAGGTTGGGTTAGGTTAGGTTAAATTACGTTCTTGATGTATATGAACGTCAAACGGAGACGTAGTGGTCAACTCGCCAGGAATGTTGTCCAATATTACGGCCGAGATGATAGGTTGGGTTAGGTTAGGTTATATTACGTTAGTGATGTATATGAAGGTCAAACGGAGACGTAGAGGCCAACTCGCCACGAATGTTGTCAAATATTACCGCCGATATGATAGGTTGGGTTAGGTTATGTTAAATTACGTTATTGATGTATATGAACGTCAAACGGAGACGTACAGGCCAACTCGCCAGGAATGTTGACCAATATTACGGCCGAGATGATAGGTTGGGTTAGGTTAGTTTATATTACGTTAGTGATGTATATGAAGGTCAAACGGAGACGTAGAGGCCAACTCGCCACGAATGTTGTCAAATATTACAGCCGAGATGATAGGTTCGGTTAGGTTAGGTTATATGTTGTTATTGATGTATATGAAGGTCCCACGGAGACGTAGAGGCCAACTCGCCAGGTATGTTGTCAAATATTACCGCCGAGACGATAGGTTGGGTTAGGTTGCGTTATATTACGTTATTGATGTATATGAGGGTTACACGGAGACGTAGAGGCCAACTCGCCAGGAATGATGTCAAATATTACCGCAGAGATGTTAGGTTGGGTTAGGTTAGGTTATATTACGTTATTGATGTATACAAAGGTCCCACGGAGACGGAGAAGCCAACTACCCAGGAATGTGGTCAAATATTAACACCGAGATGTTAGGTTGGGTTAGGTTTGTTTATATTACGTGATTGATGTATATAAAGGTCCCACCGGGACGTAGAAGCCAGCTGGCCAGGAATGTTCTCAAATATTACCGCCGAGATGATAGGTTGGGTTAGGTTACGTTATATTACGTTATTGATGTATATAAAGTTCCCACGGAGACGTAGACGCCAACTCGCCAGGAATGTTGCCAATATTACCGCCGAGATGTTAGGTTGGGTTAGGTTAGGTTATGTTACGTTAGTGATGTATATGAAGCTCAAACGGAGACGTAGAGGCCAACTCGCCACGAATGTTGTCAACTATTACCGCCGAGATGTTAGGTTGGGTTAGGTTAGGTTATATTACGTTAGTGATGTATATGAAGGTCAAACGGAGACGTAGAGGCCAACTCGCCACGAATGTGTCAAATATTACCGCCGATATGATAGGTTGGGTTAGGTTAGGTTAAATTACGTTATTGATGTATATGAACGTCAAACGGAGACGTAGAGGCCAACTCGCCAGGAATGTTGTCCAATATTACGGCAGAGATGATAGGTTGGGTTAGGTTAGGTTATATTATGTTATTGATGTATATAAAGGTCCCACGGAGAAGTAGAGGCCAACTCGCCAGGAATGTTGTCAAATATTATCGCCGAGATGTTAGGTTCTGTTAGGTTAGGTTATATTACGTTAGTGATGTATATGAAGCTCAAACGGAGACGTAGAGGCCAACTCGCCACGAATGTTGTCAAATATTACCGCCGAGATGATAGGTTGGGCTAGGTTAGGTTAAATTACGTTATTGATGTATATGAACGTCAAACGGTGACGTAGAGGCCAACTCGCCAGTAATGTTGTCCAATATTACGGCCGAGATGATAGGTTGGGTTAGGTTAGGTTATATTATGTTATTGATGTATATAAAGGTCCCACGGAGACGTAGAGGCCAACTCGTTAGGGATGTTTTCAAATATTACCGCCGAGATGATAGGTTCGGTTAGGTTAGGTTATATTACGTTATTGATGTATATAAAGGTCCCACGGAGACGGAGAAGCCAACTCGCCAGGAATGTTGTCAAATATTACCGCCGAGATGATAGGTTGGGTTAGGTTAGTTTATATTACGTTATTGATGTATATAAAGGTCCCACGGAGACGTAGACGCCAACTCGCCAGGAATGTTGTCAAATATTACCGCCGAGATGTTAGGTTGGGTTAGGTTAGGTTATGTTACGTTAGTGATGTATATGAAGGTCAAACGGAGACGTAGAGGCCAACTCGCCACGAATGTGTCAAATATTACCGCCGAGTTGATAGGTTGGGTTAGGTTAGGTTATATTACGTTATTGATGTATTAAAGGTCCCACGGCGACGTAGATTCCAACAAGCCAGGAATGTGGTCAAATATTACCGCAGAGATGTTAGGTTGGGTTAGGTTAGGTTATATTACGTTAGTGATGTATATGAAGGTCAAACGGAGACGTAGTGGCCAACTCGCCACGAATGTTGTCAAATATTACCGCCGAGATGATAGGTTGGGTTAGGTTAGGTTATATGTCGTTATTGATGTATATGAAGGTGCCACGGAGACGTAGAGGCCAACTCGCCAGGTATGTTGTCAAATATTACCGCCGATATGATAGGTTGGGTTAGGTTGTGTTATATTACGTTATTGATGTATATGAGGGTTACACGGAGACGTAGAGGCCAAGTCGCCAGGAATGGTGTCAAATATTACCGCAGAGATGTTATGTTGGGTTAGGTTAGGTTATATTACGTTATTAATGTATATAAAGGTCTCACGGAGACGTAGATTCCAACAAGCCAGGAATGTGGTCAAATATTACCGCAGAGATGTTAGGTTGGGTTAGGTTAGGTTATATTACGTTATTGATGTATACAAAGGTCCCACGGAGACGTAGAGGCCAACAAGCCAGGAATGTGGTCAAATATTAACGCCGAGATGTTAGGTTGGGTTAGGTTTGTTTATATTACGTTATTGATGTATATAAAGGTCCCACCGGGACGTAGAAGCCAGCTCGCAAGGAATGTTGTCAAATATTACCGCCGAGATGTTACCTTGGGTTAGGTTAGGTTATATTACGTTAGTGATGTATATGAAGGTCAAACGGAGACGTAGAGGCCAACTCGCCACGAATGTTGTCAAATATTATAGCCGAGATGATAGGTTCGGTTAGGTTAGGTTATATGTTGTTATTGATGTATATGAAGGACCCACGGAGACGTAGAGGCCAACTCGCCAGGAATGATGTCAAATATTACCGCAGAGATGTTAGGTTGGGTTAGGTTAGGTTATATTACGTTATTGATGTATATAAAGGTCCCAAGGAGACGCAGAGCCCAACTCGCCACGAGTGTGTCAAATATTACCGCCGATATGATAGGTTGGGTTAGGTTAGGTTAAATTACGTTATTGATGTATATGAACGTCAAACGGAGACGTAGTGGCCAACTCGCCAGGAATGTTGTCCAATATTGCGGCCGAGATGATAGGTTGGGTTAGGTTAGGTTATATTATGTTATTGATGTATATAAAGGTCCCACGGAGACGTAGAGGCCAACTCGCCACGAATGTGTCAAATATCACCGCCGATATGATAGGTTGGGTTAGGTTAGGTTAAATTACGTTATTGATGTATATGAACGTCAAACGGAGACGTAGAAGCCAGCTCGCAAGGAATGTTCTCAAATATTACCGCCGAGATGATAGGTTGGGTTAGGTTACGTTATATTACGTTATTGATGTATATGAAGGTCAAACGGAGACGTAGAGGCCAACTCGCCACGAATGTTGTCAAATATTACCGCCGAGATGATAGGTTGGGTTAGGTTAGGTTATATTACGTTAGTGATGTATATGAAGGTCAAACGGGGACGTAGAGGCCAACTCGCCACGAATGTTGTCAAATATTACCGCCGAGATGATAGGTTGGGTTAGGTTAGGTTAAATTACGTTATTGATGTATATGAGGGTTACACGGAAACGAAGATGCCAACACGCAAGGAATGTTGTCAAATAATACCGCCGACATGTTAGGTTGGGTTAGCTTTGGTTATATTACGTTATTGATGTATATAAAGGTCCCACGGAGACGGAGAAGCCAACTACCCAGGAATGTTATGCAATATTACCGGCGAGATGTTACGTTGGGTTAGGTTACGTTATATTACGTTATTGATGTATATGAGGGTTACACGGAGACGTAGAGGCCAACTCGCCAGAAATGATGTCACATATTACCGCAGAGATGTTAGGTTGGGTTAGGTTAGGTTATATTACGTTATTGATGTATATAAAGGTCCCACGGAGACGTAGACGCCAACTCGCCAGGAATGTTGTCAAATATTACCGCCGAGATGTTAGGTTGGATTAGGTTAGGTTATATTACGTTATTGATGTATATAAAGGTCCCACGGAGACGGAGGAGCCAACTACCCAGGAATGTTATGAAATATTACCGGCGAGATGTTACGTTGGGTTAGGTTACGTTATATTACGTTATTGATGTATATGAACGTCAAACGGAGACGTAGAGGCCAACTCGCCAGAAATGATGTCAAATATTACCGCAGAGATGTTAGGTTGGGTTAGGTTAGGTTATATTACGTTATTGATGTATATAAAGGTCCCACGGAGACGTAGACGCCAACTCGCCAGGAATGTTGTCAAATATTACCGCCGAGATGATAGGTTGGGTTAGGTTAGGTTATATTATGTTATTGATGTATATAAAGGTCCCACGGAGACGTAGAGGCCAACTCGCCAGGGATGTTGTCAAATATTACCACCGAGATGATAGGTTGGGTTACGTTAGGTTATATTACGTTATTGATGTTTTAAAGGTCCCACGGAGACGTAGATACCAACAAGCCAGGAATGTGGTCAAATATTACCGCAGAGATGTTAGGTTGGGTTAGGTTTGTTTATATTACGTTATTGATGCATATAAAGGTCCCACGGAGACGGAGAAGCCAATTCGGCAGGAATGTTGTCAAATATTACCGCCGAGATGATAGGTTGGGTTAGGTTAGGTTATATTACGTTAGTGATGTATATGAAGGTCAAACGGAGACGTAGAGGCCAACTCGCCACGAATGTTGTCAAATATTACCGGCGAGATGTTAGGTTGGGTTAGGTTACGTTATATTACGTTATTGATGTATATGAGGGTTACACGGAAACGAAGATGCCAACACGCAAGGAATGTTGTCAAATAATACCGCCGACATGTTAGGTTGGGTTAGCTTTGGTTATATTACGTTATTGATGTATATAAAGGTCCCACGGAGACGGAGAAGCCAACTACCCAGGAATGTTATGCAATATTACCGGCGAGATGTTACGTTGGGTTAGGTTACGTTATATTACGTTATTGATGTATATGAAGGTTACACGGAGACGTAGAGGCCAACTCGCCAGAAATTATGTCACATATTACCGCAGAGATGTTAGGTTGGGTTAGGTTAGGTTATATTACGTTATTGATGTATATAAAGGTCCCACGGAGACGTAGACGCCAACTCGCCAGGAATGTTGTCAAATATTACCGCCGAGATGTTAGGTTGGATTAGGTTAGGTTATATTACGTTATGGATGTATATAAAGGTCCCACGGAGACGGAGGAGCCAACTACCCAGGAATGTTATGAAATATTACCGGCGAGATGTTACGTTGGGTTAGGTTACGTTATATTACGTTATTGATGTATATGAACGTCAAACGGAGACGTAGAGGCCAACTCGCCAGAAATGATGTCAAATATTACCGCAGAGATGTTAGGTTGGGTTAGGTTAGGTTATATTACGTTATTGATGTATATAAAGGTCCCACGGAGACGTAGACGCCAACTCGCCAGGAATGTTGTCAAATATTACCGCCGAGATGTTAGGTTGGATTAGGTTAGGTTATATTACGTTAGTGATGTATATGAAGGTCAAACGGAGGCGTAGAGGCCAACTCGCCACGAATGTTGTCAAATATTACCGCCGAGATGATAGGTGGGGTTAGGTTAGGTTAAATTACGTTATTGATGTATATGAACGTCAAACGGAGACGTAGAGGCCAACTCGCCAGGAATGTTGTCCAATATTACGGCCGAGATGATAGGTTGGGTTAGGTTAGGTTATATTATGTTATTGATGTATACAAAGATCCCACGGAGACGTAGAGGCCAACAAGCCAGGAATGTGGTCAAATATTACCGCCGAGATAATAGGTTGGGTTAGGTTAGGTTATATTACGTTATTGATGTATATAAAGGTCCCACGGAGACGGAGAAGCCAACTCGCCAGGAATGTTGTCAAATATTACCGCCGAGATGATAGGTTGGGTTAGGTTAGTTTATATTACGTTATTGATGTATATAAAGGTCCCACGGAGACGTAGACGCCAACTCGCCAGGAATGTTGTCAAATATTACCGCCGAGATGTTAGGTTGGGTTAGGTTAGGTTATATTACGTTAGTGATGTATATGAAGGTCAAACGGAGACGTAGAGGCCAACTCGCCACGAATGTGTCAAATATTACCGCCGATATGATAGGTTGGGTTAGGTTAGGTTAAATTACGTTATTGATGTATATGAACGTCAAACGGAGACGTAGAAGCCAGCTCGCCAGGAATGTTCTCAAATATTACCGCCGAGATGATAGGTTGGGTTAGGTTACGTTATATTACGTTATTGATGTATATGAAGGTCAAACGGAGACGTAGAGGCCAACTCGCCACGAATGTTGTCAAATATTACCGCCGAGATGATAGGTAGGGTTAGGTTAGGTTATATTACGTTAGTGATGTATATGAAGGTCAAACGGGGACGTAGAGGCCAACTCGCCACGAATGTTGTCAAATATTACCGCCGAGATGATAGGTTGGGTTAGGTTAGGTTAAATTACGTTATTGATGTATATGAGGGTTACACGGAAACGAAGATGCCAACACGCAAGGAATGTTGTCAAATAATACCGCCGACATGTTAGGTTGGGTTAGCTTTGGTTATATTACGTTATTGATGTATATAAAGGTCCCACGGAGACGGAGAAGCCAACTACCCAGGAATGTTATGCAATATTACCGGCGAGATGTTACGTTGGGTTAGGTTACGTTATATTACGTTATTGATGTATATGAGGGTTACACGGAGACGTAGAGGCCAACTCGCCAGAAATGATGTCACATATTACCGCAGAGATGTTAGGTTGGGTTAGGTTAGGTTATATTACGTTATTGATGTATATAAAGGTCCCACGGAGACGTAGACGCCAACTCGCCAGGAATGTTGTCAAATATTACCGCCGAGATGTTAGGTTGGATTAGGTTAGGTTATATTACGTTATTGATGTATATAAAGGTCCCACGGAGACGGAGGAGCCAACTACCCAGGAATGTTATGAAATATTACCGGCGAGATGTTACGTTGGGTTAGGTTACGTTATATTACGTTATTGATGTATATGAACGTCAAACGGAGACGTAGAGGCCAACTCGCCAGAAATGATGTCAAATATTACCGCAGAGATGTTAGGTTGGGTTAGGTTAGGTTATATTACGTTATTGATGTATATAAAGGTCCCACGGAGACGTAGACGCCAAATCGCCAGGAATGTTGTCAACTATTACCGCCGAGATGTTAGGTTGGGTTAGGTTAGGTTATATTACGTTAGTGATGTATATGAAGGTCAAACGGAGACGTAGAGGCCAACTCGCCACGAATGTGTCAAATATTACCGCCGATATGATAGGTTGGGTTAGGTTAGGTTAAATTACGTTATTGATGTATATGAACGTCAAACGGAGACGTAGAGGCCAACTCGCCAGGAATGTTGTCCAATATTACGGCAGAGATGATAGGTTGGGTTAGGTTAGGTTATATTATGTTATTGATGTATATAAAGGTCCCACGGAGAAGTAGAGGCCAACTCGCCAGGGATGTTGTCAAATATTACCGCCGAAGTGATAGGTTGGGTTAGGTTAGGTTATATTACGTTATTGATGTATTAAAGGTCCCACGGAGACGTAGATTCCAACAAGCCAGGAATGTGGTCAAATATTAACGCCGAGATGTTAGGTTGGGTTAGGTTTGTTTATATTACGTTATTGATGTATATAAAGGTCCCACCGGGACGTAGAAGCCAGCTAGCCAGGAATGTTCTCAAATATTACCGCCGAGATGATACGTTGGGATAGGTTAGGTTATATTACGTTAGTGATGTATATGAAGGTCAAACGGAGACGTAGACGCCAACTCGCCAGGAATGTTGTCAAATATTACCGCCGAGATGTTAGGTTGGGTTAGGTTAGGTTATATTACGTTAGTGATGTATATGAAGCTCAAACGGAGACGTAGAGGCCAACTCGCCACGAATGTTGTCAAATATTACCGCCGAGATGATAGGTTGGGCTAGGTTAGGTTAAATTACGTTATTGATGTATATGAACGTCAAACGGTGACGTAGAGGCCAACTCGCCAGTAATGTTGTCCAATATTACGGCCGAGATGATAGGTTGGGTTAGGTTAGGTTATATTATGTTATTGATGTATATAAAGGTCCCACGGAGACGTAGAGGCCAACTCGTTAGGGATGTTGTCAAATATTACCGCCGAGATGATAGGTTCGGTTAGGTTAGGTTATATTACGTTATTGATGTATATAAAGGTCCCACGGAGACGGAGAAGCCAACTCGCCAGGAATGTTGTCAAATATTACCGCCGAGATGATAGGTTGGGTTAGGTTAGTTTATATTACGTTATTGATGTATATAAAGGTCCCACGGAGACGTAGACGCCAACTCGCCAGGAATGTTGTCAAATATTACCGCCGAGATGTTAGGTTGGGTTAGGTTAGGTTATGTTACGTTAGTGATGTATATGAAGGTCAAACGGAGACGGAGAAGCCAACTCGCCACGAATGTGTCAAATATTACCGCCGAGTTGATAGGTTGGGTTAGGTTAGGTTATATTATGTTATTGATGTATATAAAGGTCCCACGGAGACGTAGAGGCCAACTCGTTAGGGATGTTGTCAAATATTACCGCCGAGATGATAGGTTCGGTTAGGTTAGGTTATATTACGTTATTGATGTATATAAAGGTCCCACGGAGACGGAGAAGCCAACTCGCCAGGAATGTTGTCAAATATTACCGCCGAGATGATAGGTTGGGTTAGGTTAGTTTATATTACGTTATTGATGTATATAAAGGTCCCACGGAGACGTAGACGCCAACTCGCCAGGAATGTTGTCAAATATTACCGCCGAGATGTTAGGTTGGGTTAGGTTAGGTTATGTTACGTTAGTGATGTATATGAAGGTCAAACGGAGACGTAGAGGCCAACTCGCCACGAATGTGTCAAATATTACCGCCGAGTTGATAGGTTGGGTTAGGTTAGGTTATATTACGTTATTGATGTATTAAAGGTCCCACGGCGACGTAGATTCCAACAAGCCAGGAATGTGGTCAAATATTACCGCAGAGATGTTAGGTTGGGTTAGGTTAGGTTATATTACGTTAGTGATGTATATGAAGGTCAAACGGAGACGCAGAGGCCAACTCGCCACGAATGTTGTCAAATATTACCGCCGAGATGATAGGTTGGGTTAGGTTAGGTTATATGTCGTTATTGATGTATATGAAGGTGCCACGGAGACGTAGAGGCCAACTCGCCAGGTATGTTGTCAAATATTACCGCCGATATGATAGGTTGGGTTAGGTTGTGTTATATTACGTTATTGATGTATATGAGGGTTACACGGAGACGTAGAGGCCAAGTCGCCAGGAATGGTGTCAAATATTACCGCAGAGATGTTATGTTGGGTTAGGTTAGGTTATATTACGTTATTAATGTATATAAAGGTCTCACGGAGACGTAGATTCCAACAAGCCAGAAATGTGGTCAAATATTACCGCAGAGATGTTAGGTTGGGTTAGGTTAGGTTATATTACGTTATTGATGTATACAAAGGTCCCACGGAGACGTAGAGGCCAACAAGCCAGGAATGTGGTCAAATATTAACGCCGAGATGTTAGGTTGGGTTAGGTTTGTTTATATTACGTTATTGATGTATATAAAGGTCCCACCGGGACGTAGAAGCCAGCTCGCAAGGAATGTTGTCAAATATTACCGCCGAGATGTTAGGTTGGGTTAGGTTAGGTTATATTACGTTAGTGATGTATATGAAGGTCAAACGGAGACGTAGAGGCCAACTCGCCACGAATGTTGTCAAATATTACAGCCGAGATGATAGGTTCGGTTAGGTTAGGTTATATGTTGTTATTGATGTATATGAAGGACCCACGGAGACGTAGAGGCCAACTCGCCAGGAATGATGTCAAATATTACCGCAGAGATGTTAGGTTGGGTTAGGTTAGGCTATATTACGTTATTGATGTATATAAAGGTCCCAAGGAGACGCAGAGCCCAACTCGCCACGAGTGTGTCAAATATTACCGCCGATATGATAGGTTGGGTTAGGTTAGGTTAAATTACGTTATTGATGTATATGAACGTCAAACGGAGACGTAGTGGCCAACTCGCCAGGAATGTTGTCCAATATTGCGGCCGAGATGATAGGTTGGGTTAGGTTAGTTTATATTATGTTATTGATGTATATAAAGGTCTCACGGAGACGTAGAGGCCAACTCGCCACGAATGTGTCAAATATCACCGCCGATATGATAGGTTGGGTTAGGTTAGGTTAAATTACGTTATTGATGTATATGAACGTCAAACGGAGACGTAGAAGCCAGCTCGCCAGGAATGTTCTCAAATATTACCGCCGAGATGATAGGTTGGGTTAGGTTACGTTATATTACGTTATTGATGTATATGAAGGTCAAACGGAGACGTAGAGGCCAACTCGCCACGAATGTTGTCAAATATTACCGCCGAGATGATAGGTTGGGTTAGGTTAGGTTATATTACGTTAGTGATGTATATGAAGGTCAAACGGGGACGTAGAGGCCAACTCGCCACGAATGTTGTCAAATATTACCGCCGAGATGATAGGTTGGGTTAGGTTAGGTTAAATTACGTTCTTGATGTATATGAACGTCAAACGGAGACGTAGTGGCCAACTCGCCAGGAATGTTGTCCAATATTACGGCCGAGATGATAGGTTGGGTTAGGTTAGGTTATATTACGTTAGTGATGTATATGAAGGTCAAACGGAGACGTAGAGGCCAACTCGCCACGAATGTTGTCAAATATTACCGCCGATATGATAGGTTGGGTTAGGTTAGGTTAAATTACGTTATTGATGTATATGAACGTCAAACGGAGACGTAGAGGCCAACTCGCCAGGAATGTTGACCAATATTACGGACGAGATGATAGGTTGGGTTAGGTTAGTTTATATTACGTTAGTGATGTATATGAAGGTCAAACGGAGACGTAGAGGCCAACTCGCCACGAATGTTGTCAAATATTACAGCCGAGATGATAGGTTCGGTTAGGTTAGGTTATATGTTGTTATTGATGTATATGAAGGTCCCACGGAGACGGAGAAGCCAACTACCCAGGAATGTGGTCAAATATTAACACCGAGATGTTAGGTTGGGTTAGGTTTGTTTATATTACGTGATTGATGTATATAAATGTCCCACCGGGACGTAGAAGCCAGCTGGCCAGGAATGTTCTCAAATATTACCGCCGAGATGATAGGTTGGGTTAGGTTACGTTATATTACGTTATTGATGTATATAAAGTTCCCACGGAGACGTAGACGCCAACTCGCCAGGAATGTTGCCAATATTACCGCCGAGATGTTAGGTTGGGTTAGGTTAGGTTATGTTACGTTAGTGATGTATATGAAGCTCAAACGGAGACGTAGAGGCCAACTCGCCACGAATGTTGTCAAATATTACCGCCGAGATGATAGGTTGGGTTAGGTTAGGTTAAATTACGTTATTGATGTATATGAACGTCAAACGGTGACGTAGAGGCCAACTCGCCAGGAATGTTGTCCAATATTACGGCCCGGATGATTGGTTGGGTTAGGTTAGGTTATATTACGTTATTGATGTATATAAAGATGCCGCGGAGACGGAGAAGCCAACTCGCCAGGAATGTTGTCAAATATTACCGCCGAGATGATAGGTTGGGTTAGGTTAGTTTATATTACGTTATTGATGTATATAAAGGTCCCACGGAGACGTAGACGCCAAATCGCCAGGAATGTTGTCAACTATTACCGCCGAGATGTTAGGTTGGGTTAGGTTAGGTTATATTACGTTAGTGATGTATATGAAGGTCAAACGGAGACGTAGAGGCCAACTCGCCACGAATGTGTCAAATATTACCGCCGATATGATAGGTTGGGTTAGGTTAGGTTAAATTACGTTATTGATGTATATGAACGTCAAACGGAGACGTAGAGGCCAACTCGCCAGGAATGTTGTCCAATATTACGGCAGAGATGATAGGTTGGGTTAGGTTGGGTTATATTATGTTATTGATGTATATAAAGGTCCCACGGAGAAGTAGAGGCCAACTCGCCAGGGATGTTGTCAAATATTACCGCCGAAGTGATAGGTTGGGTTAGGTTAGGTTATATTACGTTATTGATGTATTAAAGGTCCCACGGAGACGTAGATTCCAACAAGCCAGGAATGTGGTAAAATATTACCGCAGAGATGTTAGGTTGGGTTAGGTTAGGTTATATTACGTTATTGATGTATACAAATGTCCCACAGAGACGTGGAGGCCAACAAGCCAGGAATGTGGTCAAATATTAACGCCGAGATGTTAGGTTGGGTTAGGTTTGTTTATATTACGTTATTGATGTATATAGAGGTCCCACCGGGACGTAGAAGCCAGCTAGCCAGGAATGTTCTCAAATATTACCGCCGAGATGATACGTTGGGATAGGTTAGGTTATATTACGTTAGTGATGTATATGAAGGTCAAACGGAGACGTAGAGGCCAACTCGCCACGAATGTTGTCAAATATTACCGCCCAGATGATAGGTTGGGTTAGGTTAGCTTAAATTACGTTATTGATGTATATGAACGTCAAACGGAGACGTAGTGGCCAACTCGCCAGGAATGTTGTCCAATATTACGGCCGAGATGATATGTTGGGTTAGGTTAGGTTATATTATGTTATTGATGTATATAAAGGTCCCACCGGGACGCAGAAGCCAGCTCGCCAGGAATGTTCGCAAATATTACCGCCGAGATGATAGGTTGGGTTAGGTTAGTTTATATTACGTTATTGATGTATATAAAGGTCCCACGGAGACGTAGAGGCCAACTCGCCAGGTATGTTGTCAAATATTACCGCCGATATGATAGGTTGGGTTAGGTTGTGTTATATTACGTTATTGATGTATATGAGGGTTACACGGAGACGTAGAGGCCAAGTCGCCAGGAATGGTGTCAAATATTACCGCAGAGATGATATGTTGGGTTGGTTAGGTTAGGTTATATTACGTTATTAATGTATATAAAGGTCTCACGGAGACGTAGATTCCAACAAGCCAGGAATGTGGTCAAATATTACCGCAGAGATGTTAGGTTGGGTTAGGTTAGGTTATATTACGTTATTGATGTATATGAACGTCAAACGGAGACGTAGAGGCCAACTCGCCAGGAATGTGGTCAAATATTAACGCCGAGATGTTAGGTTGGGTTAGGTTTGTTTATATTACGTTATTGATGTATATAAAGGTCCCACGGAGACGTAGAGGCCAACTCGCCAGGTATGTTGTCAAATATTACCGCCGATATGATAGGTTGGGTTAGGTTGTGTTATATTACGTTATTGATGTATATGAGGGTTACACGGAGACGTAGAGGCCAAGTCGCCAGGAATGGTGTCAAATATTACCGCAGAGATGATATGTTGGGTTGGTTAGGTTAGGTTATATTACGTTATTAATGTATATAAAGGTCTCACGGAGACGTAGATTCCAACAAGCCAGGAATGTGGTCAAATATTACCGCAGAGATGTTAGGTTGGGTTAGGTTAGGTTATATTACGTTATTGATGTATACAAAGGTCCCACGGAGACGTAGAGGCCAACAAGCCAGGAATGTGGTCAAATATTAACGCCGAGATGTTAGGTTGGGTTAGGTTTGTTTATATTACGTTATTGATGTATATAAAGGTCCCACCGGGACGTAGAAGCCAGCTCGCAAGGAATGTTGTCAAATATTACCGCCGAGATGTTAGGTTGGGTTAGGTTAGGTTATATTACGTTAGTGATGTATATGAAGGTCAAACGGAGACGTAGAGGCCAACTCGCCACGAATGTTGTCAAATATTACAGCCGAGATGATAGGTTCGGTTAGGTTAGGTTATGTTACGTTAGTGATGTATATGAAGCTCAAACGGAGACGTAGAGGCCAACTCGCCACGAATGTTGTCAAATATTACCGCCGAGATGATAGGTTGGGTTAGGTTAGGTTAAATTACGTTATTGATGTATATGAACGTCAAACGGTGACGTAGAGGCCAACTCGCCAGGAATGTTGTCCAATATTACGGCCCGGATGATTGGTTGGGTTAGGTTAGGTTATATTACGTTATTGATGTATATAAAGATGCCGCGGAGACGGAGAAGCCAACTCGCCAGGAATGTTGTCAAATATTACCGCCGAGATGATAGGTTGGGTTAGGTTAGTTTATATTACGTTATTGATGTATATAAAGGTCCCACGGAGACGTAGACGCCAAATCGCCAGGAATGTTGTCAACTATTACCGCCGAGATGTTAGGTTGGGTTAGGTTAGGTTATATTACGTTAGTGATGTATATGAAGGTCAAACGGAGACGTAGAGGCCAACTCGCCACGAATGTGTCAAATATTACCGCCGATATGATAGGTTGGGTTAGGTTAGGTTAAATTACGTTATTGATGTATATGAACGTCAAACGGAGACGTAGAGGCCAACTCGCCAGGAATGTTGTCCAATATTACGGCAGAGATGATAGGTTGGGTTAGGTTGGGTTATATTATGTTATTGATGTATATAAAGGTCCCACGGAGAAGTAGAGGCCAACTCGCCAGGGATGTTGTCAAATATTACCGCCGAAGTGATAGGTTGGGTTAGGTTAGGTTATATTACGTTATTGATGTATTAAAGGTCCCACGGAGACGTAGATTCCAACAAGCCAGGAATGTGGTAAAATATTACCGCAGAGATGTTAGGTTGGGTTAGGTTAGGTTATATTACGTTATTGATGTATACAAATGTCCCACAGAGACGTGGAGGCCAACAAGCCAGGAATGTGGTCAAATATTAACGCCGAGATGTTAGGTTGGGTTAGGTTTGTTTATATTACGTTATTGATGTATATAGAGGTCCCACCGGGACGTAGAAGCCAGCTAGCCAGGAATGTTCTCAAATATTACCGCCGAGATGATACGTTGGGATAGGTTAGGTTATATTACGTTAGTGATGTATATGAAGGTCAAACGGAGACGTAGAGGCCAACTCGCCACGAATGTTGTCAAATATTACCGCCCAGATGATAGGTTGGGTTAGGTTAGCTTAAATTACGTTATTGATGTATATGAACGTCAAACGGAGACGTAGTGGCCAACTCGCCAGGAATGTTGTCCAATATTACGGCCGAGATGATATGTTGGGTTAGGTTAGGTTATATTATGTTATTGATGTATATAAAGGTCCCACCGGGACGCAGAAGCCAGCTCGCCAGGAATGTTCGCAAATATTACCGCCGAGATGATAGGTTGGGTTAGGTTAGTTTATATTACGTTATTGATGTATATAAAGGTCCCACGGAGACGTAGAGGCCAACTCGCCAGGTATGTTGTCAAATATTACCGCCGATATGATAGGTTGGGTTAGGTTGTGTTATATTACGTTATTGATGTATATGAGGGTTACACGGAGACGTAGAGGCCAAGTCGCCAGGAATGGTGTCAAATATTACCGCAGAGATGATATGTTGGGTTGGTTAGGTTAGGTTATATTACGTTATTAATGTATATAAAGGTCTCACGGAGACGTAGATTCCAACAAGCCAGGAATGTGGTCAAATATTACCGCAGAGATGTTAGGTTGGGTTAGGTTAGGTTATATTACGTTATTGATGTATATGAACGTCAAACGGAGACGTAGAGGCCAACTCGCCAGGAATGTGGTCAAATATTAACGCCGAGATGTTAGGTTGGGTTAGGTTTGTTTATATTACGTTATTGATGTATATAAAGGTCCCACGGAGACGTAGAGGCCAACTCGCCAGGTATGTTGTCAAATATTACCGCCGATATGATAGGTTGGGTTAGGTTGTGTTATATTACGTTATTGATGTATATGAGGGTTACACGGAGACGTAGAGGCCAAGTCGCCAGGAATGGTGTCAAATATTACCGCAGAGATGATATGTTGGGTTGGTTAGGTTAGGTTATATTACGTTATTAATGTATATAAAGGTCTCACGGAGACGTAGATTCCAACAAGCCAGGAATGTGGTCAAATATTACCGCAGAGATGTTAGGTTGGGTTAGGTTAGGTTATATTACGTTATTGATGTATACAAAGGTCCCACGGAGACGTAGAGGCCAACAAGCCAGGAATGTGGTCAAATATTAACGCCGAGATGTTAGGTTGGGTTAGGTTTGTTTATATTACGTTATTGATGTATATAAAGGTCCCACCGGGACGTAGAAGCCAGCTCGCAAGGAATGTTGTCAAATATTACCGCCGAGATGTTAGGTTGGGTTAGGTTAGGTTATATTACGTTAGTGATGTATATGAAGGTCAAACGGAGACGTAGAGGCCAACTCGCCACGAATGTTGTCAAATATTACAGCCGAGATGATAGGTTCGGTTAGGTTAGGTTATATGTTGTTATTGATGTATATGAAGGACCCACGGAGACGTAGAGGCCAACTCGCCAGGAATGATGTCAAATATTACCGCAGAGATGTTAGGTTGGGTTAGGTTAGGTTATATTACGTTATTGATGTATATAAAGGTCCCAAGGAGACGCAGAGCCCAACTCGCCACGAGTGTGTCAAATATTACCGCCGATATGATAGGTTGGGTTAGGTTAGGTTAAATTACGTTATTGATGTATATGAACGTCAAACGGAGACGTAGTGGCCAACTCGCCAGGAATGTTGTCCAATATTGCGGCCGAGATGATAGGTTGGGTTAGGTTAGGTTATATTACGTTAGTGATGTATATGAAGGTCAAACGGAGACGTAGAGGCCAACTCGCCAGGAATGTTGTCCAATATTACGGCAGAGATGATAGGTTGGGTTAGGTTAGGTTATATTATGTTATTGATGTATATAAAGGTCCCACGGAGACGTAGAGGCCAACTCGCCAGGAATGTTGTCAAATATTACCGGCGAGATGTTAGGTTGGGTTAGGCTAGCTTATATTACGTTATTGATGTATATAAAGGTCCCAAGGAGACGCAGAGGACAACTCGCCAGGAATGTGGTCAAATATTACCGCCGAAATGATAGGTTGGGTTAGGTTAGGTTAAATTACGTTATTGATGTATATGAAGGTCAAACGGAGACGTAGAGGTCAACTCGCCAGCAATGTGGTCAAATATTACCGCCGAGATGTTACGTTGGGTTAGGTTAGGTTATATTACGTTATTGATGTATACAAAGGTTCCACGGAGACGTAGATGCCATCTCGCCAGGAATGATGTCAAATATTACCGCCGCGACGATAGGTTGGTTTAGGTTAGGTTATATGTCGTTATTGATGTATATGACGGTCCCACGGAGACGTAGAGGCCAACTCGCCAGGAATGTGGTCAAATAATACCGCCGAGATGATAGGTTGGGTTAGGTTGCGTTATATTACGTTATTGATGTATATAAAGGTCCCACGGAGACGGAGAAGCCAACTCCCCAGGAATGTTGTGAAATATTACCGGCGAGATGTTAGGTTGGGTTAGGTTACGTTATATTACGTTATTGATGTATATGAGGGTTACACGGAGACGTAGAGGCCAACTCGCAAGGAATGTTGTCAAATATTACCGGCGAGATGTTAGGTTGGGTTAGGCTAGCTTATATTATGTTATTGATGTATATAAAGGTCCCAAGGAGACGCGGAGGCCAACTCGCCAGGAATGTTGTCAAATAATACCGCCGAGATGATAGGTTGGGTTAGGTTGCGTTATATTACGTTATTGATGTGTATGAGGGTTACACGGAGACGTAGAGGCCAACTCGCCAGGAATGATGTCAAATATTACCGCAGAGATGTTAGGTTGGGTTAGGTTAGGTTATATTACGTTATTGATGTATATGAACGTCAAACGGAGACGTAGAGGCCAACTCGCCAGGAATGTTGTCAAATATTACCGCCGAGATGTTAGATTGGGTTAGGCTAGCTTATATTATGTTATTTATGTATATAAAGGTCCCACGGAGACGTAGAGGCCAACTCGCCAGGAATGTGTTCAAATATTACCGCCGAGATGATAGGTTGGGTTAGGTTAGGTTAAATTACGTTATTGATGTATATGAACGTCAAACGGAGACGTAAAGGCCAACTCGCCAGGAATGTTCTCCAATATTACGGCCGAGATGATATGTTGGGTTAGGTTAGGTTATATTATGTTATTGATGTATATAAAGGTCCCACGGAGACGTAGAGGCAAACTCGCCAGGAATGTGGTCAAATAATACCGCCGAGATGATAGGTTGGGTTAGGTTGCGTTATATTACGTTATCGATGTGTATGAGGGTTACACGGAGACGTAGAGGCCAACTCGCCAGGAATGATGTCAAATATTACCGCAGAGATGTTAGGTTGGGTTAGGTTAGGTTATATTACGTTATTGATGTATATGAACGTCAAACGGAGACGTAGAGGCCAACTCGCCAGGAATGTTGTCAAATATTACCGCCGAGATGTTAGATTGGGTTAGGCTAGCTTATATTATGTTATTTATGTATATAAAGGTCCCACGGAGACGTAGATGCCAACTCGCCAGGAATGTGTTCAAATATTACCGCCGAGATGATAGGTTGGGTTAGGTTAGGTTAAATTACGTTATTGATGTATATGAACGTCAAACGGAGACGTAAAGGCCAACTCGCCAGGAATGTTCTCCAATATTACGGCCGAGATGATATGTTGGGTTAGGTTAGGTTATATTATGTTATTGATGTATATAAAGGTCCCACGGAGACCTAGAGGCCAACTCGCCAGGGATGTTTTCAAATATTACCGCCGAGATGATAGGTTGGGTTAGGTTAGGTTATATTACGTTATTGATGTATATAAAGGTCCCACGGAGACGGAGAAGCCAACTCCCCAGGAATGTTGTGAAATATTACCGGCGAGATGTTAGGTTGGGTTAGGTTACGTTATATTACGTTATTGATGTATATGAGGGTTACACGGAGACGTAGAGGCCAACTCGCCACGAATGTTATCAAATATTACCGCCGAGATGATAGGTTGGGTTAGGTTAGGTTATATTACGTTATTGATGTATATGAAGGTCAAACGGAGACGTAGAGGCCAACTCGCCAGGAATGTTGTCAAATATTACCGCTGAGATGTTAGGTTGGGTTAGGTTAGGTTATATTACGTTAGTGATGTATATGAAGGTCCCAAGGAGACGTAGAGGCCAACTCGCCAGGGATGTGGTCAAATATTACCGCAGAGATGTTAGGTTGGGTTAGGTTAGGTTATATTACGTTATTGATGTATATGAAGGTGCCACGGAGACGTAGAGGCCAACTCGCCAGGTATGTTGTCAAATATTACCGCCGATATGATAGGTTGGGTTAGGTTGTGTTATATTACGTTATTGATGTATATGAGGGTTACACGGAGACGTAGAGGCCAAGTCGCCAGGAATGGTGTCAAATATTACCGCAGAGATGTTATGTTGGGTTAGGTTAGGTTATATTACGTTATTAATGTATATAAAGGTCTCACGGAGACGTAGATTCCAACAAGCCAGGAATGTGGTCAAATATTACCGCCGAGATGTTAGGTTGGGTTAGGTTAGGTTATATTACGTTAGTGATGTATATGAAGGTCAAACGGAGACGTAGAGGCCAACTCGCCACGAATGTGTCAAATATCACCGCCGATATGATAGGTTGGGTTAGGTTAGGTTAAATTACGTTATTGATGTATATGAACGTCAAACGGTGACGTAGAGGCCAACTCGCCAGGAATGTTGTCCAATATTACGGCCGGGATGATAGGTTGGGTTAGGTTAGGTTATATTACGTTATTGATGTATATAAAGATGCCGCGGAGACGGAGAAGCCAACTCGCCAGGAATGTTGTCAAATATTACCGCTGAGATGATAGGTTGGGTTAGGTTAGTTTATATTACGTTATTGATGTATATAAAGGTCCCACGGAGACGTAGACGCCAAATCGCCAGGAATGTTGTCAACTATTACCGCCGAGATGTCAGGTTGGGTTAGGTTAGGTTATATTACGTTAGTGATGTATATGAAGGTCAAACGGAGACGTAGAGGCCAACTCGCCACGAATGTGTCAAATATTACCGCCGATATGATAGGTTGGGTTAGGTTAGGTTAAATTACGTTATTGATGTATATGAACGTCAAACGGAGACGTAGAGGCCAACTCGCCAGGAATGTTGTCCAATATTACGGCAGAGATGATAGGTTGGGTTAGGTTGGGTTATATTATGTTATTGATGTATATAAAGGTCCCACGGAGAAGTAGAGGCCAACTCGCCAGGGATGTTGTCAAATATTACCGCCGAAGTGATAGGTTGGGTTAGGTTAGGTTATATTACGTTATTGATGTATTAAAGGTCCCACGGAGACGTAGATTCCAACAAGCCAGGAATGTGGTAAAATATTACCGCAGAGATGTTAGGTTGGGTTAGGTTAGGTTATATTACGTTATTGATGTATACAAAGGTCCCACAGAGACGTGGAGGCCAACAAGCCAGGAATGTGGTCAAATATTAACGCCGAGATGTTAGGTTGGGTTAGGTTTGTTTATATTACGTTATTGATGTATATAAAGGTCCCACCGGGACGTAGAAGCCAGCTAGCCAGGAATGTTCTCAAATATTACCGCCGAGATGATACGTTGGGATAGGTTAGGTTATATTACGTTAGTGATGTATATGAAGGTCAAACGGAGACGTAGAGGCCAACTCGTCACGAATGTTGTCAAATATTACCGCCGAGATGATAGGTTGGGTTAGGTTAGCTTAAATTACGTTATTGATGTATATGAACGTCAAACGGAGACGTAGTGGCCAACTCGCCAGGAATGTTGTCCAATATTACGGCCGAGATGATATGTTGGGTTAGGTTAGGTTATATTATGTTATTGATGTATATAAAGTTCCCACCGGGACGCAGAAGCCAGCTCGCCAGGAATGTTCGCAAATATTACCGCCGAGATGATAGGTTGGGTTAGGTTAGTTTATATTACGTTATTGATGTATATAAAGGTCCCACGGAGACGTAGAGGCCAACTCGCCAGGTATGTTGTCAAATATTACCGCCGATATGATAGGTTGGGTTAGGTTGTGTTATATTACGTTATTGATGTATATGAGGGTTACACGGAGACGTAGAGGCCAAGTCGCCAGGAATGGTGCCAAATATTACCGCAGAGATGTTATGTTGGGTTGGTTAGGTTAGGTTATATTACGTTATTAATGTATATAAAGGTCTCACGGAGACGTAGATTCCAACAAGCCAGGAATGTGGTCAAATATTACCGCAGAGATGTTAGGTTGGGTTAGGTTAGGTTATATTACGTTATTGATGTATACAAAGGTCCCACGGAGACGTAGAGGCCAACAAGCCAGGAATGTGGTCAAATATTAACGCCGAGATGTTAGGTTGGGTTAGGTTTGTTTATATTACGTTATTGATGTATATAAAGGTCCCACCGGGACGTAGAAGCCAGCTCGCAAGGAATGTTGTCAAATATTACCGCCGAGATGTTAGGTTGGGTTAGGTTAGGTTATATTACGTTAGTGATGTATATGAACGTCAAACGGAGACGTAGAGGCCAACTCGCCAGGAATGTGGTCAAATATTACCGCCGAGATGATAGGTTGGGTTAGGTTACGTTATATTACGTTGTTAATGTATATGAGGGTTACACGGAGACGAAGAGGCCAACTCGCAAGGAATGTTGTCAAATATTACCGCCGACATGTTAGGTTGGGTTAGCTTTGGATATATTACGTTATTGATGTATATAAAGGTCCCACGGATACGGAGAAGCCACCTCGCCAGGAATGTTGTCAAATATTACCGCCGAGATGATAGGTTGGGTTAGCCTAGCTTATATTATGTTATTGATGTATATAAAGGTCCCACGGAGACGTAGAGGCCAACTCGCCAGGAATGTCGTCAAATATTACCGCCGAGATGATAGGTTGGGTTAGGTTAGGTTAAATTACGTTATTGATGTATATGAACGTCAAACGGAGACGTAAAGGCCAACTCGCCAGGAATGTTGTGAAATGTTACCGCCGAGATGTTAGGTTGGGTTAGGTTACGTTATATTACGTTATTGATGTATATGAGGGTTACACGGAGACGTAGAGGCCAATTCGCAAGGAATGTTGTCAAATATTACCGCCGACATGTGAGGATGGGTTAGCTTTGGTTATATTACGTTATTGATGTATACAAAGGTTCCACGGAGACGTAGAGGCCATCTCGCCAGGAATGATGTCAAATATTACCGCCGAGATGTTAGGTTGGGTTAGGTTAGGTTATATTACGTTAGTGATGTATATGAAGGTCAAACGGAGACGTAGAGGCCAACTCGCCACGAATGTTGTCAAATATTACCGCCGAGATGATAGGTTGGGTTAGGTTAGGTTATATTACGTTATTGATGTATATAAAGGTCCCACGGAGACAGAGAAGCCAAATCACCAGGAATGTTGTGAAATATTACCGGCGAGATGTTAGGTTGGGTTAGGTTACGTTATATTACGTTATTTATGTATACGAAGGTTCCACGGCGACGTAGAGGCCATCTCGCCAGGAATGTTGTCAAATATTACCGCCGAGATGATAGGTTGGGTTAGGATAGGTTATATTTCGTTATTGAAGTATATGAAGGTCAAACGTAGACGTAGAGGCCGACTCGCCACGAATGTTGTCAAATATTACCGCCGAGATGATAGGTTCGGTTACGTTAGGTTATATGTCGTTATTGATGTATATGAAGGTCCCACGGAGACGTAGAGGCCAACTCGCCAGGTATGTTGTCAAAAATTTCCGCAGAGATGTTAGGTTGGGTTAGGTTAGGTTATATTACGTTATTGATGTATATAAAGGTCCCAAGGAGACGCAGAGCCCAACAAGCCAGGAATGTGGTCAAATATTACCGCTGAGATGTTACATTGGGTTAGGCTAGCTTATATTATGTTTTTTATGTATATAAAGGTCCCACGGAGACGGAGAAGCCAACTCCTCAGGAATGTTGTGAAATATTACCGGCGAGATGTTAGGTTGGGTTAGGTTAGGTTATATTACGTTATTGATGTATTAAAGGTCCCACGGAGACGTAGATTCCAACAAGCCAGGAATATGGTCAAATATTACCGCAGAGATGTTAGGTTGGGTTAGGTTAGGTTATATTACGTTATTGATGTATACAAAGGTCCCACGGAGACGTGGAGGCCAACAAGCCAGGAATGTGGTCAAATATTAACGCCGAGATGTTAGGTTGGGTTAGGTTTGTTTATATTACGTTATTGATGCATATAAAGGTCCCACGGAGACGGAGAAGCCAATTCGCCAGGAATGTTGTCAAATATTACCGCCGAGATGATAAGGTGGGTTAGGTTAGGTTATATTACGTTAGTGATGTATATGAAGGTCAAACGGAGACGTAGAAGCCAACTCGCCACGAATGTTGTCAAATATTACCGGCGAGATGTTAGGTTGGGTTAGGTTACGTTATATTACGTTATTGATGTATATGAGGGTTACACGGAGACGAAGAGGCCAACTCGCAAGGAATGTTGTCAAATATTACCGCCGAGATGATAGGTTGGGTTAGGTTGCGTTATATTACGTTATTGATGTATATGAGGGTTACACGGAGACGTAGGGGCCAACTCGCCAGGAATGATGTCAAATATTACCGCAGAGATGTTAGGTTGTGTTAGGTTAGGTTATATTACGTTATTGATGTATATAAAGGTCCCAAGGAGACGCAGAGCCCAACAAGCCAGGAATGTGGTCAAATATTACCGCCGAGATGTTACATTGGGTTAGGTTAGCTTATATTATGTTATTGATGTATATAAAGGTCCCACGGAGACGTAGAGGCCAACTCGCCAGGAATGTTGTCAAATATTACCGCCGAGATGTTAGGTTGGGTTAGGTTACGTTATATTACGTTGTTAATGTATATGAGGGTTACACGGAGACGAAGAGGCCAACTCGCAAGGAATGTTGGCAAATATTACCGCCGACATGTTAGGTTGGGTTAGCTTTGGATATATTACGTTATTGATGTATATAAAGGTCCCACGGATACGGAGAAGCCACCTCGCCAGGAATGTTGTCAAATATTACCGCCGAGATGATAGGTTCGGTTACGTTAGGTTATATGTCGTTATTGATGTATATGAAGGTCCCACGGAGACGTAGAGGCCAACTCGCCAGGTATGTTGTCAAATATTACCGCCGGGATGATAGGTTGGGTTAGGTTGCGTTATATTACGTTATTGATGTATATGAGGGTTACACGGAGACGTAGAGGCCAACTCGCCAGGAATGATGTCAAATATTACCGCAGAGATGTTAGGTTGGGTTAGGTTGCGTTATATTACGTTATTGATGTATATGAGGGTTACACGGAGACGTAGAGGCCAACTCGCCAGGAATGTGGTCAAATATTACCGCCGAGATGATAGGTTGGGTTAGGTTAGTTTAAGTTACGTTATTGATGTATATGAACGTCAAACGGAGACGTAGAGGCCAACTCGCCAGGAATGTTGTCCAATATTACGGCCGAGATGATAGGTTGGGTTAGGATAGGTTATATTATGTTATTGATGTATATAAAGGTCCCACGGAGACCTAGATGCCAACTCGCCAGGGATGTTGCCAAATATTACCGCCGAGATGATAGGTTGGGTTAGGTTAGGTTATATGTCGTTATTGATGTATATAAAGGTCCCACGGAGACGGAGAATCCAAATCACCAGGAATGTTGTGAAATATTACCGGCGAGATGTTAGGTTGGGTTAGGTTACGTTATATTACGTTATTTATGTATACGAAGGTTCCACGGCGACGTAGAGGCCATCTCGCCAGGAATGTTGTCAAATATTACCGCCGAGATGATAGGTTGGGTTAGGATAGGTTATATTTCGTTATTGAAGTATATGAAGGTCAAACGTAGACGTAGAGGCCGACTCGCCACGAATGTTGTCAAATATTACCGCCGAGATGATAGGTTCGCTTACGTTAGGTTATATGTCGTTATTGATGTATATGAAGGTCCCACGGAGACGTAGAGGCCAACTCGCCAGGTATGTTGTCAAAAATTTCCGCAGAGATGTTAGGTTGGGTTAGGTTAGGTTATATTACGTTATTGATGTATATAAAGGTCCCAAGGAGACGCAGAGCCCAACAAGCCAGGAATGTGGTCAAATATTACCGCTGAGATGTTACATTGGGTTAGGCTAGCTTATATTATGTTTTTTATGTATATAAACGTCCCACGGAGACGTAGAGGCCAACTCGCCACGAATGTGTCAAATATTACCGCCGATATGATAGGTTGGGTTAGGTTAGGTTAAATTACGTTATTGATGTATATGAACGTCAAACGGAGACGTAGAGGCCAACTCGCCAGGAATGTTGTCCAATATTAAGGCAGAGATGATAGGTTGGGTTAGGTTAGGTTATATTATGTTATTGATGTATATAAAGGTCCCACGGAGACGTAGAGGCCAACTCGCCAGGGATGTTGTCAAATATTACCACCGAGATGATAGGTTGGGTTAGGTTAGGTTATATTACGTTATTGATGTATTAAAGGTCCCACGGAGACGTAGATTCCAACAAGCCAGGAATGTGGTCAAATATTACCGCAGAGATGTTAGGTTGGGTTAGGTTAGGTTATATTACGTTATTGATGTATACAAAGGTCCCACGGAAACGTGGAGGCCAACAAGCCAGGAAAGTGGTCAAATATTACCGCCGAGATGTTACATTGGGTTAGGTTAGCTTATATTATGTTATTGATGTATATAAAGGTCCCACGGAGACGTAGAGGCCAACTCGCCAGGAATGTTGTGAAATATTACCGGCGAGATGTTAGGTTGGGTTAGGTTACGTTATATTACGTTATTGATGTATATGAGGGTTACACGGAGACGTAGAGGCCAACTCGCCAGGAATGTTGGCAAATATTACCGACGAGATGATAGGTTGTGTTAGGTTAGTTTATATTACGTTATTGATGTATATAAAGGCCCCACGGAGACGTAGACGCCAACTCGCCAGGAATGTTGTCAAATATTACCGCCGAGATGATAGGTTGGGTTAGGTTAGGTTATATTACGTTAGTGATGTATATGAAGGTCAAACGGAGACGTAGAAGCCAACTCGCCACGAATGTTGTCAAATATTACCGACGAGATGTTAGGTTGGGTTAGGTTACGTTATATTACGTTATTGATGTATATGAGGGTTACACGGAGACGAAGAGGCCAACTCGCAAGGAATGTTGTCAAATATTACCGCCGACATGATAGGTTGGGTTAGCTTTGGTTATATTACGTTATTGATGTATATAAAGGTTCCACGGAGACGGAGAAGCCAACTCGCCAGGAATGTTGCCAAATATTACCGCCGAGATGATAGGTTGGGTTAGGTTGCGTTATATTACGTTATTGATGTATATGAGGGTTACACGGAGACGTAGAGGCCAACTCGCCAGGAATGATGTCAAATATTACCGCAGAGATGTTAGGTTGGGTTAGGTTAGGTTATATTACGTTATTGATGTATATAAAGGTCCCAAGGACACGCAGAGCCCTACAAGCCAGGAATGTGGTCAAATATTACCGCCGAGATGTTACATTGGGTTAGGTTAGCTTATATTATGTTATTTATGTCTATAAAGGTCCCACGGAGACGTAGAGGCGAACTCGCCAGGAATGTTGTGAAATATTACCGGCGAGATGTTAGGTTGGGTTAGGTTACGTTATATTACGTTATTAATGTATATGAGGTTTACACGGAGACGAAGAGGCCAACTCGCAAGGAATGTTGTCAAGTATTACCGCCGACGTGTTAGGTTGGGTTAGCTTTGGTTATATTACGTTATTGATGTATATAAAGGTCCCACGGATACGGAGAAGCCACCTCGCCAGGAATGTTGTCAAATATTACCGCCGAGATGATAGGATGGTTTAGGTTAGGTTATATTACGTTAGTGATGTATATGAAGGTCAAACGGAGACGTAGAGTCCAACTCGCCACGAATGTGTCAAATATTACCGCCGATATGATAGGTTGGGTTAGGTTAGGTTAAATTACGTTATTGATGTATATGAACGTCAAACGGAGACGTAGAGGCCAACTTGCCACGAATGTTGTCCAATATTACGGCAGAGATGATACGTTGGGTTAGGTTAGGTTATATTATGTTATTGATGTATATAAAGGTCCCACGGAGACGTAGATGCCAACTCGCCACGAATGTTGTCAATTATTACAGCCGAGATGATAGGTTCGGTTAGGTTAGGTTATATGTTGTTATTGATGTATATGAAGGTCCCACGGAGACGTAGAGGCCAACTCGCCATGTATGTTGTCAAATATTACCGCCGAGACGATAGGTTGGGTTAGGTTGCGTTATATTACGTTATTGATGTATATGAGGGTTACACAGAGACGTAGAGGCCAACTCGCCAGGAATGATGTCAAATATTACCGCAGAGATGTTAGGTTGGGTTAGGTTAGGTTATATTACGTTATTGATGTATATAAAAGTCCCACGGAGACGGAGAAGCCAACTCCCCAGGAATGTTGTGAAATACTACCGGCGAGATGTTAGGTTGGGTTAGGTTACGTTATATTACGTTATTGATGTATATGAGGGTTACACGGAGACGTAGAGGCCAACTCGCAAGGAATGTTGTCAAATATTACCGCCGACATATTAGGTTGGGTTAGCTTTGGTTATATTACGTTATTGATGTATATAAAGGTCCCACGGAGACGGAGAAGCCAATTCGCCAGGAATGTTGTCAAATATTACCGCCGAGATGATAGGTTGGGTTAGGTTAGTTTATATTATGTTATTGATGTATATAAAGGTCCCACGGAGACGTAGACGCCAACTCGCCAGGAATGTTGTCAAATATTACCGCCGAGATGTTAGATTGGGTTAGGCTAGCTTATATTATGTTATTTAAGTATATAAAGGTCCCACGGAGACGTAGAGGCCAACTCGCCAGGAATGTGGTCAAATATTACCGCCGAGATGATAGGTTGGGTTAGGTTAGGTTAAATTACGTTATTGATGTATATGAACGTCAAACGGGGACGTAAAGGCCAACTCGCCAGGAATGTTCTCCAATATTACGGCCGAGATGATATGTTGGGTTAGGTTAGGTTATATTATGTTATTGATGTATATAAAGGTCCCACGGAGACCTAGAGGCCAACTCGCCAGGGATGTTTTCAAATATTACCGCCGAGATGATAGGTTGGGTTAGGTTAGGTTATATTACGTTATTGATGTATATAAAGGTCTCACGGAGACGGAGAAGCCAACTCCCCCAGGAATGTTGTGAAATATTACCGGCGAGATGTTAGGTTGGGTTAGGTTACGTTATATTACGTTATTGATGTATATGAGGGTTACACGTAGACGTAGAGGCCAACTCGCAAGGAATGTTGTCAAATATTACCGGCGAGATGTTAGGTTGGGTTAGGTTAGGTTATATTTCGTTATTGATGTATACGAAGGTTCGACGGAGACGTAGAGGCCAACTCGCCAGGAATGTTGTCAAATATTACCGCCGAGATGATATGTTGGGTTAGGTTAGGTTATATTACGTTATTGATGTATATGAAGGTCAAACGGAGACGTAGACGCCAGCGCGCCAGGAATGTTGTCAAATATTACCGCCGAGATGATAGGTTGGGTTAGGTTACGTTATGTTACGTTACTGATGTATATGAGGGTTACACGGAGACGTAGAGGCCAACTCGACAAGAATGTTGTCAAATATTACCGCCGACATGTTAGGTTGGGTTAGCTTTGGTTATATTACGTTATTGATGTATATAAGTGTACCACGGTGACGGGGAAGCCAACTCGCCAGGAATGTTGTGAAATATTACCGGCGAGATGTTAGGTTGGGTTAGGTTACGTTATATTACGTTATTAATGTATATGAGGTTTACACGGAGACGAAGAGGCCAACTCGCAAGGAATGTTGTCAAGTATTACCGCCGACATGTTAGGTTGGGTTAGCTTTGGATATATTACGTTATTGATGTATATAAAGGTCCCACGGATACGGAGAAGCCACCTCGCCAGGAATGTTGTCAAATATTACCGCCGAGATGATAGGATGGTTTAGGTTAGGTTATATTACGTTAGTGATGTATATGAAGGTCAAACGGAGACGTAGAGTCCAACTCGCCACGAATGTGTCAAATATTACCGCCGATATGATAGGTTGGGTTAGGTTAGGTTAAATTACGTTATTGATGTATATGAACGTCAAACGGAGACGTAGAGGCCAACTCGCCACGAATGTTGTCCAATATTACGGCAGAGATGATACGTTGGGTTAGGTTAGGTTATATTATGTTATTGATGTATATAAAGGTCCCACGGAGACGTAGATGCCAACTCGCCACGAATGTTGTCAATTATTACAGCCGAGATGATAGGTTCGGTTAGGTTAGGTTATATGTTGTTATTGATGTATATGAAGGTCCCACGGAGACGTAGAGGCCAACTCGCCATGTATGTTGTCAAATATTACCGCCGAGACGATAGGTTGGGTTAGGTTGCGTTATATTACGTTATTGATGTATATGAGGGTTACACAGAGACGTAGAGGCCAACTCGCCAGGAATGATGTCAAATATTACCGCAGAGATGTTAGGTTGGGTTAGGTTAGGTTATATTACGTTATTGATGTATATAAAAGTCCCACGGAGACGGAGAAGCCAACTCCCCAGGAATGTTGTGAAATATTACCGGCGAGATGTTAGGTTGGGTTAGGTTACGTTATATTACGTTATTGATGTATATGAGGGTTACACGGAGACGTAGAGGCCAACTCGCAAGGAATGTTGTCAAATATTACCGCCGACATATTAGGTTGGGTTAGCTTTGGTTATATTACGTTATTGATGTATATAAAGGTCCCACGGAGACGGAGAAGCCAATTCGCCAGGAATGTTGTCAAATATTACCGCCGAGATGATAGGTTGGGTTAGGTTAGTTTATATTATGTTATTGATGTATATAAAGGTCCCACGGAGACGTAGACGCCAACTCGCCAGGAATGTTGTCAAATATTACCGCCGAGATGTTAGATTGGGTTAGGCTAGCTTATATTATGTTATTTAAGTATATAAAGGTCCCACGGAGACGTAGAGGCCAACTCGCCAGGAATGTGGTCAAGTATTACCGCCGAGATGATAGGTTGGGTTAGGTTAGGTTAAATTACGTTATTGATGTATATGAACGTCAAACGGGGACGTAAAGGCCAACTCGCCAGGAATGTTCTCCAATATTACGGCCGAGATGATATGTTGGGTTAGGTTAGGTTATATTATGTTATTGATGTATATAAAGGTCCCACGGAGACCTAGAGGCCAACTCGCCAGGGATGTTTTCAAATATTACCGCCGAGATGATAGGTTGGGTTAGGTTAGGTTATATTACGTTATTGATGTATATAAAGGTCTCACGGAGACGGAGAAGCCAACTCCCCCAGGAATGTTGTGAAATATTACCGGCGAGATGTTAGGTTGGGTTAGGTTACGTTATATTACGTTATTGATGTATATGAGGGTTACACGTAGACGTAGAGGCCAACTCGCAAGGAATGTTGTCAAATATTACCGGCGAGATGTTAGGTTGGGTTAGGTTAGGTTATATTTCGTTATTGATGTATACGAAGGTTCGACGGAGACGTAGAGGCCAACTCGCCAGGAATGTTGTCAAATATTACCGCCGAGATGATATGTTGGGTTAGGTTAGGTTATATTACGTTATTGATGTATATGAAGGTCAAACGGAGACGTAGACGCCAGCGCGCCAGGAATGTTGTCAAATATTACCGCCGAGATGATAGGTTGGGTTAGGTTACGTTATGTTACGTTACTGATGTATATGAGGGTTACACGGAGACGTAGAGGCCAACTCGACAAGAATGTTGTCAAATATTACCGCCGACATGTTAGGTTGGGTTAGCTTTGGTTATATTACGTTATTGATGTATATAAGTGTACCACGGTGACGGGGAAGCCAACTCGCCAGGAATGTTGTCAAATATTACCGGCGAGATGTTAGGTTGGGTTAGGCTAGCTTATATTATGTTATTGATGTATATAAAGGTCCCAAGGAGACGCAGTGGACAACTCGCCAGGAATTTGGTCAAATATTACCGCCGAAATGATAGGTTGGGTTAGGTTAGGTTAAATTACGTTATTGATGTATATGAAGGTCAAACGGAGACGTAGAGGTCAACTCGCCAGGAATGTGGTCAAATATTACCGCCGAGATGTTACGTTGGGTTAGGTTAGGTTATATTACGTTATTGATGTATACAAAGGTTCCACGGAGACGTAGATGCCATCTCGCCAGGAATGATGTCAAATATTACCGCCGAGATGATAGGTTGTGTTAGGTTAGGTTAAATTACGTTATTGATGTATATGAACGTCAAACGGAGACGTAAAGGCCAACTCGCCAGGAATGTTCTCCAATATTACGGCCGAGATGATATGTTGGGTTAGGTTAGGTTATATTATGTTATTGATGTATATAAAGGTCCCACGGAGACCTAGAGGCCAACTCGCCAGGGATGTTTTCAAATATTACCGCCGAGATGATAGGTTGGGTTAGGTTAGGTTATATTACGTTATTGATGTATATAAAGGTCCCACGGAGACGGAGAAGCCAACTCCCCAGGAATGTTGTGAAATATTACCGGCGAGATGTTAGGTTGGGTTAGGTTACGTTATATTACGTTATTGATGTATATGAGGGTTACGCGGAGACGTAGAGGCCAACTCGCAAGCAATGTTGTCAAATATTACCGGCGAGATATTAGGTTGGGTTAGGCTAGCTTATATTATGTTATTGATGTATATAAAGGTCCCAAGGAGACGCGGAGGACAACTTGCCAGGAATGTGGTCAAATATTACCGCCGAAATGATAGGTTGGGTTAGGTTAGGTTAAATTACGTTATTGATGTATATGAAGGTCAAACGGAGACGTAGAGGTCAACTCGCCAGGAATGTGGTCAAATATTACCGCCGAGAAGTTACGTTGGGTTAGTTTAGGTTATATTACGTTATTGATGTATACAAAGGTTCCACGGAGACGTAGATGCCATCTCGCCAGGAATGATGTCAAATATTACCGCCGCGACGATAGGTTGGTTTAGGTTAGGTTATATGTCGTTATTGATGTATATGACGGTCCCACGGAGACGTAGAGGCCAACTCGCCAGGAATGTGGTCAAATAATACCGCCGAGATGATAGGTTGGGTTAGGTTGCGTTATATTACGTTATTGATGTGTATGAGGGTTACACGGAGACGTAGAGGCCAACTCCCCAGGAATGATGTCAAATATTACCGCAGAGATGTTAGGTTGGGCTAGGTTAGGTTATATTACGTTATTGATGTATATGAACGTTAAACGGAGACGTAGAGGCCAACTCGCCAGGAATGTTGTCAAATATTACCGCCGAGATGTTAGATTGGGTTAGGCTAGCTTATATTATGTTATTTAAGTATATAAAGGTCCCACGGAGACGTAGAGGCCAACTCGCCAGGAATGTGGTCAAATATTACCGCCGAGATGATAGGTTGGGTTAGGTTAGGTTAAATTACGTTATTGATGTATATGAACGTCAAACGGAGACGTAAAGGCCAACTCGCCAGGAATGTTCTCCAATATTACGGCCGAGATGATATGTTGGGTTAGGTTAGGTTATATTATGTTATTGATGTATATAAAGGTCCCACGGAGACCTAGAAGCCAACTCGCCAGGGATGTATTCAAATATTACCGCCGAGATGATAGGTTGGGTTAGGTTAGGTTATATTATGTTATTGATGTATATAAAGGTCCCACGGAGACGGAGAAGCCAACTCCCCAGGAATGTTGTGAAATATTACCGGCGAGATGTTAGGTTGGGTTAGGTTACGTTATATTACGTTATTGATGTATATGAGGGTTACACGGAGACGTAGAGGCCAACTCGCAAGCAATGTTGTCAAATATTACCGGCGAGATATTAGGTTGGGTTAGGCTAGCTTATATTATGTTATTGATGTATATAAACGTCCCAAGGAGACGCGGTGGACAACTCGCCAGGAATGTGGTCAAATATTACCGCCGAAATGATAGGTTGGGTTAGGTTAGGTTAAATTACGTTATTGATGTATATGAAGGTCAAACGGAGACGTAGAGGTCAACTCGCCAGGAATGTGGTCAAATATTACCGCCGAGAAGTTACGTTGGGTTAGTTTAGGTTATATTACGTTATTGATGTATACAAAGGTTCCACGGAGACGTAGATGCCATCTCGCCAGGAATGATGTCAAATATTACCGCCGCGACGATAGGTTGGTTTAGGTTAGGTTATATGTCGTTATTGATGTATATGACGCCCCCACGGAGACGTAGAGGCCAACTCGCCAGGAATGTGGTCAAATAATACCGCCGAGATGATAGGTTGGGTTAGGTTGCGTTATATTACGTTATTGATGTGTATGAGGGTTACACGGAGACGTAGAGGCCAACTCGCCAGGAATGATGGCAAATATTACCGCAGAGATGTTAGGTTGGGTTAGGTTAGGTTATATTACGTTATTGATGTATATGAACGTCAAACGGAGACGTAGAGGCCAACTCGCCAGGAATGTTGTCAAATATTACCGCCGAGATGTTAGATTGGGTTAGGCTAGCTTATATTATGTTATTTATGTATATAAAGGTCCCACGTAGACGTAGAGGCCAACTCGCCAGGAATGTGGTCAAATATTACCGCCGAGATGATAGGTTGGGTTAGGTTAGGTTAAATTACGTTATTGATGTATATGAACGTCAAACGGAGACGTAGAGGCCAACTCGCCAGGAATGTTGTCAAATATTACCGCCGAGATGTTAGATTGGGTTAGGCTAGCTTATATTATGTTATTTATGTATATAAAGGTCCCACGGAGACGTAGAGGCCAACTCGCCAGGAATGTGGTCAAATATTACCGCCGAGATGATAGGTTGGGTTAGGTTAGGTTAAATTACGTTATTGATGTATATGAAGGTCAAACGGAGACGTAGAGGTCAACTCGCCAGGAATGTGGTCAAATATTACCGCCGAGAAGTTACGTTGGGTTAGTTTAGGTTATATTACGTTATTGATGTATACAAAGGTTCCACGGAGACGTAGATGCCATCTCGCCAGGAATGATGTCAAATATTACCGCCGCGACGATAGGTTGGTTTAGGTTAGGTTATATGTCGTTATTGATGTATATGACGGTCCCACGGAGACGTAGAGGCCAACTCGCCAGGAATGTGGTCAAATAATACCGCCGAGATGATAGGTTGGGTTAGGTTGCGTTATATTACGTTATTGATGTGTATGAGGGTTACACGGAGACGTAGAGGCCAACTCCCCAGGAATGATGTCAAATATTACCGCAGAGATGTTAGGTTGGGCTAGGTTAGGTTATATTACGTTATTGATGTATATGAACGTTAAACGGAGACGTAGAGGCCAATTCGCCAGGAATGTTGTCAAATATTACCGCCGAGATGTTAGATTGGGTTAGGCTAGCTTATATTATGTTATTTAAGTATATAAAGGTCCCACGGAGACGTAGAGGCCAACTCGCCAGGAATGTGGTCAAATATTACCGCCGAGATGATAGGTTGGGTTAGGTTAGGTTAAATTACGTTATTGATGTATATGAACGTCAAACGGAGACGTAAAGGCCAACTCGCCAGGAATGTTCTCCAATATTACGGCCGAGATGATATGTTGGGTTAGGTTAGGTTATATTATGTTATTGATGTATATAAAGGTCCCACGGAGACCTAGAGGCCAACTCGCCAGGGATGTTTTCAAATATTACCGCCGAGATGATAGGTTGGGTTAGGTTAGGTTATATTATGTTATTGATGTATATAAAGGTCCCACGGAGACGGAGAAGCCAACTCCCCAGGAATGTTGTGAAATATTACCGGCGAGATGTTAGGTTGGGTTAGGTTACGTTATATTACGTTATTGATGTATATGAGGGTTACACGGAGACGTAGAGGCCAACTCGCAAGCAATGTTGTCAAATATTACCGGCGAGATATTAGGTTGGGTTAGGCTAGCTTATATTATGTTATTGATGTATATAAACGTCCCAAGGAGACGCGGAGGACAACTCGCCAGGAATGTGGTCAAATATTACCGCCGAAATGATAGGTTGGGTTAGGTTAGGTTAAATTACGTTATTGATGTATATGAAGGTCAAACGGAGACGTAGAGGTCAACTCGCAAGGAATGTGGTCAAATATTACCGCCGAGAAGTTACGTTGGGTTAGTTTAGGTTATATTACGTTATTGATGTATACAAAGGTTCCACGGAGACCTAGATGCCATCTCGCCAGGAATGATGTCAAATATTACCGCCGCGACGATAGGTTGGTTTAGGTTAGGTTATATGTCGTTATTGATGTATATGACGGTCCCACGGAGACGTAGAGGCCAACTCGCCAGGAATATGGTCAAATAATACCGGCGAGATGATAGGTTGGGTTAGGTTGCGTTATATTACGTTATTGATGTGTATGAGGGTTACACGGAGACGTAGAGGCCAACTCGCCAGGAATGATGGCAAATATTACCGCAGAGATGTTAGGTTGGGTTAGGTTAGGTTATATTACGTTATTGATGTATATGAACGTCAAACGGAGACGTAGAGGCCAACTCGCCAGGAATGTTGTCAAATATTACCGCCGAGATGTTAGATTGGGTTAGGCTAGCTTATATTATGTTATTTATGTATATAAAGGTCCCACGTAGACGTAGAGGCCAACTCGCCAGGAATGTGGTCAAATATTACCGCCGAGATGATAGGTTGGGTTAGGTTAGGTTAAATTACGTTATTGATGTATATGAACGTCAAACGGAGACGTAAAGGCCAACTCGCCAGGAATGTTCTCCAATATTACGGACGAGATGATATGTTGGGTTAGGTTAGGTTATATTATGTTATTGATGTATATAAAGGTCCCACGGAGACCTAGAGGCCAACTCGCCAGGGATGTTTTCAAATATTACCGCCGAGATGATAGTTTGGGTTAGGATAGGTTATATTACGTTATTGATGTATATAAAGGTCCCACGGAGACGGAGAAGCCAACTCCTCAGGAATGTTGTGAAATATTACCGGCGAGATGTTAGGTTGGGTTAGGTTACGTTATATTACGTTATTGATGTATATGAGGGTTACACGGAGACGTAGAGGCCAACTCGCAAGGAATGTTGTCAAATATTACCGGCGAGATGTTAGGTTGGGTTAGGCTAGCTTATATTATGTTATTGATGTATATAAAGGTCCCAAGGAGACGCGGAGGACAACTCGCCAGGAATGTGGTCAAATATTACCGCCGAAATGATAGGTTGGGTTAGGTTAGGTCAAATTACGTTATTGATGTATATGAAGGTCAAACGGAGACGTAGAGGTCAACTCGCCAGGAATGTGGTCAAATATTACCGCCGAGAAGTTACGTTGGGTTAGTTTAGGTTATATTACGTTATTGATGTATACAAAGGTTCCAAGGAGACGTAGATGCCATCTCGCCAGGAATGATGTCAAATATTACCGCCGCGACGATAGGTTGGTTTAGGTTAGGTTATATGTCGTTATTGATGTATATGACGGTCCCACGGAGACGTAGAGGCCAACTCGCCAGGAATGTGGTCAAATAATACCGCCGAGATGATAGGTTGGGTTAGGTTGCGTTATATTACGTTATTGATGTGTATGAGGGTTACACGGAGACGTAGAGGCCAACTCGCCAGGAATGATGTCAAATATTACCGCAGAGATGTTAGGTTGGGTTAGGTTAGGTTATATTACGTTATTGATGTATATGAACGTCAAACGGAGACGTAGAGGCCAACTCGCCAGGAATGTTGTCAAATATTACCGCCCAGATGTTAGATTGGGTTAGGCTAGCTTATATTATGTTATTTATGTATATAAAGGTCCCACGGAGACGTAGAGGCCAACTCGCCAGGAATGTGGTCAAATATTACCGCCGAGATGATACGTTGGGTTAGGTTAGGTTAAATTACGTTATTGATGTATATGAACGTCAAACGGAGACGTAAAAGCCAACTCGCCAGGAATGTTCTCCAATATTACGGCCGAGATGATATGTTGGGTTAGGTTAGGTTATATTATGTTATTGATGTATATAAAGGTCCCACGGAGACCTAGAGGCCAACTCGCCAGGGATGTTTTCAAATATTACCGCCGAGATGATAGTTTGGGTTAGGATAGGTTATATTACGTTATTGATGTATATAAAGGTCCCACGGAGACGGAGAAGCCAACTCCTCAGGAATGTTGTGAAATATTACCGGCGAGATGTTAGGTTGGGTTAGGTTACGTTATATTACGTTATTGATGTATATGAGGGTTACACGGAGACGTAGAGGCCAACTCGCAAGGAATGTTGTCAAATATTACCGGCGAGATGTTAGGTTGGGTTAGGTTACGTTATATTACGTTATTGATGTATATGAGGGTTACACGGAGACGTAGAGGCCAACTCGCAAGCAATGTTGTCAAATATTACCGGCGAGATATTAGGTTGGGTTAGGCTAGCTTATATTATGTTATTGATGTATATAAACGTCCCAAGGAGACGCGGAGGACAACTCGCCAGGAATGTGGTCAAATATTACCGCCGAAATGATAGGTTGGGTTAGGTTAGGTTAAATTACGTTATTGATGTATATGAAGGTCAAACGGAGACGTAGAGGTCAACTCGCCAGGAATGTGGTCAAATATTACCGCCGAGAAGTTACGTTGGGTTAGTTTAGGTTATATTACGTTATTGATGTATACAAAGGTTCCACGGAGACGTAGATGCCATCTCGCCAGGAATGATGTCAAATATTACCGCCGCGACGATAGGTTGGTTTAGGTTAGGTTATATGTCGTTATTGATGTATATGACGGTCCCACGGAGACGTAGAGGCCAACTCGCCAGGAATGTGGTCAAATAATACCGCCGAGATGATAGGTTGGGTTAGGTTGCGTTATATTACGTTATTGATGTATACAAAGGTTCCACGGAGACGTAGATGCCATCTCGCCAGGAATGATGTCAAATATTACCGCCGAGATGATATGTTGGGTTAGGTTAGGTTATATTATGTTATTGATGTATATAAAGGTCCCACGGAGACCTAGAGGCCAACTCGCCAGGGATGTTTTCAAATATTACCGCCGAGATGATAGTTTGGGTTAGGTTAGGTTATATTACGTTATTGATGTATATAAAGATCCCACGGAGACGGAGAAGCCAACTCGCCAGGAATGTTGTCAAATATTACCGCCGAGATGATAGGTTGGGTTAGGTTAGTTTATATTACGTTATTGATGTATATAAAGGTCCCACGGAGACGTAGACGCCAACTCGCCAAGAATGTTGTCAAATATTACCGCCGAGATGTTAGGTTGGGTTAGGTTAGGTTATATTACGTTAGTGATGTATAAGAAGCTCAAACGGAGACGTGGAGGCCAACTCGCCACGAATGTTGTCAAATATTACCGCCGAGATGATAGGTTGGGTTAGGTTAGGTTAAATTACGTTATTGATGTATATGAACGTCAAACGGAGACGTAGAGGCCAACTCGCCAGGAATGTTGTCAAATATTACCGCCGAGATGTTAGATTGGGTTAGGCTAGCTTATATTATGTTATTTATGTATATAAAGGTCCCACGTAGACGTAGAGGCCAACTCGCCAGGAATGTGGTCAAATATTACCGCCGAGATGATAGGTTGGGTTAGGTTAGGTTAAATTACGTTATTGATGTATATGAACGTCAAACGGAGACGTAAAGGCCAACTCGCCAGGAATGTTCTCCAATATTACGGCCGAGATGATATGTTGGGTTACGTTAGGTTATATTATGTTATTGATGTATATAAAGGTCCCACGGAGACCTAGAGGCCAACTCGCCAGGGATGTTTTCAAATATTACCGCCGAGATGATAGTTTGGGTTAGGTTAGGTTATATTACGTTATTGATGTATATAAAGGTCCCACGGAGACGGAGAAGCCAACTCCTCAGGAATGTTGTGAAATATTACCGGCGAGATGTTAGGTTGGGTTAGGTTACGTTATATTACGTTATTGATGTATATGAGGGTTACACGGAGACGTAGAGGCCAACTCGCAAGGAATGTTGTCAAATATTACCGGCGAGATGTTAGGTTGGGTTAGGCTAGCTTATATTATGTTATTGATGTATATAAAGGTCCCAAGGAGACGCGGAGGACAACTCGCCAGGAATGTGGTCAAATATTACCGCCGAAATGATAGGTTGGGTTAGGTTAGGTTAAATTACGTTATTGATGTATATGAAGGTCAAACGGAGACGTAGAGGTCAACTCGCCAGGAATGTGGTCAAATATTACCGCCGAGAAGTTACGTTGGGTTAGGTTAGGTTATATTTCGTTATTGATGTATACGAAGGTTCGACGGAGACGTAGAGGCCAACTCGCCAGGAATGTTGTCAAATATTACCGCCGAGATGATATGTTGGGTTAGGTTACGTTATATTACGTTACTGATGTATATGAGGGTTACACGGAGACGTAGAGGCCAACTCGACAAGAATGTTGTCAAATATTACCGCCGACATGTTAGGTTGGGTTAGCTTTGGTTATATTACGTTATTGATGTATATAAGTGTACCACGGTGACGGGGAAGCCAACTCGCCAGGAATGTTGTCAAATATTACCGGCGAGATGTTAGGTTGGGTCAGGCTAGCTTATATTATGTTATTGATGTATATAAAGGTCCCAAGGAGACGCAGAGGACAACTCGCCAGGAATGTGGTCAAATATTACCGCCGAAATGATAGGTTGGGTTAGGTTAGGTTAAATTACGTTATTGATGTATATGAAGGTCAAACGGAGACGTAGAGGTCAACTCGCCAGGAATGTGGTCAAATATTACCGCCGAGATGTTACGTTGGGTTAGGTTAGGTTATATTACGTTATTGATGTATACAAAGGTTCCACGGAGACGTAGATGCCATCTCGCCAGGAATGATGTCAAATATTACCGCCGAGATGATAGGTTGGGTTAGGTTAGGTTAAATTACGTTATTGATGTATATGAACGTCAAACGGAGACGTAAAGGCCAACTCGCCAGGAATGTTGTCAAATATAATCGCCGAGATGTTAGGTTGGGTTATGTTAGGTTATATTACGTTAGTGATATATATAAAGGTCCCACGGAGACCTAGATGCCAACTCGCCAGGGATGTTGTCAAATATTACCGCCGAGATGATAGGTTGGGTTAGGTTAGGTTATATTACGTTATTGATGTATATAAAGGTCCCACGGAGACGGAGAAGCCAACTCCCCAGGAATGTTGTGAAATATTACCGGCGAGATGTTAGGTTGGGTTAGGTTACGTTATATTACGTTATTGATGTATATGAGGGTTACACGGAGACGTAGAGGCCAACTCGCAAGGAATGTTGTCAAATATTACCGGCGAGATGTTAGGTTGGGTTAGGTTAGGTTATATTTCGTTATTGATGTATACGAAGGTTCGACGGAGACGTAGAGGCCAACTCGCCAGGAATGTTGTCAAATATTACCGCCGAGATGATATGTTGGGTTAGGTTAGGTTATATTACGTTATTGATGTATATGAAGGTCAAACGGAGACGTAGACGCCAACGCGCCAGGAATGTTGTCAAATATTACCGCCGAGATGATAGGTTGGGTTAGGTTACGTTATATTACGTTACTGATGTATATGAGGGTTACACGGAGACGTAGAGGCCAACTCGACAAGAATGTTGTCAAATATTACCGCCGACATGTTAGGTTGGGTTAGCTTTGGTTATATTACGTTATTGATGTATATAAGTGTACCACGGTGACGGGGAAGCCAACTCGCCAGGAATGTTGTCAAATATTACCGGCGAGATGTTAGGTTGGGTCAGGCTAGCTTATATTATGTTATTGATGTATATAAAGGTCCCAAGGAGACGCAGAGGACAACTCGCCAGGAATGTGGTCAAATATTACCGCCGAAATGATAGGTTGGGTTAGGTTAGGTTAAATTACGTTATTGATGTATATGAAGGTCAAACGGTGACGTAGAGGTCAACTCGCCAGGAATGTGGTCAAATATTACCGCCGAGATGTTACGTTGGGTTAGGTTAGGTTATATTACGTTATTGATGTATACAAAGGTTCCACGGAGACGTAGATGCCATCTCGCCAGGAATGATGTCAAATATTACCGCCGAGATGATAGGTTGGGTTAGGTTAGGTTAAATTACGTTATTGATGTATATGAACGTCAAACGGAGACGTAAAGGCCAACTCGCCAGGAATGTTCTCCAATATTACGGCCGAGATGATATGTTGGGTTAGGTTAGGTTATATTATGTTATTGATGTATATAAAGGTCCCACGGAGACCTAGAGGCCAACTCGCCAGGGATGTTTTCAAATATTACCGCCGAGATAATAGGTTGGGTTAGGTTAGGTTATATTACGTTATTGATGTATATAAAGGTCCCACGGAGACGGAGAAGCCAACTCCCCAGGAATGTTGTGAAATATTACCGGCGAGATGTTAGGTTGGGTTAGGTTACGTTATATTACGTTATTGATGTATATGAGGGTTACACGGAGACGTAGAGGCCAACTCGCAAGGAATGTTGTCAAATATTACCGGCGAGATGTTAGGTTGGGTTAGGTTAGGTTATATTTCGTTATTGATGTATAGGAAGGTTCGACGGAGACGTAGAGGCCAACTCGCCAGGAATGTTGTCAAATATTACCGCCGAGATGATATGTTGGGTTAGGTTAGGTTATATTACGTTATTGATGTATATGAAGGTCAAACGGAGACGTAGACGCCAATGCGCCAGGAATGTGGTCAAATATTACCGCCGAGAAGTTACGTTGGGTTAGTTTAGGTTATATTACGTTATTGATGTATACAAAGGTTCCACGGAGACGTAGATGCCATCTCGCCAGGAATGATGTCAAATATTACCGCCGACATGTTAGGTTGGGTTAGCTTTGGTTATATTACGTTATTGATTTATATAAGTGTACCACGGTGACGGGGAAGCCAACTCGCCAGGAATGTTGTCAAATATTACCGGCGAGATGTTAGGTTGGGTCAGGCTAGCTTATATTATGTTATTGATGTATATTAAGGTCCCAAGGAGACGCAGAGGACAACTCGCCAGGAATGTGGTCAAATATTACCGCCGAAATGATAGGTTGGGTTAGGTTAGGTTAAATTACGTTATTGATGTATATGAAGGTCAAACGGAGACGTAGACGTCAACTCGCCAGGAATGTGGTCAAATATTACCGCCGAGATGTTACGTTGGGTTAGGTTAGGTTATATTACGTTATTGATGTATACAAAGGTTCCACGGAGACGTAGATGCCATCTCGCCAGGAATGATGTCAAATATTACCGCCGAGATGATAGGTTGGGTTAGGTTAGGTTAAATTACGTTATTGATGTATATGAACGTCAAACGGAGACGTAAAGGCCAACTCGCCAGGAATGTTCTCCAATATTACGGCCGAGATGATATGTTGGGTTAGGTTAGGTTATATTATGTTATTGATGTATATAAAGGTCCCACGGAGACCTAGAGGCCAACTCGCCAGGGATGTTTTCAAATATTACCGCCGAGATGATAGGTTGGGTTAGGTTAGGTTATATTACGTTATTGATGTATATAAAGGTCCCACGGAGACGGAGAAGCCAACTCCCCAGGAATGTTGTGAAATATTACCGGCGAGATGTTAGGTTGGGTTAGGTTACGTTATATTACGTTATTGATGTATATGAGGGTTACACGGAGACGTAGAGGCCAACTCGCAAGGAATGTTGTCAAATATTACCGGCGAGATGTTAGGTTGGGTTAGGTTAGGTTATATTTCGTTATTGATGTATATGAGGGTTACACGGAGACGTAGAGGCCAACTCGCAAGGAATGTTGTCAAATATTACCGGCGAGATGTTAGGTTGGGTTAGGTTAGGTTATATTTCGTTATTGATGTATACGAAGGTTCGACGGAGACGTAGAGGCCAACTCGCCAGGAATGTTGTCAAATATTACCGCCGAGATGATATGTTGGGTTAGGTTAGGTTATATTACGTTATTGATGTATATGAAGGTCAAACGGAGACGTAGACGCCAGCGCGCCAGGAATGTTGTCAAATATTACCGCCGAGATGATAGGTTGGGTTAGGTTACGTTATATTACGTTACTGATGTATATGAGGGTTACACGGAGACGTAGAGGCCAACTCGACAAGAATGTTGTCAAATATTACCGCCGACATGTTAGGTTGGGTTAGCTTTGGTTATATTACGTTATTGATGTATATAAGTGTACCACGGTGACGGGGAAGCCAACTCGCCAGGAATGTTGTCAAATATAACCGGCGAGATGTTAGGTTGGGTTAGGCTAGCTTATATTATGTTATTGATGTATATAAAGGTCCCAAGGAGACGCAGTGGACAACTCGCCAGGAATTTGGTCAAATATTACCGCCGAAATGATAGGTTGGGTTAGGTTAGGTTAAATTACGTTATTGATGTATATGAAGGTCAAACGGAGACGTAGAGGTCAACTCGCCAGGAATGTGGTCAAATATTACCGCCGAGATGTTACGTTGGGTTAGGTTAGGTTATATTACGTTATTGATGTATACAAAGGTTCCACGGAGACGTAGATGCCATCTCGCCAGGAATGATGTCAAATATTACCGCCGCGACGATAGGTTGGTTTAGGTTAGGTTATATGTCGTTATTGATGTATATGACGGTCCCACGGAGACGTAGAGGCCAACTCGCCAGGAATGTGGTCAAATAATACCGCCGAGATTATAGGTTGGGTTAGGTTGCGTTATATTACGTTATTGATGTGTATGAGGGTTACACGGAGACGTAGAGGCCAACTCCCCAGGAATGATGTCAAATATTACCGCAGAGATGTTAGGTTGGGTTAGGTTAGGTTATATTACGTTATTGATGTATATGAAAGTTAAACGGAGACGTAGAGGCCAACTCGCCAGGAATGTTGTCAAATATTACCGCCGAGATGTTAGATTGGGTTAGGCTAGCTTATATTATGTTATTTAAGTATATAAAGGTCCCACGGAGACGTAGAGGCCAACTCGCCAGGAATGTGGTCAAATATTACCGCCGAGATGATAGGTTGGGTTAGGTTAGGTTAAATTACGTTATTGATGTATATGAACGTCAAACGGAGACGTAAAGGCCAACTCGCCAGGAATGTTCTCCAATATTACGGCCGAGATGATATGTTGGGTTAGGTTAGGTTATATTATGTTATTGATGTATATAAAGGTCCCACGGAGACCTAGAGGCCAACTCGCCAGGGATGTTTTCAAATATTACCGCCGAGATGATAGGTTGGGTTAGGTTAGGTTATATTACGTTATTGATGTATATAAAGGTCCCACGGAGACGGAGAAGCCAACTCCCCAGGAATGTTGTGAAATATTACCGGCGAGATGTTAGGTTGGGTTAGGTTACGTTATATTACGTTATTGATGTATATGAGGGTTACACGGAGACGTAGAGGCCAACTCGCAAGGAATGTTGTCAAATATTACCGGCGAGATGTTAGGTTGGGTTAGGTTAGGTTATATTTCGTTATTGATGTATACGAAGGTTCGACGGAGACGTAGAGGCCAACTCGCCAGGAATGTTGTCAAATATTACCGCCGAGATGATATGTTGGGTTAGGTTAGGTTATATTACGTTATTGATGTATATGAAGGTCAAACGGAGACGTAGACGCCAACGCGCCAGGAATGTTGTCAAATATTACCGCCGAGATGATAGGTTGGGTTAGGTTACGTTATATTACGTTACTGATGTATATGAGGGTTACACGGAGACGTAGAGGCCAACTCGACAAGAATGTTGTCAAATATTACCGCCGACATGTTAGGTTGGGTTAGCTTTGGTTATATTACGTTATTGATGTATATAAGTGTACCACGGTGACGGGGAAGCCAACTCGCCAGGAATGTTGTCAAATTATACCGGCGAGATGTTAGGTTGGGTCAGGCTAGCTTATATTATGTTATTGATGTATATAAAGGTCCCAAGGAGACGCAGAGGACAACTCGCCAGGAATGTGGTCAAATATTACCGCCGAAATGATAGGTTGGGTTAGGTTAGGTTAAATTACGTTATTGATGTATATGAAGGTCAAACGGAGACGTAGAGGTCAACTCGCCAGGAATGTGGTCAAATATTACCGCCGAGATGTTACGTTGGGTTAGGTTAGGTTATATTACGTTATTGATGTATACAAAGGTTCCACGGAGACGTAGATGCCATCTCGCCAGGAATGATGTCAAATATTACCGCCGAGATGATATGTTGGGTTAGGTTAGGTTAAATTACGTTATTGATGTATATGAACGTCAAACGGAGACGTAAAGGCCAACTCGCCAGGAATGTTCTCCAATATTACGGCCGAGATGATATGTTGGGTTAGGTTAGGTTATATTATGTTATTGATGTATATAAAGGTCCCACGGAGACCTAGAGGCCAACTCGCCAGGGATGTTTTCAAATATTACCGCCGAGATGATAGGTTGGGTTAGGTTAGGTTATATTACGTTATTGATGTATATAAAGGTCCCACGGAGACGGAGAAGCCAACTCCCCAGGAATGTTGTGAAATATTACCGGCGAGATGTTAGGTTGGGTTAGGTTACGTTATATTACGTTATTGATGTATATGAGGGTTACACGGAGACGTAGAGGCCAACACGCAAGCAATGTTGTCAAATATTACCGGCGAGATATTAGGTTGGGTTAGGCTAGCTTATATTATGTTATTGATGTATATAAAGGTCCCAAGGAGACGCGGAGGACAACTCGCCAGGAATGTGGTCAAATATTACCGCCGAAATGATAGGTTGGGTTAGGTTAGGTTAAATTACGTTATTGATGTATATGAAGGTCAAACGGAGACGTAGAGGTCAACTCGCCAGGAATGTGGTCAAATATTACCGCCGAGAAGTTACGTTGGGTTAGTTTAGGTTATATTACGTTATTGATCTATACAAAGGTTCCACGGAGACGTAGATGCCATCTCGCCAGGAATGATGTCAAATATTACCGCCGCGACGATAGGTTGGTTTAGGTTAGGTTATATGTCGTTATTGATGTATATGACGGTCCCACGGAGACGTAGAGGCCAACTCGCCAGGAATGTGGTCAAATAATACCGCCGAGATGATAGGTTGGGTTAGGTTGCGTTATATTACGTTATTGATGTGTATGAGGGTTACACGGAGACGTAGAGGCCAACTCCCCAGGAATGATGTCAAATATTACCGCAGAGATGTTAGGTTGGGTTAGGTTAGGTTATATTACGTTATTGATGTATATGAACGTTAAACGGAGACGTAGAGGCCAACTCGCCAGGAATGTTGTCAAATATTACCGCCGAGATGTTAGATTGGATTAGGCTAGCTTATATTATGTTATTTAAGTATATAAAGGTCCCACGGAGACATAGAGGCCAACTCGCCAGGAATGTGGTCAAATATTACCGCCGAGATGATAGGTTGGGTTAGGTTAGGTTAAATTACGTTATTGATGTATATGAACGTCAAACGGAGACGTAAAGGCCAACTCGCCAGGAATGTTGTCAAATATTACCGCCGAGATGATATGTTGGGTTAGGTTAGGTTATATTACGTTATTGATGTACATGGAGGTCAAACGGAGACGTAGACGCCAACGCGCCAGGAATGTTGTCAAATATTACCGCCGAGATGATAGGTTGGGTTAGGTTACGTTATATTACGTTACTGATGTATATGAGGGTTACACGGAGACGTAGAGGCCAACTCGACAAGAATGTTGTCAAATATTACCGCCGACATGTTAGGTTGGGTTAGCTTTGGTTATATTACGTTATTGATGTATATAAGTGTACCACGGTGACGGGGAAGCCAACTCGCCAGGAATGTTGTCAAATATTACCGGCGAGATGTTAGGTTGGGTCAGGCTAGCTTATATTATGTTATTGATGTATATAAAGGTCCCAAGGAGACGCAGAGGACAACTCGCCAGGAATGTGGTCAAATATTACCGCCGAAATGATAGGTTGGGTTAGGTTAGGTTAAATTACGTTATTGACGTATATGAAGGTCAAACGGAGACGTAGAGGTCAACTCGCCAGGAATGTGGTCAAATATTACCGCCGAGATGTTACGTTGGGTTAGGTTAGGTTATATTACGTTATTGATGTATACAAAGGTTCCACGGAGACGTAGATGCCATCTCGCCAGGAATGATGTCAAATATTACCGCCGAGATGATAGGTTGGGTTAGGTTACGCTATATTACGTTATTGATGTATATGAGGGTTACACGGAGACGTAGAGGCCAACTCGCAAGCAATGTTGTCAAATATTACCGGCGAGATATTAGGTTGGGTTAGGCTAGCTTATATTATGTTATTGATGTATATAAAGGTCCCAAGGAGACGCGGAGGACAACTCGCCAGGAATGTGGTCAAATATTACCGCCGAAATGATAGGTTGGGTTAGGTTAGGTTAAATTACGTTATTGATGTATATGAAGGTCAAACGGAGACGTAGAGGTCAACTCGCCAGGAATGTGGTCAAATATTACCGCCGAGAAGTTACGTTGGGTTAGTTTAGGTTATATTACGTTATTGATCTATACAAAGGTTCCACGGAGACGTAGATGCCATCTCGCCAGGAATGATGTCAAATATTACCGCCGCGACGATAGGTTGGTTTAGGTTAGGTTATATGTCGTTATTGATGTATATGACGGTCCCACGGAGACGTAGAGGCCAACTCGCCAGGAATGTGGTCAAATAATACCGCCGAGATGATAGGTTGGGTTAGGTTGCGTTATATTACGTTATTGATGTGTATGAGGGTTACACGGAGACGTAGAGGCCAACTCGCCAGGAATGATGGCAAATATTACCGCAGAGATGTTAGGTTGGGTTAGGTTAGGTTATATTACGTTATTGATGTATATGAACGTCAAACGGAGACGTAGAGGCCAACTCGCCAGGAATGTTGTCAAATATTACCGCCGAGATGTTAGATTGGGTTAGGCTAGCTTATATTATGTTATTTATGTATATAAAGGTCCCACGGAGACGTAGAGGCCAACTCGCCAGGAATGTGGTCAAATATTACCGCCGAGATGATAGGTTGGGTTAGGTTAGGTTAAATTACGTTATTGATGTATATGAACGTCAAACGGAGACGTAAAGGCCAACTCGCCAGGAATGTTGTCAAATATTACCGCCGAGATGATATGTTGGGTTAGGTTAGGTTATATTACGTTATTGATGTACATGGAGGTCAAACGGAGACGTAGACGCCAACGCGCCAGGAATGTTTTCAAATATTACCGCCGAGATGATAGGTTGGGTTAGGTTACGTTATATTACGTTACTGATGTATATGAGGGTTACACGGAGACGTAGAGGCCAACTCGACAAGAATGTTGTCAAATATTACCGCCGACATGTTAGGTTGGGTTAGCTTTGGTTATATTACGTTATTGATGCATATAAGTGTACCACGGTGACGGGGAAGCCAACTCGCCAGGAATGTTGTCAAATATTACCGGCGAGATGTTAGGTTGGGTCAGGCTAGCTTATATTATGTTATTGATGTATATAAAGGTCCCAAGGAGACGCAGAGGACAACTCGCCAGGAATGTGGTCAAATATTACCGCCGAAATGATAGGTTGGGTTAGGTTAGGTTAAATTACGTTATTGACGTATATGAAGGTCAAACGGAGACGTAGAGGTCAACTCGCCAGGAATGTGGTCAAATATTACCGCCGAGATGTTACGTTGGGTTAGGTTAGGTTATATTACGTTATTGATGTATACAAAGGTTCCACGGAGACGTAGATGCCATCTCGCCAGGAATGATGTCAAATATTACCGCCGAGATGATAGGTTGGGTTAGGTTAGGTTAAATTACGTTATTGATGTATATGAACGTCAAACGGAGACGTAAAGGCCAACTCGCCAGGAATGTTCTCCAATATTACGGCCGAGATGATATGTTGGGTTAGGTTAGGTTATATTATGTTATTGATGTATATAAAGGTCCCACGGAGACCTAGAGGCCAACCCGCCAGGGATGTTTTCAAATATTACCGCCGAGATGATAGGTTGGGTTAGGTTAGGTTATATTACGTTATTGATGTATATAAAGGTCCCACGGAGACGGAGAAGCCAACTCCCCAGAAATGTTGTGAAATATTACCGGCGAGATGTTAGGTTGGGTTAGGTTACGTTATATTACGTTATTGATGTATATGAGGGTTACACGGAGACGTAGAGGCCAACTCGCAAGCAATGTTGTCAAATATTACCGGCGAGATATTAGGTTGGGTTAGGCTAGCTTATATTATGTTATTGATGTATATAAAGGTCCCAAGGAGACGCGGAGGACAACTCGCCAGGAATGTGGTCAAATATTACCGCCGAAATGATAGGTTGGGTTAGGTTAGGTTAAATTACGTTATTGATGTATATGAAGGTCAAACGGAGACGTAGAGGTCAACTCGCCAGGAATGTGGTCAAATATTACCGCCGAGAAGTTACGTTGGGTTAGTTTAGGTTATATTACGTTATTGATGTATACAAAGGTTCCACGGAGACGTAGATGCCATCTCGCCAGGAATGATGTCAAATATTACCGCCGCGACGATAGGTTGGTTTAGGTTAGGTTATATGTCGTTATTGATGTATATGACGGTCCCACGGAGACGTAGAGGCCAACTCGCCAGGAATGTGGTCAAATAATACCGCCGAGATGATAGGTTGGGTTAGGTTGCGTTATATTACGTTATTGATGTGTATGACGGTTACACGGAGACGTAGAGGCCAACTCGCCAGGAATGATGGCAAATATTACCGCAGAGATGTTAGGTTGGGTTAGGTTAGGTTATATTACGTTATTGATGTATATGAACGTCAAACGGAGACGTAGAGGCCAACTCGCCAGGAATGTTGTCAAATATTACCGCCGAGATGTTAGATTGGGTTAGGCTAGCTTATATTATGTTATTTATGTATATAAAGGTCCCACGTAGACGTAGAGGCCAACTCGCCAGGAATGTGGTCAAATATTACCGCCGAGATGATAGGTTGGGTTAGGTTAGGTTAAATTACGTTATTGATGTATATGAACGTCAAACGGAGACGTAAAGGCCAACTCGCCAGGAATGTTCTCCAATATTACGGCCGAGATGATATGTTGGGTTAGGTTAGGTTATATTATGTTATTGATGTATATAAAGGTCCCACGGAGACCTAGAGGCCAACTCGCCAGGGATGTTTTCAAATATTACCGCCGAGATGATAGTTTGGGTTAGGTTAGGTTATATTACGTTATTGATGTATATAAAGGTCCCACGGAGACGGAGAAGCCAACTCCCCAGGAATGTTGTGAAATATTACCGGCGAGATGTTAGGTTGGGTTAGGTTACGTTATATTACGTTATTGATGTATATGAGGGTTACACGGAGACGTAGAGGCCAACTCGCAAGGAATGTTGTCAAATATTACCGGCGAGACGTTAGGTTGGGTTAGGCTAGCTTATATTATGTTATTGATGTATATAAAGGTCCCAAGGAGACGCGGAGGACAACTCGCCAAGAATGTGCTCAAATATTACCGCCGAAATGATAGGTTGGGTTAGGTTAGGTTAAATTACGTTATTGACGTATATGAAGGTCAAACGGAGACGTAGAGGTCAACTCGCCAGGAATGTGGTCAAATATTACCGCCGAGATGTTACGTTGGGTTAGGTTAGGTTATATTACGTTATTGATGTATACAAAGGTTCCACGGAGACGTAGATGCCATCTCGCCAGGAATGATGTCAAATATTACCGCCGAGATGATAGGTTGGGTTAGGTTAGGTTAAATTACGTTATTGATGTATATGAACGTCAAACGGAGACGTAAAGGCCAACTCGCCAGGAATGTTCTCCAATATTACGGCCGAGATGATATGTTGGGTTAGGTTAGGTTATATTATGTTATTGATGTATATAAAGGTCCCACGGAGACCTAGAGGCCAACTCGCCAGGGATGTTTTCAAATATTACCGCCGAGATGATAGGTTGGGTTAGGTTAGGTTATATTACGTTATTGATGTATATAAAGGTCCCACGGAGACGGAGAAGCCAACTCCCCAGGAATGTTGTGAAATATTACCGGCGAGATGTTAGGTTGGGTTAGGTTACGTTATATTACGTTATTGATGTATATGAGGGTTACACGGAGACGTAGAGGCCAACTCGCAAGCAATGTTGTCAAATATTACCGGCGAGATATTAGGTTGGGTTAGGCTAGCTTATATTATGTTATTGATGTATATAAAGGTCCCAAGGAGACGCGGAGGACAACTCGCCAGGAATGTGGTCAAATATTACCGCCGAAATGATAGGTTGGGTTAGGTTAGGTTAAATTACGTTATTGATGTATATGAAGGTCAAACGGAGACGTAGAGGTCAACTCGCCAGGAATGTGGTCAAATATTACCGCCGAGAAGTTACGTTGGGTTAGTTTAGGTTATATTACGTTATTGATGTATACAAAGGTTCCACGGAGACGTAGATGCCATCTCGCCAGGAATGATGTCAAATATTACCGCCGCGACGATAGGTTGGTTTAGGTTAGGTTATATGTCGTTATTGATGTATATGACGGTCCCACGGAGACGTAGAGGCCAACTCGCCAGGAATGTGGTCAAATAATACCGCCGAGATGATAGGTTGGGTTAGGTTGCGTTATATTACGTTATTGATGTGTATGAGGGTTACACGGAGACGTAGAGGCCAACTCGCCAGGAATGATGGCAAATATTACCGCAGAGATGTTAGGTTGGGTTAGGTTAGGTTATATTACGTTATTGATGTATATGAACGTCAAACGGAGACGTAGAGGCCAACTCGCCAGGAATGTTGTCAAATATTACCGCCGAGATGTTAGATTGGGTTAGGCTAGCTTATATTATGTTATTTATGTATATAAAGGTCCCACGTAGACGTAGAGGCCAACTCGCCAGGAATGTGGTCAAATATTACCGCCGAGATGATAGGTTGGGTTAGGTTAGGTTAAATTACGTTATTGATGTATATGAACGTCAAACGGAGACGTAAAGGCCAACTCGCCAGGAATGTTCTCCAATATTACGGCCGAGATGATATGTTGGGTTAGGTTAGGTTATATTATGTTATTGATGTATATAAAGGTCCCACGGAGACCTAGAGGCCAACTCGCCAGGGATGTTTTCAAATATTACCGCCGAGATGATAGTTTGGGTTAGGTTAGGTTATATTACGTTATTGATGTATATAAAGGTCCCACGGAGACGGAGAAGCCAACTCCCCAGGAATGTTGTGAAATATTACCGGCGAGATGTTAGGTTGGGTTAGGTTACGTTATATTACGTTATTGATGTATATGAGGGTTACACGGAGACGTAGAGGCCAACTCGCAAGGAATGTTGTCAAATATTACCGGCGAGACGTTAGGTTGGGTTAGGCTAGCTTATATTATGTTATTGATGTATATAAAGGTCCCAAGGAGACGCGGAGGACAACTCGCCAAGAATGTGCTCAAATATTACCGCCGAAATGATAGGTTGGGTTAGGTTAGGTTAAATTACGTTATTGACGTATATGAAGGTCAAACGGAGACGTAGAGGTCAACTCGCCAGGAATGTGGTCAAATATTACCGCCGAGATGTTACGTTGGGTTAGGTTAGGTTATATTACGTTATTGATGTATACAAAGGTTCCACGGAGACGTAGATGCCATCTCGCCAGGAATGATGTCAAATATTACCGCCGAGATGATAGGTTGGGTTAGGTTAGGTTAAATTACGTTATTGATGTATATGAACGTCAAACGGAGACGTAAAGGCCAACTCGCCAGGAATGTTCTCCAATATTACGGCCGAGATGATATGTTGGGTTAGGTTAGGTTATATTATGTTATTGATGTATATAAAGGTCCCACGGAGACCTAGAGGCCAACTCGCCAGGGATGTTTTCAAATATTACCGCCGAGATGATAGGTTGGGTTAGGTTAGGTTATATTACGTTATTGATGTATATAAAGGTCCCACGGAGACGGAGAAGCCAACTCCCCAGGAATGTTGTGAAATATTACCGGCGAGATGTTAGGTTGGGTTAGGTTACGTTATATTACGTTATTGATGTATATGAGGGTTACACGGAGACGTAGAGGCCAACTCGCAAGCAATGTTGTCAAATATTACCGGCGAGATATTAGGTTGGGTTAGGCTAGCTTATATTATGTTATTGATGTATATAAAGGTCCCAAGGAGACGCGGAGGACAACTCGCCAGGAATGTGGTCAAATATTACCGCCGAAATGATAGGTTGGGTTAGGTTAGGTTAAATTACGTTATTGATGTATATGAAGGTCAAACGGAGACGTAGAGGTCAACTCGCCAGGAATGTGGTCAAATATTACCGCCGAGAAGTTACGTTGGGTTAGTTTAGGTTATATTACGTTATTGATGTATACAAAGGTTCCACGGAGACGTAGATGCCATCTCGCCAGGAATGATGTCAAATATTACCGCCGCGACGATAGGTTGGTTTAGGTTAGGTTATATGTCGTTATTGATGTATATGACGGTCCCACGGAGACGTAGAGGCCAACTCGCCAGGAATGTGGTCAAATAATACCGCCGAGATGATAGGTTGGGTTAGGTTGCGTTATATTACGTTATTGATGTGTATGAGGGTTACACGGAGACGTAGAGGCCAACTCGCCAGGAATGATGGCAAATATTACCGCAGAGATGTTAGGTTGGGTTAGGTTAGGTTATATTACGTTATTGATGTATATGAACGTCAAACGGAGACGTAGAGGCCAACTCGCCAGGAATGTTGTCAAATATTACCGCCGAGATGTTAGATTGGGTTAGGCTAGCTTATATTATGTTATTTATGTATATAAAGGTCCCACGTAGACGTAGAGGCCAACTCGCCAGGAATGTGGTCAAATATTACCGCCGAGATGATAGGTTGGGTTAGGTTAGGTTAAATTACGTTATTGATGTATATGAACGTCAAACGGAGACGTAAAGGCCAACTCGCCAGGAATGTTCTCCAATATTACGGCCGAGATGATATGTTGGGTTAGGTTAGGTTATATTATGTTATTGATGTATATAAAGGTCCCACGGAGACCTAGAGGCCAACTCGCCAGGGATGTTTTCAAATATTACCGCCGAGATGATAGTTTGGGTTAGGTTAGGTTATATTACGTTATTGATGTATATAAAGGTCCCACGGAGACGGAGAAGCCAACTCCCCAGGAATGTTGTGAAATATTACCGGCGAGATGTTAGGTTGGGTTAGGTTACGTTATATTACGTTATTGATGTATATGAGGGTTACACGGAGACGTAGAGGCCAACTCGCAAGGAATGTTGTCAAATATTACCGGCGAGATGTTAGGTTGGGTTAGGCTAGCTTATATTATGTTATTGATGTATATAAAGGTCCCAAGGAGACGCGGAGGACAACTCGCCAGGAATGTGGTCAAATATTACCGCCGAAATGATAGGTTGGATTAGGTTAGGTTAAATTACGTTATTGATGTATATGAAGGTCAAACGGAGACGTAGAGGTCAACTCGCCAGGAATGTGGTCAAATATTACCGCCGAGAAGTTACGTTGGGTTAGTTTAGGTTATATTACGTTATTGATGTATACAAAGGTTCCACGGAGACGTAGATGCCATCTCGCCAGGAATGATGTCAAATATTACCGCCGCGACGATAGGTTGGTTTAGGTTAGGTTATATGTCGTTATTGATGTATATGACGGTCCCACGGAGACGTAGAGGCCAACTCGCCAGGAATGTGGTCAAATAATACCGCCGAGATGATAGGTTGGGTTAGGTTGCGTTATATTACGTTATTGATGTGTATGACGGTTACACGGAGACGTAGAGGCCAACTCGCCAGGAATGATGGCAAATATTACCGCAGAGATGTTAGGTTGGGTTAGGTTAGGTTATATTACGTTATTGATGTATATGAACGTCAAACGGAGACGTAGAGGCCAACTCGCCAGGAATGTTGTCAAATATTACCGCCGAGATGTTAGATTGGGTTAGGCTAGCTTATATTATGTTATTTATGTATATAAAGGTCCCACGTAGACGTAGAGGCCAACTCGCCAGGAATGTGGTCAAATATTACCGCCGAGATGATAGGTTGGGTTAGGTTAGGTTAAATTACGTTATTGATGTATATGAACGTCAAACGGAGACGTAAAGGCCAACTCGCCAGGAATGTTCTCCAATATTACGGCCGAGATGATATGTTGGGTTAGGTTAGGTTATATTATGTTATTGATGTATATAAAGGTCCCACGGAGACCTAGAGGCCAACTCGCCAGGGATGTTTTCAAATATTACCGCCGAGATGATAGTTTGGGTTAGGTTAGGTTATATTACGTTATTGATGTATATAAAGGTCCCACGGAGACGGAGAAGCCAACTCCCCAGGAATGTTGTGAAATATTACCGGCGAGATGTTAGGTTGGGTTAGGTTACGTTATATTACGTTATTGATGTATATGAGGGTTACACGGAGACGTAGAGGCCAACTCGCAAGGAATGTTGTCAAATATTACCGGCGAGATGTTAGGTTGGGTTAGGCTAGCTTATATTATGTTATTGATGTATATAAAGGTCCCAAGGAGACGCAGAGGACAACTCGCCAGGAATGTGGTCAAATATTACCGCCGAAATGATAGGTTGGGTTAGGTTAGGTTAAATTACGTTATTGATGTATATGAAGGTCAAACGGAGACGTAGAGGTCAACTCGCCAGGAATGTGGTCAAATATTACCGCCGAGAAGTTACGTTGGGTTAGTTTAGGTTATATTACGTTATTGATGTATACAAAGGTTCCACGGAGACGTAGATGCCATCTCGCCAGGAATGATGTCAAATATTACCGCCGCGACGATAGGTTGGTTTAGGTTAGGTTATATGTCGTTATTGATGTATATGACGGTTCCACGGAGACGTAGATGCCATCTCGCCAGGAATGTGGTCAAATAATACCGCCGAGATGATAGGTAGGGTTAGGTTGCGTTATATTACGTTATTGATGTGTATGAGGGTTACACGGAGACGTAGAGGCCAACTCGCCAGGCATGATGTCAAATATTACCGCAGAGATGTTAGGTTGGGTTAGGTTAGGTTATATTACGTTATTGATGTATATGAACGTCAAACGGAGACGTAGAGGCCAACTCGCCAGGAATGTTGTCAAATATTACCGCCGAGATGTTAGATTGGGTTAGGCTAGCTTATATTATGTTATTTATGTATATAAGGGTCCCACGGAGACGTAGAGGCCAACTCGCCAGGAATGTGGTCAAATATTACCGCCGAGATGATAGGTTGTGTTAGGTTAGGTTAAATTACGTTATTGATGTATATGAACGTCAAACGGAGACGTAAAGGCCAACTCGCCAGGAATGTTCTCCAATATTACGGCCGAGATGATATGTTGGGTTAGGTTAGGTTATATTATGTTATTGATGTATATAAAGGTCCCACGGAGACCTAGAGGCCAACTCGCCAGGGGTGTTTTCAAATATTACCGCCGAGATGATAGGTTGGGTTAGGTTAGGTTATATTACGTTATTGATGTATATAAAGGTCCCACGGAGACGGAGAAGCCAACTCCCCAGGAATGTTGTGAAATATTACCGGCGAGATGTTAGGTTGGGTTAGGTTACGTTATATTACGTTATTGATGTATATGAGGGTTACACGGAGACGTAGAGGCCAACTCGCAAGGAATGTTGTCAAATATTACCGGCGAGATGTTAGGTTGGGTTAGGTTAGGTTATATTTCGTTATTGATGTATACGAAGTTTCCACGGAGACGTAGTGGCCAACTCGCCAGGAATGTTGTCAAATATTACCGCCGAGATGAAAGGTTGGGTTAGGTTAGGTTATATTACGTTATTGATGTATATGAAGGTCAAACGGAGACGTAGAGGCCAACGAGCCAGGAATGTTGTCAAATATTACCGCCGAGATGATAGGTTGGGTTAGGTTACGTTATATTACGTTACTGATGTATATGAGGGTTACACGGAGACGTAGAGGCCAACTCGACAAGAATGTTGTCAAATATTACCGCCGACATGTTAGGTTGGGTTAGCTTTGGTTATATTACGTTATTGATGTATATAAGTGTACCACGGAGACGGGGAAGCCAACTCGCCAGGAATGTTGTCAAATATTACCGGCGAGATGTTAGGTTGGGTTAGGCTAGCTTATATTATGTTATTGATGTATATAAAGGTCCCAAGGAGACGCAGAGGACAACTCGCCAGGAATGTGGTCAAATATTACCGCCGAAATGATAGGTTGGGTTAGGTTAGGTTAAATTACGTTATTGATGTATATGAAGGTCAAACGGAGACGTAGAGGTCAACTCGCCAGGAATGTGGTCAAATATTACCGCCGAGATGTTACGTTGGGTTAGGTTAGGTTATATTGCGTTATTGATGTATACAAAGGTTCCACGGAGACGTAGATGCCATCTCGCCAGGAATGATGTCAAATATTACCGCCGCGACGATAGGTTGGTTTAGGTTAGGTTATATGTCGTTATTGTTGTATATGACGGTCCCACGGAGACGTGGAGACCAACTCGCCAGGAATGTGGTCAAATAATACCGCCGAGATGATAGGTTGGGTTAGGTTGCGTTATATTACGTTATTGATGTGTATGAGGGTTACACGGAGACGTAGAGGCCAACTCGCCAGGAATGATGTCAAATATTACCGCAGAGATGTTAGGTTGGGTTAGGTTAGGTTATATTACGTTATTGATGTATATGGACGTCAAACGGAGACGTAGAGGCCAACTCGCCAGGAATGTTGTCAAATATTACCGGCGAGATGTTAGATTGGGTTAGGCTAGCTTATATTATGTTATTGATGTATATAAAGGTCCCAAGGAGACGCAGAGGACAACTCGCCAGGAATGTGGACAAATATTACCGCCGAAATCATAGGTTGGGTTAGGTTAGGTTAAATTACGTTATTGATGTATATGAAGGTCAAACGGAGACGTAGAGGTCAACTCGCCAGGAATGTGGTCAAATATTACCGCCGAGATGTTACGTTGGGTTAGGTTAGGTTATATTACGTTATTGATGTATACAAAGGTTCCACGGAGACGTAGATGCCATCTCGCCAGGAATGATGTCAAATATTACAGCCGCGACGATAGGTTGGTTTAGGTTAGGTTATATGTCGTTATTGATGTATATGACGGTCCCACGGAGACGTAGAGGCCAACTCGCCAGGAATGTGTTCAAATAATACTGCCGAGATGATAGGTTGGGTTAGGTTGCGTTATATTACGTTATTGATGTGTATGAGGGTTACACGGAGACGTAGAGGCCAACTCGCCAGGAATGATGTCAAATATTACCGCCGCGACGATAGGTTGGTTTAGGTTAGGTTATATGTCGTTATTGATGTATATGACGGTCCCACGGAGACGTAGAGGCCAACTCGCCAGGAATGTGGTCAAATAATACCGCCGAGATGATAGGTTGGGTTAGGTTGCGTTATATTACGTTATTGATGTGTATGAGGGTTACACGGAGACGTAGAGGCCAACTCGCCAGGAATGATGTCAAATATTACCGCAGAGATGTTAGGTTGGGTTAGGTTAGGTTATATTACGTTATTGATGTATATGAACGTCAAACGGAGACGTAGAGGCCAACTCGCCAGGAATGTTGTCAAATATTACCGCCGAGATGTTAGATTGGGTTAGGCTAGCTTATATTATGTTATTTATGTATATAAAGGTCCCACGTAGACGTAGAGGCCAACTCGCCAGTAATGTGGTCAAATATTACCGCCGAGATGATAGGTTGGGTTAGGTTAGGTTAAATTACGTTATTGATGTATATGAACGTCAAACGGAGACGTAAAGGCCAACTCGCCAGGAATGTTCTCCAATATTACGGCCGAGATGATATGTTGGGTTAGGTTAGGTTATATTATGTTATTGATGTATATAAAGGTCCCACGGAGACCTAGAGGCCAACTCGCCAGGGATGTTTTCAAATATTACCGCCGAGATGATAGTTTGGGTTAGGTTAGGTTATATTACGTTATTGATGTATATAAAGGTCCCACGGAGACGGAGAAGCCAACTCCCCAGGAATGTTGTGAAATATTACCGGCGAGATGTTAGGTTGGGTTAGGTTACGTTATATTACGTTATTGATGTATATGAGGGTTACACGGAGACGTAGAGGCCAACTCGCAAGGAATGTTGTCAAATATTACCGGCGAGATGTTAGGTTGGGTTAGGCTAGCTTATATTATGTTATTGATGTATATAAAGGTCCCAAGGAGACGCGGAGGACAACTCGCCAGGAATGTGGTCAAATATTACCGCCGAAATGATAGGTTGGGTTAGGTTAGGTTAAATTACGTTATTGATGTATATGAAGGTCAAACGGAGACGTAGAGGTCAACTCGCCAGGAATGTGGTCAAATATTACCGCCGAGAAGTTACGTTGAGTTAGTTTAGGTTATATTACGTTATTGATGTATACAAAGGTTCCACGGAGACGTAGATGCCATCTCGCCAGGAATGATGTCAAATATTACCGCCGCGACGATAGGTTGGTTTAGGTTAGGTTATATGTCGTTATTGATGTATATGACGGTCCCACGGAGACGTAGAGGCCAACTCGCCAGGAATGTGGTCAAATAATACCGCCGAGATGATAGGTTGGGTTAGGTTGCGTTATATTACGTTATTGATGTGTATGAGGGTTACACGGAGACGTAGAGGCCAACTCGCCAGGAATGATGTCAAATATTACCGCAGAGATGTTAGGTTGGGTTAGGTTAGGTTATATTACGTTATTGATGTATATGAACGTCAAACGGAGACGTAGAGGCCAACTCGCCAGGAATGTTGTCAAATATTACCGGCGAGATGTTAGATTGGGTTAGGCTAGCTTATATTATGTTATTGATATATATAAAGGTCCCAAGGAAACGCAGAGGACAACTCGCCAGGAATGTGGTCAAATATTACCGCCGAAATCATAGGTTGGGTTAGGTTAGGTTAAATTACGTTATTGATGTATATGAAGGTCAAACGGAAACGTAGAGGTCAACTCGCCAGGAATGTGGTCAAATATTACCGCCGAGAAGTTACGTTGGGTTAGTTTAGGTTATATTACGTTATTGATGTATACAAAGGTTCCACGGAGACGTAGATGCCATCTCGCCAGGAATGATGTCAAATATTACCGCCGCGACGATAGGTTGGTTTAGGTTAGGTTATATGTCGTTATTGATGTATATGACGGTCCCACGGAGACGTAGAGGCCAACTCGCCAGGAATGTGGTCAAATAATACCGCCGAGATGATAGGTTGGGTTAGGTTGCGTTATATTACGTTATTGATGTGTATGAGGGTTACACGGAGACGTAGAGGCCAACTCGCCAGGAATGATGTCAAATATTACCGCAGAGATGTTAGGTTGGGTTAGGTTAGGTTATATTACGTTATTGATGTATATGAACGTCAAACGGAGACGTAGAGGCCAACTCGCCAGGAATGTTGTCAAATATTACCGCCGAGATGTTAGATTGGGTTAGGCTAGCTTATATTATGTTATTTATGTATATAAAGGTCCCACGGAGACGTAGAGGCCAACTCGCCAGGAATGTGGTCAAATATTACCGCCGAGATGATAGGTTGGGTTAGGTTAGGTTAAATTACGTTATTGATGTATATGAACGTCAAACGGAGACGTAAAGGCCAACTCGCCAGGAATGTTCTCCAATATTACGGCCGAGATGATATGTTGGGTTAGGTTAGGTTATATTATGTTATTGATGTATATAAAGGTCCCACGGAGACCTAGAGGCCAACTCGCCAGGGGTGTTTTCAAATATTACCGCCGAGATGATAGGTTGGGTTAGGTTAGGTTATATTACGTTATTGATGTATATAAAGGTCCCACGGAGACGGAGAAGCCAACTCCCCAGGAATGTTGTGAAATATTACCGGCGAGATGTTAGGTTGGGTTAGGTTACGTTATATTACGTTATTGATGTATATGAGGGTTACACGGAGACGTAGAGGCCAACTCGCAAGGAATGTTGTCAAATATTACCGGCGAGATGTTAGGTTGGGTTAGGTTAGGTTATATTTCGTTATTGATGTATACGAAGGTTCCACGGAGACGTAGAGGCCAACTCGCCAGGAATGTTGTCAAATATTACCGCCGAGATGATAGGTTGGGTTAGGTTAGGTTATATTACGTTATTGATGTATATGAAGGTCAAACGGAGACGTAGAGGCCAACGAGACAGGAATGTTGTCAAATATTACCGCCGAGATGATAGGTTGGGTTAGGTTACGTTATATTACGTTACTGATGTATATGAGGGTTACACGGAGACGTAGAGGCCAACTCGACAAGAATGTTGTCAAATATTACCGCCGACATGTTATGTTGGGTTAGCTTTGGTTATATTACGTTATTGATGTATATAAGTGTACCACGGAGACGGGGAAGCCAACTCGCCAGGAATGTTGTCAAATATTACCGGCGAGATGTTAGGTTGGGTTAGGCTAGCTTATATTATGTTATTGATGTATATAAAGGTCCCAAGGAGACGCAGAGGACAACTCGCCAGGAATGTGGTCAAATATTACCGCCGAAATGATAGGTTGGGTTAGGTTAGGTTAAATTACGTTATTGATGTATATGAAGGTCAAACGGAGACGTAGAGGTCAACTCGCCAGGAATGTGGCCAAATATTACCGCCGAGATGTTACGTTGGGTTAGGTTAGGTTATATTGCGTTATTGATGTATACAAAGGTTCCACGGAGACGTAGATGCCATCTCGCCAGGAATGATGTCAAATATTACCGCCGCGACGATAGGTTGGTTTAGGTTAGGTTATATGTCGTTATTGATGTATATGACGGTCCCACGGAGACGTGGAGGCCAACTCGCCAGGAATGTGGTCAAATAATACCGCCGAGATGATAGGTTGGGTTAGGTTGCGTTATATTACGTTATTGATGTGTATGAGGGTTACACGGAGACGTAGAGGCCAACTCGCCAGGAATGATGTCAAATATTACCGCAGAGATGTTAGGTTGGGTTAGGTTAGGTTATATTACGTTATTGATGTATATGGACGTCAAACGGAGACGTAGAGGCCAACTCGCCAGGAATGTTGTCAAATATTACCGGCGAGATGTTAGATTGGGTTAGGCTAGCTTATATTATGTTATTGATGTATATAAAGGTCCCACGGAGACGTAGAGGCCAACTCGCCAGGAATGTGTTCAAATAATACCGCCGAGATGATAGGTTGGGTTAGGTTGCGTTATATTACGTTATTGATGTGTATGAGGGTTACACGGAGACGTAGAGGCCAACTCGCCAGGAATGATGTCAAATATTACCGCAGAGATGTTAGGTTGGGTTAGGTTAGGTTATATTACGTTATTGATGTATATGAACGTCAAACGGAGACGTAGAGGCCAACTCGCCAGGAATGTTGTCAAATATTACCGCCGAGATGTTAGATTGGGATAGGCTAGCTTATATTATGTTATTTATGTATATAAAGGTCCCACGTAGACGTAGAGGCCAACTCGCCAGTAATGTGGTCAAATATTACCGCCGAGATGATAGGTTGGGTTAGGTTAGGTTACATTACGTTATTGATGTATATGAACGTCAAACGGAGACGTAAAGGCCAACTCGCCAGGAATGTTCTCCAATATTACGGCCGAGATGATATGTTGGGTTAGGTTAGGTTATATTACGTTATTGACGTATATGAAGGTCAAACGGAGACGTAGAGGCCAACGCGCCAGGAATGTTGTCAAATATTACCGCCGAGATGATATGTTGGGTTAGGTTAGGTAATATTATGTTATTGATGTATATAAAGGTCCCACGGAGACGGAGAAGCCAACTCCCCAGGAATGTTGTGAAATATTACCGGCGAGATGTAGGGTTGGGTTAGGTTACGTTACATTACGTTATTGATGTATATGAAGGTCAAACGGAGACGTAGAGTCCAACTCGCCAGGAATGTGGCCAAATGTTACCGCCGAGATGTTACGTTGGGTTAGGTTAGGTTATATTTCGTTATTGATGTATACGAAGGTTCCACGGAGACGTAGAGGCCAACTCGCCAGGAATGTTGTCAAATATTACCGCCGAGATGTTAGATTGGGTTAGGCTAGCTTATATTATGTTATTTATGTATATAAAGGTCCCACGGAGACGTAGAGGCCAACTCGCCAGGAATGTGGTCAAATATTACCGCCGAGATGATAGGTTGGGTTAGGTTAGGTTAAATTACGTTATTGATGTATATGAACGTCAAACGGAGACGTAAAGGCCAACTCGCCAGGAATGTTCTCCAATATTACGGCCGAGATGATATGTTGGGTTAGGTTAGGTTATATTATGTTATTGATGTATATAAAGGTCCCACGGAGACCTAGAGGCCAACTCGTCAGGGATGTTTTCAAATATTACCGCCGAGATGATAGGTTGGGTTAGGTTAGGTTATATTACGTTATTGATGTATATAAAGGTCCCACGGAGACGGAGAAGCCAACTCCCCAGGAATGTTGTGAAATATTACCGGCGAAATGTTAGGTTGGGTTAGGTTACGTTATATTACGTTATTGATGTATATGAGGGTTACACGGAGACGTAGAGGCCAACTCGCAAGGAATGTTGTCAAATATTACCGGCGAGATGTTAGGTTGGGTTAGGCTAGCTTATATTATGTTATTGATGTATATAAAGGTACCAAGGAGACGCGGAGGACAACTCGCCAGGAATGTGGTCAAATATTACCGCCGAAATGATAGGTTGGGTTAGGTTAGGTTAAATTACGTTATTGATGTATATGAAGGTCAAACGGAGACGTAGAGGCCAACTCGCCAGGAATGATGTCAAATATTACCGCAGAGATGTTAGGTTGGGTTAGGTTAGGTTATATTACGTTATTGATGTATATGAACGTCAAACGGAGACGTAGAGGCCAACTCGCCAGGAATGTTGTCAAATATTACCGCCGAGATGTTAGATTGGGTTAGGCTAGCTTATATTATGTTATTTATGTATATAAAGGTCCCACGGAGACGTAGAGGCCAGCTCGCCAGGAATGTTGTCAAATATTACCGGCGAGATGTTAGATTGGGTTAGGCTAGCTTATATTATGTTATTGATGTATATAAAGGTCCCACGGAGACGTAGAGGCCAACTCGCCAGGAATGTGTTCAAATAATACCGCCGAGATGATAGGTTGGGTTAGGTTGCGTTATATTACGTTATTGATGTGTATGAGGGTTACACGGAGACGTAGAGGCCAACTCGCCAGGAATGATGTCAAATATTACCGCAGAGATGTTAGGTTGGGTTAGGTTAGGTTATATTACGTTATTGATGTATATGAACGTCAAACGGAGACGTAGAGGCCAACTCGCCAGGAATGTTGTCAAATATTACCGCCGAGATGTTAGATTGGGTTAGGCTAGCTTATATTATGTTATTTATGTATATAAAGGTCCCACGTAGACGTAGAGGCCAACTCGCCAGTAATGTGGTCAAATATTACCGCCGAGATGATAGGTTGGGTTAGGTTAGGTTAAATTACGTTATTGATGTATATGAACGTCAAACGGAGACGTAAAGGCCAACTCGCCAGGAATGTTCTCCAATATTACGGCCGAGATGATATGTTGGGTTAGGTTAGGTTATATTACGTTATTGACGTATATGAAGGTCAAACGGAGACGTAGAGGCCAACGCGCCAGGAATGTTGTCAAATATTACCGCCGAGATGATATGTTGGGTTAGGTTAGGTAATATTATGTTATTGATGTATATAAAGGTCCCACGGAGACGGAGAAGCCAACTCCCCAGGAATGTTGTGAAATATTACCGGCGAGATGTAGGGTTGGGTTAGGTTACGTTACATTACGTTATTGATGTATATGAAGGTCAAACGGAGACGTAGAGTCCAACTCGCCAGGAATGTGGCCAAATGTTACCGCCGAGATGTTACGTTGGGTTAGGTTAGGTTATATTTCGTTATTGATGTATACGAAGGTTCCACGGAGACGTAGAGGCCAACTCGCCAGGAATGTTGTCAAATATTACCGCCGAGATGTTAGATTGGGTTAGGCTAGCTTATATTATGTTATTTATGTATATAAAGGTCCCACGGAGACGTAGAGGCCAACTCGCCAGGAATGTGGTCAAATATTACCGCCGAGATGATAGGTTGGGTTAGGTTAGGTTAAATTACGTTATTGATGTATATGAACGTCAAACGGAGACGTAAAGGCCAACTCGCCAGGAATGTTCTCCAATATTACGGCCGAGATGATATGTTGGGTTAGGTTAGGTTATATTATGTTATTGATGTATATAAAGGTCCCACGGAGACCTAGAGGCCAACTCGTCAGGGATGTTTTCAAATATTACCGCCGAGATGATAGGTTGGGTTAGGTTAGGTTATATTACGTTATTGATGTATATAAAGGTCCCACGGAGACGGAGAAGCCAACTCCCCAGGAATGTTGTGAAATATTACCGGCGAAATGTTAGGTTGGGTTAGGTTACGTTATATTACGTTATTGATGTATATGAGGGTTACACGGAGACGTAGAGGCCAACTCGCAAGGAATGTTGTCAAATATTACCGGCGAGATGTTAGGTTGGGTTAGGCTAGCTTATATTATGTTATTGATGTATATAAAGGTACCAAGGAGACGCGGAGGACAACTCGCCAGGAATGTGGTCAAATATTACCGCCGAAATGATAGGTTGGGTTAGGTTAGGTTAAATTACGTTATTGATGTATATGAAGGTCAAACGGAGACGTAGAGGCCAACTCGCCAGGAATGATGTCAAATATTACCGCAGAGATGTTAGGTTGGGTTAGGTTAGGTTATATTACGTTATTGATGTATATGAACGTCAAACGGAGACGTAGAGGCCAACTCGCCAGGAATGTTGTCAAATATTACCGCCGAGATGTTAGATTGGGTTAGGCTAGCTTATATTATGTTATTTATGTATATAAAGGTCCCACGGAGACGTAGAGGCCAACTCGCCAGGAATGTGTTCAAATATTACCGCCGAGATGATAGGTTGGGTTAGCTTAGGTTAAATTACGTTATTGATGTATATGAACGTCAAACGGAGACGTAAAGGCCAACTCGCCAGGAATGTTCTCCAATATTACGGCCGAGATGATATGTTGGGTTAGGTTAGGTTATATTATGTTATTGATGTATATAAAGGTCCCACGGAGACCTAGAGGCCAACTCGCCAGGGGTGTTTTCAAATATTACCGCCGAGATGATAGGTTGGGTTAGGTTAGGTTATATTACGTTATTGATGTATATAAAGGTCCCACGGAGACGGAGAAGCCAACTCCCCAGGAATGTTGTGAAATATTACCGGCGAGATGTTAGGTTGGGTTAGGTTACGTTATATTACGTTATTGATGTATATGAGGGTTACACGGAGACGTAGAGGCCAACTCGCAAGGAATGTTGTCAAATATTACCGGCGAGATGTTAGGTTGGGTTAGGTTAGGTTATATTTCGTTATTGATGTATACGAAGGTTCCACGGAGACGTAGAGGCCAACTCGCCAGGAATGTTGTCAAATATTACCGCCGAGATGATAGGTTGGGTTAGGTTAGGTTATATTACGTTATTGATGTATATGAAGGTCAAACGGAGACGTAGAGGCCAACGAGACAGGAATGTTGTCAAATATTACCGCCGAGATGATAGGTTGGGTTAGGTTACGTTATATTACGTTACTGATGTATATGAGGGTTACACGGAGACGTAGAGGCCAACTCGACAAGAATGTTGTCAAATATTACCGCCGACATGTTATGTTGGGTTAGCTTTGGTTATATTACGTTATTGATGTATATAAGTGTACCACGGAGACGGGGAAGCCAACTCGCCAGGAATGTTGTCAAATATTACCGGCGAGATGTTAGGTTGGGTTAGGCTAGCTTATATTATGTTATTGATGTATATAAAGGTCCCAAGGAGACGCAGAGGACAACTCGCCAGGAATGTGGTCAAATATTACCGCCGAAATGATAGGTTGGGTTAGGTTAGGTTAAATTACGTTATTGATGTATATGAAGGTCAAACGGAGACGTAGAGGTCAACTCGCCAGGAATGTGGCCAAATATTACCGCCGAGATGTTACGTTGGGTTAGGTTAGGTTATATTGCGTTATTGATGTATACAAAGGTTCCACGGAGACGTAGATGCCATCTCGCCAGGAATGATGTCAAATATTACCGCCGCGACGATAGGTTGGTTTAGGTTAGGTTATATGTCGTTATTGATGTATATGACGGTCCCACGGAGACGTGGAGGCCAACTCGCCAGGAATGTGGTCAAATAATACCGCCGAGATGATAGGTTGGGTTAGGTTGCGTTATATTACGTTATTGATGTGTATGAGGGTTACACGGAGACGTAGAGGCCAACTCGCCAGGAATGATGTCAAATATTACCGCAGAGATGTTACGTTGGGTTAGGTTAGGTTATATTACGTTATTGATGTATATGGACGTCAAACGGAGACGTAGAGGCCAACTCGCCAGGAATGTTGTCAAATATTACCGGCGAGATGTTAGATTGGGTTAGGCTAGCTTATATTATGTTATTGATGTATATAAAGGTCCCACGGAGACGTAGAGGCCAACTCGCCAGGAATGTGTTCAAATAATACCGCCGAGATGATAGGTTGGGTTAGGTTGCGTTATATTACGTTATTGATGTGTATGAGGGTTACACGGAGACGTAGAGGCCAACTCGCCAGGAATGATGTCAAATATTACCGCAGAGATGTTAGGTTGGGTTAGGTTAGGTTATATTACGTTATTGATGTATATGAACGTCAAACGGAGACGTAGAGGCCAACTCGCCAGGAATGTTGTCAAATATTACCGCCGAGATGTTAGATTGGGATAGGCTAGCTTATATTATGTTATTTATGTATATAAAGGTCCCACGTAGACGTAGAGGCCAACTCGCCAGTAATGTGGTCAAATATTACCGCCGAGATGATAGGTTGGGTTAGGTTAGGTTACATTACGTTATTGATGTATATGAACGTCAAACGGAGACGTAAAGGCCAACTCGCCAGGAATGTTCTCCAATATTACGGCCGAGATGATATGTTGGGTTAGGTTAGGTTATATTACGTTATTGACGTATATGAAGGTCAAACGGAGACGTAGAGGCCAACGCGCCAGGAATGTTGTCAAATATTACCGCCGAGATGATATGTTGGGTTAGGTTAGGTAATATTATGTTATTGATGTATATAAAGGTCCCACGGAGACGGAGAAGCCAACTCCCCAGGAATGTTGTGAAATATTACCGGCGAGATGTAGGGTTGGGTTAGGTTACGTTACATTACGTTATTGATGTATATGAAGGTCAAACGGAGACGTAGAGTCCAACTCGCCAGGAATGTGGCCAAATGTTACCGCCGAGATGTTACGTTGGGTTAGGTTAGGTTATATTTCGTTATTGATGTATACGAAGGTTCCACGGAGACGTAGAGGCCAACTCGCCAGGAATGTTGTCAAATATTACCGCCGAGATGTTAGATTGGGTTAGGCTAGCTTATATTATGTTATTTATGTATATAAAGGTCCCACGGAGACGTAGAAGCCAACTCGCCAGGAATGTGGTCAAATATTACCGCCGAGATGATAGGTTGGGTTAGGTTAGGTTAAATTACGTTATTGATGTATATGAACGTCAAACGGAGACGTAAAGGCCAACTCGCCAGGAATGTTCTCCAATATTACGGCCGAGATGATATGTTGGGTTAGGTTAGGTTATATTATGTTATTGATGTATATAAAGGTCCCACGGAGACCTAGAGGCCAACTCGTCAGGGATGTTTTCAAATATTACCGCCGAGATGATAGGTTGGGTTAGGTTAGGTTATATTACGTTATTGATGTATATAAAGGTCCCACGGAGACGGAGAAGCCAACTCCCCAGGAATGTTGTGAAATATTACCGGCGAAATGTTAGGTTGGGTTAGGTTACGTTATATTACGTTATTGATGTATATGAGGGTTACACGGAGACGTAGAGGCCAACTCGCAAGGAATGTTGTCAAATATTACCGGCGAGATGTTAGGTTGGGTTAGGCTAGCTTATATTATGTTATTGATGTATATAAAGGTACCAAGGAGACGCGGAGGACAACTCGCCAGGAATGTGGTCAAATATTACCGCCGAAATGATAGGTTGGGTTAGGTTAGGTTAAATTACGTTATTGATGTATATGAAGGTCAAACGGAGACGTAGAGGCCAACTCGCCAGGAATGATGTCAAATATTACCGCAGAGATGTTAGGTTGGGTTAGGTTAGGTTATATTACGTTATTGATGTATATGAACGTCAAACGGAGACGTAGAGGCCAACTCGCCAGGAATGTTGTCAAATATTACCGCCGAGATGTTAGATTGGGTTAGGCTAGCTTATATTATGTTATTTATGTATATAAAGGTCCCACGGAGACGTAGAGGCCAACTCGCCAGGAATGTTGTCAAATATTACCGGCGAGATGTTAGATTGGGTTAGGCTAGCTTATATTATGTTATTGATGTATATAAAGGTCCCACGGAGACGTAGAGGCCAACTCGCCAGGAATGTGTTCAAATAATACCGCCGAGATGATAGGTTGGGTTAGGTTGCGTTATATTACGTTATTGATGTGTATGAGGGTTACACGGAGACGTAGAGGCCAACTCGCCAGGAATGATGTCAAATATTACCGCAGAGATGTTAGGTTGGGTTAGGTTAGGTTATATTACGTTATTGATGTATATGAACGTCAAACGGAGACGTAGAGGCCAACTCGCCAGGAATGTTGTCAAATATTACCGCCGAGATGTTAGATTGGGTTAGGCTAGCTTATATTATGTTATTTATGTATATAAAGGTCCCACGTAGACGTAGAGGCCAACTCGCCAGTAATGTGGTCAAATATTACCGCCGAGATGATAGGTTGGGTTAGGTTAGGTTAAATTACGTTATTGATGTATATGAACGTCAAACGGAGACGTAAAGGCCAACTCGCCAGGAATGTTCTCCAATATTACGGCCGAGATGATATGTTGGGTTAGGTTAGGTTATATTACGTTATTGACGTATATGAAGGTCAAACGGAGACGTAGAGGCCAACGCGCCAGGAATGTTGTCAAATATTACCGCCGAGATGATATGTTGGGTTAGGTTAGGTAATATTATGTTATTGATGTATATAAAGGTCCCACGGAGACGGAGAAGCCAACTCCCCAGGAATGTTGTGAAATATTACCGGCGAGATGTAGGGTTGGGTTAGGTTACGTTACATTACGTTATTGATGTATATGAAGGTCAAACGGAGACGTAGAGTCCAACTCGCCAGGAATGTGGCCAAATGTTACCGCCGAGATGTTACGTTGGGTTAGGTTAGGTTATATTTCGTTATTGATGTATACGAAGGTTCCACGGAGACGTAGAGGCCAACTCGCCAGGAATGTTGTCAAATATTACCGCCGAGATGTTAGATTGGGTTAGGCTAGCTTATATTATGTTATTTATGTATATAAAGGTCCCACGGAGACGTAGAGGCCAACTCGCCAGGAATGTGGTCAAATATTACCGCCAAGATGATAGGTTGGGTTAGGTTAGGTTAAATTACGTTATTGATGTATATGAACGTCAAACGGAGACGTAAAGGCCAACTCGCCAGGAATGTTCTCCAATATTACGGCCGAGATGATATGTTGGGTTAGGTTAGGTTATATTATGTTATTGATGTATATAAAGGTCCCACGGAGACCTAGAGGCCAACTCGTCAGGGATGTTTTCAAATATTACCGCCGAGATGATAGGTTGGGTTAGGTTAGGTTATATTACGTTATTGATGTATATAAAGGTCCCACGGAGACGGAGAAGCCAACTCCCCAGGAATGTTGTGAAATATTACCGGCGAAATGTTAGGTTGGGTTAGGTTACGTTATATTACGTTATTGATGTATATGAGGGTTACACGGAGACGTAGAGGCCAACTCGCAAGGAATGTTGTCAAATATTACCGGCGAGATGTTAGGTTGGGTTAGGCTAGCTTATATTATGTTATTGATGTATATAAAGGTACCAAGGAGACGCGGAGGACAACTCGCCAGGAATGTGGTCAAATATTACCGCCGAAATGATAGGTTGGGTTAGGTTAGGTTAAATTACGTTATTGATGTATATGAAGGTCAAACGGAGACGTAGAGGCCAACTCGCCAGGAATGATGTCAAATATTACCGCAGAGATGTTAGGTTGGGTTAGGTTAGGTTATATTACGTTATTGATGTATATGAACGTCAAACGGAGACGTAGAGGCCAACTCGCCAGGAATGTTGTCAAATATTACCGCCGAGATGTTAGATTGGGTTAGGCTAGCTTATATTATGTTATTTATGTATATAAAGGTCCCACGGAGACGTAGAGGCCAACTCGCCAGGAATGTGTTCAAATATTACCGCCGAGATGATAGGTTGGGTTAGCTTAGGTTAAATTACGTTATTGATGTATATGAACGTCAAACGGAGACGTAAAGGCCAACTCGCCAGGAATGTTCTCCAATATTACGGCCGAGATGATATGTTGGGTTAGGTTAGGTTATATTATGTTATTGATGTATATAAAGGTCCCACGGAGACCTAGAGGCCAACTCGCCAGGGATGTTTTCAAATATTACCGCCGAGATGATAGGTTGGGTTAGGTTAGGTTATATTACGTTATTGATGTATATAAAGGTCCCACGGAGACGGAGAAGCCAACTCCCCAGGAATGTTGTGAAATATTACCGGCGACATGTTAGGTTGGGTTAGGTTACGTTATATTACGTTATTGATGTATATGAGGGTTACACGGAGACGTAGAGGCCAACTCGCAAGGAATGTTGTAAAATATTACCGGCGAGATGTTAGGTTGGGTTAGGTTAGGTTATATTTCGTTATTGATGTATACGAAGGTTCCACGGAGACATAGAGGACAACTCGCCAGGAATGTGGTCAAATATTACCGCCGAAATGATAGGTTGGGTTAGGTTAGGTTAAATTACGTTATTGATGTATATGAAGGTCAACCGGAGACGTAGAGGTCAACTCGCCAGGAATGTGGTCAAATATTACCGCCGAGATGTTACGTTGGGTTAGGTTAGGTTATATTACGTTATTGATGTATACAAAGGTTCCACGGAGACGTAGATGCCATCTCGCCAGGAATGATGTCAAATATTACCGCCGCGACGATAGGTTGGTTTAGGTTAGGTTATATGTCGTTATTGATGTATATGACGGTCCCACGGAGACGTAGAGGCCAACTCGCCAGGAATGTGGTCAAATAATACCGCCGAGATGATAGGTTGGGTTAGGTTGCGTTATATTACGTTATTGATGTGTATGAGGGTTACACGGAGACGTAGAGGCCAACTCGCCAGGAATGATGTCAAATATTACCGCAGAGATGTTAGGTTGGGTTAGGTTAGGTTATATTACGTTATTGATGTATATGAACGTCAAACGGAGACGTAGAGGCCAACTCGCCAGGAATGTTGTCAAATATTACCGGCGAGATGTTAGATTGGGTTAGGCTAGCTTATATTATGTTATTGATATATATAAAGGTCCCAAGGAAACGCAGAGGACAACTCGCCAGGAATGTGGTCAAATATTACCGCCGAAATCATAGGTTGGGTTAGGTTAGGTTAAATTACGTTATTGATGTATATGAAGGTCAAACGGAAACGTAGAGGTCAACTCGCCAGGAATGTGGTCAAATATTACCGCCGAGAAGTTACGTTGGGTTAGTTTAGGTTATATTACGTTATTGATGTATACAAAGGTTCCACGGAGACGTAGATGCCATCTCGCCAGGAATGATGTCAAATATTACCGCCGCGACGATAGGTTGGTTTAGGTTAAGTTATATGTCGTTATTGATGTATATGACGGTCCCACGTAGACGTAGAGGCCAACTCGCCAGGAATGTGGTCAAATAATACCGCCGAGATGATAGGTTGGGTTAGGTTGCGTTATATTACGTTATTGATGTGTATGAGGGTTACACGGAGACGTAGAGGCCAACTCGCCAGGAATGATGTCAAATATTACCGCAGAGATGTTAGGTTGGGTTAGGTTAGGTTATATTACGTTATTGATGTATATGAACGTCAAACGGAGACGTAGAGGCCAACTCGCCAGGAATGTTGTCAAATATTACCGCCGAGATGTTAGATTGGGTTAGGCTAGCTTATATTATGTTATTTATGTATATAAAGGTCCCACGGAGACGTAGAGGCCAACTCGCCAGGAATGTGGTCAAATATTACCGCCGAGATGATAGGTTGGGTTAGGTTAGGTTAAATTACGTTATTGATGTATATGAACGTCAAACGGAGACGTAAAAGCCAACTCGCCAGGAATGTTCTCCAATATTACGGCCGAGATGATATGTTGGGTTAGGTTAGGTTATATTATGTTATTGATGTATATAAAGGTCCCACGGAGACCTAGAGGCCAACTCGCCAGGGATGTTTTCAAATATTACCGCCGAGATGGTAGGTTGGGTTAGGTTAGGTTATATTACGTTATTGATGTATATAAAGGTCCCACGGAGACGGAGAAGCCAACTCCCCAGGAATGTTGCGAAATATTACCGGCGAGATGTTAGGTTGGGTTAGGTTACGTTATATTACGTTATTGATGTATATGAGGGTTACACGGAGACGTAGAGGACAACTCGCAAGGAATGTTGTCAAATATTACCGGCGAGATGTTAGGTTGGGTTAGGTTAGGTTATATTTCGTTATTGATGTATACGAAGGTTCCACGGAGACATAGAGGACAACTCGCCAGGAATGTGGTCAAATATTACCGCCGAAATGATAGGTTGGGTTAGGTTAGGTTAAATTACGTTATTGATGTATATGAAGGTCAACCGGAGACGTAGAGGTCAACTCGCCAGGAATGTGGTCAAATATTACCGCCGAGATGTTACGTTGGGTTAGGTTAGGTTATATTACGTTATTGATGTATACAAAGGTTCCACGGAGACGTAGATGCCATCTCGCCAGGAATGATGTCAAATATTACCGCCGCGACGATAGGTTGGTTTAGGTTAGGTTATATGTCGTTATTGATGTATATGACGGTCCCACGGAGACGTAGAGGCCAACTCGCCAGGAATGTGGTCAAATAATACCGCCGAGATGATAGGTTGGGTTAGGTTGCGTTATATTACGTTATTGATGTGTATGAGGGTTACACGGAGACGTAGAGGCCAACTCGCCAGGAATGATGTCAAATATTACCGCAGAGATGTTAGGTTGGGTTAGGTTAGGTTATATTACGTTATTGATGTATATGAACGTCAAACGGAGACGTAGAGGCCAACTCGCCAGGAATGTTGTCAAATATTACCGGCGAGATGTTAGATTGGGTTAGGCTAGCTTATATTATGTTATTGATATATATAAAGGTCCCAAGGAAACGCAGAGGACAACTCGCCAGGAATGTGGTCAAATATTACCGCCGAAATCATAGGTTGGGTTAGGTTAGGTTAAATTACGTTATTGATGTATATGAAGGTCAAACGGAAACGTAGAGGTCAACTCGCCAGGAATGTGGTCAAATATTACCGCCGAGAAGTTACGTTGGGTTAGTTTAGGTTATATTACGTTATTGATGTATACAAAGGTTCCACGGAGACGTAGATGCCATCTCGCCAGGAATGATGTCAAATATTACCGCCGCGACGATAGGTTGGTTTAGGTTAGGTTATATGTCGTTATTGATGTATATGACGGTCCCACGGAGACGTAGAGGCCAACTCGCCAGGAATGTGGTCAAATAATACCGCCGAGATGATAGGTTGGGTTAGGTTGCGTTATATTACGTTATTGATGTGTATGAGGGTTACACGGAGACGTAGAGGCCAACTCGCCAGGAATGATGTCAAATATTACCGCAGAGATGTTAGGTTGGGTTAGGTTAGGTTATATTACGTTATTGATGTATATGAACGTCAAACGGAGACGTAGAGGCCAACTCGCCAGGAATGTTGTCAAATATTACCGCCGAGATGTTAGATTGGGTTAGGCTAGCTTATATTATGTTATTTATGTATATAAAGGTCCCACGGAGACGTAGAGGCCAACTCGCCAGGAATGTGGTCAAATATTACCGCCGAGATGATAGGTTGGGTTAGGTTAGGTTAAATTACGTTATTGATGTATATGAACGTCAAACGGAGACGTAAAGGCCAACTCGCCAGGAATGTTCTCCAATATTACGGCCGAGATGATATGTTGGGTTAGGTTAGGTTATATTATGTTATTGATGTATATAAAGGTCCCACGGAGACCTAGAGGCCAACGCGCCAGGAATGTTGTCAAATATTACCGCCGAGATGATAGGTTGGGTTAGGTTAGGTTATATTACGTTATTGATGTATATAAAGGTCCCACGGAGACGGAGAAGCCAACTCCCCAGGAATGTTGTGAAATATTACCGGCGAGATGTTAGGTTGGGTTAGGTTACGTTATATTACGTTATTGATGTATATGAGGGTTACACGGAGACGTAGAGGCCAACTCGCAAGGAATGTTGTCAAATATTACCGGCGAGATGTTAGGTTGGGTTAGGTTAGGTTATATTTCGTTATTGATGTATACGAAGGTTCCACGGAGACGTAGAGGCCAACTCGCCAGGAATGATGTCAAATATTACCGCCGCGACGATAGGTTGGTTTAGGTTAGGTTATATGTCGTTATTGATGTATATGACGGTCCCACGGAGACGTGGAGGCCAACTCGCCAGGAATGTGGTCAAATAATACCGCCGAGATGATAGGTTGGGTTAGGTTGCGTTATATTACGTTATTGATGTGTATGAGGGTTACACGGAGACGTAGAGGCCAACTCGGCAGGAATGATGTCAAATATTACCGCAGAGATGTTAGGTTGGGTTAGGTTAGGTTATATTACGTTATTGATGTATATGGACGTCAAACGGAGACGTAGAGGCCAACTCGCCAGGAATGTTGTCAAATATTACCGGCGAGATGTTAGATTGGGTTAGGCTAGCTTATATTATGTTATTGATGTATATAAAGGTCCCACGGAGACGTAGAGGCCAACTCGCCAGGAATGTGTTCAAATAATACCGCCGAGATGATAGGTTGGGTTAGGTTGCGTTATATTACGTTATTGATGTGTATGAGGGTTACACGGAGACGTAGAGGCCAACTCGCCAGGAATGATGTCAAATATTACCGCAGAGATGTTAGGTTGGGTTAGGTTAGGTTATATTACGTTATTGATGTATATGAACGTCAAACGGAGACGTAGAGGCCAACTCGCCAGGAATGTTGTCAAATATTACCGCCGAGATGTTAGATTGGGTTAGGCTAGCTTATATTATGTTATTTATGTATATAAAGGTCCCACGTAGACGTAGAGGCCAACTCGCCAGTAATGTGGTCAAATATTACCGCCGAGATGATAGGTTGGGTTAGGTTAGGTTAAATTACGTTATTGATGTATATGAACGTCAAACGGAGACGTAAAGGCCAACTCGCCAGGAATGTTCTCCAATATTACGGCCGAGATGATTAGTTGGGTTAGGTTAGGTTATATTACGTTATTGACGTATATGAAGGTCAAACGGAGACGTAGAGGCCAACGCGCCAGGAATGTTGTCAAATATTACCGCCGAGATGATAGGTTGGGTTAGGTTAGGTTATATTACGTTATTGATGTATATGAAGGTCAAACGGAGACGTAGAGGCCAACGCGCCAGGAATGTTGTCAAATATTACCGCCGAGATGATAGGTTGGGTTAGGTTACGTTATATTACGTTACTGATGTATATGAGGGTTACACGGAGACGTAGAGGCCAACTCGACAAGAATGTTGTCAAATATTACCGCCGACATGTTAGGTTGGGTTAGCTTTGGTTATATTACGTTATTGATGTATATGAGGGTTACACGGAGACGTAGAGGCCAACTCGCAAGGAATGTTGTCAAATATTACCGGCGAGATGTTAGGTTGGGTTAGGCTAGCTTATATTATGTTATTGATGTATATAAAGGTACCAAGGAGACGCGGAGGACAACTCGCCAGGAATGTGGTCAAATATTACCGCCGAAATGATAGGTTGGGTTAGGTTAGGTTAAATTACGTTATTGATGTATATGAAGGTCAAACGGAGACGTAGAGGTCAACTCGCCAGGAATGTGGTCAAATATTACCGCCGAGAAGTTACGTTGGGTTAGTTTAGGTTATATTACATTATTGATGTATACAAAGGTTCCACGGAGACGTAGATGCCATCTCGCCAGGAATGATGTCAAATATTACCGCCGCGACGATAGGTTGGTTTAGGTTAGGTTATATGTCGTTATTGATGTATATGACGGTCCCACGGAGACGTAGAGGCCAACTCGCCAGGAATGTGGTCAAATAATACCGCCGAGATGATAGGTTGGGTTAGGTTGCGTTATATTACGTTATTGATGTGTATGGGGGTTACACGGAGACGTAGAGGCCAACTCGCCAGGAATGATGTCAAATATTACCGCAGAGATGTTAGGTTGGGTTAGGTTAGGTTATATTACGTTATTGATGTATATGAACGTCAAACGGAGACGTAGAGGCCAACTCGCCAGGAATGTTGTCAAATATTACCGCCGAGATGTTAGATTGGGTTAGGCTAGCTTATATTATGTTATTTATGTATATAAAGGTCCCACGGAGACGTAGAGGCCAACTCGCCAGGAATGTGTTCAAATATTACCGCCGAGATGATAGGTTGGGTTAGCTTAGGTTAAATTACGTTATTGATGTATATGAACGTCAAACGGAGACGTAAAGGCCAACTCGCCAGGAATGTTCTCCAATATTACGGCCGAGATGATATGTTGGGTTAGGTTAGGTTATATTATGTTATTGATGTATATAAAGGTCCCACGGAGACCTAGAGGCCAACTCGCCAGGGATGTTTTCAAATATTACCGCCGAGATGATAGGTTGGGTTAGGTTAGGTTATATTACGTTATTGATGTATATAAAGGTCCCACGGAGACGGAGAAGCCAACTCCCCAGGAATGTTGTGAAATATTACCGGCGAGATGTAGGGTTGGGTTAGGTTACGTTATATTACGTTATTGATGTATATGAGGGTTACACGGAGACGTAGAGGCCAACTCGCAGGGAATGTTGTCAAATATTACCGGCGAGATGTTAGGTTGGGTTAGGTTAGGTTATATTTCGTTACTGATGTATGCGAAGGTTCCACGGAGACGTAGAGGCCAACTCGCCAGGAATGTTGTCAAATATTACCGGCGAGATGTTAGGTTGGGTTAGGCTAGCTTATATTATGTTATTGATGTATATAAAGGTCCCACGGAGACGTAGACGCCAACTCGCCAGGAATGTTGTCAAATATTACCGCCGAGATGATAGGTTGGGTTAGGTTAGGTTAAATTACGTTATTGATGTATATGAAGGTCAAACGGAGACGTAGAGGTCAACTCGCCAGGAATGTGGTCAAATATTACCGCCGAGAAGTTACGTTGGGTTAGGTTAGGTTATATTACGTTATTGATGTATACAAAGGTTCCACGGAGACGTAGATGCCATCTCGCCAGGAATGTGGTCAAATAATACCGCTGAGATGATAGGTTGGGTTAGGTTGCGTTATATTACGTTATTGATGGGTATGAGGGTTACACGGAGACGTAGAGGCCAACTCGCCAGGAATGATGTCAAATATTACCGCAGAGATGTTAGATTGGGTTAGGCTAGCTTATATTATGTTATTTATGTATATAAAGGTCCCACGGAGACGTAGAGGCCAACTCGCCAGGAATGTTGTCAAATATTACCGCCGAGATGATAGGTTGGGTTAGGTTAGGTTAAATTACGTTATTGATGTATATGAACGTCAAACCGAGACGTAAAGTCCAACTCGCCAGGAATGTTCTCCAATATTACGGCCGAGATGATAGGTTGGGTTAGGTTGCGTTATATTACGTTATTGATGTGTATGAGGGTTACACGGAGACGTAGAGGCCAACTCGCCAGGAATGATGTCAAATATTACCGCAGAGATGTTAGGTTGGGTTAGGTTAGGTTATATTACGTTATTGATGTATATGAACGTCAAACGGAGACGTAAAGGCCAACTCGCCAGGAATGTTCTCCAATATTACGGCCGAGATGATATGTTGGGTTAGGTTAGGTAATATTATGTTATTGATGTATATAAAGGTCCCACGGAGACGGAGAAGCCAACTCCCCAGGAATGTTGTGAAATATTACCGGCGAGATGTAGGGTTGGGTTAGGTTACGTTACATTACGTTATTGATGTATATGAAGGTCAAACGGAGACGTAGAGTCCAACTCGCCAGGAATGTGGCCAAATGTTACCGCCGAGATGTTACGTTGGGTTAGGTTAGGTTATATTTCGTTATTGATGTATACGAAGGTTCCACGGAGACGTAGAGGCCAACTCGCCAGGAATGTTGTCAAATATTACCGCCGAGATGATAGGTTGGGTTAGGTTAGGTTATATTACGTTATTGATGTATATGAAGGTCAAACGGAGACGTAGAGGCCAACTCGCCAGGAATGTTGTCAAATATTACCGGCGAGATGTTAGGTTGGGTTAGGTTAGGTTATATTTCGTTATTGATGTATACGAAGGTTCCACGGAGACGTAGAGGCCAACTCGCCAGGAATGTTGTCACATATTACCGCCGAGATGATAGGTTGGGTTAGGTTGCGTTATATTACGTTATTGATGTATAAGAATGTCAAACGGAGACGTAGAGGCCAACGCGCCAGGAATGTTGTCAAATATTACCGCCGAGATGATAGGTTGGGTTAGGTTACGTTATATTACGTTACTGATGTATATGAGGGTTACACGGAGACGTAGAGGCCAACTCGACGAGAATGTTGTCAAATATTACCGCCGACATGTTAGGTTGGGTTAGCTTTGGTTATATTACGTTATTGATGTATATAAGTGTACCACGGAGACGGGGAAGCCAACTCGCCAGGAATGTTGTCAAATATTACCGGCGAGATGTTAGGTTGGGTTAGGCTAGCTTATATTATGTTATTGATGTATATAAAGGTCCCAAGGAGACGCAGAGGACAACTCGCCAGGAATGTGGTCAAATATTACCGCCGAAATGATAGGTTGGGTTAGGTTAGGTTAAATTACGTTATTGATGTATATGAAGGTCAAACGGAGACGTAGAGGTCAACTCGCCAGGAATGTGGTCAAATATTACCGCCGAGATGTTACGTTGGGTTAGGTTAGGTTATATTACGTTATTGATGTATACAAAGGTTCCACGGAGACGTAGATGCCATCTCGCCAGGAATGATGTCAAATATTACCGCAGAGATGTTAGGTTGGGTTAGGTTAGGTTATATTACGTTATTGATGTATATGAACGTCAAACGGAGACGTAGAGGCCAACTCCCCAGGAATGTTGTCAAATATTACCGCCGAGATGTTAGGTTGGGTTAGGTTACGTTATATTACGTTATTGATGTATATGAGGGTTACACGGAGACGTAGAGGCCAACTCGCCACGAATGTTGTCAAATATTACCGCCGAGATGATAGGTTGGGTTAGGTTAGGTTATATTACGTTATTGATGTATATGAAGGTCAAACGGAGACGTAGAGGCCAACTCGCCAGGAATGTTGTCAAATATTACCGCTGAGATGTTAGGTTGGGTTAGGTTAGGTTATATTACGTTAGTGATGTATATGAAGGTCCCACGGAGACGTAGAGGCCAACTCGCCAGGGATGTGGTCAAATATTACCGCAGAGATGTTAGGTTGGGTTAGGTTAGGTTATATTACGTTATTGATGTATATGAACGTCAAACGGAGACGTAGAGGCCAACTCGCCAGGAATGTTGTCAAATATTACCGCCGAGATGTTAGATTGGGTTAGGCTAGCTTATATTATGTTATTTATGTATATAAAGGTCCCACGGAGACGTAGAGGCCAACTCGCCAGGAATGTGGTCAAATATTACCGCCGAGATGATAGGTTGGGTTAGGTTAGGTTAAATTACGTTATTGATGTATATGAACGTCAAACGGAGACGTAAAGGCCAACTCGCCAGGAATGTTCTCCAATATTACGGCCGAGATGATAGGTTGGGTTAGGTTAGGTTATATTACGTTATTGATGTATATAAAGGTCCCACGGAGACGGAGAAGCCAACTCCAAAGGAATGTTGTGAAATATTACCGGCGAGATGTTAGGTTGGGTTAGGTTACGTTATATTACGTTATTGATGTATATGAGGGTTACACGGAGACGTAGAGGCCAACTCGCCACGAATGTTGTCAAATATTACCGCCGAGATGATAGGTTGGGTTAGGTTAGGTTATATTACGTTAGTGATGTATATGAAGGTCCCACGGAGACGTAGAGGCCAACTCGCCAGGGATGTGGTCCAATATTACCGCCGAGATGATAGGTTGGGTTAGGTTACGTTATATTACGTTACTGATGTATACGAAGGTTCCACGGAGACGTAGAGGCCAACTCGCCAGGAATGTTGTCAAATATTACCGCCGAGATGATAGGTTGGGTTAGGATAGGTTATATTACGTTATTGATGTATATGAAGGTCAAACGGAGACGTAGAGGCCAACTCACCAGGAATGTTGTCAAATATTACCGGCGAGATGTTAGGTTGGGTTAGGTTAGGTTATATTTCGTTATTGATGTATACGAAGGTTCCACGGAGACGTAGAGGCCAACTCGCCAGGAATGTTGTCACATATTACCGCCGAGATGATAGGTTGGGTTAGGTTAGGTTATATGACGTTATTGATGTATAAGAAGGTCAAACGGAGACGTAGAGGCCAACGCGCCAGGAATGTTGTCAAATATTACCGACGAGATGATAGGTTGGGTTAGGTTACGTTATATTACGTTACTGATGTATATGAGGGTTACACGGAGACGTAGAGGCCAACTCGACGAGAATGTTGTCAAATATTACCGCCGACATGTTAGGTTGGGTTAGCTTTGGTTATATTACGTTATTGATGTATATAAGTGTACCACGGAGACGGGGAAGCCAACTCGCAAGGAATGTTGTCAAATATTACCGGCGAGATGTTAGGTTGGGTTAGGTTAGGTTATATTACGTTATTGATGTATACAAAGGTTCCACGGAGACGTAGATGCCATCTCGCCAGGAATGATGTCAAATATTACCGCCGCGACGATAGGTTGGTTTAGGTTAGGTTATATGTCGTTATTGATGTATATGACGGTCCCACGGAGGCGTAGAGGCCAACTCGCCAGGAATGTGGTCAAATAATACCGCCGAGATGATAGGTTGGGTTAGGTTGCGTTATATTACGTTATTGATGTGTACGAGGGTTACACGGAGACGTAGAGGCCAACACGCCAGGAATTTGGTCAAATATTACCGAAGAGATGTTAGGTTGGGTTAGGTTAGGTTATATTACGTTATTGATGTATACAAAGGTCCCACGGAGACGTGGAGGCCAACAAGCCAGGAATGTTGTCAAATATAACCGCCGAGATGTTAGGTTGGGTTAGGTTAGGTTATATTACGTTAGTGATGTATATAAAGGTCCCACGGAGACCTAGATGCCAACTCGCCAGAGATGTTGTCAAATATTACCGCCGAGACGATAGTTTGGGTTAGGTTAGGTTAAATTACGTTATTGATGTATATGAAGGTCAAACGGAGACGTAGAGGTCAACTCGCCAGGAATGATGTCAAATATTACCGCCGAGATGATAGGTTGGGTTAGGTTAGTTTATATTACGTTATTGATGTATATAAAGGTCCCACGGAGACGTAGACGCCAACTCGCCAGGAATGTTGTCAAATATAACCGCCGAGATGTTAGGTTGGGTTAGGTTAGGTTATATTACGTTAGTGATGTATATAAAGGTCCCACGGAGACCTAGATGCCAACTCGCCAGAGATGTTGTCAAATATTACCGCCGAGATGATAGGTTGGGTTAGGTTAGGTTAAATTACGTTATTGATGTATATGAAGGTCAAACGGAGACGTAGAGGTCAACTCGCCAGGAATGTGGTCAAATATTACCGCCGAGAAGTTACGTTGGGTTAGGTTAGGTTATATTACGTTATTGATGTATACAAAGGTTCCACGGAGACGTAGATGCCATCTCGCCAGGAATGTGGTCAAATAATACCGCTGAGATGATAGGTTGGGTTAGGTTGCGTTATATTACGTTATTGATGGGTATGAGGGTTACACGGAGACGTAGAGGCCAACTCGCCAGGAATGTGGTCAAATATTACCGCCGAGATGTTACGTTGGGTTAGGTTAGGTTATATTACGTTATTGATGTATACAAACGTTCCACGGGGACGTAGAGGCCATCTCGCCAGGAATGATGTCAAATATTACCGCCGAGATGTTAGGTTGGGTTAGGTTAGGTTATATTACGTTAGTCATGTATATGAAGGTCAAACGGAGACGTAGAGGCCAACTCGCCACGAATGTTGTCAAATATTACCGCCGAGATGTTACGTTGGGTTAGGTTAGGTTATATTACGTTATTGATGTATGCAAAGGTCCCACGGATACCGAGAAGCCAACTCGCCAGGAATGTTGTCAAATATTACCGCCGAGATGATTGGTTGGTTTAGGTTAGGTTATACTTCGTTACTGATGTATACGAAGGTTCCATGGAGACGTAGAGGCCATCTCGCCAGGAATGTTGTCAAATATTACCGCCGAGATGATAGGTTGGGTTAGGATAGGTTATATTTCGTTATTGAAGTATATAAAGGTCCCACGGAGACGTAGAGGCCAACTCGCCAGGTATGTTGTCAAATATTACCGCCGAGATGTTAGGTTGGGTTAGCCTAGCTTATATTATGTTATTGATGTTCATAAAGGTCCCACGGAGACGTAAAGGCCAACTCGCCAGGAATGTTGTCCAATATTACGGCCGAGATGATAGGTTGGGTTAGGTTAGGTTATACCACGTTATTGATGTATATAAAGGTCCCACGGAGACGGAGAAGCCAACTCCCCAGGAATGTTGTGATATATTACCGGCGAGATGTTAGGTTGGGTTAGGTTACGTTATATTACGTTATTGATGTATATGAGGGTTACACGGAGACGTAGAGGCCAACTCGCAAGGAATGTTGCCAAATATTACCGCCGAGATGATAAGTTGGGTTAGGTTGCGTTATATTACGTTATTGATGTATATAAAGGTCCCACGGAGACGTAGATTCCAACACGCCAGGAATATGGTCAAATATTACCGAAGAGATGTTAGGTTGGGTTAGGTTAGGTTATATTACGTTATTGATGTATACAAAGGTCCCACGGAGACGTGGAGGCCAACAAGCCAGGAATGTGGTCAAATATTAACGCCGAGATGATAGGTTGGGTTAGGTTACGTTATATTACGTTATTAATGTATATGAGGGTTACACGGAGACGAAGAGGCCAACTCGCCAGGAATGTTGTCAAATATTACCGCCGAGATGATTGGTTGGTTTAGGTTAGGTTACATTTCGTTACTGATGTATACGATGGTTCCACGGAGACGTAGAGGCCATCTCGCCAGGAATGTTGTCAAATATTACCGCCGAGATGATAGGTTGGGTTAGGATAGGTTATATTTCGTTATTGAAGTATATAAAGGCCCCACGGAGACGGAGAAGCCAACTCGCCAGGAATGTTGTCAAATATTACCGCCGAGATGATAGGTTGGGTTAGGTTAGTTTATATTACGTTATTGATGTATATAAAGGTCCCACGGAGACGTAGACGTCAACTCGCCAGGAATGTTGTCAAATATAACCGACGAGATGTTAGGTTGGGTTAGGTTAGGTTATATTACGTTAGTGATGTATATAAAGGTCCCACGGAGACCTAGATGCCAACTCGCCAGGGATGTTGTCAAATATTACCGCCGAGATGATAGTTTGGGTTAGGTTAGGTTATATGACGTTATTGATGTATATAAAGGTCCCACGGAGACGGAGAAGCCAACTCGCCAGGAATGTTGTCAAATATTACCGCCGAGATGATTGGTTGGTTTAGGTTAGGTTACATTTCGTTACTGATGTATACGATGGTTCCACGGAGACGTAGAGGCCATCTCGCCAGGAATGTTGTCAAATATTACCGCCGAGATGATAGGTTGGGTTAGGATAGGTTATATTTCGTTATTGAAGTATATAAAGGTCCCACGGAGACGTAGAGGCCAACACGCCACGAATGTTGTCAAATATTACCGCCGAGATGATAGGTTCGGTTAGGTTAGGTTATATGTCGTTATTGATGTATATGAAGGCCCCACGGAGACGGAGAAGCCAACTCGCCAGGAATGTTGTCAAATATTACCGCCGAGATGATAGGTTGGGTTAGGTTAGTTTATATTACGTTATTGATGTATATAAAGGTCCCACGGAGACGTAGACGCCAACTCGCCAGGAATGTTGTCAAATATAACCGCCGAGATGTTAGGTTGGGTTAGGTTAGGTTATATTACGTTAGTGATGTATATAAAGGTCCCACGGAGACCTAGATGCCAACTCGCCAGAGATGTTGTCAAATATTACCGCCGAGATGATAGTTTGGGTTAGGTTAGGTTATATGACGTTATTGATGTATATAAAGGTCCCACGGAGACGGAGAAGCCAACTCGCCAGGAATGTTGTCAAATATTACCGCCGAGATGATAGGTTGGGTTAGGTTAGTTTATATTACGTTATTGATGTATATATAGGTCCCACGGAGACGTAGACGCCAACTCGCCAGTAATGTTGTCAAATATTACCGCCGAGATGATTGGTTGGGTTAGGTTAGGTTATATTACGTTAGTGATGTATATGAAGGTCAAACGGAGACGTAGAGGCCAACTCGCCACGAATGTTGTCAAATATTACCGGCGAGATGTTAGGTTGGGTTAGGTTACGTTATATTACGTTATTGATGTATATGAGGGTTACACGGAAACGAAGATGCCAACTCGCAAGGAATGTTGTAAAATAATACCGCCGACATGTTAGGTTGGGTTAGCTTTGGTTATATTACGTTATTGATGTATATAAAGGTCCCACGGAGACGGAGAAGCCAACTACCCAGGAATGTTATGAAATATTACCGGCGAGATGTTACGTTGGGTTAGGTTACGTTATATTACGTTATTGATGTATATGAACGTCAAACGGAGACGTAGAGGCCAACTCGCCAGGAATGATGTCCAATATTACGGCCGAGATGATAGGTTGGGTTAGGTTAGGTTATATTACGTTATTGATGTATATAAAGTTCCCACGGAGACGGAGAAGCCAACTCGCCAGGAATGTTGTCAAATATTACCGCCGAGATGATAGGTTGGGTTAGGTTAGGTTATATTACGTTAGTGATGTATATGAAGGTCAAACGGAGACGTAGAGGCCAACTCGCCACGAATGTGTCAAATATTACCGCCGATATGATAGGTTGGGTTAGGTTAGGTTAAATTACGTTATTGATGTATATGAACGTCAAACGGAGACGTAGAGGCCAACTCGCCAGGAATGTTGTCCAATATTACGGCAGAGATGATAGGTTGCGTTAGGTTAGGTTATATTATGTTATTGATGTATATAAAGGTCCCACGGAGAAGTAGAGGCCAACTCGCCAGGGATGTTGTCAAATATTACCGCCGAGTTGATAGGTTGGGTTAGGTTAGGTTATATTACGTTATTGATGTATTAAAGGTCCCACGGCGACGTAGATTTCAACAAGCCAGGAATGTGGTCAAATATTACCGCAGAGATGTTAGGTTGGGTTAGGTTAGGTTATATTACGTTATTGATGTATATAAAGGTCCCACGGAGACGTAGAGGCCAACTCGCCAGGAATGTGGTCAAATATTACCGCCGAGATGATAGGTTGGGTTAGGTTAGGTTAAATTACGTTATTGATGTATATGAAGGTCAAACGGAGACGTAGAGGTCAACTCGCCAGGAATGATGTCAAATATTACCGCCGAGATGATAGTTTGGGTTAGGTTAGGTTATATTATGTTATTGATGTATATAAAGGCCCCACGGAGACGTAGAGGCCAACTCGCCAGGAATGATGTCAAATATTACCGCCGAGATGATAGTTTGGGTTAGGTTAGGTTATATTATGTTATTGATGTATATAAAGGCCCCACGGAGACGTAGAGGCCAACACGCCAGGAATGTTGTCAAATATTACCGCTGAGATGATAGGTTGGGTTAGGTTACGTTATATTACGTTATTGATGTATATGAGGGTTACACGGAGACGTAGAGGCCAACTCGCCAGGAATGTGGTCAAATATTAGCGCCGAGATGTTAGGTTGGGTTAGGATAGTTTATATTACGTTATTGATGTATATAAAGTCCCACGGAGACATAGAAGCCAACTCGACAGGAATATGGTCAATTATTACCGCCGAGATGTTAGATTGGGTTAGGTTAGGTTATATTACGTTATTGACATATATAAAGGTCCCACAGAGACGCAGATGCTAACAAGCCAAGAATGTGGTCAAATATTACCGCCGAGATGTTACGTTGGGTTAGGTTAGGTTATATTACGTTATTGATGTATGCAAAGGTCCCACGGATACCGAGAAGCCAACTCGCCAGGAATGTTGTCAAATATTACCGCCGAGATGATTGGTTGGTTTAGGTTAGGTTATACTTCGTTACTGATGTATACGAAGGTTCCATGGAGACGTAGAGGCCATCTCGCCAGGAATGTTGTCAAATATTACCGCCGAGATGATAGGTTGGGTTAGGATAGGTTATATTTCGTTATTGATGTATATAAAGGTCCCACGGAGACGGAGAAGCCAACTCCCCAGGAATGTTGTGATATATTACCGGCGAGATATTAGGTTGGGTTAGGTTACGTTATATTACGTTATTGATGTATATGAGGGTTACACGGAGACGTAGAGGCCAACTCGCAAGGAATGTTGCCAAATATTACCGCCGAGATGATAAGTTGGGTTAGGTTGCGTTATATTACGTTATTGATGTATATAAAGGTCCCACGGAGACGTAGATTCCAACACGCCAGGAATATGGTCAAATATTACCGAAGAGATGTTAGGTTGGGTTAGGTTAGGTTATATTACGTTATTGATGTATACAAAGGTCCCACGGAGACCTAGATGCCAACTCGCCAGGGATGTTGTCAAATATTACCGCCGAGATGATAGTTTGGTTTAGGTTAGGTTATATGACGTTATTGATGTATATAAAGGTCCCACGGAGACGGAGAAGCCAACTCGCCAGGAATGTTGTCAAATATTACCGCCGAGATGATTGGTTGGTTTAGGTTAGGTTACATTTCGTTACTGATGTATACGATGGTTCCACGGAGACGTAGAGGCCATCTCGCCAGGAATGTTGTCAAATATTACCGCCGAGATGATAGGTTGGGTTAGGATAGGTTATATTTCGTTATTGAAGTATATAAAGGTCCCACGGAGACGTAGAGGCCAACTCGCCACGAATGTTGTCAAATATTACCGCCGAGATGATAGGTGGGGTTAGGTTAGGTTAAATTACGTTATTGATGTATATGAACGTCAAACGGAGACGTAGTGGCCAACTCGCCAGGAATGTTGTCCAATATTACGGCCGAGATGATAGGTTGGGTTAGGTTAGGTTATATTACGTTAGTGATGTATATGAAGGTCAAACGGAGACGTAGAGGCCAACTCGCCACGAATGTTGTCAAATATTACCGCCGATATGATAGGTTGGGTTAGGTTGCGTTATATTACGTTATTGATGTATATGAGGGTTACACGGAGACGTAGAGGCCAACTCGCCAGGAATGATGTCAAATATTACCGCAGAGATGTTAGGTTGGGTTAGGTTAGGTTATATTACGTTATTGATGTATATAAAAGTCCCACGGAGACGGAGAAGCCAACTCCCCAGGAATGTTGTGAAATATTACCGGCGAGATGTTAGGTTGGGTTAGGTTACGTTATATTACGTTATTGATGTATATGAGGGTTACACGGAGACGTAGAGGCCAACTCGCAAGGAATGTTGTCAAATATTACCGCCGACATGTTAGGTTGGGTTAGCTTTGGTTATATTACGTTATTGATGTATATAAAGGTCCCACGGAGACGGAGAAGCCAATTCGCCAGGCATGTTGTCAAATATTACCGCCGAGATGATAGGTTGGGTTAGGTTAGTTTATATTATGTTATTGATGTATATAAAGGTCCCACGGAGACGTAGACGCCAACTCGCCAGGAATGTTGTCAAATATTACCGCCGAGATGTTAGGTTGGGTTAGGTTAGGTTATATTACGTTAGTGATGTATATGAAGGTCAAACGGAGACGTAGAGGCCAACTCGCCAGGAATGATGTCAAATATTACCGCAGAGATGTTAGGTTGGGTTAGGTTAGGTTATATTACGTTATTGATGTATATAAAGGTCCCACGGAGACGTAGATTCCAACAAGCCAGGAATGTGGTCAAATATTACCGCAGAGATGTTAGGTTGGGTTAGGTTAGGTTATATTACGTTATTGATGTATACAAAGGTCCCACGGAGAAGTAGAGGCCAACTCGCCAGGGATGTTGTCAAATATTACCGCCGAGTTGATAGGTTGGGTTAGGTTAGGTTATATTACGTTATTGATGTATTAAAGGTCCCACGGAGACGTAGATTCCAACAAGCCAGGAATGTGGTAAAATATTACCGCAGAGATGTTAGGTTGAGTTAGGTTAGGTTATATTACGTTATTGATGTATACAAAGGTCCCACGGAGACGTGGAGGTCAACAAGCCAGGAATGTGGTCAAATATTAACGCCGAGATGTTAGGTTGGGTTAGGTTTGTTTATATTACGTTATTGATGTATATAAAGTTCCCACCGGGACGTAGAAGCCAGCTAGCCAGGAATTTTCTCAAATATTACCGCCGAGATGATACGTTGGGATAGGTTAGGTTATATTACGTTAGTGATGTATATGAATGTCAAACGGAGACGTAGAGGCCAACTCGCCACGAATGTTGTCAAATATTACCGCCGAGATGATAGGTTGGGTTAGGTCAGCTTAAATTACGTTATTGATGTATATGAACGTCAAACGGAGACGTAGAGGCTAACTCGCCACCAATGTTGTCAAATATTACCGGCGAGATGTTAGGTTGGGTTAGGTTACGTTATATTACGTTATTGATGTATATGAGGGTTACACGGAAACGAAGATGCCAACTCGCAAGGAATGTTGTCAAATAATACCGCCGACATGTTAGGTTGGGTTAGCTTTGGTTATATTACGTTATTGATGTATATAAAGGTCCCACGGAGAGGGAGAAGCCAACTACCCAGGAATGTTATGAAATATTACCGGCGAGATGTTACGTTGGGTTAGGTTACGTTATATTACGTTATTGATGTATATGAGGGTTACACGGAGACGTAGAGGCCAACTCGCCAGAAATGATGTCAAATATTACCGCAGAGATGTTAGGTTGGGTTAGGTTAGGTTATATTACGTTATTGATGTATATAAAGGTCCCACGGAGACGTAGACGCCAACTCGCCAGGAATGTTGTCAAATATTACCGCCGAGATGTTAGGTTGGATTAGGTTAGGTTATATTACGTTAGTGATGTATATGAAGGTCAAACGGAGGCGTAGAGGCCAACTCGCCACGAATGTTGTCCAATATTACGGCAGAGATGATAGGTTGCGTTAGGTTAGGTTATATTATGTTATTGATGTATATAAAGGTCCCACGGAGAAGTAGAGGCCAACTCGCCAGGGATGTTGTCAAATATTACCGCCGAGTTGATAGGTTGGGTTAGGTTAGGTTATATTACGTTATTGATGTATTAAAGGTCCCACGGCGACGTAGATTTCAACAAGCCAGGAATGTGGTCAAATATTACCGCAGAGATGTTAGGTTGGGTTAGGTTAGGTTATATTACGTTATTGATGTATATAAAGGTCCCACGGAGACGTAGAGGCCAACTCGCCAGGAATGTGGTCAAATATTACCGCCGAGATGATAGGTTGGGTTAGGTTAGGTTAAATTACGTTATTGATGTATATGAAGGTCAAACGGAGACGTAGAGGTCAACTCGCCAGGAATGATGTCAAATATTACCGCCGAGATGATAGTTTGGGTTAGGTTAGGTTATATTATGTTATTGATGTATATAAAGGCCCCACGGAGACGTAGAGGCCAACACGCCAGGAATGTTGTCAAATATTACCGCTGAGATGATAGGTTGGGTTAGGTTACGTTATATTACGTTATTGATGTATATGAGGGTTACACGGAGACGTAGAGGCCAACTCGCCAGGAATGTGGTCAAATATTAGCGCCGAGATGTTAGGTTGGGTTAGGATAGTTTATATTACGTTATTGATGTATATAAAGTCCCACGGAGACATAGAAGCCAACTCGACAGGAATGTTGTCAAATATTACCGCCGAGATGATAGGTTGGGTTAGGTTACGTTATATTACGTTATTGATGTATAGGAGGGTTACACGGAGACGTAGAGGCCAACTCGTCAGGAATATGGTCAATTATTACCGCCGAGATGTTAGATTGGGTTAGGTTAGGTTATATTACGTTATTGACATATATAAAGGTCCCACAGAGACGCAGATGCTAACAAGCCAAGAATGTGGTCAAATATTACCGCCGAGATGTTACGTTGGGTTAGGTTAGGTTATATTACGTTATTGATGTATGCAAAGGTCCCACGGATACCGAGAAGCCAACTCGCCAGGAATGTTGTCAAATATTACCGCCGAGATGATTGGTTGGTTTAGGTTAGGTTATACTTCGTTACTGATGTATACGAAGGTTCCATGGAGACGTAGAGGCCATCTCGCCAGGAATGTTGTCAAATATTACCGCCGAGATGATAAGTTGGGTTAGGTTGCGTTATATTACGTTATTGATGTATATAAAGGTCCCACGGAGACGTAGATTCCAACACGCCAGGAATATGGTCAAATATTACCGAAGAGATGTTAGGTTGGGTTAGGTTAGGTTATATTACGTTATTGATGTATACAAAGGTCCCACGGAGACCTAGATGCCAACTCGCCAGGGATGTTGTCAAATATTACCGCCGAGATGATAGGTTGGGTTAGGATAGGTTATATTTCGTTATTGAAGTATATAAAGGTCCCACGGAGACGTAGAGGCCAACTCGCCACGAATGTTGTCAAATATTACCGCCGAGATGATAGGTTCGGTTAGGTTAGGTTATATGTCGTTATTGATGTATATGAAGGCCCCACGGAGACGGAGAAGCCAACTCGCCAGGAATGTTGTCAAATATTACCGCCGAGATGATAGGTTGGGTTAGGTTAGTTTATATTACGTTATTGATGTATATAAAGGTCCCACGGAGACGTAGACGTCAACTCGCCAGGAATGTTGTCAAATATAACCGCCGAGATGTTAGGTTGGGTTAGGTTAGGTTATATTACGTTAGTGATGTATATAAAGGTCCCACGGAGACCTAGATGCCAACTCGCCAGGGATGTTGTCAAATATTACCGCCGAGATGATAGTTTGGGTTAGGTTAGGTTATATGACGTTATTGATGTATATAAAGGTCCCACGGAGACGGAGAAGCCAACTCGCCAGGAATGTTGTCAAATATTACCGCCGAGATGATAGGTTGGGTTAGGTTAGTTTATATTACGTTATTGATGTATATATAGGTCCCACGGAGACGTAGACGCCAACTCGCCAGTAATGTTGTCAAATATTACCGCCGAGATGATTGGTTGGGTTAGGTTAGGTTATATTACGTTAGTGATGTATATGAAGGTCAAACGGAGACGTAGAGGCCAACTCGCCACGAATGTTGTCAAATATTACCGGCGAGATGTTAGGTTGGGTTAGGTTACGTTATATTACGTTATTGATGTATATGAGGGTTACACGGAAACGAAGATGCCAACTCGCAAGGAATGTTGTCAAATAATACCGCCGACATGTTAGGTTGTGTTAGCTTTGGTTATATTACGTTATTGATGTATATAAAGGTCCCACGGAGACGGAGAAGCCAACTACCCAGGAATGTTATGAAATATTACCGGCGAGATGTTACGTTGGGTTAGGTTACGTTATATTACGTTATTGATGTATATGAGGGTTACACGGAGACGTAGAGGCCACCTCGCCAGAAATGATGTCAAATATTACCGCAGAGATGTTAGGTTGGGTTAGGTTAGGTTATATTACGTTATTGATGTATATAAAGGTCCCACGGAGACGGAGAAGCCAACTCGCCAGGAATGTTGTCAAATATTACCGCCGAGATGATAGGTTCGGTTAGGTTAGGTTATATTACGTTAGTGATGTATATGAAGGTCAAACGGAGACGTAGAGGCCAACTCGCCACGTATGTGTCAAATATTACCGCCGATATGATAGGTTGGGTTAGGTTAGGTTAAATTACGTTATTGATGTATATGAACGTCAAACGGAGACGTAGAAGCCAGCTCGCCAGGAATGTTCTCAAATATTACCGCCGAGATGATAGGTTGGGTTAGGTTACGTTATATTACGTTATTGATGTATATAAAGGTCCCACGGAGACGTAGACGCCAACTCGCCAGGAATGTTGTCAAATATTACCGCCGAGATGTTAGGTTGGCTTAGGTTAGGTTATATTACGTTAGTGATGTATATGAAGGTCAAACGGGGACGTAGAGGCCAACTCGCCACGAATGTTGTCAAATATTACCGCCGAGATGATAGGTTGGGGTAGGTTAGGTTAAATTACGTTCTTGATGTATATGAACGTCAAACGGAGACGTAGTGGCCAACTCGCCAGGAATGTTGTCCAATATTACGGCCGAGATGATAGGTTGGGTTAGGTTAGGTTATATTACGTTAGTGATGTATATGAAGGTCAAACGGAGACGTAGAGGCCAACTCGCCACGAATGTTGTCAAATATTACCGCCGATATGATAGGTTGGGTTAGGTTGCGTTATATTACGTTATTGATGTATATGAGGGTTACACGGAGACCTAGATGCCAACTCGCCACGAATGTTGTCAAATATTACCGGCGAGATGTTAGGTTGGGTTAGGTTACGTTATATTACGTTATTGATGTATATGAGGGTTACACGGAAACGAAGATGCCAACTCGCAAGGAATGTTGTCAAATAATACCGCCGACATGTTAGGTTGGGTTAGCTTTGGTTATATTACGTTATTGATGTATATAAAGGTCCCACGGAGACGGAGAAGCCAACTACCCAGGAATGTTGTGAAATATTACCGCCGAGATGTTAGGTTGGATTAGGTTAGGTTATATTACGTTAGTGATGTATATGAAGGTCAAACGGAGGCGTAGAGGCCAACTCGCCACGAATGTTGTCAAATATTACCGCCGAGATGATAGGTGGGGTTAGGTTAGGTTAAATTACGTTATTGATGTATATGAACGTCAAACGGAGACGTAGAGGCCAACTCGCCAGGAATGTTGTCCAATATTACGGCCGAGATGATAGGTTGGATTAGGTTAGGTTATATTACGTTATTGATGTATATAAAGGTCCCACGGAGACGGAGAAGCCAACTCGCCAGGAATGTTGTCAAATATTACCGCCGAGATGATAGGTTCGGTTAGGTTAGGTTATATTACGTTAGTGATGTATATGAAGGTCAAACGGAGACGTAGAGGCCAACTCGCCACGTATGTGTCAAATATTACCGCCGATATGATAGGTTGGGTTAGGTTAGGTTAAATTACGTTATTGATGTATATGAACGTCAAACGGAGACGTAGAAGCCAGCTCGCCAGGAATGTTCTCAAATATTACCGCCGAGATGATAGGTTGGGTTAGGTTACGTTATATTACGTTATTGATGTATATAAAGGTCCCACGGAGACGTAGACGCCAACTCGCCACGAACGTGTCAAATATTACCGCCGATATGATAGGTTGGGTTAGGTTAGGTTAAATTACGTTATTGATGTATACGAACGTCAAACGGAGACGTAGAAGCCAGCTCGCCAGGAATGTTCTCAAATATTACCGCCGAGATGATAGGTTGGGTTAGGTTACGTTATATTACGTTATTGATGTATATAAAGGTCCCACGGAGACGTAGACGCCAACTCGCCAGGAATGTTGTCAAATATTACCGCCGAGATGTTAGGTTGGGTTAGGTTAGGTTATATTACGTTAGTGATGTATATGAAGGTCAAACGGGGACGTAGAGGCCAACTCGCCACGAATGTTGTCAAATATTACCGCCGAGATGATAGGTTGGGGTAGGTTAGGTTAAATTACGTTCTTGATGTATATGAACGTCAAACGGAGACGTAGTGGCCAACTCGCCAGGAATGTTGTCCAATATTACGGCCGAGATGATAGGTTGGGTTAGGTTAGGTTATATTACGTTAGTGATGTATATGAAGGTCAAACGGAGACGTAGAGGCCAACTCGCCACGAATGTTGTCAAATATTACCGCCGATATGATAGGTTGGGTTAGGTTAGGTTAAATTACGTTATTGATGTATATGAACGTCAAACGGAGACGTAGAGGCCAACTCGCCAGGAATGTTGACCAATATTACGGCCGAGATGATAGGTTGGGTTAGGTTAGTTTATATTACGTTAGTGATGTATATGAAGGTCAAACGGAGACGTAGAGGTCAACTCGCCACGAATGTTGTCAAATATTACACGCGAGATGGTAGGTTCGGTTAGGTTAGGTTATATGTTGTTATTGATGTATATGTAGGTCCCACGGAGACGTAGAGGCCAACTCGCCAGGTATGTTGTCAAATATTACCGCCGAGACGATAGGTTGGGTTAGCTTGCGTTATATTACGCTATTGATGTATATGAGGGTTACACGGAGACGTAGAGGCCAACTCGCCAGGAATGATGTCAAATATTACCGCAGAGATGTTAGGTTGGGTTAGGTTAGGTTATATTACGTTATTGATGTATATAAAAGTCCCACGGAGACGGAGAAGCCAACTCCCCAGGAATGTTGTGAAATATTACCGGCGAGATGTTAGGTTGGGTTAGGTTACGTTATATTACGTTATTGATGTATATGAGGGTTACACGGAGACGTAGAGGCCAACTCGCAAGGAATGTTGTCAAATATTACAATTCGCCAGGAATGTTGTCAAATATTACCGCCGAGATGATAGGTTGGGTTAGGTTAGGTTATATTATGTTATTGATGTATATAAAGGTCCCACGGAGACGTAGACGCCAACTCGCCAGGAATGTTGTCAAATATTACCGCCGAGATGTTAGGTTGGGTTAGGTTAGGTTATATTACGTTACTGATGTATATGAAGGTCAAACGGAGACGTAGAGGCCAACTCGCCAGGAATGATGTCAAATATTACCGCAGAGATGTTAGGTTGGGTTAGGTTAGGTTATATTACGTTATTGACGTATATAAAGGTCCCACGGAGACGTAGATTCCAACAAGCCAGGAATGTGGTCAAATATTACCGCAGAGATGTTAGGTTGGGTTAGGTTAGGTTATATTACGTTATTGATGTATACAAAGGTCCCACGGAGACGTAGAGGCCAACAAGCCAGGAATGTGGTCAAATATTAACACCGAGATGTTAGGTTGGGTTAGGTTTGTTTATATTACGTGATTGATGTATATAAAGGTCCCACCGGGACGTAGAAGCCAGCTGGCCAGGAATGTTCTCAAATATTACCGCCGAGATGATAGGTTGGGTTAGGTTACGTTATATTACGTTATTGATGTATATAAAGTTCCCACGGAGACGTAGACGCCAACTCGCCAGGAATGTTGCCAATATTACCGCCGAGATGTTAGGTTGGGTTAGGTTAGGTTATGTTACGTTAGTGATGTATATGAAGCTCAAACGGAGACGTAGAGGCCAACTCGCCACGAATGTTGTCAAATATTACCGCCGAGATGATAGGTTGGGTTAGGTTAGGTTAAATTACGTTATTGATGTATATGAACGTCAAACGGTGACGTAGAGGCCAACTCGCCAGGAATGTTGTCCAATATTACCGCCGAGATGTTAGGTTGGGTTAGGTTAGGTTATATTACGTTAGTGATGTATATAAAGGTCAAACGGAGACGTAGAGGCCAACTCGCCACGAATGTGTCAAATATTACCGCCGATATGATAGGTTGGGTTAGGTTAGGTTAAATTACGTTATTGATGTATATGAACGTCAAACGGAGACGTAGAGGCCAACTCGCCAGGAATGTTGTCCAATATTACGGCAGAGATGATAGGTTGGGTTAGGTTAGGTTATATTATGTTATTGATGTATATAAAGGTCCCACGGACAAGTAGAGGCCAACTCGCCAGGGATGTTGTCAAATATTACCGCCGAGATGATAGGTTCGGTTAGGTTAGGTTATATTACGTTATTGATGTATATAAAGGTCCCACGGAGACGGAGAAGCCAACTCGCCAGGAATGTTGTCTAATATTACCGCCGATATGATAGGTTGGGTTAGGTTAGTTTATATTACGTTATTGATGTATATAAAGGTCCCACGGAGACGTAGACGCCAACTCGCCAGGAATGTTGTCAAATATTACCGCCGAGATGTTAGGTTGGGTTAGGTTAGGTTATATTACGTTAGTGATGTATATGAAGGTCAAACGGAGACGTAGAGGCCAACTCGCCACGAATGTGTCAAATATTACCGCCGATATGATAGGTTGGGTTAGGTTAGGTTAAATTACGTTATTGATGTATATGAACGTCAAACGGAGACGTAGAGGCCAACTCGCCAGGAATGTTGTCCAATATTACGGCAGAGATGATAGGTTGGGTTAGGTTAGGTTATATTACGTTATTGATGTATATAAAGGTCCCACGGAGACGTAGAGGCCAACTCGCCAGGAATGTGGTCAAATATTACCGCCGAGATGATAGGTTGGGTTAGGTTAGGTTAAATTACGTTATTGATGTATATGAAGGTCAAACGGAGACGTAGAGGTCAACTCGCCAGGAATGATGTCAAATATTACCGCCGAGATGATAGTTTGGGTTAGGTTAGGTTATATTATGTTATTGATGTATATAAAGGCCCCACGGAGACGTAGAGGCCAACACGCCAGGAATGTTGTCAAATATTACCGCTGAGATGATAGGTTGGGTTAGGTTACGTTATATTACGTTATTGATGTATATGAGGGTTACACGGAGACGTAGAGGCCAACTCGCCAGGAATGTGGTCAAATATTACCGCCGAGATGTTACGTTCGGTTAGGTTAGGTTATATTACGTTATTGATGTATACAAAGGTTCCACGGGCACGTAGAGGCCATCTCGCCAGGAATGATGTCAAATATTACCGCCGAGATGTTAGGTTGGGTTAGGTTAGGTTATATTACGTTAGTGATGTATATGAAGGTCAAATGGAGACGTAGAGGCCAACTCGTAATGAATGTTGTCAAATATTACCGCCGAGATGATAGGTTGGGTTAGGTTAGGTTATATTACGTTATTGATGTATATAAAGGTCCCACGGAAACGGAGAAGCCAAATCTCCAGGAATGTTGTGAAATATTACCGGCGAGATGTTAGGTTGTGTTAGGTTACGTTATATTACGTTATTTATGTATAGGAGGGTTACACGGAGACGTAGAGGCCAACTCGCCAGGAATGTTGTCAAATATTAGCGCCGAGATGTTAGGTTGGGTTAGGATAGTTTATATTACGTTATTGATGTATATAAAGTCCCACGGAGACATAGAAGCCAACTCGACAGGAATGTTGTCAAATATTACCGCCGAGATGATAGGTTGGGTTAGGTTACCTTATATTACGTTATTGATGTATAGGAGGGTTACACGGAGACGTAGAGGCCAACTCGCCAGGAATGTTGTCAAATATTACCGCCGAGATGATAGGTTGGGTTAGGATAGGTTATATTTCGTTATTGAAGTATATAAAGGTCCCACGGAGACGTAGAGGCCAACTCGCCACGAATGTTGTCAAATATTACCGCCGAGATGATAGGTTCGGTTAGGTTAGGTTATATGTCGTTATTGATGTATATGAAGGCCCCACGGAGACGGAGAAGCCAACTCGCCAGGAATGTTGTCAAATATTACCGCCGAGATGATAGGTTGGGTTAGGTTAGTTTATATTACGTTATTGATGTATATAAAGGTCCCACGGAGACGTAGACGTCAACTCGCCAGGAATGTTGTCAAATATAATCGCCGAGATGTTAGGTTGGGTTAGGTTAGGTTATATTACGTTAGTGATGTATATAAAGGTCCCACGGAGACCTAGATGCCAACTCGCCAGGGATGTTGTCAAATATTACCGCCGAGATGATAGTTTGGGTTAGGTTAGGTTATATGACGTTATTGATGTATATAAAGGTCCCACGGAGACGGAGAAGCCAACTCGCCAGGAATGTTGTCAAATATTACCGCCGAGATGATTGGTTGGGTTAGGTTAGGTTATATTACGTTAGTGATGTATATGAAGGTCAAACGGAGACGTAGAGGCCAACTCGCCACGAATGTTGTCAAATATTACCGGCGAGATGTTAGGTTGGGTTAGGTTACGTTATATTACGTTATTGATGTATATGAGGGTTACACGGAGACGTAGAGGCCAACTCGCCAGAAATGATGTCAACTATTACCGCAGAGATGTTAGGTTGGGTTAGGTTAGGTTATATTACGTTATTGATGTATATAAAGGTCCCACGGAGACGTAGACGCCAACTCGCCAGGAATGTTGTCAAATATTACCGCCGAGATGTTAGGTTGGGTTAGGTTAGGTTATATTACGTTAGTGATGTATATGAAGGTCAAACGGAGACGTAGAGGCCAACTCGCCACGAATGTGTCAAATATTACCGCCGATATGATAGGTTGGGTTAGGTTAGGTTAAATTACGTTATTGATGTATATGAACGTCAAACGGAGACGTAGAGGCCAACTCGCCAGGAATGTTGTCCAATATTACGGCAGAGATGATAGGTTGGGTTAGGTTAGGTTATATTACGTTATTGATGTATATAAAGGTCCCACGGAGACGTAGAGGCCAACTCGCCAGGAATGTGGTCAAATATTACCGCCGAGATGATAGGTTGGGTTAGGTTAGGTTAAATTACGTTATTGATGTATATGAAGGTCAAACGGAGACGTAGAGGCCAACTCGCCAGGAATGTGGTCAAATATTACCGCCGAGATGATAGGTTGGGTTAGGTTAGGTTAAATTACGTTATTGATGTATATGAAGGTCAAACGGAGACGTAGAGGTCAACTCGCCAGGAATGATGTCAAATATTACCGCCGAGATGATAGTTTGGGTTAGGTTAGGTTATATTATGTTATTGATGTATATAAAGGCCCCACGGAGACGTAGAGGCCAACACGCCAGGAATGTTGTCAAATATAATCGCCGAGATGTTAGGTTGGGTTAGGTTAGGTTATATTACGTTAGTGATGTATATAAAGGTCCCACGGAGACCTAGATGCCAACTCGCCAGGGATGTTGTCAAATATTACCGCCGAGATGATAGTTTGGGTTAGGTTAGGTTATATGACGTTATTGATGTATATAAAGGTCCCACGGAGACGGAGAAGCCAACTCGCCAGGAATGTTGTCAAATATTACCGCCGAGATGATTGGTTGGGTTAGGTTAGGTTATATTACGTTAGTGATGTATATGAAGGTCAAACGGAGACGTAGAGGCCAACTCGCCACGAATGTTGTCAAATATTACCGGCGAGATGTTAGGTTGGGTTAGGTTACGTTATATTACGTTATTGATGTATATGAGGGTTACACGGAGACGTAGAGGCCAACTCGCCAGAAATGATGTCAACTATTACCGCAGAGATGTTAGGTTGGGTTAGGTTAGGTTATATTACGTTATTGATGTATATAAAGGTCCCACGGAGACGTAGACGCCAACTCGCCAGGAATGTTGTCAAATATTACCGCCGAGATGTTAGGTTGGGTTAGGTTAGGTTATATTACGTTAGTGATGTATATGAAGGTCAAACGGAGACGTAGAGGCCAACTCGCCACGAATGTGTCAAATATTACCGCCGATATGATAGGTTGGGTTAGGTTAGGTTAAATTACGTTATTGATGTATATGAACGTCAAACGGAGACGTAGAGGCCAACTCGCCAGGAATGTTGTCCAATATTACGGCAGAGATGATAGGTTGGGTTAGGTTAGGTTATATTACGTTATTGATGTATATAAAGGTCCCACGGAGACGTAGAGGCCAACTCGCCAGGAATGTGGTCAAATATTACCGCCGAGATGATAGGTTGGGTTAGGTTAGGTTAAATTACGTTATTGATGTATATGAAGGTCAAACGGAGACGTAGAGGCCAACTCGCCAGGAATGTGGTCAAATATTACCGCCGAGATGATAGGTTGGGTTAGGTTAGGTTAAATTACGTTATTGATGTATATGAAGGTCAAACGGAGACGTAGAGGTCAACTCGCCAGGAATGATGTCAAATATTACCGCCGAGATGATAGTTTGGGTTAGGTTAGGTTATATTATGTTATTGATGTATATAAAGGCCCCACGGAGACGTAGAGGCCAACACGCCAGGAATGTTGTCAAATATTACCGCTGAGATGATAGGTTGGGTTAGGTTACGTTATATTACGTTATTGATGTATATGAGGGTTACACGGAGACGTAGAGGCCAACTCGCCAGGAATGTGGTCAAATATTACCGCCGAGATGTTACGTTGGGTTAGGTTAGGTTATATTACGTTATTGATGTATACAAAGGTTCCACGGGCACGTAGAGGCCATCTCGCCAGGAATGATGTCAAATATTACCGCCGAGATGTTAGGTTGGGTTAGGTTAGGTTATATTACGTTATTGATGTATATAAAGGTCCCACGGAAACGGAGAAGCCAAATCTCCAGGAATGTTGTCAAATATTACCGCCGAGATGATAGGTGGGGTTAGGTTAGGTTAAATTACGTTATTGATGTATATGAACGTCAAGCGGAGACGTAGAGGCCAACTCGCCAGGAATGTTGTCCAATATTACGGCCGAGATGATAGGTTGGGTTAGGTTAGGTTATATTACGTTATTGATGTATATAAAGGTCCCACGGAGACCTAGATGCCAACTCGCCAGAGATGTTGTCAAATATTACCGCCGAGATGATAGTTTGGGTTAGGTTAGGTTATATTACGTTAGTGATGTATATAAAGGTCCCACGGAGACCTAGATGCCAACTCGCCAGGGATGTTGTCAAATATTACCGCCGAGATGATAGTTTGGGTTAGGTTAGGTTATATGACGTTATTGATGTATATAAAGGTCCCACGGAGACGGAGAAGCCAACTCGCCAGGAATGTTGTCAAATATTACCGCCGAGATGATTGGTTGGTTTAGGTTAGGTTACATTTCGTTACTGATGTATACGATGGTTCCACGGAGACGTAGAGGCCATCTCGCCAGGAATGTTGTCAAATATTACCGCCGAGATGATAGGTTGGGTTAGGATAGGTTATATTTCGTTATTGAAGTATATAAAGGTCCCACGGAGACGTAGAGGCCAACTCGCCACGAATGTTGTCAAATATTACCGCCGAGATGATAGGTTCGGTTAGGTTAGGTTATATGTCGTTATTGATGTATATGAAGGCCCCACGGAGACGGAGAAGCCAACTCGCCAGGAATGTTGTCAAATATTACCGCCGAGATGATAGGTTGGGTTAGGTTAGTTTATATTACGTTATTGATGTATATAAAGGTCCCACGGAGACGTAGACGTCAACTCGCCAGGAATGTTGTCAAATATAATCGCCGAGATGTTAGGTTGGGTTAGGTTAGGTTATATTACGTTAGTGATGTATATAAAGGTCCCACGGAGACCTAGATGCCAACTCGCCAGGGATGTTGTCAAATATTACCGCCGAGATGATAGTTTGGGTTAGGTTAGGTTATATGACGTTATTGATGTATATAAAGGTCCCACGGAGACGGAGAAGCCAACTCGCCAGGAATGTTGTCAAATATTACCGCCGAGATGATTGGTTGGTTTAGGTTAGGTTACATTTCGTTACTGATGTATACGATGGTTCCACGGAGACGTAGAGGCCATCTCGCCAGGAATGTTGTCAAATATTACCGCCGAGATGATAGGTTGGGTTAGGATAGGTTATATTTCGTTATTGAAGTATATAAAGGTCCCACGGAGACGTAGAGGCCAACTCGCCACGAATGTTGTCAAATATTACCGCCGAGATGATAGGTTCGGTTAGGTTAGGTTATATGTCGTTATTGATGTATATGAAGGCCCCACGGAGACGGAGAAGCCAACTCGCCAGGAATGTTGTCAAATATTACCGCCGAGATGATAGGTTGGGTTAGGTTAGTTTATATTACGTTATTGATGTATATAAAGGTCCCACGGAGACGTAGACGCCAACTCGCCAGGAATGTTGTCAAATATAACCGCCGAGATGTTAGGTTGGGTTAGGTTAGTATATATTACGTTAGTGATGTATATAAAGGTCCCACGGAGACCTAGATGCCAACTCGCCAGAGATGTTGTCAAATATTACCGCCGAGATGATAGTTTGGGTTAGGTTAGGTTATATGACGTTATTGATGTATATAAAGGTCCCACGGAGACGGAGAAGCCAACTCGCCAGGAATGTTGTCAAATATTACCGCCGAGATGATAGGTTGGGTTAGGTTAGTTTATATTACGTTATTGATGTATATATAGGTCCCACGGAGACGTAGACGCCAACTCGCCAGTAATGTTGTCAAATATTACCGCCGAGATGATTGGTTGGGTTAGGTTAGGTTATATTACGTTAGTGATGTATATGAAGGTCAAACGGAGACGTAGAGGCCAACTCGCCACGAATGTTGTCAAATATTACCGGCGAGATGTTAGGTTGGGTTAGGTTACGTTATATTACGTTATTGATGTATATGAGGGTTACACGGAAACGAAGATGCCAACTCGCAAGGAATGTTGTCAAATAATACCGCCGACATGTTAGGTTGGGTTAGCTTTGGTTATATTACGTTATTGATGTATATAAAGGTCCCACGGAGACGGAGAAGCCAACTACCCAGGAATGTTATGAAATATTACCGGCGAGATGTTACGTTGGGTTAGGTTACGTTATATTACGTTATTGATGTATATGAGGGTTACACGGAGACGTAGAGGCCAACTCGCCAGAAATGATGTCAACTATTACCGCAGAGATGTTAGGTTGGGTTAGGTTAGGTTATATTACGTTATTGATGTATATAAAGGTCCCACGGAGACGTAGACGCCAACTCGCCAGGAATGTTGTCAAATATTACCGCCGAGATGTTAGGTTGGGTTAGGTTAGGTTATATTACGTTAGTGATGTATATGAAGGTCAAACGGAGACGTAGAGGCCAACTCGCCACGAATGTGTCAAATATTACCGCCGATATGATAGGTTGGGTTAGGTTAGGTTAAATTACGTTATTGATGTATATGAACGTCAAACGGAGACGTAGAGGCCAACTCGCCAGGAATGTTGTCCAATATTACGGCAGAGATGATAGGTTGGGTTAGGTTAGGTTATATTACGTTATTGATGTATATAAAGGTCCCACGGAGACGTAGAGGCCAACTCGCCAGGAATGTGGTCAAATATTACCGCCGAGATGATAGGTTGGGTTAGGTTAGGTTAAATTACGTTATTGATGTATATGAAGGTCAAACGGAGACGTAGAGGCCAACTCGCCAGGAATGTGGTCAAATATTACCGCCGAGATGATAGGTTGGGTTAGGTTACGTTATATTACGTTATTGATGTATATGAGGGTTACACGGAGACGTAGAGGCCAACTCGCCAGGAATGTGGTCAAATATTACCGCCGAGATGTTACGTTGGGTTAGGTTAGGTTATGTTACGTTATTGATGTATACAAAGGTTCCACGGGCACGTAGAGGCCATCTCGCCAGGAATGATGTCAAATATTACCGCCGAGATGTTAGGTTGGGTTAGGTTAGGTTATATTACGTTATTGATGTATATAAAGGTCCCACGGAAACGGAGAAGCCAAATCTCCAGGAATGTTGTGAAATATTACCGGCGAGATGTTAGGTTGGGTTAGGTTACGTTATATTACGTTATTTATGTATAGGAGGGTTACACGGAGACGTAGAGGCCAACTCGCCAGGAATGTTGTCAAATATTAGCGCCGAGATGTTAGGTTCGGTTAGGATAGTTTATATTACGTTATTGATGTATATAAAGTCCCACGGAGACATAGAAGCCAACTCGACAGGAATGTTGTCAAATATTACCGCCGAGATGATAGGTTGGGTTAGGTTACCTTATATTACGTTATTGATGTATAGGAGGGTTACACGGAGACGTAGAGGCCAACTCGCCAGGAATGTTGTCAAATATTACCGCCGAGCTGATAGGTTGGGTTAGGATAGGTTATATTTCGTTATTGAAGTATATAAAGGTCCCACGGAGACGTAGAGGCCAACTCGCCACGAATGTTGTCAAATATTACCGCCGAGATGATAGGTTCGGTTAGGTTAGGTTATATGTCGTTATTGATGTATATGAAGGCCCCACGGAGACGGAGAAGCCAACTCGCCAGGAATGTTGTCAAATATTACCGCCGAGATGATAGGTTGGGTTAGGTTAGTTTATATTACGTTATTGATGTATATAAAGGTCCCACGGAGACGTAGACGTCAACTCGCCAGGAATGTTGTCAAATATAATCGCCGAGATGTTAGGTTGGGTTAGGTTAGGTTATATTACGTTAGTGATGTATATAAAGGTCCCACGGAGACCTAGATGCCAACTCGCCAGGGATGTTGTCAAATATTACCGCCGAGATGATAGTTTGGGTTAGGTTAGGTTATATGACGTTATTGATGTATATAAAGGTCCCACGGAGACGGAGAAGCCAACTCGCCAGGAATGTTGTCAAATATTACCGCCGAGATGATTGGTTGGTTTAGGTTAGGTTACATTTCGTTACTGATGTATACGATGGTTCCACGGAGACGTAGAGGCCATCTCGCCAGGAATGTTGTCAAATATTACCGCCGAGATGATAGGTTGGGTTAGGATAGGTTATATTTCGTTATTGAAGTATATAAAGGCCCCACGGAGACGGAGAAGCCAACTCGCCAGGAATGTTGTCAAATATTACCGCCGAGATGATAGGTTGGGTTAGGTTAGTTTATATTACGTTATTGATGTATATAAAGGTCCCACGGAGACGTAGACGCCAACTCGCCAGGAATGTTGTCAAATATAACCGCCGAGATGTTAGGTTGGGTTAGGTTAGGTTATATTACGTTAGTGATGTATATAAAGGTCCCACGGAGACCTAGATGCCAACTCGCCAGAGATGTTGTCAAATATTACCGCCGAGATGATAGTTTGGGTTAGGTTAGGTTATATGACGTTATTGATGTATATAAAGATCCCACGGAGACGGAGAAGCCAACTCGCCAGGAATGTTGTCAAATATTACCGCCGAGATGATAGGTTGGGTTAGGTTAGTTCATATTACGTTATTGATGTATATATAGGTCCCACGGAGACGTAGACGCCAACTCGCCAGTAATGTTGTCAAATATTACCGCCGAGATGATTGGTTGGGTTAGGTTAGGTTATATTACGTTAGTGATGTATATGAAGGTCAAACGGAGACGTAGAGGCCAACTCGCCACGAATGTTGTCAAATATTACCGGCGAGATGTTAGGTTGGGTTAGGTTACGTTATATTACGTTATTGATGTATATGAGGGTTACACGGAAACGAAGATGCCAACTCGCAAGGAATGTTGTCAAATAATACCGCCGACATGTTAGGTTGGGTTAGCTTTGGTTATATTACGTTATTGATGTATATAAAGGTCCCACGGAGACGGAGAAGCCAACTACCCAGGAATGTTATGAAATATTACCGGCGAGATGTTACGTTGGGTTAGGTTACGTTATATTACGTTATTGATGTATATGAGGGTTACACGGAGACGTAGAGGCCAACTCGCCAGAAATGATGTCAACTATTACCGCAGAGATGTTAGGTTGGGTTAGGTTAGGTTATATTACGTTATTGATGTATATAAAGGTCCCACGGAGACGGAGAAGCCAATTCGCCAGGCATGTTGTCAAATATTACCGCCGAGATGATAGGTTGGGTTAGGTTAGTTTATATTATGTTATTGATGTATATAAAGGTCCCACGGAGACGTAGACGCCAACTCGCCAGGAATGTTGTCAAATATTACCGCCGAGATGTTAGGTTGGGTTAGGTTAGGTTATATTACGTTAGTGATGTATATGAAGGTCAAACGGAGACGTAGAGGCCAACTCGCCAGGAATGATGTCAAATATTACCGCAGAGATGTTAGGTTGGGTTAGGTTAGGTTATATTACGTTATTGATGTATATAAAGGTCCCACGGAGACGTAGATTCCAACAAGCCAGGAATGTGGTCAAATATTACCGCAGAGATGTTAGGTTGGGTTAGGTTAGGTTATATTACGTTATTGATGTATACAAAGGTCCCACGGAGACGTAGAGGCCAACAAGCCAGGAATGTGGTCAAATATTAACACCGAGATGTTAGGTTGGGTTAGGTTTGTTTATATTACGTGATTGATGTATATAAAGGTCCCACCGGGACGTAGAAGCCAGCTGGCCAGGAATGTTCTCAAATATTACCGCCGAGATGATAGGTTGGGTTAGGTTACGTTATATTACGTTATTGATGTATATAAAGTTCCCACGGAGACGTAGACGCCAACTCGCCAGGAATGTTGCCAATATTACCGCCGAGATGTTAGGTTGGGTTAGGTTAGGTTATGTTACGTTAGTGATGTATATGAAGCTCAAACGGAGACGTAGAGGCCAACTCGCCACGAATGTTGTCAAATATTACCGCCGAGATGATAGGTTGGGTTAGGTTAGGTTAAATTACGTTATTGATGTATATGAACGTCAAACGGTGACGTAGAGGCCAACTCGCCAGGAATGTTGTCCAATATTACCGCCGAGATGTTAGGTTGGGTTAGGTTAGGTTATATTACGTTAGTGATGTATATGAAGGTCAAACGGAGACGTAGAGGCCAACTCGCCACATATGTGTCAAATATTACCGCCGATATGATAGGTTGGGTTAGGTTAGGTTAAATTACGTTATTGATGTATATGAACGTCAAACGGAGACGTAGAGGCCAACTCGCCAGGAATGTTGTCCAATATTACGGCAGAGATGATAGGTTGCGTTAGGTTAGGTTATATTATGTTATTGATGTATATAAAGGTCCCACGGAGAAGTAGAGGCCAACTCGCCAGGGATGTTGTCAAATATTACCGCCGAGTTGATAGGTTGGGTTAGGTTAGGTTATATTACGTTATTGATGTATTAAAGGTCCCACGGAGACGTAGATTCCAACAAGCCAGGAATGTGGTAAAATATTACCGCAGAGATGTTAGGTTGGGTTAGGTTAGGTTATATTACGTTATTGATGTATACAAAGGTCCCACGGAGACGTGGAGGCCAACAAGCCAGGAATGTGGTCAAATATTAACGCCGAGATGTTAGGTTGGGTTAGGTTTGTTTATATTACGTTATTGATGTATATAAAGGTCCCACCGGGACGTAGAAGCCAGCTAGCCAGGAATGTTCTCAAATATTACCGCCGAGATGATACGTTGGGTTAGGTTAGCTTAAATTACGTTATTGATGTATATGAACGTCAAACGGAGACGTAGTGGCCAACTCGCCAGGAATGTTGTCCAATATTACGGCCGAGATGATAGGTTGGGTTAGGTTAGGTTATATTATGTTATTGATGTATATAAATGTCCCACCGGGACGCAGAAGCCAGCTCGCCAGGAATGTTCGCAAATATTACCGCCGAGATGATAGGTTGGGTTAGGTTACGTTATATTACGTTATTGATGTATATAAAGTTCCCACGGAGACGTAGACGCCAACTCGCCAGGAATGTTGTCAAATATTACCGCCGAGATGTTAGGTTGGGTTAGGTTAGGTTATATTACGTTAGTGATGTATATGAAGCTCAAACGGAGACGTAGAGGCCAACTCGCCACGAATGTTGTCAAATATTACCGCCGAGATGATAGGTTGGGTTAGGTTAGGTTAAATTACGTTATTGATGTATATGAACGTCAAACGGTGACGTAGAGGCCAACTCGCCAGTAATGTTGTCCAATTTTACGGCCGAGATGATAGGTGGGGTTAGGTTAGGTTATATTATGTTATTGATGTATATAAAGGTCCCACGGAGACGTAGAGGCCAACTCGTTAGGGATGTTGTCAAATATTACCGCCGAGATGATAGGTTCGGTTACTTTAGGTTATATTACGTTATTGATGTATATAAAGGTCCCACGGAGACGGAGAAGCCAACTCGCCAGGAATGTTGTCTAATATTACCGCCGATATGATAGGTTGGGTTAGGTTAGTTTATATTACGTTATTGATGTATATAAAGGTCCCACGGAGACGTAGACGCCAACTCGCCAGGAATGTTGTCAAATATTACCGCCGAGATGTTAGGTTGGGTTAGGTTAGGTTATATTACGTTAGTGATGTATATGAAGGTCAAACGGAGACGTAGAGGCCAACTCGCCACGAATGTGTCAAATATTACCGCCGATATGATAGGTTGGGTTAGGTTAGGTTAAATTACGTTATTGATGTATATGAACGTCAAACGGAGACGTAGAGGCCAACTCGCCAGGAATGTTGTCCAATATTACGGCAGAGATGATAGGTTGGGTTAGGTTAGGTTATATTATGTTATTGATGTATATAAAGGTCCCACGGAGAAGTAGAGGCCAACTCGCCAGGGATGTTGTCAAATGGTACCGCCGAGTTGATAGGTTGGGTTAGGTTAGGTTATATTACGTTATTGATGTATTAAAGGTCCCACGGCGACGTAGATTTCAACAAGCCAGGAATGTGGTCAAATATTACCGCAGAGATGTTAGGTTGGGTTAGGTTAGGTTATATTACGTTAGTGATGTATATGAAGGTCAAACGGAGACGTAGAGGCCAACTCGCCACGAATGTTGTCAAATATTACCGCAGAGATGTTAGGTTGGGTTAGGTTAGGTTATATTACGTTAGTGATGTATATGAAGGTCAAACGGAGACGTAGAGGCCAACTCGCCACGAATGTGTCAAATATTACCGCCGATATGATAGGTTGGGTTAGGTTAGGTTAAATTACGTTATTGATGTATATGAACGTCAAACGGAGACGTAGAAGCCTGCTCGCCAGGAATGTTCTCAAATATTACCGCCGAGATGATAGGTTGGGTTAGGTTACGTTATATTACGTTATTGATGTATATAAAGGTCCCACGGAGACGTAGACGCCAACTCGCCACGAATGTGTCAAATATTACCGCCGATATGATAGGTTGGGTTAGGTTAGGTTAAATTACGTTATTGATGTATATGAACGTCAAACGGAGACGTAGAAGCCAGCTCGCCAGGAATGTTCTCAAATATTACCGCCGAGATGATAGGTTGGGTTAGGTTACGTTATATTACGTTATTTATGTATATAAAGGTCCCACGGAGACGTAGACGCCAACTCGCCAGGAATGTTGTCAAATATTACCGCCGAGATGTTAGGTTGGGTTAGGTTAGGTTATATTACGTTAGTGATGTATATGAAGGTCAAACGGGGACGTAGAGGCCAACTCGCCACGAATGTTGTCAAATATTACCGCCGAGATGTTAGGTTGGGTTAGGTTAGGTTATATTACGTTAGTGATGTATATGAAGCTCAAACGGAGACGTAGAGGCCAACTCGCCACGAATGTTGTCAAATATTACCGCCGAGATGATAGGTTGGGTTAGGTTAGGTTAAATTACGTTATTGATGTATATGAACGTCAAACGGTGACGTAGAGGCCAACTCGCCAGTAATGTTGTCCAATATTACGGCCGAGATGATAGGTGGGGTTAGGTTAGGTTATATTATGTTATTGATGTATATAAAGGTCCCACGGAGACGTAGAGGCCAACTCGTTAGGGATGTTGTCAAATATTACCGCCGAGATGATAGGTTCGGTTAGGTTAGGTTATATTACGTTATTGATGTATATAAAGGTCCCACGGAGACGGAGAAGCCAACTCGCCAGGAATGTTGTCTAATATTACCGCCGATATGATAGGTTGGGTTAGGTTAGTTTATATTACGTTATTGATGTATATAAAGGTCCCACGGAGACGTAGACGCCAACTCGCCAGGAATGTTGTCAAATATTACCGCCGGGATGTTAGGTTGGGTTAGGTTAGGTTATATTACGTTAGTGATGTATATGAAGGTCAAACGGAGACGTAGAGGCCAACTCGCCACGAATGTTGTCAAATATTACCGCCGAGATGATAGGTTGGGTTAGGTTAGGTTAAATTACGTTATTGATGTATATGAACGTCAAACGGTGACGTAGAGGCCAACTCGCCAGTAATGTTGTCCAATATTACGGCCGAGATGATAGGTGGGGTTAGGTTAGGTTATATTATGTTATTGATGTATATAAAGGTCCCACGGAGACGTAGAGGCCAACTCGTTAGGGATGTTGTCAAATATTACCGCCGAGATGATAGGTTCGGTTAGGTTAGGTTATATTACGTTATTGATGTATATAAAGGTCCCACGGAGACGGAGAAGCCAACTCGCCAGGAATGTTGTCTAATATTACCGCCGATATGATAGGTTGGGTTAGGTTAGTTTATATTACGTTATTGATGTATATAAAGGTCCCACGGAGACGTAGACGCCAACTCGCCAGGAATGTTGTCAAATATTACCGCCGAGATGTTAGGTTGGGTTAGGTTAGGTTATATTACGTTAGTGATGTATATGAAGGTCAAACGGAGACGTAGAGGCCAACTCGCCACGAATGTGTCAAATATTACCGCCGATATGATAGGTTGGGTTAGGTTAGGTTAAATTACGTTATTGATGTATATGAACGTCAAACGGAGACGTAGAGGCCAACTCGCCAGGAATGTTGTCCAATATTACGGCAGAGATGATAGGTTGGGTTAGGTTAGGTTATATTATGTTATTGATGTATATAAAGGTCCCACGGAGAAGTAGAGGCCAACTCGCCAGGGATGTTGTCAAATGGTACCGCCGAGTTGATAGGTTGGGTTAGGTTAGGTTATATTACGTTATTGATGTATTAAAGGTCCCACGGCGACGTAGATTTCAACAAGCCAGGAATGTGGTCAAATATTACCGCAGAGATGTTAGGTTGGGTTAGGTTAGGTTATATTACGTTAGTGATGTATATGAAGGTCAAACGGAGACGTAGAGGCCAACTCGCCACGAATGTTGTCAAATATTACCGCAGAGATGTTAGGTTGGGTTAGGTTAGGTTATATTACGTTAGTGATGTATATGAAGGTCAAACGGAGACGTAGAGGCCAACTCGCCACGAATGTGTCAAATATTACCGCCGATATGATAGGTTGGGTTAGGTTAGGTTAAATTACGTTATTGATGTATATGAACGTCAAACGGAGACGTAGAAGCCTGCTCGCCAGGAATGTTCTCAAATATTACCGCCGAGATGATAGGTTGGGTTAGGTTACGTTATATTACGTTATTGATGTATATAAAGGTCCCACGGAGACGTAGACGCCAACTCGCCACGAATGTGTCAAATATTACCGCCGATATGATAGGTTGGGTTAGGTTAGGTTAAATTACGTTATTGATGTATATGAACGTCAAACGGAGACGTAGAAGCCAGCTCGCCAGGAATGTTCTCAAATATTACCGCCGAGATGATAGGTTGGGTTAGGTTACGTTATATTACGTTATTGATGTATATAAAGGTCCCACGGAGACGTAGACGCCAACTCGCCAGGAATGTTGTCAAATATTACCGCCGAGATGTTAGGTTGGGTTAGGTTAGGTTATATTACGTTAGTGATGTATATGAAGGTCAAACGGGGACGTAGAGGCCAACTCGCCACGAATGTTGTCAAATATTACCGCCGAGATGTTAGGTTGGGTTAGGTTAGGTTATATTACGTTAGTGATGTATATGAAGCTCAAACGGAGACGTAGAGGCCAACTCGCCACGAATGTTGTCAAATATTACCGCCGAGATGATAGGTTGGGTTAGGTTAGGTTAAATTACGTTATTGATGTATATGAACGTCAAACGGAGACGTAGAGGCCAACTCGCCAGGAATGTTGTCCAATATTACGGCAGAGATGATAGGTTGGGTTAGGTTAGGTTATATTATGTTATTGATGTATATAAAGGTCCCACGGAGAAGTAGAGGCCAACTCGCCAGGGATGTTGTCAAATGTTACCGCCGAGTTGATAGGTTGGGTTAGGTTAGGTTATATTACGTTATTGATGTATTAAAGGTCCCACGGCGACGTAGATTTCAACAAGCCAGGAATGTGGTCAAATATTACCGCAGAGATGTTAGGTTGGGTTAGGTTAGGTTATATTACGTTAGTGATGTATATGAAGGTCAAACGGAGACGTAGAGGCCAACTCGCCACGAATGTTGTCAAATATTACCGCAGAGATGTTAGGTTGGGTTAGGTTAGGTTATATTACGTTAGTGATGTATATGAAGGTCAAATGGAGACGTAGAGGCCAACTCGCTACGAATGTGTCAAATATTACCGCCGATATGATAGGTTGGGTTAGGTTAGGTTAAATTACGTTATTGATGTATATGAACGTCAAACGGAGACGTAGAAGCCAGCTCGCCAGGAATGTTCTCAAATATTACCGCCGAGATGATAGGTTGGGTTAGGTTACGTTATATTACGTTATTGATGTATATAAAGGTCCCACGGAGACGTAGACGCCAACTCGCCACGAATGTGTCAAATATTACCGCCGATATGATAGGTTGGGTTAGGTTAGGTTAAATTACGTTATTGATGTATATGAACGTCAAACGGAGACGTAGAAGCCAGCTCGCCAGGAATGTTCTCAAATATTACCGCCGAGATGATAGGTTGGGTTAGGTTACGTTATATTACGTTATTGATGTATATAAAGGTCCCACGGAGACGTAGACGCCAACTCGCCAGGAATGTTGTCAAATATTACCGCCGAGATGTTAGGTTGGGTTAGGTTAGGTTATATTACGTTAGTGATGTATATGAAGGTCAAACGGGGACGTAGAGGCCAACTCGCCACGAATGTTGTCAAATATTACCGCCGAGATGTTAGGTTGGGTTAGGTGAGGTTATATTACGTTAGTGATGTATATGAAGCTCAAACGGAGACGTAGAGGACAACTCGCCACGAATGTTGTCAAATATTACCGCCGAGATGATAGGTTGGGTTAGGTTAGGTTAAATTACGTTATTGATGTATATGAACGTCAACCGGTGACGTAGAGGCCAACTCGCCAGTAATGTTGTCCAATATTACGGCCGAGATGATAGGTGGGGTTAGGTTAGGTTATATTATGTTATTGATGTATATAAAGGTCCCACGGCGACGTAGATTTCAACAAGCCAGGAATGTGGTCAAATATTACCGCCGAGATAATAGGTTGGGGTAGGTTAGGTTAAATTACGTTCTTGATGTATATGAACGTCAAACGGAGACGTAGTGGCCAACTCGCCAGGAATGTTGTCCAATATTACGGCCGAGATGATAGGTTGGGTTAGGTTAGGTTATATTACGTTAGTGATGTATATGAAGGTCAAACGGAGACGTAGAGGCCAACTCGCCACGAATGTTGTCAAATATTACCGCCGATATGATAGGTTGGGTTAGGTTAGGTTAAATTACGTTATTGATGTATATGAACGTCAAACGGAGACGTAGAGGCCAACTCGCCAGGAATGTTGACCAATATTACGGCCGAGATGATAGGTTGGGTTAGGTTAGTTTATATTACGTTAGTGATGTATATGAAGGTCAAACGGAGACGTAGAGGCCAACTCGCCACGAATGTTGTCAAATATTACAGCCGAGATGATAGGTTCGGTTAGGTTAGGTTATATGTTGTTATTGATGTATATGTAGGTCCCACGGAGACGTAGAGGCCAACTCGCCAGGTATGTTGTCAAATATTACCGCCGAGACGATAGGTTGGGTTAGATTGCGTTATATTACGTTATTGATGTATATGAGGGTTACACGGAGACGTAGAGGCCAACTCGCCAGGAATGATGTCAAATATTACCGCAGAGATGTTAGGTTGGGTTAGGTTAGGTTATATTACGTTATTGATGTATATAAAAGTCCCACGGAGACGGAGAAGCCAACTCCCCAGGAATGTTGTGAAATATTACCGGCGAGATGTTAGGTTGGGTTAGGTTACGTTATATTACGTTATTGATGTATATGAGGGTTACACGGAGACGTGGAGGCCAACTCGCAAGGAATGTTGTCAAATATTACCGCCGACATGTTAGGTTGGGTTAGCTTTGGTTATATTACGTTAGTGATGTATATGAAGCTCAAACGGAGACGTAGAGGCCAACTCGCCACGAATGTTGTCAAATATTACCGCCGAGATGATAGGTTGGGTTAGGTTAGGTTAAATTACGTTATTGATGTATATGAACGTCAAACGGTGACGTAGAGGCCAACTCGCCAGTAATGTTGTCCAATATTACGGCCGAGATGATAGGTGGGGTTAGGTTAGGTTATATTATGTTATTGATGTATATAAAGGTCCCACGGAGACGTAGAGGCCAACTCGTTAGGGATGTTGTCAAATATTACCGCCGAGATGATAGGTTGGGTTAGGTTAGGTTATATTACGTTATTGATGTATATAAAGGTCCCACGGAGACGGAGAACCCAACTCGCCAGGAATGTTGTCTAATATTACCGCCGATATGATAGGTTGGGTTAGGTTAGTTTATATTACGTTATTGATGTATATAAAGGTCCCACGGAGACGTAGACGCCAACTCGCCAGGAATGTTGTCAAATATTACCGCCGAGATGTTAGGTTGGGTTAGGTTAGGTTATATTACGTTAGTGATGTATATGAAGGTCAAACGGAGACGTAGAGGCCAACTCGCCACGAATGTGTCAAATATTACCGCCGATATGATAGGTTGGGTTAGGTTAGGTTAAATTACGTTATTGATGTATATGAACGTCAAACGGAGACGTAGAGGCCAACTCGCCAGGAATGTTGTCCAATATTACGGCAGAGATGATAGGTTGGGTTAGGTTAGGTTATATTATGTTATTGATGTATATAAAGGTCCCACGGAGAAGTAGAGGCCAACTCGCCAGGGATGTTGTCAAATGTTACCGCCGAGTTGATAGGTTGGGTTAGGTTAGGTTATATTACGTTATTGATGTATTAAAGGTCCCACGGCGACGTAGATTTCAACAAGCCAGGAATGTGGTCAAATATTACCGCAGAGATGTTAGGTTGGGTTAGGTTAGGTTATATTACGTTAGTGATGTATATGAAGGTCAAACGGAGACGTAGAGGCCAACTCGCTACGAATGTGTCAAATATTACCGCCGATATGATAGGTTGGGTCTGGTTAGGTTAAATTACGTTATTGATGTATATGAACGTCAAACGGAGACGTAGAAGCCAGCTCGCCAGGAATGTTCTCAAATATTACCGCCGAGATGATAGGTTGGGTTAGGTTACGTTATATTACGTTATTGATGTATATAAAGGTCCCACGGAGACGTAGACGCCAACTCGCCAGGAATGTTGTCAAATATTACCGCCGAGATGTTAGGTTGGGTTAGGTTAGGTTATATTACGTTAGTGATGTATATGAAGGTCAAACGGGGACGTAGAGGCCAACTCGCCACGAATGTTGTCAAATATTACCGCCGAGATGTTAGGTTGGGTTAGGTTAGGTTATATTACGTTAGTGATGTATATGAAGCTCAAACGGAGACGTAGAGGCCAACTCGCCACGAATGTTGTCAAATATTACCGCCGAGATGATAGGTTGGGTTAGGTTAGGTTAAATTACGTTATTGATGTATATGAACGTCAAACGGTGACGTAGAGGCCAACTCGCCAGTAATGTTGTCCAATATTACGGCCGAGATGATAGGTGGGGTTAGGTTAGGTTATATTATGTTATTGATGTATATAAAGGTCCCACGGAGACGTAGAGGCCAACTCGTTAGGGATGTTGTCAAATATTACCGCCGAGATGATAGGTTCGGTTAGGTTAGGTTATATTACGTTATTGATGTATATAAAGGTCCCACGGAGACGGAGAAGCCAACTCGCCAGGAATGTTGTCTAATATTACCGCCGATATGATAGGTTGGGTTAGGTTAGTTTATATTACGTTATTGATGTATATAAAGGTCCCACGGAGACGTAGACGCCAACTCGCCAGGAATGTTGTCAAATATTACCGCCGAGATGTTAGGTTGGGTTAGGTTAGGTTATATTACGTTAGTGATGTATATGAAGGTCAAACGGAGACGTAGAGGCCAACTCGCCACGAATGTGTCAAATATTACAGCCGATATGATAGGTTGGGTTAGGTTAGGTTAAATTACGTTATTGATGTATATGAACGTCAAACGGAGACGTAGAGGCCAACTCGCCAGGAATGTTGTCCAATATTACGGCAGAGATGATAGGTTGGGTTAGGTTAGGTTATATTATGTTATTGATGTATATAAAGGTCCCACGGAGAAGTAGAGGCCAACTCGCCAGGGATGTTGTCAAATGTTACCGCCGAGTTGATAGGTTGGGTTAGGTTAGGTTATATTACGTTATTGATGTATTAAAGGTCCCACGGCGACGTAGATTTCAACAAGCCAGGAATGTGGTCAAATATTACCGCCGAGATAATAGGTTGGGGTAGGTTAGGTTAAATTACGTTCTTGATGTATATGAACGTCAAACGGAGACGTAGTGGCCAACTTGCCAGGAATGTTGTCCAATATTACGGCCGAGATGATAGGTTCGGTTAGGTTAGGTTATATTACGTTATTGATGTATATAAAGGTCCCACGGAGACGGAGAAGCCAACTCGCCAGGAATGTTGTCTAATATTACCGCCGATATGATAGGTTGGGTTAGGTTAGTTTATATTACGTTATTGATGTATATAAAGGTCCCACGGAGACGTAGACGCCAACTCGCCAGGAATGTTGTCAAATATTACCGCCGAGATGTTAGGTTGGGTTAGGTTAGGTTATATTACGTTAGTGATGTATATGAAGGTCAAACGGGGACGTAGAGGCCAACTCGCCACGAATGTTGTCAAATATTACCGCCGAGATGTTAGGTTGGGTTAGGTTAGGTTATATTACGTTAGTGATGTATATGAAGCTCAAACGGAGACGTAGAGGCCAACTCGCCACGAATGTTGTCAAATATTACCGCCGAGATGATAGGTTGGGTTAGGTTAGGTTAAATTACGTTATTGATGTATATGAACGTCAAACGGTGACGTAGAGGCCAACTCGCCAGTAATGTTGTCCAATATTACGGCCGAGATGATAGGTGGGGTTAGGTTAGGTTATATTATGTTATTGATGTATATAAAGGTCCCACGGAGACGTAGAGGCCAACTCGTTAGGGATGTTGTCAAATATTACCGCCGAGATGATAGGTTCGGTTAGGTTAGGTTATATTACGTTATTGATGTATATAAAGGTCCCACGGAGACGGAGAATCCAACTCGCCAGGAATGTTGTCTAATATTACCGCCGATATGATAGGTTGGGTTAGGTTAGTTTATATTACGTTATTGATGTATATAAAGGTCCCACGGAGACGTAGACGCCAACTCGCCAGGAATGTTGTCAAATATTACCGTCGAGATGTTAGGTTGGGTTAGGTTAGGTTATATTACGTTAGTGATGTATATGAAGGTCAAACGGAGACGTAGAAGCCAACTCGCCACGAATGTGTCAAATATTACAGCCGATATGATAGGTTGGGTTAGGTTAGGTTAAATTACGTTATTGATGTATATGAACGTCAAACGGAGACGTAGAGGCCAACTCGCCAGGAATGTTGTCCAATATTACGGCAGAGATGATAGGTTGGGTTAGGTTAGGTTATATTATGTTATTGATGTATATAAAGGTCCCACGGAGAAGTAGAGGCCAACTCGCCAGGGATGTTGTCAAATGTTACCGCCGAGTTGATAGGTTGGGTTAGGTTAGGTTATATTACGTTATTGATGTATTAAAGGTCCCACGGCGACGTAGATTTCAACAAGCCAGGAATGTGGTCAAATATTACCGCCGAGATAATAGGTTGGGGTAGGTTAGGTTAAATTACGTTCTTGATGTATATGAACGTCAAACGGAGACGTAGTGGCCAACTTGCCAGGAATGTTGTCCAATATTACGGCCGAGATGATAGGTTCGGTTAGGTTAGGTTATATTACGTTATTGATGTATATAAAGGTCCCACGGAGACGGAGAAGCCAACTCGCCAGGAATGTTGTCTAATATTACCGCCGATATGATAGGTTGGGTTAGGTTAGTTTATATTACGTTATTGATGTATATAAAGGTCCCACGGAGACGTAGACGCCAACTCGCCAGGAATGTTGTCAAATATTACCGCCGAGATGTTAGGTTGGGTTAGGTTAGGTTATATTACGTTAGTGATGTATATGAAGGTCAAACGGAGACGTAGAGGCCAACTCGCCACGAATGTGTCAAATATTACAGCCGATATGATAGGTTGGGTTAGGTTAGGTTAAATTACGTTATTGATGTATATGAACGTCAAACGGAGACGTAGAGGCCAACTCGCCAGGAATGTTGTCCAATATTACGGCAGAGATGATAGGTTGGGTTAGGTTAGGTTATATTATGTTATTGATGTATATAAAGGTCCCACGGAGAAGTAGAGGCCAACTCGCCAGGGATGTTGTCAAATGTTACCGCCGAGTTGATAGGTTGGGTTAGGTTAGGTTATATTACGTTATTGATGTATTAAAGGTCCCACGGCGACGTAGATTTCAACAAGCCAGGAATGTGGTCAAATATTACCGCCGAGATAATAGGTTGGGGTAGGTTAGGTTAAATTACGTTCTTGATGTATATGAACGTCAAACGGAGACGTAGTGGCCAACTTGCCAGGAATGTTGTCCAATATTACGGCCGAGATGATAGGTTGGGTTAGGTTAGGTTATATTACGTTAGTGATGTATATGAAGGTCAAACGGAGACGTAGAGGCCAACTCGCCACGAATGTTGTCAAATATTACCGCCGATATGATAGGTTGGGTTAGGTTAGGTTAAATTACGTTATTGATGTATATGAACGTCAAACGGAGACGTAGAGGCCAACTCGCCAGGAATGTTGACCAATATTACGGCCGAGATGATAGGTTGGGTTAGGTTAGTTTATATTACGTTAGTGATGTATATGAAGGTCAAACGGAGACGTAGAGGCCAACTCGCCACGAATGTTGTCAAATATTACAGCCGAGATGATAGGTTCGGTTAGGTTAGGTTATATGTTGTTATTGATGTATATGTAGGTCCCACGGAGACGTAGAGGCCAACTCGCCAGGTATGTTGTCAAATATTACCGCCGAGACGATAGGTTGGGTTAGGTTGCGTTATATTACGTTATTGATGTATATGAGGGTTACACGGAGACGTAGAGGCCAACTCGCCAGGAATGATGTCAAATATTACCGCAGAGATGTTAGGTTGGGTTAGGTTAGGTTATATTACGTTATTGATGTATATAAAAGTCCCACGGAGACGGAGAAGCCAACTCCCCAAGAATGTTGTGAAATATTACCGGCGAGATGTTAGGTTGGGTTAGGTTACGTTATATTACGTTATTGATGTATATGAGGGTTACACGGAGACGTAGAGGCCAACTCGCAAGGAATGTTGTCAAATATTACCGCCGACATGTTAGGTTGGGTTAGCTTTGGTTATATTACGTTATTGATGTATATAAAGGTCCCACGGAGACGGAGAAGCCAATTCGCCAGGAATGTTGTCAAATATTACCGCCGAGATGATAGGTTGGGTTAGGTTAGTTTATATTATGTTATTGATGTATATAAAGGTCCCACGGAGACGTAGACGCCAACTCGCCAGGAATGTTGTCAAATATTACCGCCGAGATGTTAGGTTGGGTTAGGTTAGGTTATATTACGTTAGTGATGTATATGAAGGTCAAACGGAGACGTAGAAGCCAACTCGCCACGAATGTGTCAAATATTACAGCCGATATGATAGGTTGGGTTAGGTTAGGTTAAATTACGTTATTGATGTATATGAACGTCAAACGGAGACGTAGATTCCAACAAGCCAGGAATGTGGTCAAATATTACCGCAGAGATGTTAGGTTGGGTTAGGTTAGGTTATATTACGTTATTGATGTATACAAAGGTCCCACGGAGACGTAGAGGCCAACAAGCCAGGAATGTGGTCAAATATTAACACCGAGATGTTAGGTTGGGTTAGGTCTGTTTATATTACGTGATTGATGTATATAAAGGTCCCACCGGGACGTAGAAGCCAGCTGGCCAGGAATGTTCTCAAATATTACCGCCGAGATGATAGGTTGGGTTAGGTTACGTTATATTACGTTATTGATGTATATAAAGTTCCCACGGAGACGTAGACGCCAACTCGCCAGGAATGTTGCCAATATTACCGCCGAGATGTTAGGTTGGGTTAGGTTAGGTTATGTTACGTTAGTGATGTATATGAAGCTCAAACGGAGACGTAGAGGCCAACTCGCCACGAATGTTGTCAAATATTACCGCCGAGATGATAGGTTGGGTTAGGTTAGGTTAAATTACGTTATTGATGTATATGAACGTCAAACGGTGACGTAGAGGCCAACTCGCCAGGAATGTTGTCCAATATTACCGCCGAGATGTTAGGTTGGGTTAGGTTAGTTTATATTACGTTATTGATGTATATAAAGGTCCCACGGAGACGTAGACGCCAACTCGCCAGGAATGTTGTCAAATATTACCGCCGAGATGTTAGGTTGGGTTAGGTTAGGTTATATTACGTTAGTGATGTATATGAAGGTCAAGCGGAGACGTAGAGGCCAACTCGCCACGAATGTGTCAAATATTACCGCCGATATGATAGGTTGGGTTAGGTTAGGTTAAATTACGTTATTGATGTATATGAACGTCAAACGGAGACGTAGAGGCCAACTCGCCAGGAATGTTGTCCAATATTACGGCAGAGATGATAGGTTGGGTTAGGTTAGGTTATATTATGTTATTGATGTATATAAAGGTCCCACGGAGAAGTACAGGCCAACTCGCCAGGGATGTTGTCAAATGTTACCGCCGAGTTGATAGGTTGGGTTAGGTTAGGTTATATTACGTTATTGATGTATTAAAGGTCCCACGGCGACGTAGATTTCAACAAGCCAGGAATGTGGTCAAATATTACCGCAGAGATGTTAGGTTGGGTTAGGTTAGGTTATATTACGTTAGTGATGTATATGAAGGTCAAACGGAGACGTAGAGGCCAACTCGCCACGAATGTTGTCAAATATTACCGCAGAGATGTTAGGTTGGGTTAGGTTAGGTTATATTACGTTAGTGATGTATATGAAGGTCAAACGGGGACGTAGAGGCCAACTCGCCACGAATGTTGTCAAATATTACCGCCGAGATGATAGGTTGGGGTAGGTTAGGTTAAATTACGTTCTTGATGTATATGAACGTCAAACGGAGACGTAGTGGCCAACTCGCCAGGAATGTTGTCCAATATTACGGCCGAGATGATAGGTTGGGTTAGGTTAGTTTATATTACGTTAGTGATGTATATGAAGGTCAAACGGAGACGTAGAGGCCAACTCGCCACGAATGTTGTCAAATATTACAGCCGAGATGATAGGTTCGGTTAGGTTAGGTTATATGTTGTTATTGATGTATATGTAGGTCCCACGGAGACGTAGAGGCCAACTCGCCAGGTATGTTGTCAAATATTACCGCCGAGACGATAGGTTGGGTTAGATTGCGTTATATTACGTTATTGATGTATATGAGGGTTACACGGAGACGTAGAGGCCAACTCGCCAGGAATGATGTCAAATATTACCGCAGAGATGTTAGGTTGGGTTAGGTTAGGTTATATTACGTTATTGATGTATATAAAAGTCCCACGGAGACGGAGAAGCCAACTCCCCAGGAATGTTGTGAAATATTACCGGCGAGATGTTAGGTTGGGTTAGGTTACGTTATATTACGTTATTGATGTATATGAGGGTTACACGGAGATGTGGAGTCCAACTCGCAAGGAATGTTGTCAAATATTACCGCCGACATGTTAGGTTGGGTTAGCTTTGGTTATATTACGTTATTGATGTATATAAAGGTCCCACGGAGACGGAGAAGCCAATTCGCCAGGAATGTTGTCAAATATTACCGCCGAGATGATAGGTTGGGTTAGGTTAGTTTATATTATGTTATTGATGTATATAAAGGTCCCACGGAGACGTAGACGCCAACTCGCCAGGAATGTTGTCAAATATTACCGCCGAGATGTTAGGTTGGGTTAGGTTAGGTTATATTACGTTAGTGATGTATATGAAGGTCAAACGGAGACGTAGAAGCCAACTCGCCACGAATGTGTCAAATATTACAGCCGATATGATAGGTTGGGTTAGGTTAGGTTAAATTACGTTATTGATGTATATGAACGTCAAACGGAGACGTAGAGGCCAACTCGCCAGGAATGTTGTCCAATATTACGGCAGAGATGATAGGTTGGGTTAGGTTAGGTTATATTATGTTATTGATGTATATAAAGGTCCCACGGAGAAGTAGAGGCCAACTCGCCAGGGATGTTGTCAAATGTTACCGCCGAGTTGATAGGTTGGGTTAGGTTAGGTTATATTACGTTATTGATGTATTAAAGGTCCCACGGCGACGTAGATTTCAACAAGCCAGGAATGTGGTCAAATATTACCGCCGAGATAATAGGTTGGGGTAGGTTAGGTTAAATTACGTTCTTGATGTATATGAACGTCAAACGGAGACGTAGTGGCCAACTTGCCAGGAATGTTGTCCAATATTACGGCCGAGATGATAGGTTCGGTTAGGTTAGGTTATATTACGTTATTGATGTATATAAAGGTCCCACGGAGACGGAGAAGCCAACTCGCCAGGAATGTTGTCTAATATTACCGCCGATATGATAGGTTGGGTTAGGTTAGTTTATATTACGTTATTGATGTATATGAACGTCAAACGGAGACGTAGTGGCCAACTCGCCAGGAATGTTGTCCAATATTACGGCCGAGATGATAGGTTGGGTTAGGTTAGTTTATATTACGTTAGTGATGTATATGAAGGTCAAACGGAGACGTAGAGGCCAACTCGCCACGAATGTTGTCAAATATTACAGCCGAGATGATAGGTTCGGTTAGGTTAGGTTATATGTTGTTATTGATGTATATGTAGGTCCCACGGAGACGTAGAGGCCAACTCGCCAGGTATGTTGTCAAATATTACCGCCGAGACGATAGGTTGGGTTAGATTGCGTTATATTACGTTATTGATGTATATGAGGGTTACACGGAGACGTAGAGGCCAACTCGCCAGGAATGATGTCAAATATTACCGCAGAGATGTTAGGTTGGGTTAGGTTAGGTTATATTACGTTATTGATGTATATAAAAGTCCCACGGAGACGGAGAAGCCAACTCCCCAGGAATGTTGTGAAATATTACCGGCGAGATGTTAGGTTGGGTTAGGTTACGTTATATTACGTTATTGATGTATATGAGGGTTACACGGAGATGTGGAGTCCAACTCGCAAGGAATGTTGTCAAATATTACCGCCGACATGTTAGGTTGGGTTAGCTTTGGTTATATTACGTTATTGATGTATATAAAGGTCCCACGGAGACGGAGAAGCCAATTCGCCAGGAATGTTGTCAAATATTACCGCCGAGATGATAGGTTGGGTTAGGTTAGTTTATATTATGTTATTGATGTATATAAAGGTCCCACGGAGACGTAGACGCCAACTCGCCAGGAATGTTGTCAAATATTACCGCCGAGATGTTAGGTTGGGTTAGGTTAGGTTATATTACGTTAGTGATGTATATGAAGGTCAAACGGAGACGTAGAGGCCAACTCGCCAGGAATGATGTCAAATATTACCGCAGAGATGTTAGGTTGGGTTAGGTTAGGTTATATTACGTTATTGATGTATATAAAGGTCCCACGGAGACGTAGATTCCAACAAGCCAGGAATGTGGTCAAATATTACCGCAGAGATGTTAGGTTGGGTTAGGTTAGGTTATATTACGTTATTGATGTATACAAAGGTCCCACGGAGACGTAGAGGCCAACAAGCCAGGAATGTGGTCAAATATTAACACCGAGATGTTAGGTTGGGTTAGGTTTGCTTATATTACGTGATTGATGTATATAAAGGTCCCACCGGGACGTAGAAGCCAGCTGGCCAGGAATGTTCTCAAATATTACCGCCGAGATGATAGGTTGGGTTAGGTTACGTTATATTACGTTATTGATGTATATAAAGTTCCCACGGAGACGTAGACGCCAACTGGCCAGGAATGTTGCCAATATTACCGCCGAGATGTTAGGTTGGGTTAGGTTAGGTTATGTTACGTTAGTGATGTATATGAAGCTCAAACGGAGACGTAGAGGCCAACTCGCCACGAATGTTGTCAAATATTACCGCCGAGATGATAGGTTGGGTTAGGTTAGGTTAAATTACGTTATTGATGTATATGAACGTCAAACGGTGACGTAGGGGCCAACTCGCCAGGAATGTTGTCCAATATTACCGCCGAGATGTTAGGTTGGGTTAGGTTAGGTTATATTACGTTAGTGATGTATATGAAGGTCAAACGGAGACGTAGAGGCCAACTCGCCACGAATGTGTCAAATATTACCGCCGATATGATAGGTTGGGTTAGGTTAGGTTAAATTACGTTATTGATGTATATGAACGTCAAACGGAGACGTAGAGGCCAACTCGCCAGGAATGTTGTCCAATATTACGGCAGAGATGATAGGTTGGGTTAGGTTAGGTTATATTATGTTATTGATGTATATAAAGGTCCCACCGGGACGTAGAAGCCAGCTAGCCAGGAATGTTCTCAAATATTACCGCCGAGATGATACGTTGGGATAGGTTAGGTTATATTACGTTAGTGATGTATATGAATGTCAAACGGAGACGTAGAGGCCAACTCGCCACGAATGTTGTCAAATATTACCGCCGAGATGATAGGTTGGGTTAGGTTAGCTTAAATTACGTTATTGATGTATATGAACGTCAAACGGAGACGTAGTGGCCAACTCGCCAGGAATGTTGTCCAATATTACGGCCGAGATGATAGGTTGGGTTAGGTTAGGTTATATTATGTTATTGATGTATATAAAGGTCCCACCGGGACGCAGAAGCCAGCTCGCCAGGAATGTTCGCAAATATTACCGCCGAGATGATAGGTTGGGTTAGGTTACGTTATATTACGTTACTGATGTATATAAAGTTCCCACGGAGACGTAGACGCCAACTCGCCAGGAATGTTGTCAAATATTACCGCCGAGATGTTAGGTTGGGTTAGGTTAGGTTATATTACGTTAGTGATGTATATGAAGCTCAAACGGAGACGTAGAGGCCAACTCGCCACGAATGTTGTCAAATATTACCGCCGAGATGATAGGTTGGGTTAGGTTAGGTTAAATTACGTTATTGATGTATATGAACGTCAAACGGTGACGTAGAGGCCAACTCGCCAGTAATGTTGTCCAATATTACGGCCGAGATGATAGGTTGGGTTAGGTTAGGTTATATTATGTTATTGATGTATATAAAGGTCCCACGGAGACGTAGAGGCCAACTCGCCAGGAATGTTGTCTAATATTACCGCCGATATGACAGGTTGGGTTAGGTTAGTTTATATTACGTTATTGATGTATATAAAGGTCCCACGGAGACGTAGACGCCAACTCGCCAGGAATGATGTCAAATATTACCGCCGAGATGTTAGGTTGGGTTAGGTTAGGTTATATTACGTTAGTGATGTATATGAAGGTCAAACGGAGACGTAGAGGTCAACTCGCCACGAATGTGTAAAATATTACCGCCGATATGATAGGTTGGGTTAGGTTAGGTTAAATTACGTTATTGATGTATATGAACGTCAAACGGAGACGTAGAAGCCAATTCGCCAGGAATGTTGTCAAATATTACCGCCGAGATGATAGGTTGGGTTAGGTTAGTTTATATTATGTTATTGATGTATATAAAGGTCCCACGGAGACGTAGACGCCAACTCGCCAGGAATGTTGTCAAATATTACCGCCGAGATGTTAGGTTGGGTTAGGTTAGGTTATATTACGTTAGTGATGTATATGAAGGTCAAACGGAGACGTAGAGGCCAACTCGCCAGGAATGATGTCAAATATTACCGCAGAGATGTTAGGTTGGGTTAGGTTAGGTTATATTACGTTATTGATGTATATAAAGGTCCCACGGAGACGTAGATTCCAACAAGCCAGGAATGTGGTCAAATATTACCGCAGAGATGTTAGGTTGGGTTAGGTTAGGTTATATTACGTTATTGATGTATACAAAGTTCCCACGGAGACGTAGACGCCAACTCGCCAGGAATGTTGTCAAATATTACCGCCGAGATGTTAGGTTGGGTTAGGTTAGGTTATATTACGTTAGTGATGTATATGAAGCTCAAACGGAGACGTAGAGGCCAACTCGCCACGAATGTTGTCAAATATTACCGCCGAGATGATAGGTTGGGTTAGGTTAGGTTAAATTACGTTATTGATGTATATGAACGTCAAACGGTGACGTAGAGGCCAACTCGCCAGTAATGTTGTCCAATATTACGGCCGAGATGATAGGTTGGGTTAGGTTAGGTTATATTATGTTATTGATGTATATAAAGGTCCCACGGAGACGTAGAGGCCAACTCGTTAGGGATGTTGTCAAATATTACCGCCGAGATGATAGGTTCGGTTAGGTTAGGTTATATTACGTTATTGATGTATATAAAGGTCCCACGGAGACGGAGAAGCCAACTCGCCAGGAATGTTGTCTAATATTACCGCCGATATGACAGGTTGGGTTAGGTTAGTTTATATTACGTTATTGATGTATATAAAGGTCCCACGGAGACGTAGACGCCAACTCGCCAGGAATGTTGTCAAATATTACCGCCGAGATGTTAGGTTGGGTTAGGTTAGGTTATATTACGTTAGTGATGTATATGAAGGTCAAACGGAGACGTAGAGGCCAACTCGCCACGAATGTGTCAAATATTACCGCCGATATGATAGGTTGGGTTAGGTTAGGTTAAATTACGTTATTGATGTATATGAACGTCAAACGGAGACGTAGAGGCCAACTCGCCAGGAATGTTGTCCAATATTACGGCAGAGATGATAGGTTGGGTTAGGTTAGGTTATATTATGTTATTGATGTATATAAAGGTCCCACGGAGAAGTAGAGGCCAACTCGCCAGGGATGTTGTCAAATGTTACCGCCGAGTTGATAGGTTGGGTTAGGTTAGGTTATATTACGTTATTGATGTATTAAAGGTCCCACGGCGACGTAGATTTCAACAAGCCAGGAATGTGGTCAAATATTACCGCAGAGTAATATTTACTCGCCACGAATGTGTAAAATATTACCGCCGATATGATAGGTTGGGTTAGGTTAGGTTATGTTACGTTAGTGATGTATATGAAGCTCAAACGGAGACGTAGAGGCCAACTCGCCACGAATGTTGTCAAATATTACCGCCGAGATGATAGGTTGGGTTAGGTTAGGTTAAATTACGTTATTGATGTATATGAACGTCAAACGGTGACGTAGAGGCCAACTCGCCAGGAATGTTGTTCAATATTACCGCCGAGATGTTAGGTTGGGTTAGGTTAGGTTATATTACGTTAGTGATGTATATGAAGGTCAAACGGAGACGTAGAGGCCAACTCGCCACGAATGTGTCAAATATTACCGCCGATATGATAGGTTGGGTTAGGTTAGGTTATATTACGTTAGTGATGTATATGAAGGTCAAACGGAGACGTAGAGGCCAACTCGCCAGGAATGATGTCAAATATTACCGCAGAGATGTTAGGTTGGGTTAGGTTAGGTTATATTACGTTATTGATGTATATAAAGGTCACACGGAGACGTAGATTCCAACAAGCCAGGAATGTGGTCAAATATTACCGCAGAGATGTTAGGTTGGGTTAGGTTAGGTTATATTACGTTATTGATGTATACAAAGGTCCCACGGAGACGTAGAGGCCAACTCGCCAGGAATGATGTCAAATATTACCGCAGAGATGTTAGGTAGGGTTAGGTTAGGTTATATTACGTTATTGATGTATATAAAGGTCACACGGAGACGTAGATTCCAACAAGCCAGGAATGTGGTCAAATATTACCGCAGAGATGTTAGGTTGGGTTAGGTTAGGTTATATTACGTTATTGATGTATACAAAGGTCCCACGGAGACGTAGAGGCCAACTCGCCAGGAATGTGGTCAAATAATACCGCCGAGATGATAGGTTGGGTTAGGTTGCGTTATATTACGTTATTGATGTGTATGAGGGTTACACGGAGACGTAGAGGCCAACTCGCCAGGAATGATGTCAAATATTAGCGCAGAGATGTTAGGTTGGGTTAGGTTAGGTTATATTACGTTATTGATGTATATAAAGGTCCCACGGAGACCTAGAGGCCAACTCGCCAGGGATGTTTTCAAATATTACCGCCGAGATGATAGGTTGGGTTAGGTTAGGTTATATTACGTTATTGATGTATATAAAGGTTCCACGGAGACGTAGATGCCATCTCGCCAGGAATGATGTCAAATATTACCGCCGCGACGATAGGTTGGTTTAGGTTAGGTTATATGTCGTTATTGATGTATATGACGGTCCCACGGAGACGTAGAGGCCAACTCGCCAGGAATGTGGTCAAATAATACCGCCGAGATGATAGGTTGGGTTAGGTTGCGTTATATTACGTTATTGATGTGTATGAGGGTTACACGGAGACGTAGAGGCCAACTCGCCAGGAATGATGTCAAATATTAGCGCAGAGATGTTAGGTTGGGTTAGGTTAGGTTATATTACGTTATTGATGTATATGAACCTCAAACGGAGACGTAGAGGCCAACTCGCCAGGAATGTTGTCAAATATTACCGCCGAGATGTTAGATTGGGTTAGGCTAGCTTATATTATGTTATTTATGTATATAAAGGTCCCACGGAGACGTAGAGGCCAACTCGCCAGGAATGTGGTCAAATATTACCGCCGAGATGATAGGTTGGGTTAGGTTAGGTTAAATTACGTTATTGATGTATATGAACGTCAAACGGAGACGTAAAGGCCAACTCGCCAGGAATGTTCTCCAATATTACGGCCGAGATGATACGTTGGGTTAGGTTAGGTTATATTATGTTATTGATGTATATAAAGGTCCCACGGAGACCTAGAGGCCAACTCGCCAGGGATGTTTTCAAATATTACCGCCGAGATGGTAGGTTGGGTTAGGTTAGGTTATATTACGTTGTTGATGTATATAAAGGTCCCACGGAGACGGAGAAGCCAACTCCCCAGGAATGTTGTGAAATATTACCGCCGAGATGATAGGTTGGATTAGGTTACGTTATATTACGTTACTGATGTATATGAGGGTTACACGGAGACGTAGAGGCCAACTCGACAAGAATGTTGTCAAATATTACCGCCGACATGTTAGGTTGGGTTAGCTTTGGTTATATTACGTTATTGATGTATATAAGTGTACCACGGAGACGGGGAAGCCAACTCGCCAGGAATGTTGTCAAATATTACCGGCGAGATGTTAGGTTGGGTTAGGCTAGCTTATATTATGTTATTGATGTATATAAAGGTCCCAAGGAGACGCAGAGGACAACTCGCCAGGAATGTGGTCGAATATTACCGCCGAAATGATAGGTTGGGTTAGGTTAGGTTAAATTACGTTATTGATGTATAATAAGGTCAAACGGAGACGTAGAGGTCAACTCGCCAGGAATGTGGTCAAATATTACCGCCGAGATGTTACGTTGGGTTAGTTTAGGTTATATTACGTTATTGATGTATACAAAGGTTCCACGGAGACGTAGATGCCATCTCGCCAGGAATGATGTCAAATATTACCGCCGAGATGATAGGTTGGGTTAGGTTGCGTTATATTACGTTATTGATGTGTATGAGGGTTACACGGAGACGTAGAGGCCAACTCGCCAGGAATGATGTCAAATATTACCGCAGAGATGTTAGGTTGGGTTAGGTTAGGTTATATTACGTTATTGATGTATATGAACGTCAGACGGAGACGTAGAGGCCAACTCGACAGGAATGTTGTCAAATATTATCGCCGAGATGTTAGATTGGGTTAGGCTAGCTTATATTATGTTATTTATGTATATAAAGGTCCCACGGAGACGTAGAGGCCAACTCGCCAGGAATGTGGTCAAATATTACCGCCGAGATGATAGGTTGGCTTAGGTTAGGTTATATTACGTTATTGATGTATATGAACGTCAGACGGAGACGTAGAGGCCAACTCGCCAGGAATGTTGTCAAATATTATCGCCGAGATGTTAGATTGGGTTAGGCTAGCTTATATTATGTTATTTATGTATATAAAGGTCCCACGGAGACGTAGAGGCCAACTCGCCAGGAATGTGGTCAAATATTACCGCCGAGATGATAGGTTGGCTTAGGTTAGGTTAAATTACGTTATTGATGTATATGAACGTCAAACGGAGACGTAAAGGCCAACTCGCCAGGAATGTTCTCCAATATTACGGCCGAGATGATAGGTTGGGTTAGGTTAGGTTATATTACGTTATTGATGTATATAAAGGTCCCACGGAGACGGAGAAGCCAACTCCAAAGGAATGTTGTGAAATATTACCGGCGAAATGTTAGGTTGGGTTAGGTTACGTTATATTACGTTATTGATGTATATGAAGGTCAAACGGAGACGTAGAGGTCAACTCGCCAGGAATGTGGTCAAACATTACCGCCGAGATGTTACGTTGTGTTAGGTTAGGTTATATTACGTTATTGATGTATACAAAGGTTCCACGGAGACGTAGATGCCATCTCGCCAGGAATGATGTCAAATATTACCGCCGCGACGATAGGTTGGTTTAGGTTAGGTTATATGTCGTTATTGATGTATATGACGGTCCCACGGAGACGTAGAGGCCAACTCGCCAGGAATGTGGTCAAATAATACCGCCGAGATGATAGGTTGTGTTAGGTTGCGTTATATTACGTTATTGCTGTGTATGAGGGTTACACGGAGACGTAGAGGCCAACTCGCCAGGAATGATGTCAAATATTACCGCAGAGATGTTAGGTTGGGTTAGGTTAGGTTATATTACGTTATTGATGTATATGAACGTCAAACGGAGACGTAGAGGCCAACTCGCCAGGAATGTTGTCAAATATTACCGCCGAGATGTTAGATTGGGTTAGGCTAGCTTATATTATGTTATTTATGTATATAAAGGTCCCACGGAGACGTAGAGGCCAACTCGCCAGGAATGTGGTCAAATATTACCGCCGAGATGATAGGTTGGGTTAGGTTAGGTTAAATTACGTTATTGATGTATATGAACGTCAAACGGAGACGTAAAGGCCAACTCGCCAGGAATGTTCTCCAATATTACGGCCGAGATGATATGTTGGGTTAGGTTAGGTTATATTATGTTATTGATGTATATAAAGGTCCCACGGAGACCTAGAGGCCAACTCGCCAGGGATGTTTTCAAATATTACCGCCGAGATGATAGGTTGGGTTAGGTTAGGTTATATTACGTTATTGATGTATATAAAGGTCCCACGGAGACGGAGAAGCCAACTCCCCAAGAATGTTGTGAAATATTACCGGCGAGATGTTAGGTTGGGTTAGGTTACGTTATATTACGTTATTGATGTATATGAGGGTTACACGGAGACGTAGAGGCCGACTCGCAAGGAATGTTGTCAAATATTACCGCCAACATGTGAGGATGGGTTAGCTTTGGTTATATTACGTTATTGATGTATATAAAGGTCCCACAGAGACGGAGAAGCCAACTCGCCAGGAATGTTGTCAAATTTTACCGCCGAGATGATAGGTTGGGTTAGGTTAGTTTATATTACGTTATTGATGTATATAAAGGTCCCACGGAGACGTAGACGCCAACTCGCCAGGAATGTTGTCAAATATTACCGCCGAGATGTTAGGTTGGGTTAGGTTAGGTTATATTACGTTATTGACATATATAAAGGTCCCACAGAGACGCAGATGCTAACAAGCCAGGAATGTGGTCAAATATTACCGCCGAGATTTTACGTTGGGTTAGGTTAGGTTATATTACGTTATTGATGTATACAAAGGTCCCACGGATACGGAGAAGCCAACTCGCCAGGAATGTTGTCGAATAATACCGCCGAGATGATAGGTTGGGTTAGGTTAGGTTATATTACGTTATTGATGTATATAAAGGTCCCACCGGGACGCAGAAGCCAGCTCGCCAGGAATGTTCTCAAATATTACCGCCGAGATGATAGGTTGTGTTAGGTTAGGTTAAATTACGTTATTGATGTATATGAACGTCAAACGGAGACGTAGAGGCCAACTCGCCAGGAATGTTGTCCAATATTACGGCCGAGATGATAGGTTGGGTTAGGTTAGGTTATATTATGTTATTGATGTACATAAAGGTCCCACGGAGACCTAGAGGCCAACTCGCCAGGGATGTTGTCAAATATTACCGGCGAGATGTTAGGTTGGGTTAGGTTACGTTATATTACGTTATTGATGTATATGAGGGTTACACGGAGCCGTAGAGGCCAACTCGCCAGGAATGTTGTGAGATGTTACCGCCGAGATGTTAGGTTGGGTTAGGTTACGTTATATTACGTTATTGATGTATATGAGGGTTACACGGAGACGTAGAGGCCAACTCGCAAGGAATGTTGTCAAATATTACCGCCGACATGTGAGGATGGGTTAGCTTTGGTTATATTACGTTATTGATGTATACAAAGGTTCCACGGAGACGTAGAGGCCATCTCGCCAGGAATGATGTCAAATATTACCGCCGAGATGTTAGGTTGGGTTAGGTTAGGTTATATTACGTTAGTGATGTATATGAAGGTCAAACGGAGACGTAGAGGCCAACTCGCCACGAATGTTGTCAAATATTACCGCCGAGATGATAGGTTGGGTTAGGTTAGGTTATATTACGTTATTGATGTATATAAAGGTCCCACGGAGACGGAGAAGCCAAATCACCAGGAATGTTGTGAAATATTACCGGCGAGATGTTAGGTTGGGTTACATTACGTTATATTACGTTATTTATGTATAGGAGGGTTACACGGAGACGTAGAGGCCAACTCGCCAGGAATGTTGTCAAATATTAGCGCCGAGATGTTAGGTTGGGTTAGGTTAGTTTATATTACGTTATTGATGTATATAAAGTCCCACGGAGACATAGAAGCCAACTCGACAGGAATGTTGTCAAATATTACCGCCGAGATGATAGGTTGGGTTAGGTTACGTTATATTACGTTATTGATGTATAGGAGGGTTACACGGAGACGTAGAGGCCAACTCGTCAGGAATGTTACAATTATTACCGCCGAGATGTTAGATTGGGTTAGGTTAGGTTATATTACGTTATTGACATATATAAAGGTCCCACAGAGACGCAGATGCTAACAAGCCAGGAATGTGGTCAAATATTACCGCCGAGATGTTACGTTGGGTTAGGTTAGGTTATATTACGTTATTGATGTATACAAAGGTCCCACGGATACGGAGAAGCCAACTCGCCAGGAATGTTGTCAAATATTACCGTCGAGATGATTGGTTGGTTTAGGTTAGGTTGTATTTCGTTACTGATGTATACGGAGGTTCCATGGAGACGTAGAGGCCATCTCGCCAGGAATGTTGTCAAATATTACCGCCGAGATGATAGGTTGGGTTAGGATAGGTTATATCTCGTTATTGGAGTATATAAAGGTCCCACGGAGACGTAGAGGCCAACTCGCCAGGTATGTTGTCCAATATTACGGCCGAGATGATAGGTTGGGTTAGGTTAGGTTATATTATGTTATTGATGTATATAAAGGTCCCACGGAGACCTAGAGGCCAACTCGCCAGGGATGGTGTCAAATATTACCGCCGAGATGATAGGTTGGGTTAGGTTGCGTTATATTACGTTATTGATGTATATGAGGGTTACACGGAGACGTAGAGGCCAGCTCGCCAGGAATGATGTCAAATATTACCGCAGAGATGTTAGGTTGGGTTAGGTTAGGTTATATTACGTTATTGATGTATATAAAGGTCCCACGCAGACGTAGATTCCAACACGCCAGGAATATGGTCAAATATTAGCGCCGAGATGATAGGTTGGGTTAGCTTTAGTTATATTACGTTATTGATGTATATAAAGGTCCCACGGAGACGGAGAAGCCAACTCGCCAGGAACTTGTCAAATATTACCGCCGAGCTGATAGGTTGGATTAGGATAGGTTATATTTCGTTACTGAAGTATATAAAGGTCCCTCGGAGACGTAGAGGCCAACTCGCCAGGTATGTTGTCAAATATTACCGCCGAGATGTTAGGTTGGGTTAGCCTAGCTTATATTATGTTATTGATGTATATAAAGGTCCCACGGAGACGTGGAGGCCAACTCGCCAGGAATGTCGTCAAATATTACCGCCGAGATGATAGGTTGGGTTAGGTTAGGTTAAATTACGTTATTGATGTATATGAACGTCAAACGGAGACGTAAAGGCCAACTCCCCAGGAATGTTGTGAAATATTACCGCCGAGATGTTAGGTTGGGTTAGGTTACGTTATATTACGTTATTGATGTATATGAGGGTTACACGGAGACGTAGAGGCCAACTCGCAAGGAATGTTGTCAAAAATTACCGCCGACATGTGAGGATGGGTTAGCTTTGGTTATATTACGTTATTGATGTATACAAAGGTTCCACGGAGACGTAGAGGCCATCTCGCCAGGAATGATGTCAAATATTACCGCCGAGATGTTAGGTTGGGTTAGGTTAGGTTATATTACGTTAGTGATGTATATGAAGGTCAAACGGAGACGTAGAGGCCAAATCGCCACGAATGTTGTCAAATATTACCGCCGAAATGATAGGTTGGGTTAGGTTAGGTTATATTACGTTATTGATGTATATAAAGGTCCCACGGAGACGGAGAAGCCAAATCACCAGGAATGTTTTGAAATATTACCGGCGAGATGTTAGGTTGGGTTAGGTTACGTTATATTACGTTATTTATGTATAGGAGGGTTACACGGAGACGTAGAGGCCAACTCGCCAGGAATGTTGTCAAATAGCGCCGAGATGTTAGGTTGGGTTAGGTTAGTTTATATTACGTTATTGATGTATATAAAGTCCCACGGAGACATAGAAGCCAACTCGACAGGAATGTTGTCAAATATTACCGCCGAGATGATAGGTTGTGTTAGGTTATGTTATATTACGTTATTGATGTATAGGAGGGTTACACGGAGACGTAGAGGCCAACTCGTCAGGAATGTGGTCAATTATTACCGCCGAGATGTTAGATTGGGTTAGGTTAGGTTATATTACGTTATTGACATATATAAAGGTCCCACAGAGACGCAGATGCTAACAAGCCAGGAATGTGGTCATATATTACCGCCGAGATGTTACGTTGGGTTAGGTTAGGTTATATTACGTTATTGATGTATACAAAGGTCCCACGGATACGGAGAAGCCAACTCGCCAGGAATGTTGTCAAATATTACCGCCGAGATGATTGGTTGGTTTAGGTTAGGTTATATTTCGTTACTGATGTATACGAAGGTTCCATGGAGACGTAGAGGCCATCTCGCCAGGAATGTTGTCAAATATTACCGCCGAGCTGATAGGTTGGGTTAGGATAGGTTATATTACGTTATTGATGTATATGAAGGTCAAACGGAGACGTAGAGGCCAACTCGCCACGAATGTTGTCAAATATTACCGCCGAGATGATAGGTTGGGTTAGGTTAGGTTATATTACGTTATTGATGTATATGAGGGTTACACGGAGACGTAGAGGCCAACTCGCCAGGAATGATGTCAAATATTACCGCAGAGATGTTAGGTTGGGTTAGGTTAGGTTATATTACGTTATTGATGTATATAAAGGTCCCACGGAGACGGAGAAGCCAAATCCCCAGGAATGTTGTGAAATATTACCGGCGAGATGTTAGGTTGGGTTAGGTTACGTTATATTACGTTATTGATGCATAGGAGGGTTACACGGAGACGTAGAGGCCAACTCGTCAGGAATGTGGTCAATTATTACCGCCGAGATGTTAGATTGGGTTAGGTTAGGTTATATTACGTTATTGACATATATAAAGGTCCCACAGAGACGCAGATGCTAACAAGCCAGGAATGTGGTCAAATATTACCGCCGAGATGCTACGTTGGGTTAGGTTAGGTTATATTACGTTATTGATGTATACAAAGGTCCCACGGATACGGAGAAGCCAACTCGCCAGGAATGTTGTCAAATATTACCGCCGAGATGATTGGTTGGTTTAGGTTAGGTTATATTTCGTTACTGATGTATACGAAGGTTCCATGGAGACGCAGAGGCCATCCCGCCAGGAATGTTGTCAAATATTACCGCCGAGATGATAGGTTGGGTTAGGATAGGTTATATTTCGTTATTTAAGTATATAAAGGTCCCACGGAGACGTAGAGGCCAACTCGCCAGGTATGTTGTCAAATATTACCGCCAAGATGTTAGGTTGGGTTAGCCTAGCTTATATTATGTTATTGATGTATATAAAGGTCCCGCGGAGACTTAAAGGCCAACTCGCCAGGAATGTTGTCCAATATTACGGCCGAGATGATAGGTTGGGTTAGGTTAGGTTATATTATGTTATTGATGTATATAAAGGTCCCACGGAGACCTAGAGGCCAACTCGCCAGGGATGTTGTCAAATATTACCGCCGAGATGTTAGGTTGGGTTAGGTTAGGTTATATTACGTTATTGATGTATATGAAGGTCAAACGGAGACGTAGAGGCCAACTCGCCAGGTATGTTGTCAAATATTACCGCCGAGATGTTAGGTTGGGTTAGCCTAGCTTATATTATGTTATTGATGTATATAAAGGTCCCACGGAGACGTGGAGGCCAACTCGCCAGGAATGTCGTCAAATATTACCGCCGAGATGATAGGTTGGGTTAGGTTAGGTTAAATTACGTTATTGATGTATATGAACGTCAAACGGAGACGTAAAGGCCAACTCCCCAGGAATGTTGTGAAATATTACCGCCGAGATGTTAGGTTGGGTTAGGTTACGTTATATTACGTTATTGATGTATATGAGGGTTACACGGAGACGTAGAGGCCAACTCGCAAGGAATGTTGTCAAATATTACCGCCGACATGTGAGGATGGGTTAGCTTTGGTTATATTACGTTATTGATGTATACAAAGGTTCCACGGAGACGTAGAGGCCAACTCGTCAGGAATGTGGTCAATTATTACCGCCGAGATGTTAGATTGGGTTAGGTTAAGTTATATTACGTTATTGGCATATATAAAGGTCCCACAGAGACGCAGATGCTAACAAGCCAGGAATGTGGTCAAATATTACCGCCGAGATGTTACGTTGGGTTAGGTTAGGTTACATTACGTTATTGATGTATACAAAGGTCCCACGGATACGGAGAAGCCAACTCGCCAGGAATGTTGTCAAATATTACCGTCGAGATGATTGGTTGGTTTAGGTTAGGTTATATTTCGTTACTGATATATACGAAGGTTCCATGGAGACGTAGAGGCCATCTCGCCAGGAATGTTGTCAAATATTACCGCCGAGATGATAGGTTGGGTTAGGATAGGTTATATTTCGTTATTGAAGTATATAAAGGTCCCACGGAGACGTGGAGGCCAACTCGCCAGGAATGTCGTCAAATATTACCGCCGAGATGATAGGTTGGGTTAGGTTAGGTTAAATTACGTTATTGATGTATATGAACGTCAAACGGAGACGTAAAGGCCAACTCGCCAGGAATTTTGTGAAATATTACCGCCGAGATGTTAGGTTGGGTTAGGTTACGTTATATTACGTTATTGATGTATATGAGGGTTACACGGAGACGTAGAGGCCAACTCGCAAGGAATGTTGTCAAATATTACCGCCGACATGTGAGGATGGGTTAGCTTTGGTTATATTACGTTATTGATGTATACAAAGGTTCCACGGAGACGTAGAGGCCATCTCGCCAGGAATGATGTCAAATATTACCGCCGAGATGTTAGGTTGGGTTAGGTTAGGTTATATTACGTTAGTGATGTATATGAAGGTCAAACGGAGACGTAGAGGCCAAATCGCCACGAATGTTGTCAAATATTACCGCCGAGATGATAGGTTGGGTTAGGTTAGGTTATATTACGTTATTGATGTATATAAAGGTCCCACGGAGACGGAGAAGCCAAATCACCAGGAATGTTTTGAAATATTACCGGCGAGATGTTAGGTTGGGTTAGGTTACGTTATATTACGTTATTTATGTATAGGAGGGTTACACGGAGACGTAGAGGCCAACTCGCCAGGAATGTTGTCAAATAGCGCCGAGATGTTAGGTTGGGTTAGGTTAGTTTATATTACGTTATTGATGTATATAAAGTCCCACGGAGACATAGAAGCCAACTCGACAGGAATGTTGTCAAATATTACCGCCGAGGTGATAGGTTGTGTTAGGTTACGTTATATTACGTTATTGATGTATAGGAGGGTTACACGGAGACGTAGAGGCCAACTCGTCAGGAATGTGGTCAATTATTACCGCCGAGATGTTAGATTGGGTTAGGTTAGGTTACATTACGTTATTGATGTATACAAAGGTCCCACGGATACGGAGAAGCCAACTCGCCAGGAATGTTGTCAAATATTACCGTCGAGATGATTGGTTGGTTTAGGTTAGGTTATATTTCGTTACTGATGTATACGAAGGTTCCATGGAGACGCAGAGGCCATCCCGCCAGGAATGTTGTCAAATATTACCGCCGAGATGATAGGTTGGGTTAGGATAGGTTATATTTCGTTATTTAAGTATATAAAGGTCCCACGGAGACGTAGAGGCCACCTCGCCAGGTATGTTGTCAAATATTACCGCCGAGATGTTAGGTTGGGTTAGCCTAGCTTATATTATGTTATTGATGTATATAAAGGTCCCGCGGAGACTTAAAGGCCAACTCGCCAGGAATGTTGTCCAATATTACGGCCGAGATGATAGGTTGGGTTAGGTTAGGTTATATTATGTTATTGATGTATATAAAGGTCCCACGGAGACCTAGAGGCCAACTCGCCAGGGATGTTGTCAAATATTACCGCCGAGATGTTAGGTTGGGTTAGGTTAGGTTATATTACGTTATTGATGTATATGAAGGTCAAACGGAGACGTAGAGGCCAACTCGCCAGGTATGTTGTCAAATATTACCGCCGAGATGTTAGGTTGGGTTAGCCTAGCTTATATTATGTTATTGATGTATATAAAGGTCCCACGGAGACGTGGAGGCCAACTCGCCAGGAATGTCGTCAAATATTACCGCCGAGATGATAGGTTGGGTTAGGTTAGGTTAAATTACGTTATTGATGTATATGAACGTCAAACGGAGACGTAAAGGCCAACTCCCCAGGAATGTTGTGAAATATTACCGCCGAGATGTTAGGTTGGGTTAGGTTACGTTATATTACGTTATTGATGTATATGAGGGTTACACGGAGACGTAGAGGCCAACTCGCAAGGAATGTTGTCAAATATTACCGCCGACATGTGAGGATGGGTTAGCTTTGGTTATATTACGTTATTGATGTATACAAAGGTTCCACGGAGACGTAGAGGCCAACTCGTCAGGAATGTGGTCAATTATTACCGCCGAGATGTTAGATTGGGTTAGGTTAAGTTATATTACGTTATTGGCATATATAAAGGTCCCACAGAGACGCAGATGCTAACAAGCCAGGAATGTGGTCAAATATTACCGCCGAGATGTTACGTTGGGTTAGGTTAGGTTACATTACGTTATTGATGTATACAAAGGTCCCACGGATACGGAGAAGCCAACTCGCCAGGAATGTTGTCAAATATTACCGTCGAGATGATTGGTTGGTTTAGGTTAGGTTATATTTCGTTACTGATATATACGAAGGTTCCATGGAGACGTAGAGGCCATCTCGCCAGGAATGTTGTCAAATATTACCGCCGAGATGATAGGTTGGGTTAGGATAGGTTATATTTCGTTATTGAAGTATATAAAGGTCCCACGGAGACGTGGAGGCCAACTCGCCAGGAATGTCGTCAAATATTACCGCCGAGATGATAGGTTGGGTTAGGTTAGGTTAAATTACGTTATTGATGTATATGAACGTCAAACGGAGACGTAAAGGCCAACTCCCCAGGAATGTTGTGAAATATTACCGCCGAGATGTTAGGTTGGGTTAGGTTACGTTATATTACGTTATTGATGTATATGAGGGTTACACGGAGACGTAGAGGCCAACTCGCAAGGAATGTTGTCAAATATTACCGCCGACATGTGAGGATGGGTTAGCTTTGGTTATATTACGTTATTGATGTATACAAAGGTTCCACGGAGACGTAGAGGCCATCTCGCCAGGAATGATGTCAAATATTACCGCCGAGATGTTAGGTTGGGTTAGGTTAGGTTATATTGCGTTAGTGATGTATATGAAGGTCAAACGGAGACGTAGAGGCCAAATCGCCACGAATGTTGTCAAATATTACCGCCGAGATGATAGGTTGGGTTAGGTTAGGTTATATTACGTTATTGATGTATATAAAGGTCCCACGGAGACGGAGAAGCCAAATCACCAGGAATGTTTTGAAATATTACCGGCGAGATGTTAGGTTGGGTTAGGTTACGTTATATTACGTTATTTATGTATAGGAGGGTTACACGGAGACGTAGAGGCCAACTCGCCAGGAATCTTGTCAAATAGCGCCGAGATGTTAGGTTGGGTTAGGTTAGTTTATATTACGTTATTGATGTATATAAAGTCCCACGGAGACATAGAAGCCAACTCGACAGGAATGTTGTCAAATATTACCGCCGAGATGATAGGTTGTGTTAGGTTACGTTATATTACGTTATTGATGTATAGGAGGGTTACACGGAGACGTAGAGGCCAACTCGTCAGGAATGTGGTCAATTATTACCGCCGAGATGTTAGATTGGGTTAGGTTAGGTTATATTACGTTATTGACATATATAAAGGTCCCACAGAGACGCAGATGCTAACAAGCCAGGAATGTGGTCATATATTACCGCCGAGATGTTACGTTGGGTTAGGTTAGGTTATATTACGTTATTGATGTATACAAAGGTCCCACGGATACGGAGAAGCCAACTCGCCAGGAATGTTGTCAAATATTACCGCCGAGATGATTGGTTGGTTTAGGTTAGGTTATATTTCGTTACTGATGTATACGAAGGTTCCATGGAGACGTAGAGGCCATCTCGCCAGGAATGTTGTCAAATATTACCGCCGAGCTGATAGGTTGGGTTAGGATAGGTTATATTACGTTATTGATGTATATGAAGGTCAAACGGAGACGTAGAGGCCAACTCGCCACGAATGTTGTCAAATATTACCGCCGAGATGATAGGTTGGGTTAGGTTAGGTTATATTACGTTATTGATGTATATGAGGGTTACACGGAGACGTAGAGGCCAACTCGCCAGGAATGATGTCAAATATTACCGCAGAGATGTTAGGTTGGGTTAGGTTAGGTTATATTACGTTATTGATGTATATAAAGGTCCCACGGAGACGGAGAAGCCAAATCCCCAGGAATGTTGTGAAATATTACCGGCGAGATGTTAGGTTGGGTTAGGTTACGTTATATTACGTTATTGATGCATAGGAGGGTTACACGGAGACGTAGAGGCCAACTCGTCAGGAATGTGGTCAATTATTACCGCCGAGATGTTAGATTGGGTTAGGTTAGGTTATATTACGTTATTGACATATATAAAGGTCCCACAGAGACGCAGATGCTAACAAGCCAGGAATGTGGTCAAATATTACCGCCGAGATGTTACGTTGGGTTAGGTTAGGTTATATTACGTTATTGATGTATACAAAGGTCCCACGGATACGGAGAAGCCAACTCGCCAGGAATGTTGTCAAATATTACCGCCGAGATGATTGGTTGGTTTAGGTTAGGTTATATTTCGTTACTGATGTATACGAAGGTTCCATGGAGACGCAGAGGCCATCCCGCCAGGAATGTTGTCAAATATTACCGCCGAGATGATAGGTTGGGTTAGGATAGGTTATATTTCGTTATTTAAGTATATAAAGGTCCCACGGAGACGTAGAGGCCAACTCGCCAGGTATGTTGTCAAATATTACCGCCGAGATGTTAGGTTGGGTTAGCCTAGCTTATATTATGTTATTGATGTATATAAAGGTCCCGCGGAGACTTAAAGGCCAACTCGCCAGGAATGTTGTCCAATATTACGGCCGAGATGATAGGTTGGGTTAGGTTAGGTTATATTATGTTATTGATGTATATAAAGGTCCCACGGAGACCTAGAGGCCAACTCGCCAGGGATGTTGTCAAATATTACCGCCGAGATGTTAGGTTGGGTTAGGTTAGGTTATATTACGTTATTGATGTATATGAAGGTCAAACGGAGACGTAGAGGCCAACTCGCCAGGTATGTTGTCAAATATTACCGCCGAGATGTTATGTTGGGTTAGCCTAGCTTATATTATGTTATTGATGTATATAAAGGTCCCACGGAGACGTGGAGGCCAACTCGCCAGGAATGTCGTCAAATATTACCGCCGAGATGATAGGTTGGGTTAGGTTAGGTTAAATTACGTTATTGATGTATATGAACGTCAAACGGAGACGTAAAGGCCAACTCCCCAGGAATGTTGTGAAATATTACCGCCGAGATGTTAGGTTGGGTTAGGTTACGTTATATTACGTTATTGATGTATATGAGGGTTACACGGAGACGTAGAGGCCAACTCGCAAGGAATGTTGTCAAATATTACCGCCGACATGTGAGGATGGGTTAGCTTTGGTTATATTACGTTATTGATGTATACAAAGGTTCCACGGAGACGTAGAGGCCAACTCGTCAGGAATGTGGTCAATTATTACCGCCGAGATGTTAGATTGGGTTAGGTTAAGTTATATTACGTTATTGGCATATATAAAGGTCCCACAGAGACGCAGATGCTAACAAGCCAGGAATGTGGTCAAATATTACCGCCGAGATGTTACGTTGGGTTAGGTTAGGTTACATTACGTTATTGATGTATACAAAGGTCCCACGGATACGGAGAAGCCAACTCGCCAGGAATGTTGTCAAATATTACCGTCGAGATGATTGGTTGGTTTAGGTTAGGTTATATTTCGTTACTGATATATACGAAGGTTCCATGGAGACGTAGAGGCCATCTCGCCAGGAATGTTGTCAAATATTACCGCCGAGATGATAGGTTGGGTTAGGATAGGTTATATTTCGTTATTGAAGTATATAAAGGTCCCACGGAGACGTGGAGGCCAACTCGCCAGGAATGTCGTCAAATATTACCGCCGAGATGATAGGTTGGGTTAGGTTAGGTTAAATTACGTTATTGATGTATATGAACGTCAAACGGAGACGTAAAGGCCAACTCGCCAGGAATTTTGTGAAATATTACCGCCGAGATGTTAGGTTGGGTTAGGTTACGTTATATTACGTTATTGATGTATATGAGGGTTACACGGAGACGTAGAGGCCAACTCGCAAGGAATGTTGTCAAATATTACCGCCGACATGTGAGGATGGGTTAGCTTTGGTTATATTACGTTATTGATGTATACAAAGGTTCCACGGAGACGTAGAGGCCATCTCGCCAGGAGTGATGTCAAATATTACCGCCGAGATGTTAGGTTGGGTTAGGTTAGGTTATATTACGTTAGTGATGTATATGAAGGTCAAACGGAGACGTAGAGGCCAAATCGCCACGAATGTTGTCAAATATTACCGCCGAGATGATAGGTTGGGTTAGGTTAGGTTATATTACGTTATTGATGTATATAAAGGTCCCACGGAGACGGAGAAGCCAAATCACCAGGAATGTTTTGAAATATTACCGGCGAGATGTTAGGTTGGGTTAGGTTACGTTATATTACGTTATTTATGTATAGGAGGGTTACACGGAGACGTAGAGGCCAACTCGCCAGGAATGTTGTCAAATAGCGCCGAGATGTTAGGTTGGGTTAGGTTAGTTTATATTACGTTATTGATGTATATAAAGTCCCACGTAGACATAGAAGCCAACTCGACAGGAATGTTGTCAAATATTACCGCCGAGATGATAGGTTGTGTTAGGTTACGTTATATTACGTTATTGATGTATAGGAGGGTTACACGGAGACGTAGAGGAAAACTCGTCAGGAATGTGGTCAATTATTACCGCCGAGATGTTAGATTGGGTTAGGTTAGGTTATATTACGTTATTGACATATATAAAGGTCCCACAGAGACGCAGATGCTAACAAGCCAGGAATGTGGTCATATATTACCGCCGAGATGTTACGTTGGGTTAGGTTAGGTTATATTACGTTATTGATGTATACAAAGGTCCCACGGATACGGAGAAGCCAACTCGCCAGGAATGTTGTCAAATATTACCGCCGAGATGATTGGTTGGTTTAGGTTAGGTTATATTTCGTTACTGATGTATACGAAGGTTCCATGGAGACGTAGAGGCCATCTCGCCAGGAATGTTGTCAAATATTACCGCCGAGCTGATAGGTTGGGTTAGGATAGGTTATATTACGTTATTGATGTATATGAAGGTCAAACGGAGACGTAGAGGCCAACTCGCGACGAATGTTGTCAAATATTACCGCCGAGATGATAGGTTGGGTTAGGTTAGGTTATATTACGTTATTGATGTATATGAGGGTTACACGGAGACGTAGAGGCCAACTCGCCAGGAATGATGTCAAATATTACCGCAGAGATGTTAGGTTGGGTTAGGTTAGTTTATATTACGTTATTGATGTATATAAAGTCCCACGGAGACATAGAAGCCAACTCGACAGGAATGTTGTCAAATATTACCGCCGAGATGATAGGTTGTGTTAGGTTACGTTATATTACGTTATTGATGTATAGGAGGGTTACACGGAGACGTAGAGGAAAACTCGTCAGGAATGTGGTCAATTATTACCGCCGAGATGTTAGATTGGGTTAGGTTAGGTTATATTACGTTATTGACATATATAAAGGTCCCACAGAGACGCAGATGCTAACAAGCCAGGAATGTGGTCATATATTACCGCCGAGATGTTACGTTGGGTTAGGTTAGGTTATATTACGTTATTGATGTATACAAAGGTCCCACGGATACGGAGAAGCCAACTCGCCAGGAATGTTGTCAAATATTACCGCCGAGATGATTGGTTGGTTTAGGTTAGGTTATATTTCGTTACTGATGTATACGAAGGTTCCATGGAGACGTAGAGGCCATCTCGCCAGGAATGTTGTCAAATATTACCGCCGAGCTGATAGGTTGGGTTAGGATAGGTTATATTACGTTATTGATGTATATGAAGGTCAAACGGAGACGTAGAGGCCAACTCGCGACGAATGTTGTCAAATATTACCGCCGAGATGATAGGTTGGGTTAGGTTAGGTTATATTACGTTATTGATGTATATGAGGGTTACACGGAGACGTAGAGGCCAACTCGCCAGGAATGATGTCAAATATTACCGCAGAGATGTTAGGTTGGGTTAGGTTAGGTTATATTACGTTATTGATGTATATAAAGGTCCCACGGAGACGGAGAAGCCAAATCCCCAGGAATGTTGTGAAATATTACCGGCGAGATGTTAGGTTGGGTTAGGTTACGTTATATTACGTTATTGATGCATAGGAGGGTTACACGGAGACGTAGAGGCCAACTCGTCAGGAATGTGGTCAATTATTACCGCCGAGATGTTAGATTGGGCTAGGTTAGGTTATATTACGTTATTGACATATATAAAGGTCCCACAGAGACGCAGATGCTAACAAGCCAGGAATGTGGTCAAATATTACCGCCGAGATGTTACGTTGGGTTAGGTTAGGTTATATTACGTTATTGATGTATACAAAGGTCCCACGGATACGGAGAAGCCAACTCGCCAGGAATGTTGTCAAATATTACCGCCGAGATGATTGGTTGGTTTAGGTTAGGTTATATTTCGTTACTGATGTATACGAAGGTTCCATGGAGACGCAGAGGCCATCCCGCCAGGAATGTTGTCAAATATTACCGCCGAGATGATAGGTTGGGTTAGGATAGGTTATATTTCATTATTTAAGTATATAAAGGTCCCACGGAGACGTAGAGGCCAACTCGCCAGGTATGTTGTCAAATATTACCGCCGAGATGTTAGGTTGGGTTAGCCTAGCTTATATTATGTTATTGATGTATATAAAGGTCCCGCGGAGACTTAAAGGCCAACTCGCCAGGAATGTTGTCCAATATTACGGCCGAGATGATAGGTTGGGTTAGGTTAGGTTATATTATGTTATTGATGTATATAAAGGTCCCACGGAGATCTAGAGGCCAACTCGCCAGGGATGTTGTCAAATATTACCGCCGAGATGTTAGGTTGGGTTAGGTTAGGTTATATTACGTTATTGATGTATATGAAGGTCAAACGGAGACGTAGAGGCCAACTCGCCACGAATGTTGTCAAATATTACCGCCGAGATGATAGGTTGGGTTAGGTTAGGTTATATTACGTTATTGATGTATATGAGGGTTACACGGAGACGTAGAGGCCAACTCGCCGGGAATGATGTCAAATATTACCGCCGAGATGATAGTTTGGGTTAGGTTAGGTTATATTACGTTATTGATGTATATAATGGTCCCACGGAGACGTAGAGGCCAACACGCCAGGGATGTTTTCAAATATTAACGCCGAGATGACAGGTTGGGTTAGGTTAGGTTATATTACGTTATTGATGTATATAAAGGTCCCACGGAGACGGAGAAGCCAACTCCCCAGGAATGTTGTGAAATATTACCGGCGAGATGTTAGGTTGGGTTACTTTACGTTATATTACGTTATTGATGTATATGAGGGTTACACGGAGACGTAGAGGCCAACTCGCAAGGAATGTTGTCAAATATTACCGCCGACATGTGAGGATGGGTTAGCTTTGGTTATATTACGTTATTGATGTATATAAAGGTCCCACAGAGACGGAGAAGCCAACTCGCCAGGAATGTTGTCAAATTTTACCGCCGAGATGATAGATTGGGTTAGGTTAGTTTATATTACGTTATTGATGTATATAAAGGTCCCACGGAGACGTAGACGCCAACTCGCCAGGAATGTTGTCAAATATTACCGCCGAGATGTTAGGTTGGGTTAGGTTAGGTTATATTACGTTAGTGATGTATATGAAGGTCAAACGGAGACGTAGAGGCCAACACGCCAGGAATGTTGTCAAATATTACCGCTGAGATGATAGGTTGGTTTAGGTTACGTTATATTACGTTATTGATGTATATGAGGGTTACACGGAGACGTAGAGGCCAACTCGCCAGGAATGTGGTCAAATATTACCGCCGAGATGTTACGTTGGGTTAGGTTAGGTTATATTACGTTATTGATGTATACAAAGGTTCCACGGGGACGTAGAGGCCATCTCGCCCGGAATGATGTCAAATATTACCGCCGAGATGTTAGGTTGGGTTAGGTTAGGTTATATTACGTTAGTGATGTATATGAAGGTCAAACGGAGACGAAGAGGCCAACTCGCCACGAATGTTGTCAAATATTACCGCCGAGATGATAGGTTGGGTTAGGTTAGGTTATATTACGTTATTGATGTATATAAAGGTCCCACGGAGACGGAGAAGCCAAATCTCCAGGAATGTTGTGAAATATTACCGGCGAGATGTTAGGTTGGGTTAGGTTACGTTATATTACGTTATTTATGTATAGGAGGGTTACACGGAGACGTAGAGGCCAACTCGCCAGGAATGTTGTCAAATATTAGCGCCGAGATGTTAGGTTGGGTTAGGATAGTTTATATTACGTTATTGATGTATATAAAGTCCCACGGAGACATAGAAGCCAACTCGACAGGAATGTTGTCAAATATTACCGCCGAGATGTTAGGTTGGGTTAGGTTAGGTTATATTACGTTATTGATGTATATAAAGGTCCCACGGAGACGGAGAAGCCAAATCCCCAGGAATGTTGTGAAATATTACCGGCGAGATGTTAGGTTGGGTTAGGTTACGTTATATTACGTTATTGATGTATAGGAGGGTTACACGGAGACGTAGAGGCCAACTCGCCAGGAATGTTGTCAAATATTAGCGCCGAGATGATAGGTTGGGTTAGGTTAGGTTATATGTCGTTATTGATGTATATGAAGGTCCCACGGAGACGTAGAGGCCAACTCGCCAGGTATGTTGTCAAATATTACCGCCGAGATGATAGGTTGGGTTAGGTTGCGTTATATTACGTTATTGATGTATATGAGGGTTACACGGAGACGTAGAGGCCAACTCGCCAGGAATGATGTCAAATATTACCGCAGAGATGTTAGGTTGGGTTAGGTTAGGTTATATTACGTTATTGATGTATATAAAGGTCCCACGGAGACGGAGAAGCCAACTCCCCAGGAATGTTGTGAAATATTACCGGCGAGATGTTAGGTTGGGTTAGGTTACGTTATATTACGTTATTGATGTATATGAGGGTTACACGGAGACGTAGAGGCCAGCTCGCAAGGAATGTTGTCAAATATTACCGCCGACATGTGAGGATGGGTTAGCTTTGGTTATATTACGTTACTGATGTATATAAAGGTCCCACAGAGACGGAGAACCCAACTCGCCAGGAATGTTGTCAAATTTTACCGCCGAGATGATAGGTTGGGTTAGGTTAGTTTATATTACGTTATTGATGTATATAAAGGTCCCACGGAGACGTAGACGCCAACTCGCCAGGAATGTTGTCAAATATTAGCGCCGAGATGTTAGGTTGGGTTAGGTTAGGTTATATTACGTTAGTGATGTATATGAAGGTCAAACGGAGACGTAGAGGCCAACACGCCAGGAATGTTGTCAAATATTACCGCTGAGATGATAGGTTGGTTTAGGTTACGTTATATTACGTTATTGATGTATATGAGGGTTACACGGAGACGTGGAGGCCAACTCGCCAGGAATGTGGTCAAATATTACCGCCGAGATGTTACGTTGGGTTAGGTTAGGTTATATTACGTTATTGATGTATACAAAGGTTCCACGGAGACGTAGAGGCCATCTCGCCAGGAATGATGTCAAATATTACCGCCGCGACGATAGGATGGTTTAGGTTAGGTTATATGTCGTTATTGATGTATATGACGGTCCCACGGAGACGTAGAGGCCAACTCGCCAGGAATGTGGTCAAATAATACCGCCGAGACGATAGGTTAGGTTAGGTTGCGTTATATTACGTTATTGATGTGTATGAGGGTTACACGGAGACGTAGAGGCCAACTCGCCAGGAATGATGTCAAATATTACCGCAGAGATGTTAGGTTGGTTTAGGTTAGGTTATATTACGTTATTGTTGTATATGAACGTCAAACGGAGACGTAGAGGCCAACTCGCCAGGAATGTTGTCAAATATTACCGCCGAGATGTTAGATTGGGTTAGGTTAGGTTATACTACGTTATTGATGTATATAAAGGTCCCACGGAGACGGAGAAGCCAACTCCCCAGGAATGTTGTGAAATATTACCGGCGAGATGTTAGGTTGGGTTAGGTTAGGTTAAATTACGTTATTGATGTATATGAAGGTCAAACGGAGACGTAGAGGTCAACTCGCCAGGAATGATGTCAAATATTACCGCCGAGATGATAGTTTGGGCTAGGTTAGGTTATATTATGTTATTGATGTATATAAAGGTCCCACGGAGACGTAGAGGCCAACACGACAGGAATGTTGTCAAATATTACCGCTGAGATGATAGGTTGGGTTAGGTTACGTTATATTACGTTATTGATGTATATGAGGGTTACACGGAGACGTAGAGGCCAACTCGCCAGGAATGTGGTCAAATATTACCGCCGAGATGTTACGTTGGGTTAGGTTAGGTTATATTACGTTATTGATGTATACAAAGGTTCCACGGGGACGTAGAGGCCATCTCGCCAGGAATGATGTCAAATATTACCGCCGAGATGTTAGGTTGGGTTAGGTTAGGTTATATTACGTTAGTGATGTATATGAAGGTCAAACGGAGACGTAGAGGCCAACTCGCCACGAATGTTGTCAAATATTACCGCCGAGATGATAGGTTGGGTTAGGTTAGGTTATATTACGTTATTGATGTATATAAAGGTCCCACGGAGACGGAGAAGCCAAATCTCCAGGAATGTTGTGAAATATTACCGGCGAGATGTTAGGTTGGATTAGGTTACGTTATATTACGTTATTTATGTATAGGAGGGTTACACGGAGACGTAGAGGCCAACTCGCCAGGAATGTTGTCAAATATTACCGCCGAGATGTTAGATTGGGTTAGGTTAGGTTATACTACGTTATTGATGTATATAAAGGTCCCACGGAGACGGAGAAGCCAACTCCCCAGGAATGTTGTGAAATATTACCGGCGAGATGTTAGGTTGGGTTAGGTTAGGTTAAATTACGTTATTGATGTATATGAAGGTCAAACGGAGACGTAGAGGTCAACTCGCCAGGAATGATGTCAAATATTACCGCCGAGATGATAGTTTGGGTTAGGTTAGGTTATATTATGTTATTGATGTATATAAAGGTCCCACGGAGACGTAGAGGGCAACACGCCAGGAATGTTGTCAAATATTACCGCTGAGATGATAGGTTGGGTTATCTTACGTTATATTACGTTATTGATGTATATGAGGGTTACACGGAGACGTAGAGGCCAACTCGCCAGGAATGTGGCCAAATATTACCGCCGAGATGTTACGTTGGGTTAGGTTAGGTTATATTACGTTATTGATGTATACAAAGGTTCCACGGGGACGTAGAGGCCATCTCGCCAGGAATGATGTCAAATATTACCGCCGAGATGTTAGGTTGGGTTAGGTTAGGTTATATTACGTTAGTGATGTATATGAAGGTCAAACGGAGACGAAGAGGCCAACTCGCCACGAATGTTGTCAAATATTACCGCCGAGATGATAGGTTGGGTTAGGTTAGGTTATATTACGTTATTGATGTATATAAAGGTCCCACGGAGACGGAGAAGCCAAATCTCCAGGAATGTTGTGAAATATTACTGGCGAGATGTTAGGTTGGGTTAGGTTACGTTATATTACGTTATTTATGTATAGGAGGGTTACACGGAGACGTAGAGGCCAACTCGCCAGGAATGTTGTCAAATATTAGCGCCGAGATGTTAGGTTGGGTTAGGATAGTTTATATTACGTTATTGATGTATATAAAGTCCCACGGAGACATAGAAGCCAACTCGACAGGAATGTTGTCAAATATTACCGCCGAGATGTTAGGTTGGGTTAGGTTAGGTTATATTACGTTATTGATGTATATAAAGGTCCCACGGAGACGGAGAAGCCAAATCCCCAGGAATGTTGTGAAATATTACCGGCGAGATGTTAGGTTGGGTTAGGTTACGTTATATTACGTTATTGCTGTATAGGAGGGTTACACGGAGACGTAGAGGCCAACTCGCCAGGAATGTTGTCAAATATTAGCGCCGAGATCTTAGGTTGGGTTAGGTTATGTTACATTACGTTAGTGATGTATATGAAGGTCAAACGGAGACGTAGAGGCCAACTCGCCACGAATGTTGTCCAATATTACCGCCGAGATGATAGGTTGGGTTAGGTTAGGTTAAATTACGTTATTGATGTATATGAAGGTCAAACGGAGACGTAGAGGTCAACTCGCGACGAATGTTGTCAAATATTACCGCCGAGATGATAGGTTGGGTTAGGTTAGGTTATATTACGTTATTGATGTATATGAGGGTTACACGGAGACGTAGAGGCCAACTCGCCAGGAATGATGTCAAATATTACCGCAGAGATGTTAGGTTGGGTTAGGTTAGTTTATATTACGTTATTGATGTATATAAAGTCCCACGGAGACATAGAAGCCAACTCGACAGGAATGTTGTCAAATATTACCGCCGAGATGATAGGTTGTGTTAGGTTACGTTATATTACGTTATTGATGTATAGGAGGGTTACACGGAGACGTAGAGGAAAACTCGTCAGGAATGTGGTCAATTATTACCGCCGAGATGTTAGATTGGGTTAGGTTAGGTTATATTACGTTATTGACATATATAAAGGTCCCACAGAGACGCAGATGCTAACAAGCCAGGAATGTGGTCATATATTACCGCCGAGATGTTACGTTGGGTTAGGTTAGGTTATATTACGTTATTGATGTATACAAAGGTCCCACGGATACGGAGAAGCCAACTCGCCAGGAATGTTGTCAAATATTACCGCCGAGATGATTGGTTGGTTTAGGTTAGGTTATATTTCGTTACTGATGTATACGAAGGTTCCATGGAGACGTAGAGGCCATCTCGCCAGGAATGTTGTCAAATATTACCGCCGAGCTGATAGGTTGGGTTAGGATAGGTTATATTACGTTATTGATGTATATGAAGGTCAAACGGAGACGTAGAGGCCAACTCGCGACGAATGTTGTCAAATATTACCGCCGAGATGATAGGTTGGGTTAGGTTAGGTTATATTACGTTATTGATGTATATGAGGGTTACACGGAGACGTAGAGGCCAACTCGCCAGGAATGATGTCAAATATTACCGCAGAGATGTTAGGTTGGGTTAGGTTAGGTTATATTACGTTATTGATGTATATAAAGGTCCCACGGAGACGGAGAAGCCAAATCCCCAGGAATGTTGTGAAATATTACCGGCGAGATGTTAGGTTGGGTTAGGTTACGTTATATTACGTTATTGATGCATAGGAGGGTTACACGGAGACGTAGAGGCCAACTCGTCAGGAATGTGGTCAATTATTACCGCCGAGATGTTAGATTGGGCTAGGTTAGGTTATATTACGTTATTGACATATATAAAGGTCCCACAGAGACGCAGATGCTAACAAGCCAGGAATGTGGTCAAATATTACCGCCGAGATGTTACGTTGGGTTAGGTTAGGTTATATTACGTTATTGATGTATACAAAGGTCCCACGGATACGGAGAAGCCAACTCGCCAGGAATGTTGTCAAATATTACCGCCGAGATGATTGGTTGGTTTAGGTTAGGTTATATTTCGTTACTGATGTATACGAAGGTTCCATGGAGACGCAGAGGCCATCCCGCCAGGAATGTTGTCAAATATTACCGCCGAGATGATAGGTTGGGTTAGGATAGGTTATATTTCGTTATTTAAGTATATAAAGGTCCCACGGATACGTAGAGGCCAACTCGCCAGGTATGTTGTCAAATATTACCGCCGAGATGTTAGGTTGGGTTAGCCTAGCTTATATTATGTTATTGATGTATATAAAGGTCCCGCGGAGACTTAAAGGCCAACTCGCCAGGAATGTTGTCCAATATTACGGCCGAGATGATAGGTTGGGTTAGGTTAGGTTATATTATGTTATTGATGTATATAAAGGTCCCACGGAGATCTAGAGGCCAACTCGCCAGGGATGTTGTCAAATATTACCGCCGAGATGTTAGGTTGGGTTAGGTTAGGTTATATTACGTTATTGATGTATATGAAGGTCAAACGGAGACGTAGAGGCCAACTCGCCACGAATGTTGTCAAATATTACCGCCGAGATGATAGGTTGGGTTAGGTTAGGTTATATTACGTTATTGATGTATATGAGGGTTACACGGAGACGTAGAGGCCAACTCGCCGGGAATGATGTCAAATATTACCGCCGAGATGATAGTTTGGGTTAGGTTAGGTTATATTACGTTATTGATGTATATAATGGTCCCACGGAGACGTAGAGGCCAACACGCCAGGGATGTTTTCAAATATTACCGCCGAGATGACAGGTTGGGTTAGGTTAGGTTATATTACGTTATTGATGTATATAAAGGTCCCACGGAGACGGAGAAGCCAACTCCCCAGGAATGTTGTGAAATATTACCGGCGAGATGTTAGGTTGGGTTACTTTACGTTATATTACGTTATTGATGTATATGAGGGTTACACGGAGACGTAGAGGCCAACTCGCAAGGAATGTTGTCAAATATTACCGCCGACATGTGAGGATGGGTTAGCTTTGGTTATATTACGTTATTGATGTATATAAAGGTCCCACAGAGACGGAGAAGCCAACTCGCCAGGAATGTTGTCAAATTTTACCGCCGAGATGATAGATTGGGTTAGGTTAGTTTATATTACGTTATTGATGTATATAAAGGTCCCACGGAGACGTAGACGCCAACTCGCCAGGAATGTTGTCAAATATTACCGCCGAGATGTTAGGTTGGGTTAGGTTAGGTTATATTACGTTAGTGATGTATATGAAGGTCAAACGGAGACGTAGAGGCCAACACGCCAGGAATGTTGTCAAATATTACCGCTGAGATGATAGGTTGGTTTAGGTTACGTTATATTACGTTATTGATGTATATGAGGGTTACACGGAGACGTAGAGGCCAACTCGCCAGGAATGTGGTCAAATATTACCGCCGAGATGTTACGTTGGGTTAGGTTAGGTTATATTACGTTATTGATGTATACAAAGGTTCCACGGGGACGTAGAGGCCATCTCGCCCGGAATGATGTCAAATATTACCGCCGAGATGTTAGGTTGGGTTAGGTTAGGTTATATTACGTTAGTGATGTATATGAAGGTCAAACGGAGACGAAGAGGCCAACTCGCCACGAATGTTGTCAAATATTACCGCCGAGATGATAGGTTGGGTTAGGTTAGGTTATATTACGTTATTGATGTATATAAAGGTCCCACGGAGACGGAGAAGCCAAATCTCCAGGAATGTTGTGAAATATTACCGGCGAGATGTTAGGTTGGGTTAGGTTACGTTATATTACGTTATTTATGTATAGGAGGGTTACACGGAGACGTAGAGGCCAACTCGCCAGGAATGTTGTCAAATATTAGCGCCGAGATGTTAGGTTGGGTTAGGATAGTTTATATTACGTTATTGATGTATATAAAGTCCCACGGAGACATAGAAGCCAACTCGACAGGAATGTTGTCAAATATTACCGCCGAGATGTTAGGTTGGGTTAGGTTAGGTTATATTACGTTATTGATGTATATAAAGGTCCCACGGAGACGGAGAAGCCAAATCCCCAGGAATGTTGTGAAATATTACCGGCGAGATGTTAGGTTGGGTTAGGTTACGTTATATTACGTTATTGATGTATAGGAGGGTTACACGGAGACGTAGAGGCCAACTCGCCAGGAATGTTGTCAAATATTAGCGCCGAGATGATAGGTTGGGTTAGGTTAGGTTATATGTCGTTATTGATGTATATGAAGGTCCCACGGAGACGTAGAGGCCAACTCGCCAGGTATGTTGTCAAATATTACCGCCGAGATGATAGGTTGGGTTAGGTTGCGTTATATTACGTTATTGATGTATATGAGGGTTACACGGAGACGTAGAGGCCAACTCGCCAGGAATGATGTCAAATATTACCGCAGAGATGTTAGGTTGGGTTAGGTTAGGTTATATTACGTTATTGATGTATATAAAGGTCCCACGGAGACGGAGAAGCCAACTCCCCAGGAATGTTGTGAAATATTACCGGCGAGATGTTAGGTTGGGTTAGGTTACGTTATATTACGTTATTGATGTATATGAGGGTTACACGGAGACGTAGAGGCCAGCTCGCAAGGAATGTTGTCAAATATTACCGCCGACATGTGAGGATGGGTTAGCTTTGGTTATATTACGTTACTGATGTATATAAAGGTCCCACAGAGACGGAGAACCCAACTCGCCAGGAATGTTGTCAAATTTTACCGCCGAGATGATAGGTTGGGTTAGGTTAGTTTATATTACGTTATTGATGTATATAAAGGTCCCACGGAGACGTAGACGCCAACTCGCCAGGAATGTTGTCAAATATTAGCGCCGAGATGTTAGGTTGGGTTAGGTTAGGTTATATTACGTTAGTGATGTATATGAAGGTCAAACGGAGACGTAGAGGCCAACACGCCAGGAATGTTGTCAAATATTACCGCTGAGATGATAGGTTGGTTTAGGTTACGTTATATTACGTTATTGATGTATATGAGGGTTACACGGAGACGTGGAGGCCAACTCGCCAGGAATGTGGTCAAATATTACCGCCGAGATGTTACGTTGGGTTAGGTTAGGTTATATTACGTTATTGATGTATACAAAGGTTCCACGGAGACGTAGAGGCCATCTCGCCAGGAATGATGTCAAATATTACCGCCGCGACGATAGGATGGTTTAGGTTAGGTTATATGTCGTTATTGATGTATATGACGGTCCCACGGAGACGTAGAGGCCAACTCGCCAGGAATGTGGTCAAATAATACCGCCGAGACGATAGGTTGGGTTAGGTTGCGTTATATTACGTTATTGATGTGTATGAGGGTTACACGGAGACGTAGAGGCCAACTCGCCAGGAATGATGTCAAATATTACCGCAGAGATGTTAGGTTGGTTTAGGTTAGGTTATATTACGTTATTGTTGTATATGAACGTCAAACGGAGACGTAGAGGCCAACTCGCCAGGAATGTTGTCAAATATTACCGCCGAGATGTTAGATTGGGTTAGGTTAGGTTATACTACGTTATTGATGTATATAAAGGTCCCACGGAGACGGAGAAGCCAACTCCCCAGGAATGTTGTGAAATATTACCGGCGAGATGTTAGGTTGGGTTAGGTTAGGTTAAATTACGTTATTGATGTATATGAAGGTCAAACGGAGACGTAGAGGTCAACTCGCCAGGAATGATGTCAAATATTACCGCCGAGATGATAGTTTGGGCTAGGTTAGGTTATATTATGTTATTGATGTATATAAAGGTCCCACGGAGACGTAGAGGCCAACACGACAGGAATGTTGTCAAATATTACCGCTGAGATGATAGGTTGGGTTAGGTTACGTTATATTACGTTATTGATGTATATGAGGGTTACACGGAGACGTAGAGGCCAACTCGCCAGGAATGTGGTCAAATATTACCGCCGAGATGTTACGTTGGGTTAGGTTAGGTTATATTACGTTATTGATGTATACAAAGGTTCCACGGGGACGTAGAGGCCATCTCGCCAGGAATGATGTCAAATATTACCGCCGAGATGTTAGGTTGGGTTAGGTTAGGTTATATTACGTTAGTGATGTATATGAAGGTCAAACGGAGACGTAGAGGCCAACTCGCCACGAATGTTGTCAAATATTACCGCCGAGATGATAGGTTGGGTTAGGTTAGGTTATATTACGTTATTGATGTATATAAAGGTCCCACGGAGACGGAGAAGCCAAATCTCCAGGAATGTTGTGAAATATTACCGGCGAGATGTTAGGTTGGATTAGGTTACGTTATATTACGTTATTTATGTATAGGAGGGTTACACGGAGACGTAGAGGCCAACTCGCCAGGAATGTTGTCAAATATTACCGCCGAGATGTTAGATTGGGTTAGGTTAGGTTATACTACGTTATTGATGTATATAAAGGTCCCACGGAGACGGAGAAGCCAACTCCCCAGGAATGTTGTGAAATATTACCGGCGAGATGTTAGGTTGGGTTAGGTTAGGTTAAATTACGTTATTGATGTATATGAAGGTCAAACGGAGACGTAGAGGTCAACTCGCCAGGAATGATGTCAAATATTACCGCCGAGATGATAGTTTGGGTTAGGTTAGGTTATATTATGTTAAAGATGTATATAAAGGTCCCACGGAGACGTAGAGGGCAACACGCCAGGAATGTTGTCAAATATTACCGCTGAGATGATAGGTTGGGTTATCTTACGTTATATTACGTTATTGATGTATATGAGGGTTACACGGAGACGTAGAGGCCAACTCGCCAGGAATGTGGCCAAATATTACCGCCGAGATGTTACGTTGGGTTAGGTTAGGTTATATTACGTTATTGATGTATACAAAGGTTCCACGGGGACGTAGAGGCCATCTCGCCAGGAATGATGTCAAATATTACCGCCGAGATGTTAGGTTGGGTTAGGTTAGGTTATATTACGTTAGTGATGTATATGAAGGTCAAACGGAGACGAAGAGGCCAACTCGCCACGAATGTTGTCAAATATTACCGCCGAGATGATAGGTTGGGTTAGGTTAGGTTATATTACGTTATTGATGTATATAAAGGTCCCACGGAGACGGAGAAGCCAAATCTCCAGGAATGTTGTGAAATATTACTGGCGAGATGTTAGGTTGGGTTAGGTTACGTTATATTACGTTATTTATGTATAGGAGGGTTACACGGAGACGTAGAGGCCAACTCGCCAGGAATGTTGTCAAATATTAGCGCCGAGATGTTAGGTTGGGTTAGGATAGTTTATATTACGTTATTGATGTATATAAAGTCCCACGGAGACATAGATGCCAACTCGACAGGAATGTTGTCAAATATTACCGCCGAGATGTTAGGTTGGGTTAGGTTAGGTTATATTACGTTATTGATGTATATAAAGGTCCCACGGAGACGGAGAAGCCAAATCCCCAGGAATGTTGTGAAATATTACCGGCGAGATGTTAGGTTGGGTTAGGTTACGTTATATTACGTTATTGCTGTATAGGAGGGTTACACGGAGACGTAGAGGCCAACTCGCCAGGAATGTTGTCAAATATTAGCGCCGAGATCTTAGGTTGGGTTAGGTTATGTTACATTACGTTAGTGATGTATATGAAGGTCAAACGGAGACGTAGAGGCCAACTCGCCACGAATGTTGTCCAATATTACCGCCGAGATGATAGGTTGGGTTAGGTTAGGTTATATGTCGTTATTGATGTATATGAAGGTCCCACGGAGACGTAGAGGCCAACTCGCCAGGTATGTTGTCAAATATTACCGCCGAGATGATAGGTTGGGTTAGGTTGCGTTATATTACGTTATTGATGTATATGAGGGTTACACGGAGACGTAGAGGCCAACTCGCCAGGAATGATGTCAAATATTACCGCAGAGATGTTAGGTTGGGTTAGGTTAGGTTATATTACGTTATTGATGTATATAAAGGTCCCACGGAGACGGAGAAGCCAACTCCCCAGGAATGTTGTGAAATATTACCGGCGAGATGTTAGGTTGGGTTAGGTTACGTTATATTACGTTATTGATGTATATGAGGGTTACACGGAGACGTAGAGGCCAGCTCGCAAGGAATGTTGTCAAATATTACCGCCGCCATGTGAGGATGGGTTAGCTTTGGTTATATTACGTTACTGATGTATATAAAGGTCCCACAGAGACGGAGAACCCAACTCGCCAGGAATGTTGTCAAATTTTACCGCCGAGATGATAGGTTGGGTTAGGTTAGTTTATATTACGTTATTGATGTATATAAAGGTCCCACGGAGACGTAGACGCCAACTCGCCAGGAATGTTGTCAAATATTAGCGCCGAGATGTTAGGTTGGGTTAGGTTAGGTTATATTACGTTAGTGATGTATATGAAGGTCAAACGGAGACGTAGAGGCCAACACGCCAGGAATGTTGTCAAATATTACCGCTGAGATGATAGGTTGGTTTAGGTTACGTTATATTACGTTATTGATGTATATGAGGGTTACACGGAGACGTAGAGGCCAACTCGCCAGGAATGTGGTCAAATATTACCGCCGAGATGTTACGTTGGGTTAGGTTAGGTTATATTACGTTATTGATGTATACAAAGGTTCCACGGAGACGTAGAGGCCATCTCGCCAGGAATGATGTCAAATATTACCGCCGCGACGATAGGATGGTTTAGGTTAGGTTATATGTCGTTATTGATGTATATGACGGTCCCACGGAGACGTAGAGGCCAACTCGCCAGGAATGTGGTCAAATAATACCGCCGAGACGATAGGTTGGGTTAGGTTGCGTTATATTACGTTATTGATGTGTATGAGGGTTACACGGAGACGTAGAGGCCAACTCGCCAGGAATGATGTCAAATATTACCGCAGAGATGTTAGGTTGGTTTAGGTTAGGTTATATTACGTTATTGTTGTATATGAACGTCAAACGGAGACGTAGAGGCCAACTCGCCAGGAATGTTGTCAAATATTACCGCCGAGATGTTAGATTGGGTTAGGTTAGGTTATACTACGTTATTGATGTATATAAAGGTCCCACGGAGACGGAGAAGCCAACTCCCCAGGAATGTTGTGAAATATTACCGGCGAGATGTTAGGTTGGGTTAGGTTAGGTTAAATTACGTTATTGATGTATATGAAGGTCAAACGGAGACGTAGAGGTCAACTCGCCAGGAATGATGTCAAATATTACCGCCGAGATGATAGTTTGGGCTAGGTTAGGTTATATTATGTTATTGATGTATATAAAGGTCCCACGGAGACGTAGAGGCCAACACGACAGGAATGTTGTCAAATATTACCGCTGAGATGATAGGTTGGGTTAGGTTACGTTATATTACGTTATTGATGTATATGAGGGTTACACGGAGACGTAGAGGCCAACTCGCCAGGAATGTGGTCAAATATTACCGCCGAGATGTTACGTTGGGTTAGGTTAGGTTATATTACGTTATTGATGTATACAAAGGTTCCACGGGGACGTAGAGGCCATCTCGCCAGGAATGATGTCAAATATTACCGCCGAGATGTTAGGTTGGGTTAGGTTAGGTTATATTACGTTAGTGATGTATATGAAGGTCAAACGGAGACGTAGAGGCCAACTCGCCACGAATGTTGTCAAATATTACCGCCGAGATGATAGGTTGGGTTAGGTTAGGTTATATTACGTTATTGATGTATATAAAGGTCCCACGGAGACGGAGAAGCCAAATCTCCAGGAATGTTGTGAAATATTACCGGCGAGATGTTAGGTTGGATTAGGTTACGTTATATTACGTTATTTATGTATAGGAGGGTTACACGGAGACGTAGAGGCCAACTCGCCAGGAATGTTGTCAAATATTACCGCCGAGATGTTAGATTGGGTTAGGTTAGGTTATACTACGTTATTGATGTATATAAAGGTCCCACGGAGACGGAGAAGCCAACTCCCCAGGAATGTTGTGAAATATTACCGGCGAGATGTTAGGTTGGGTTAGGTTAGGTTAAATTACGTTATTGATGTATATGAAGGTCAAACGGAGACGTAGAGGTCAACTCGCCAGGAATGATGTCAAATATTACCGCCGAGATGATAGTTTGGGTTAGGTTAGGTTATATTATGTTATTGATGTATATAAAGGTCCCACGGAGACGTAGAGGGCAACACGCCAGGAATGTTGTCAAATATTACCGCTGAGATGATAGGTTGGGTTAGGTTACGTTATATTACGTTATTGATGTATATGAGGGTTACACGGAGACGTAGAGGCCAACTCGCCAGGAATGTGGCCAAATATTACCGCCGAGATGTTACGTTGGGTTAGGTTAGGTTATATTACGTTATTGATGTATACAAAGGTTCCACGGGGACGTAGAGACCATCTCGCCAGGAATGATGTCAAATATTACCGCCGAGATGTTAGGTTGGGTTAGGTTAGGTTATATTACGTTAGTGATGTATATGAAGGTCAAACGGAGACGAAGAGGCCAACTCGCCACGAATGTTGTCAAATATTACCGCCGAGATGATAGGTTGGGTTAGGTTAGGTTATATTACGTTATTGATGTATATAAAGGTCCCACGGAGACGGAGAAGCCAAATCTCCAGGAATGTTGTGAAATATTACCGGCGAGATGTTAGGTTGGGTTAGGTTACGTTATATTACGTTATTTATGTATAGGAGGGTTACACGGAGACGTAGAGGCCAACTCGCCAGGAATGTTGTCAAATATTAGCGCCGAGATGTTAGGTTGGGTTAGGATAGTTTATATTACGTTATTGATGTATATAAAGTCCCACGGAGACATAGAAGCCAACTCGACAGGAATGTTGTCAAATATTACCGCCGAGATGTTAGGTTGGGTTAGGTTAGGTTATATTACGTTATTGATGTATATAAAGGTCCCACGGAGACGGAGAAGCCAAATCCCCAGGAATGTTGTGAAATATTACCGGCGAGATGTTAGGTTGGGTTAGGTTACGTTATATTACGTTATTGCTGTATAGGAGGGTTACACGGAGACGTAGAGGCCAACTCGCCAGGAATGTTGTCAAATATTAGCGCCGAGATCTTAGGTTGGGTTAGGTTATGTTACATTACGTTAGTGATGTATATGAAGGTCAAACGGAGACGTAGAGGCCAACTCGCCACGAATGTTGTCCAATATTACCGCCGAGATGATAGGTTGGGTTAGGTTAGGTTATATGTCGTTATTGATGTATATGAAGGTCCCACGGAGACGTAGAGGCCAACTCGCCAGGTATGTTGTCAAATATTACCGCCGAGATGATAGGTTGGGTTAGGTTGCGTTATATTACGTTATTGATGTATATGAGGGTTACACGGAGACGTAGAGGCCAACTCGCCAGGAATGATGTCAAATATTACCGCAGAGATGTTAGGTTGGGTTAGGTTAGGTTATATTACGTTATTGATGTATATAAAGGTCCCACGGAGACGGAGAAGCCAACTCCCCAGGAATGTTGTGAAATATTACCGGCGAGATGTTAGGTTGGGTTAGGTTACGTTATATTACGTTATTGATGTATATGAGGGTTACACGGAGACGTAGAGGCCAGCTCGCAAGGAATGTTGTCAAATATTACCGCCGCCATGTGAGGATGAGTTAGCTTTGGTTATATTACGTTACTGATGTATATAAAGGTCCCACAGAGACGGAGAACCCAACTCGCCAGGAATGTTGTCAAATTTTACCGCCGAGATGATAGGTTGGGTTAGGTTAGTTTATATTACGTTATTGATGTATATAAAGGTCCCACGGAGACGTAGACGCCAACTCGCCAGGAATGTTGTCAAATATTAGCGCCGAGATGTTAGGTTGGGTTAGGTTAGGTTATATTACGTTAGTGATGTATATGAAGGTCAAACGGAGACGTAGAGGCCAACACGCCAGGAATGTTGTCAAATATTACCGCTGAGATGATAGGTTGGTTTAGGTTACGTTATATTACGTTATTGATGTATATGAGGGTTACACGGAGACGTAGAGGCCAACTCGCCAGGAATGTGGTCAAATATTACCGCCGAGATGTTACGTTGGGTTAGGTTAGGTTATATTACGTTATTGATGTATACAAAGGTTCCACGGAGACGTAGAGGCCATCTCGCCAGGAATGATGTCAAATATTACCGCCGCGACGATAGGATGGTTTAGGTTAGGTTATATGTCGTTATTGATGTATATGACGGTCCCACGGAGACGTAGAGGCCAACTCGCCAGGAATGTGGTCAAATAATACCGCCGAGACGATAGGTTGGGTTAGGTTGCGTTATATTACGTTATTGATGTGTATGAGGGTTACACGGAGACGTAGAGGCCAACTCGCCAGGAATGATGTCAAATATTACCGCCGAGATGTTAGATTGGGTTAGGTTAGGTTATACTACGTTATTGATGTATATAAAGGTCCCACGGAGACGGAGAAGCCAACTCCCCAGGAATGTTGTGAAATATTACCGGCGAGATGTTAGGTTGGGTTAGGTTAGGTTAAATTACGTTATTGATGTATATGAAGGTCAAACGGAGACGTAGAGGTCAACTCGCCAGGAATGATGTCAAATATTACCGCCGAGATGATAGTTTGGGCTAGGTTAGGTTATATTATGTTATTGATGTATATAAAGGTCCCACGGAGACGTAGAGGCCAACACGACAGGAATGTTGTCAAATATTACCGCTGAGATGATAGGTTGGGTTAGGTTACGTTATATTACGTTATTGATGTATATGAGGGTTACACGGAGACGTAGAGGCCAACTCGCCAGGAATGTGGTCAAATATTACCGCCGAGATGTTACGTTGGGTTAGGTTAGGTTATATTACGTTATTGATGTATACAAAGGTTCCACGGGGACGTAGAGGCCATCTCGCCAGGAATGATGTCAAATATTACCGCCGAGATGTTAGGTTGGGTTAGGTTAGGTTATATTACGTTAGTGATGTATATGAAGGTCAAACGGAGACGTAGAGGCCAACTCGCCACGAATGTTGTCAAATATTACCGCCGAGATGATAGGTTGGGTTAGGTTAGGTTATATTACGTTATTGATGTATATAAAGGTCCCACGGAGACGGAGAAGCCAAATCTCCAGGAATGTTGTGAAATATTACCGGCGAGATGTTAGGTTGGATTAGGTTACGTTATATTACGTTATTTATGTATAGGAGGGTTACACGGAGACGTAGAGGCCAACTCGCCAGGAATGTTGTCAAATATTACCGCCGAGATGTTAGATTGGGTTAGGTTAGGTTATACTACGTTATTGATGTATATAAAGGTCCCACGGAGACGGAGAAGCCAACTCCCCAGGAATGTTGTGAAATATTACCGGCGAGATGTTAGGTTGGGTTAGGTTAGGTTAAATTACGTTATTGATGTATATGAAGGTCAAACGGAGACGTAGAGGTCAACTCGCCAGGAATGATGTCAAATATTACCGCCGAGATGATAGTTTGGGTTAGGTTAGGTTATATTATGTTATTGATGTATATAAAGGTCCCACGGAGACGTAGAGGGCAACACGCCAGGAATGTTGTCAAATATTACCGCTGAGATGATAGGTTGGGTTAGGTTACGTTATATTACGTTATTGATGTATATGAGGGTTACACGGAGACGTAGAGGCCAACTCGCCAGGAATGTGGCCAAATATTACCGCCGAGATGTTACGTTGGGTTAGGTTAGGTTATATTACGTTATTGATGTATACAAAGGTTCCACGGGGACGTAGAGGCCATCTCGCCAGGAATGATGTCAAATATTACCGCCGAGATGTTAGGTTGGGTTAGGTTAGGTTATATTACGTTAGTGATGTATATGAAGGTCAAACGGAGACGAAGAGGCCAACTCGCCACGAATGTTGTCAAATATTACCGCCGAGATGATAGGTTGGGTTAGGTTAGGTTATATTACGTTATTGATGTATATAAAGGTCCCACGGAGACGGAGAAGCCAAATCTCCAGGAATGTTGTGAAATATTACCGGCGAGATGTTAGGTTGGGTTAGGTTACGTTATATTACGTTATTTATGTATAGGAGGGTTACACGGAGACGTAGAGGCCAACTCGCCAGGAATGTTGTCAAATATTAGCGCCGAGATGTTAGGTTGGGTTAGGATAGTTTATATTACGTTATTGATGTATATAAAGTCCCACGGAGACATAGAAGCCAACTCGACAGGAATGTTGTCAAATATTACCGCCGAGATGTTAGGTTGGGTTAGGTTAGGTTAAATTACGTTATTGATGTATATGAAGGTCAAACGGAGACGTAGAGGTCAACTCGCCAGGAATGATGTCAAATATTACCGCCGAGATGATAGTTTGGGCTAGGTTAGGTTATATTATGTTATTGATGTATATAAAGGTCCCACGGAGACGTAGAGGCCAACACGACAGGAATGTTGTCAAATATTACCGCTGAGATGATAGGTTGGGTTAGGTTACGTTATATTACGTTATTGATGTATATGAGGGTTACACGGAGACGTAGAGGCCAACTCGCCAGGAATGTGGTCAAATATTACCGCCGAGATGTTACGTTGGGTTAGGTTAGGTTATATTACGTTATTGATGTATACAAAGGTTCCACGGGGACGTAGAGGCCATCTCGCCAGGAATGATGTCAAATATTACCGCCGAGATGTTAGGTTGGGTTAGGTTAGGTTATATTACGTTAGTGATGTATATGAAGGTCAAACGGAGACGTAGAGGCCAACTCGCCACGAATGTTGTCAAATATTACCGCCGAGATGATAGGTTGGGTTAGGTTAGGTTATATTACGTTATTGATGTATATAAAGGTCCCACGGAGACGGAGAAGCCAAATCTCCAGGAATGTTGTGAAATATTACCGGCGAGATGTTAGGTTGGATTAGGTTACGTTATATTACGTTATTTATGTATAGGAGGGTTACACGGAGACGTAGAGGCCAACTCGCCAGGAATGTTGTCAAATATTAGCGCCGAGATGTTAGGTTGGGTTAGGATAGTTTATATTACGTTATTGATGTATATAAAGTCCCACGGAGACATAGAAGCCAACTCGACAGGAATGTTGTCAAATATTACCGCCGAGATGTTAGGTTGGGTTAGGTTAGGTTATATTACGTTATTGATGTATATAAAGGTCCCACGGAGACGGAGAAGCCAAATCCCCAGGAATGTTGTGAAATATTACCGGCGAGATGTTAGGTTGGGTTAGGTTACGTTATATTTGGTTATTGATGTATAGGAGGGTTACACGGAGACGTAGAGGCCAACTCGCCAGGAATGTTGTCAAATATTAGCGCCGAGATCTTAGGTTGGGTTAGGTTAGGTTATATTACGTTAGTGATGTATATGAAGGTCAAACGGAGACGTAGAGGCCAACTCGCCAGGAATGATGTCAAATATTACCGCCGAGATGTTAGGTTGGGTTAGGTTAGGTTATATTACGTTAGTGATGTATATGAAGGTCAAACGGAGACGTAGAGGCCAACTCGCCACGAATGTTGTCAAATATTACCGCCGAGATGATAGGTTGGGTTAGGTTAGGTTATATGTCGTTATTGATGTATATGACGGTCCCACGGAGACGTAGAGGCCAACTCGCCAGGAATGTGGTCAAATAATACCGCCGAGACGATAGGTTGGGTTAGGTTGCGTTATATTACGTTATTGATGTGTATGAGGGTTACACGGAGACGTAGAGGCCAACTCGCCAGGAATGATGTCAAATATTACCGCAGAGATGTTAGGTTGGTTTAGGTTAGGTTATATTACGTTATTGTTGTATATGAACGTCAAACGGAGACGTAGAGGCCAACTCGCCAGGAATGTTGTCAAATATTACCGCCGAGATGTTAGATTGGGTTAGGTTAGGTTATACTACGTTATTGATGTATATAAAGGTCCCACGGAGACGGATAAGCCAACTCCCCAGGAATGTTGTGAAATATTACCGGCGAGATGTTAGGTTGGGTTAGGTTAGGTTAAATTACGTTATTGATGTATATGAAGGTCAAACGGAGACGTAGAGGTCAACTCGCCAGGAATGATGTCAAATATTACCGCCGAGATGATAGTTTGGGCTAGGTTAGGTTATATTATGTTATTGATGTATATAAAGGTCCCACGGAGACGTAGAGGCCAACACGACAGGAATGTTGTCAAATATTACCGCTGAGATGATAGGTTGGGTTAGGTTACGTTATATTACGTTATTGATGTATATGAGGGTTACACGGAGACGTAGAGGCCAACTCGCCAGGAATGTGGTCAAATATTACCGCCGAGATGTTACGTTGGGTTAGGTTAGGTTATATTACGTTATTGATGTATACAAAGGTTCCACGGGGACGTAGAGGCCATCTCGCCAGGAATGATGTCAAATATTACCGCCGAGATGTTAGGTTGGGTTAGGTTAGGTTATATTACGTTAGTGATGTATATGAAGGTCAAACGGAGACGTAGAGGCCAACTCGCCACGAATGTTGTCAAATATTACCGCCGAGATGATAGGTTGGGTTAGGTTAGGTTATATTACGTTATTGATGTATATAAAGGTCCCACGGAGACGGAGAAGCCAAATCTCCAGGAATGTTGTGAAATATTACCGGCGAGATGTTAGGTTGGATTAGGTTACGTTATATTACGTTATTTATGTATAGGAGGGTTACACGGAGACGTAGAGGCCAACTCGCCAGGAATGTTGTCAAATATTAGCGCCGAGATGTTAGGTTGGGTTAGGATAGTTTATATTACGTTATTGATGTATATAAAGTCCCACGGAGACATAGAAGCCAACTCGACAGGAATGTTGTCAAATATTACCGCCGAGATGTTAGGTTGGGTTAGGTTAGGTTATATTACGTTATTGATGTATATAAAGGTCCCACGGAGACGGAGAAGCCAAATCCACAGGAATGTTGTGAAATATTACCGGCGAGATGTTAGGTTGGGTTAGGTTACGTTATATTTGGTTATTGATGTATAGGAGGGTTACACGGAGACGTAGAGGCCAACTCGCCAGGAATGTTGTCAAATATTAGCGCCGAGATCTTAGGTTGGGTGAGGTTAGGTTATATTACGTTAGTGATGTATATGAAGGTCAAACGGAGACGTAGAGGCCAACTCGCCAGGAATGATGTCAAATATTACCGCCGAGATGTTAGGTTGGGTTAGGTTAGGTTATATTACGTTAGTGATGTATATGAAGGTCAAACGGAGACGTAGAGGCCAACTCGCCACGAATGTTGTTAAATATTACCGCCGAGATGATAGGTTGGGTTAGGTTAGGTTATATTACGTTATTGATGTATATAAAGGTCCCACGGAGACGGAGAAGCCAAATCTCCAGGAATGTTGTGAAATATTACCGGCGAGATGTTAGGTTGGGTTAGGTTAGGTTATATTACGTTATTGATGTATATGAGGGTTACACGGAGACGTAGAGGCCAACACGCCAGGAATGATGTCAAATATTACCGCCGAGATGTTACGTTGGGTTAGGTTAGGTTATATTACGTTATTGATGTATACAAAGATCCCACGGATACCGAGAAGCCAACTCGCCAGGAATGTTGTCAAATATTACCGCCGAGATGAGTGGTTGGTTTAGGTTAGGTTATACTTCGTTACTGATGTATACGAAGGTTCCATGGAGACGTAGAGGCCATCTCGCCAGGAATGTTGTCAAATATTACCGCCGAGACGATAGGTTGGGTTAGGTTGCGTTATATTACGTTATTGATGTGTATGAGGGTTACACGGAGACGTAGAGGCCAACTCGCCAGGAATGATGTCAAATATTACCGCAGAGATGTTAGGTTGGTTTAGGTTAGGTTATACTACGTTATTGATGTATATAAAGGTCCCACGGAGACGGAGAAGCCAACTCCCCAGGAATGTTGTGAAATATTACCGGCGAGATGTTAGGTTGGGTTAGGTTAGGTTAAATTACGTTATTGATGTATATGAAGGTCAAACGGAGATGTAGAGGTCAACTCGCCAGGAATGATGTCAAATATTACCGCCGAGATGATAGTTTGGGTTAGGTTAGGTTATATTATGTTATTGATGTATATAAAGGTCCCACGGAGACGTAGAGGCCAACACGCCAGGAATGTTGTCAAATATTACCGCTGAGATGATAGGTTGGGTTAGGTTACGTTATATTAGGTTATTGATGTATATGAGGGTTACACGGAGACGTAGAAGCCAAATCCCCAGGAATGTTGTGAAATATTACCGGCGAGATGTTAGGTTGGGTTAGGTTACGTTATATTACGTTATTGATGTATAGGAGGGTTACACGGAGACGTAGAGGCCAACTCGCCAGGAGTGTTGTCAAATATTAGCGCCGAGATCTTAGGTTGGGTTAGGTTAGGTTATATTACGTTAGTGATGTATATGAAGGTCAAACGGAGACGTAGAGGCCAACTCGCCACGAATGTTGTCAAATATTACCGCCGAGATGATAGGTTGGGTTACGTTAGGTTATATGTCGTTATTGATGTATATGAAGGTCCCACGGAGACGTAGAGGCCAACTCGCCAGGAGTGTTGTCAAATATTAGCGCCGAGATCTTAGGTTGGGTTAGGTTAGGTTATATTACGTTAGTGATGTATATGAAGGTCAAACGGAGACGTAGAGGCCAACTCGCCACGAATGTTGTCAAATATTACCGCCGAGATGATAGGTTGGGTTACGTTAGGTTATATGTCGTTATTGATGTATATGAAGGTCCCACGGAGACGTAGAGGCCAACTCGCCAGGTATGTTGTCAAATATTACCGCCGAGATGATAGGTTGGGTTAGGTTGCGTTATATTACGTTATTGATGTATATGAGGGTTACACGAAGACGTAGAGGCCAGCTCGCAAGGAATGTTGTCAAATATTACCGCCGACATGTGAGGATGGGTTAGCTTTGGTTATATTACGTTACTGATGTATATAAAGGTCCCACAGAGACGGAGAACCCAACTCGCCAGGAATGTTGTCAAATTTTACCGCCGAGATGATAGGTTGGGTTAGGTTAGTTTATATTACGTTATTGATGTATATAAAGGTCCCACGGAGACGTAGACGCCAACTCGCCAGGAATGTTGTCAAATATTAGCGCCGAGATGTTAGGTTGGGTTAGGTTAGGTTATATTACGTTAGTGATGTATATGAAGGTCAAACGGAGACGTAGAGGCCAACACGCCAGGAATGTTGTCAAATATTACCGCCGAGACGATAGGTTGGGTTAGGTTGCGTTATATTACGTTATTGATGTGTATGAGGGTTACACGGAGACGTAGAGGCCAACTCGCCAGGAATGATGTCAAATATTACCGCAGAGATGTAAGGTTGGTTTAGGTTAGGTTATATTACGTTATTGTTGTATATGAACGTCAAACGGAGACGTAGAGGCCAACTCGCCAGGAATGTTGTCAAATATTACCGCCGAGATGTTAGATTGGGTTAGGTTAGGTTATACTACGTTATTGATGTATATAAAGGTCCCACGGAGACGGAGAAGCCAACTCCCCAGGAATGTTGTGAAATATTACCGGCGAGATGTTAGGTTGGGTTAGGTTAGGTTAAATTACGTTATTGATGTATATGAAGGTCAAACGGAGACGTAGAGGTCAACTCGCCAGGAATGATGTCAAATATTACCGCCGAGATGATAGTTTGGGTTAGGTTAGGTTATATTATGTTATTGATGTATATAAAGGTCCCACGGAGACGTAGAGGGCAACACGCCAGGAATGTTGTCAAATATTACCGCTGAGATGATAGGTTGGGTTAGGTTACGTTATATTACGTTATTGATGTATATGAGGGTTACACGGAGACGTAGAGGCCAACTCGCCAGGAATGTGGTCAAATATTACCGCCGAGATGTTACGTTGGGTTAGGTTAGGTTATATTACGTTATTGATGTATACAAAGGTTCCACGGGGACGTAGAGGCCATCTCGCCAGGAATGATGTCAAATATTACCGCCGAGATGTTAGGTTGGGTTAGGTTAGGTTATATTACCTTAGTGATGTATATGAAGGTCAAACGGAGACGAAGAGGCCAACTCGCCACGAATGTTGTCAAATATTACCGCCGAGATGATAGGTTGGGTTAGGTTAGGTTATATTACGTTATTGATGTATATAAAGGTCCCACGGAGACGGAGAAGCCAAATCTCCAGGAATGTTGTGAAATATTACCGGCGAGATGTTAGGTTGGGTTAGGTTACGTTATATTACGTTATTTATGTATAGGAGGGTTACACGGAGACGTAGAGGCCAACTCGCCAGGAATGTTGTCAAATATTAGCGCCGAGATGTTAGGTTGGGTTAGGATAGTTTATATTACGTTATTGATGTATATAAAGTCCCACGGAGACATAGAAGCCAACTCGACAGGAATGTTGTCAAATATTACCGCCGAGATGTTAGGTTGGGTTAGGTTAGGTTATATTACGTTATTGATGTATATAAAGGTCCCACGGAGACGGAGAAGCCAAATCCCCAGGAATGTTGTGAAATATTACCGGCGAGATGTTAGGTTGGGTTAGGTTACGTTATATTACGTTATTGCTGTATAGGAGGGTTACACGGAGACGTAGAGGCCAACTCGCCAGGAATGTTGTCAAATATTAGCGCCGAGATCTTAGGTTGGGTTAGGTTATGTTACATTACGTTAGTGATGTATATGAAGGTCAAACGGAGACGTAGAGGCCAACTCGCCACGAATGTTGTCCAATATTACCGCCGAGATGATAGGTTGGGTTAGGTTAGGTTATATGTCGTTATTGATGTATATGAAGGTCCCACGGAGACGTAGAGGCCAACTCGCCAGGTATGTTGTCAAATATTACCGCCGAGATGATAGGTTGGGTTAGGTTGCGTTATATTACGTTATTGATGTATATGAGGGTTACACGGAGACGTAGAGGCCAACTCGCCAGGAATGATGTCAAATATTACCGCAGAGATGTTAGGTTGGGTTAGGTTAGGTTATATTACGTTATTGATGTATATAAAGGTCCCACGGAGACGGAGAAGCCAACTCCCCAGGAATGTTGTGAAATATTACCGGCGAGATGTTAGGTTGGGTTAGGTTACGTTATATTACGTTATTGATGTATATGAGGGTTACACGGAGACGTAGAGGCCAGCTCGCAAGGAATGTTGTCAAATATTACCGCCGCCATGTGAGGATGGGTTAGCTTTGGTTATATTACGTTACTGATGTATATAAAGGTCCCACAGAGACGGAGAACCCAACTCGCCAGGAATGTTGTCAAATTTTACCGCCGAGATGATAGGTTGGGTTAGGTTAGTTTATATTACGTTATTGATGTATATAAAGGTCCCACGGAGACGTAGACGCCAACTCGCCAGGAATGTTGTCAAATATTAGCGCCGAGATGTTAGGTTGGGTTAGGTTAGGTTATATTACGTTAGTGATGTATATGAAGGTCAAACGGAGACGTAGAGGCCAACACGCCAGGAATGTTGTCAAATATTACCGCTGAGATGATAGGTTGGTTTAGGTTACGTTATATTACGTTATTGATGTATATGAGGGTTACACGGAGACGTAGAGGCCAACTCGCCAGGAATGTGGTCAAATATTACCGCCGAGATGTTACGTTGGGTTAGGTTAGGTTATATTACGTTATTGATGTATACAAAGGTTCCACGGAGACGTAGAGGCCATCTCGCCAGGAATGATGTCAAATATTACCGCCGCGACGATAGGATGGTTTAGGTTAGGTTATATGTCGTTATTGATGTATATGACGGTCCCACGGAGACGTAGAGGCCAACTCGCCAGGAATGTGGTCAAATAATACCGCCGAGACGATAGGTTGGGTTAGGTTGCGTTATATTACGTTATTGATGTGTATGAGGGTTACACGGAGACGTAGAGGCCAACTCGCCAGGAATGATGTCAAATATTACCGCAGAGATGTTAGGTTGGTTTAGGTTAGGTTATATTACGTTATTGTTGTATATGAACGTCAAACGGAGACGTAGAGGCCAACTCGCCAGGAATGTTGTCAAATATTACCGCCGAGATGTTAGATTGGGTTAGGTTAGGTTATACTACGTTATTGATGTATATAAAGGTCCCACGGAGACGGAGAAGCCAACTCCCCAGGAATGTTGTGAAATATTACCGGTGAGATGTTAGGTTGGGTTAGGTTAGGTTAAATTACGTTATTGATGTATATGAAGGTCAAACGGAGACGTAGAGGTCAACTCGCCAGGAATGATGTCAAATATTACCGCCGAGATGATAGTTTGGGCTAGGTTTGGTTATATTATGTTATTGATGTATATAAAGGTCCCACGGAGACGTAGAGGCCAACACGACAGGAATGTTGTCAAATATTACCGCTGAGATGATAGGTTGGGTTAGGTTACGTTATATTACGTTATTGATGTATATGAGGGTTACACGGAGACGTAGAGGCCAACTCGCCAGGAATGTGGTCAAATATTACCGCCGAGATGTTACGTTGGGTTAGGTTAGGTTATATTACGTTATTGATGTATACAAAGGTTCCACGGGGACGTAGAGGCCATCTCGCCAGGAATGATGTCAAATATTACCGCCGAGATGTTAGGTTGGGTTAGGTTAGGTTATATTACGTTAGTGATGTATATGAAGGTCAAACGGAGACGTAGAGGCCAACTCGCCACGAATGTTGTCAAATATTACCGCCGAGATGATAGGTTGGGTTAGGTTAGGTTATATTACGTTATTGATGTATATAAAGGTCCCACGGAGACGGAGAAGCCAAATCTCCAGGAATGTTGTGAAATATTACCGGCGAGATGTTAGGTTGGATTAGGTTACGTTATATTACGTTATTTATGTATAGGAGGGTTACACGGAGACGTAGAGGCCAACTCGCCAGGAATGTTGTCAAATATTAGCGCCGAGATGTTAGGTTGGGTTAGGATAGTTTATATTACGTTATTGATGTATATAAAGTCCCACGGAGACATAGAAGCCAACTCGACAGGAATGTTGTCAAATATTACCGCCGAGATGTTAGGTTGGGTTAGGTTAGGTTATATTACGTTATTGATGTATATAAAGGTCCCACGGAGACGGAGAAGCCAAATCCCCAGGAATGTTGTGAAATATTACCGGCGAGATGTTAGGTTGGGTTAGGTTACGTTATATTTGGTTATTGATGTATAGGAGGGTTACACGGAGACGTAGAGGCCAACTCGCCAGGAATGTTGTCAAATATTAGCGCCGAGATCTTAGGTTGGGTTAGGTTAGGTTATATTACGTTAGTGATGTATATGAAGGTCAAACGGAGACGTAGAGGCCAACTCGCCAGGAATGATGTCAAATATTACCGCCGAGATGTTAGGTTGGGTTAGGTTAGGTTATATTACGTTAGTGATGTATATGAAGGTCAAACGGAGACGTAGAGGCCAACTCGCCACGAATGTTGTCAAATATTACCGCCGAGATGATAGGTTGGGTTAGGTTAGGTTATATGTCGTTATTGATGTATATGACGGTCCCACGGAGACGTAGAGGCCAACTCGCCAGGAATGTGGTCAAATAATACCGCCGAGACGATAGGTTGGGTTAGGTTGCGTTATATTACGTTATTGATGTGTATGAGGGTTACACGGAGACGTAGAGGCCAACTCGCCAGGAATGATGTCAAATATTACCGCAGAGATGTTAGGTTGGTTTAGGTTAGGTTATATTACGTTATTGTTGTATATGAACGTCAAACGGAGACGTAGAGGCCAACTCGCCAGGAATGTTGTCAAATATTACCGCCGAGATGTTAGATTGGGTTAGGTTAGGTTATACTACGTTATTGATGTATATAAAGGTCCCACGGAGACGGAGAAGCCAACTCCCCAGGAATGTTGTGAAATATTACCGGCGAGATGTTAGGTTGGGTTAGGTTAGGTTAAATTACGTTATTGATGTATATGAAGGTCAAACGGAGACGTAGAGGTCAACTCGCCAGGAATGATGTCAAATATTACCGCCGAGATGATAGTTTGGGCTAGGTTAGGTTATATTATGTTATTGATGTATATAAAGGTCCCACGGAGACGTAGAGGCCAACACGACAGGAATGTTGTCAAATATTACCGCTGAGATGATAGGTTGGGTTAGGTTACGTTATATTACGTTATTGATGTATATGAGGGTTACACGGAGACGTAGAGGCCAACTCGCCAGGAATGTGGTCAAATATTACCGCCGAGATGTTACGTTGGGTTAGGTTAGGTTATATTACGTTATTGATGTATACAAAGGTTCCACGGGGACGTAGAGGCCATCTCGCCAGGAATGATGTCAAATATTACCGCCGAGATGTTAGGTTGGGTTAGGTTAGGTTATATTACGTTAGTGATGTATATGAAGGTCAAACGGAGACGTAGAGGCCAACTCGCCACGAATGTTGTCAAATATTACCGCCGAGATGATAGGTTGGGTTAGGTTAGGTTATATTACGTTATTGATGTATATAAAGGTCCCACGGAGACGGAGAAGCCAAATCTCCAGGAATGTTGTGAAATATTACCGGCGAGATGTTAGGTTGGATTAGGTTACGTTATATTACGTTATTCATGTATAGGAGGGTTACACGGAGACGTAGAGGCCAACTCGCCAGGAATGTTGTCAAATATTAGCGCCGAGATGTTAGGTTGGGTTAGGATAGTTTATATTACGTTATTGATGTATATAAAGTCCCACGGAGACATAGAAGCCAACTCGACAGGAATGTTGTCAAATATTACCGCCGAGATGTTAGGTTGGGTTAGGTTAGGTTATATTACGTTATTGATGTATATAAAGGTCCCACGGAGACGGAGAAGCCAAATCCCCAGGAATGTTGTGAAATATTACCGGCGAGATGTTAGGTTGGGTTAGGTTACGTTATATTTGGTTATTGATGTATAGGAGGGTTACACGGAGACGTAGAGGCCAACTCGCCAGGAGTGTTGTCAAATATTAGCGCCGAGATCTTAGGTTGGGTTAGGTTAGGTTATATTACGTTAGTGATGTATATGAAGGTCAAACGGAGACGTAGAGGCCAACACGCCAGGAATGTTGTCAAATATTACCGCTGAGATGATAGGTTGGTTTAGGTTACGTTATATTACGTTATTGATGTATATGAGGGTTACACGGAGACGTAGAGGTCAACTCGCCAGGAATGTGGTCAAATATTACCGCCGAGATGTTACGTTGGGTTAGGTTAGGTTATATTACGTTATTGATGTATACAAAGGTTCCACGGAGACGTAGAGGCCATCTCGCCAGGAATGATGTCAAATATTACCGCCGCGACGATAGGATGGTTTAGGTTAGGTTATATGTCGTTATTGATGTATATGACGGTCCCACGGAGACGTAGAGGCCAACTCGCCAGGAATGTGGTCAAATAATACCGCCGAGACGATAGGTTGGGTTAGGTTGCGTTATATTACGTTATTGATGTGTATGAGGGTTACACGGAGACGTAGAGGCCAACTCGCCAGGAATGATGTCAAATATTACCGCAGAGATGTTAGTTTGGTTTAGGTTAGGTTATATTACGTTATTGTTGTATATGAACGTCAAACGGAGACGTAGAGGCCAACTCGCCAGGAATGTTGTCAAATATTACCGCCGAGATGTTAGATTGGGTTAGGTTAGGTTATACTACGTTATTGATGTATATAAAGGTCCCACGGAGACGGAGAAGCCAACTCCCCAGGAATGTTGTGAAATATTACCGGCGAGATGTTAGGTTGGGTTAGGTTAGGTTAAATTACGTTATTGATGTATATGAAGGTCAAACGGAGACGTAGAGGTCAACTCGCCAGGAATGATGTCAAATATTACCGCCGAGATGATAGTTTGGGTTAGGTTAGGTTATATTATGTTATTGATGTATATAAAGGTCCCACGGAGACGTAGAGGCCAACACGACAGGAATGTTGTCAAATATTACCGCTGAGATGATAGGTTGGGTTAGGTTACGTTATATTACGTTATTGATGTATATGAGGGTTACACGGAGACGTAGAGGCCAACTCGCCAGGAATGTGGTCAAATATTACCGCCGAGATGTTACGTTGGGTTAGGTTAGGTTATATTACGTTAGTGATGTATATGAAGGTCAAACGGAGACGTAGAGGCCAACTCGCCACGAATGTTGTCAAATATTACCGCCGAGATGATAGGTTGGGTTAGGTTAGGTTATATTACGTTATTGATGTATATAAAGGTCCCACGGAGACGGAGAAGCCAAATCTCCAGGAATGTTGTGAAATATTACCGGCGAGATGTTAGATTGGATTAGGTTACGTTATATTACGTTATTTATGTATAGGAGGGTTACACGGAGACGTAGAGGCCAACTCGCCAGGAATGTTGTCAAATATTAGCGCCGAGATGTTAGGTTGGGTTAGGATAGTTTATATAACGTTATTGATGTATATAAAGTCCCACGGAGACATAGAAGCCAACTCGACAGGAATGTTGTCAAATATTATCGCCGAGATGTTAGGTTGGGTTAGGTTAGGTTATATTACGTTATTGATGTATATAAAGGTCCCACGGAGACGGAGAAACCAAATCCCCAGGAATGTTGTGAAATATTACCGGCGAGATGTTAGGTTGGGTTAGGTTACGTTATATTTGGTTATTGATGTATAGGAGGGTTACACGGAGACGTAGAGGCCAACTCGCCAGGAATGTTGTCAAATATTAGCGCCGAGATCTTAGGTTGGGTTAGGTTAGGTTATATTACGTTAGTGATGTATATGAAGGTCAAACGGAGACGTAGAGGCCAACTCGCCAGGAATGATGTCAAATATTACCGCCGAGATGTTAGGTTGGGTTAGGTTAGGTTATATTACGTTAGTGATGTATATGAAGGTCAAACGGAGACGTAGAGGCCAACTCGCCACGAATGTTGTCAAATATTACCGCCGAGATGATAGGTTGGGTTAGGTTAGGTTATATTACGTTATTGATGTATATAAAGGTCCCACGGAGACGGAGAAGCCAAATCTCCAGGAATGTTGTGAAATATTACCGGCGAGATGTTAGGTTGGGTTAGGTTACGTTATATTACGTTATTTATGTATAGGAGGGTTACACGGAGACGTAGAGGCCAACTCGCCAGGAATGTTGTCAAATATTAGCGCCGAGATGTTAGGTTGGGTTAGGATAGTTTATATTACGTTATTGATGTATATATAGTCCCACGGAGACATAGAAGCCAACTCGACAGGAATGTTGTCAAATATTACCGCCGAGATGGTAGGTTGGGTTAGGTTACGTTATATTACGTTATTGATGTATAGGAGGGTTACACGCACACGTAGAGGCCAACTCGTCAGGAATATGGTCAATTATTACCGCCGAGATGTTAGATTGGGTTAGGTTAGGTTATATTACGTTATTGACATATATAAAGGTCCCACAGAGACGCAGATGCTAACAAGCCAGGAATGTGGTCAAATATTACCGCCGAGATGTTACGTTGGGTTAGGTTAGGTTATATTACGTTATTGATGTATACAAAGGTCCCACGGATACGGAGAAGCCAACTCGCCAGGAATGTTGTCAAATATTACCGCCGAGATTATAGGTTGGGTTAGGATAGGTTATATTTCGTTATTGAAGTATATAAAGGTCCCACGGAGACGTAGAGGCCAACTCGCCAGGTATGTTGTCAAATATTACCGCCGAGATGTTAGGTTGGGTTAGCCTAGCTTATATTATGTTATTGATGTATATAAAGGTCCCACGGAGACGTAAAGGCCAACTCGCCAGGAATGTTGTCCAATATTACCGCTGAGATGATAGGTTGGTTTAGGTTACGTTATATTACGTTATTGATGTATATGAGGGTTACACGGAGACGTAGAGGCCAACTCGCCAGGAATGTGGTCAAATATTACCGCCGAGATGTTACGTTGGGTTAGGTTAGGTTATATTACGTTATTGATGTATACAAAGGTTCCACGGAGACGTAGAGGCCATCTCGCCAGGAATGATGTCAAATATTACCGCCGCGACGATAGGATGGTTTAGGTTAGGTTATATGTCGTTATTGATGTATATGACGGTCCCACGGAGACGTAGAGGCCAACTCGCCAGGAATGTGTTCAAATAATACCGCCGAGACGCTAGGTTGGGTTAGGTTGCGTTATATTACGTTATTGATGTGTATGAGGGTTACACGGAGACGTAGAGGCCAACTCGCCAGGAATGATGTCAAATATTACCGCAGAGATGTTAGGTTGGTTTAGGTTAGGTTATACTACGTTATTGATGTATATAAAGGTCCCACGGAGACGGAGAAGCCAACTCCCCAGGAATGTTGTGAAATATTACCGGCGAGATGTTAGGTTGGTTTAGGTTAGGTTAAATTACGTTATTGATGTATATGAAGGTCAAACGGAGATGTAGAGGTCAACTCGCCAGGAATGATGTCAAATATTACCGCCGAGATGTTACGTTGGGTTAGGTTAGGTTATATTACGTTATTGATGTATACAAAGGTTCCACGGAGACGTAGAGGCCATCTCGCCAGGAATGATGTCAAATATTACCGCCGCGACGATAGGATGGTTTAGGTTAGGTTATATGTCGTTATTGATGTATATGACGGTCCCACGGAGACGTAGAGGCCAACTCGCCAGGAATGTGGTCAAATAATACCGCCGAGACGATAGGTTGGGTTAGGTTGCGTTATATTACGTTATTGATGTGTATGAGGGTTACACGGAGACGTAGAGGCCAACTCGCCAGGAATGATGTCAAATATTACCGCAGAGATGTTAGTTTGGTTTAGGTTAGGTTATATTACGTTATTGTTGTATATGAACGTCAAACGGAGACGTAGAGGCCAACTCGCCAGGAATGTTGTCAAATATTACCGCCGAGATGTTAGATTGGGTTAGGTTAGGTTATACTACGTTATTGATGTATATAAAGGTCCCACGGAGACGGAGAAGCCAACTCCCCAGGAATGTTGTGAAATATTACCGGCGAGATGTTAGGTTGGGTTAGGTTAGGTTAAATTACGTTATTGATGTATATGAAGGTCAAACGGAGACGTAGAGGTCAACTCGCCAGGAATGATGTCAAATATTACCGCCGAGATGATAGTTTGGGTTAGGTTAGGTTATATTATGTTATTGATGTATATAAAGGTCCCACGGAGACGTAGAGGCCAACACGACAGGAATGTTGTCAAATATTACCGCTGAGATGATAGGTTGGGTTAGGTTACGTTATATTACGTTATTGATGTATATGAGGGTTACACGGAGACGTAGAGGCCAACTCGCCAGGAATGTGGTCAAATATTACCGCCGAGATGTTACGTTGGGTTAGGTTAGGTTATATTACGTTAGTGATGTATATGAAGGTCAAACGGAGACGTAGAGGCCAACTCGCCACGAATGTTGTCAAATATTACCGCCGAGATGATAGGTTGGGTTAGGTTAGGTTATATTACGTTATTGATGTATATAAAGGTCCCACGGAGACGGAGAAGCCAAATCTCCAGGAATGTTGTGAAATATTACCGGCGAGATGTTAGATTGGATTAGGTTACGTTATATTACGTTATTTATGTATAGGAGGGTTACACGGAGACGTAGAGGCCAACTCGCCAGGAATGTTGTCAAATATTAGCGCCGAGATGTTAGGTTGGGTTAGGATAGTTTATATAACGTTATTGATGTATATAAAGTCCCACGGAGACATAGAAGCCAACTCGACAGGAATGTTGTCAAATATTATCGCCGAGATGTTAGGTTGGGTTAGGTTAGGTTATATTACGTTATTGATGTATATAAAGGTCCCACGGAGACGGAGAAACCAAATCCCCAGGAATGTTGTGAAATATTACCGGCGAGATGTTAGGTTGGGTTAGGTTACGTTATATTTGGTTATTGATGTATAGGAGGGTTACACGGAGACGTAGAGGCCAACTCGCCAGGAATGTTGACAAATATTAGCGCCGAGATCTTAGGTTGGGTTAGGTTAGGTTATATTACGTTAGTGATGTATATGAAGGTCAAACGGAGACGTAGAGGCCAACTCGCCAGGAATGATGTCAAATATTACCGCCGAGATGTTAGGTTGGGTTAGGTTAGGTTATATTACGTTAGTGATGTATATGAAGGTCAAACGGAGACGTAGAGGCCAACTCGCCACGAATGTTGTCAAATATTACCGCCGAGATGATAGGTTGGGTTAGGTTAGGTTATATTACGTTATTGATGTATATAAAGGTCCCACGGAGACGGAGAAGCCAAATCTCCAGGAATGTTGTGAAATATTACCGGCGAGATGTTAGGTTGGGTTAGGTTACGTTATATTACGTTATTTATGTATAGGAGGGTTACACGGAGACGTAGAGGCCAACTCGCCAGGAATGTTGTCAAATATTAGCGCCGAGATGTTAGGTTGGGTTAGGATAGTTTATATTACGTTATTGATGTATATATAGTCCCACGGAGACATAGAAGCCAACTCGACAGGAATGTTGTCAAATATTACCGCCGAGATGGTAGGTTGGGTTAGGTTACGTTATATTACGTTATTGATGTATAGGAGGGTTACACGCACACGTAGAGGCCAACTCGTCAGGAATATGGTCAATTATTACCGCCGAGATGTTAGATTGGGTTAGGTTAGGTTATATTACGTTATTGACATATATAAAGGTCCCACAGAGACGCAGATGCTAACAAGCCAGGAATGTGGTCAAATATTACCGCCGAGATGTTACGTTGGGTTAGGTTAGGTTATATTACGTTATTGATGTATACAAAGGTCCCACGGATACGGAGAAGCCAACTCGCCAGGAATGTTGTCAAATATTACCGCCGAGATTATAGGTTGGGTTAGGATAGGTTATATTTCGTTATTGAAGTATATAAAGGTCCCACGGAGACGTAGAGGCCAACTCGCCAGGTATGTTGTCAAATATTACCGCCGAGATGTTAGGTTGGGTTAGCCTAGCTTATATTATGTTATTGATGTATATAAAGGTCCCACGGAGACGTAAAGGCCAACTCGCCAGGAATGTTGTCCAATATTACCGCTGAGATGATAGGTTGGTTTAGGTTACGTTATATTACGTTATTGATGTATATGAGGGTTACACGGAGACGTAGAGGCCAACTCGCCAGGAATGTGGTCAAATATTACCGCCGAGATGTTACGTTGGGTTAGGTTAGGTTATATTACGTTATTGATGTATACAAAGGTTCCACGGAGACGTAGAGGCCATCTCGCCAGGAATGATGTCAAATATTACCGCCGCGACGATAGGATGGTTTAGGTTAGGTTATATGTCGTTATTGATGTATATGACGGTCCCACGGAGACGTAGAGGCCAACTCGCCAGGAATGTGTTCAAATAATACCGCCGAGACGATAGGTTGGGTTAGGTTGCGTTATATTACGTTATTGATGTGTATGAGGGTTACACGGAGACGTAGAGGCCAACTCGCCAGGAATGATGTCAAATATTACCGCAGAGATGTTAGGTTGGTTTAGGTTAGGTTATACTACGTTATTGATGTATATAAAGGTCCCACGGAGACGGAGAAGCCAACTCCCCAGGAATGTTGTGAAATATTACCGGCGAGATGTTAGGTTGGTTTAGGTTAGGTTAAATTACGTTATTGATGTATATGAAGGTCAAACGGAGATGTAGAGGTCAACTCGCCAGGAATGATGTCAAATATTACCGCCGAGATGATAGTTTGGGTTAGGTTAGGTTATATTATGTTATTGATGTATATAAAGGTCCCACGGAGACGTAGAGGCCAACACGCCAGGAATGTTGTCAAATATTACCGCTGAGATGATAGGTTGGGTTAGGTTACGTTATATTAGGTTATTGATGTATATGAGGGTTACACGGAGACGTAGAAGCCAAATCCCCAGGAATGTTGTGAAATATTACCGGCGAGATGTTAGGTTGGGTTAGGTTACGTTATATTACGTTATTGATGTATAGGAGGGTTACACGGAGACGTAGAGGCCAACTCGCCAGGAATGTTGTCCAATCTTACGGCCGAGCTGATAGGTTGGGTTAGGTTAGGTTATATTATGTTATTGATGTATATAAAGGTCCCACGGAGACCTAGAGGCCAACTCGCCATGGATATTGTCAAATATTACCGCCGAGATGATAGGTTGGGTTAGGTTAGGTTATACTACGTTATTGATGTATATAAAGGTCCCACGGAGGCGGAGAAGCCAACTCCCCAGGAATGTTGTGAAATATTACCGGCGAGATGTTAGGTTGGGTTAGGTTAGGTTAAATTACGTTATTGATGTATATGATGGTCAAACGGAGACGTAGAGGTCAACTCGCCAGGAATGATGTCAAATATTACTGCCGAGATGATAGTTTGGGTTAGGTTAGGTTATATTATGTTATTGATGTATATAAAGGTCCCACGGAGAGGTAGAGGCCAACTCGCCAGGAATGTTGTCAAATATTCGCGCCGAGATGTTAGGTTGGGTTAGGATAGTTTATATTACGTTACTGATGTATATAAAGTCCCACGGAGACATAGAAGCCAACTCGACAGGAATGTTGTCAAATATTACCGCCGAGATGATAGGTTGGGTTAGGTTACGTTATATTACGTTATTGATGTATAGGAGGGTTACACGGAGACGTAGAGGCCAACTCGTCAGGAATATGGTCAATTATTACCGCCGAGATGTTAGATTGGGTTAGGTTAGGTTATATTACGTTATTGATGTATATGAAGGTCCCACGGAGACGTAGAGGCCAACTCGCCAGGAATGATGTCAAATATTACCGCCGAGATGTTAGGTTTGGGTTAGGTTAGGTTATATTACGTTATTGATGTATATGAAGGTCCCACGGAGACGTAGAGGCCAACAAGCCAGGAATGTTGTCAAATATTACCGCCGAGATGTTACTTTGGGTTAGGTTACGTTATATTACGTTATTGATGTATATGAAGGTCCCACGGAGACGTAGAGGCCAACTCGCCAGGAATGATGTCAAATATTACCGCCGAGATGTTACGTTGGGTTAGGTTAGGTTAAATTACGTTATTGATGTATATAAAAGTCCCGCGGAGACGTAGAGGCCAACATCGACAGGAATGTTCTCAAATATTTCCGCCGAGATGATAGGTTGGGTTAGGTTAGGTAATATTACGTTATTAATGTATATGAAGGTCCCACGGAGACGTAGAGGCCAACATCGACAGGAATGTTTTCAAATATTACCGCCGATATGATAGCTTGGTTTAGGTTACGTTATATTACGTTATTGATGTATATGAAGGTCCCACGGAGACATAGAGGCCAACTCGACAGGAATGTTGTCAAATATTACTGCCGAGATGATAGGTTGGGTTAGGTTAGGTTATATTACGTTATTGATGTATATGAAGGTCCCACGAAGACGTAGAGGCCAACATCGACAGGAATGTTTTCAAATATTACCGCCGATATCATAGGTTTGTTTAGGTTACGTTATATTACGTTATTGATGTATATGAAGGTCCCACGGAGACGTAGAGGCCAACTCGCCAGGAATGTTGTCAAATATTACCGCCGAGATGTTATGTTGGGTTAGGTTAGGTTAAATAACGTTATTGATGTATATAAAAGTCCCACGGATACGTAGAGGCCAACTCGCCAGGAATGATGTCAAATATTACCGCCGAGATGTTACGTTGGGTTAGGTTAGGTTAAATTACGTTATTGATGTATATAAAAGTCCCACGGAGACGTAGAGGCCAACATCGACAGGAATGTTCTCAAATATTTCCGCCGAGATGATAGGTTGGGTTAGGTTAGGTAATATTACGTTATTGATGTATATGAAGGTCCCACGGAGACGTAGAGGCCAACATCGACAGGAATGTTTTCAAATATTACCGCCGATATCATAGGTTTGTTTAGGTTACGTTATATTACGTTATTGATGTATATGAAGGTCCCACGAAGACGTGGAGGCCAACTGGCCAGGACTGTTGCCAAATATTACCGCCGAGATGTTACGTTGGGTTAGGTTAGGTAATATTACGTTATTGATGTATATGAAGGTCCCACGGAGACGTAGAGGCCAACATCGACAGGAATGTTTTCAAATATTGCCGCCGATATGATAGGTTGGTTTAGGTTACGTTATATTACGTTATTGATGTATATGAAGGTCCCACGAAGACCTGGAGGCCAACTGGCCAGGACTGTTGTCAAATATTACCGCTGAGATGATAGGTTGGGTTAGGTTAGGTTATATTACGTTATTCATGTATATGAAGATCCCACGGAGACGTAGAGGCCAACTGGCCAGGAATGTTGTCAAATATTACCGCCGAGATGATAGGTTGGATTAGGTTAGATTATATTACGTTATTGATGTATATGAAGGTCGCACGGAGAGGTAGAGGCCAACTCGCGAGGAATGTTGTCAAATATTAGTGCCGAGATGTTAGGTTGGGCTAGGTTAGGTAATATTACGTTATTGATGTATACGAAGGTCCCACGGAGACGTAGAGACCAACTCTCCAGGAATGTTGTCAAATATTACCGCCGAGATATTACGTTGGGTTAGGTTAGGTTAAAGTACGTTTTGATGTATATAAATGTCCCACGGAGACGTAGAGGCCAACTCGACAGGAATGTTGTCAAATATTACTGCCGAGATGATAGGTTGGGTTAGGTTAGGTTATATTACGTTATTGATGTATATCAAGGTCCGTCGGAGACGTAGAGGTCAACTCTCCAGGAATGTTGTCAAATATTACCGCCGAGATGTTACTTTGGGTTAGGTTACGTTATATTACGTTATTGATGTATATGAAGGTCCCACGGGGACGTAGAGGCCAACTCGCCAGGAATGATGTCAAATATTACCGCGGAGATGTTACGTTGGGTTAGGTTAGGTTAAATTACGTTATTGATGTATATAAAAGTCCCGCGGAGACGTAGAGGCCAACATCGACAGGAATGTTCTCAAATATTTCCGCCGAGATGATAGGTTGGGTTAGGTTAGGTTATATTACGTTATTGATGTATATGAGGGTCCCACGAAGACGTAGAGGCCAACATCGACAGGAATGTTTTCAAATATTACCGCCGATATCATAGGTTTGTTTAGGTTACGTTATATTACGTTATTGATGTATATGAAGGTCCCACGGAGACGTAGAGGCCAACTCGCCAGGAATGTTGTCAAATATTACCGCCGAGATGTTATGTTGGGTTAGGTTAGGTTAAATAACGTTATTGATGTATATAAAAGTCCCACGGATACGTAGAGGCCAACTCGCCAGGAACGATGTCAAATATTACCGCCGAGATGTTACGTTGGGTTAGGTTAGGTTAAATTACGTTATTGATGTATATAAAAGTCCCACGGAGACGTAGAGGCCAACATCGACAGGAATGTTCTCAAATATTTCCGCCGAGATGATAGGTTGGGTTAGGTTAGGTAATATTACGTTATTGATGTATATGAAGGTCCCACGGAGACGTAGAGGCCAACATCGACAGGAATGTTTTCAAATATTACCGCCGATATGATAGGTTGGTTTAGGTTACGTTATATTACGTTATTGATGTATATGAAGGTCCCACGAAGACGTGGAGGCCAACTGGCCAGGACTGTTGCCAAATATTACCGCCGAGATGTTACGTTGGGTTAGGTTAGGTAATATTACGTTATTGATGTATATGAAGGTCCCACGGAGACGTAGAGGCCAACATCGACAGGAATGTTTTCAAATATTGCCGCCGATATGATAGGTTGGTTTAGGTTACGTTATATTACGTTATTGATGTATATGAAGGTCCCACGAAGACCTGGAGGCCAACTGGCCAGGACTGTTGTCAAATATTACCGCTGAGATGATAGGTTGGGTTAGGTTAGGTTATATTACGTTATTCATGTATATGAAGATCCCACGGAGACGTAGAGGCCAACTGGCCAGGAATGTTGTCAAATATTACCGCCGAGATGATAGGTTGGATTAGGTTAGATTATATTACGTTATTGATGTATATGAAGGTCGCACGGAGAGGTAGAGGCCAACTCGCGAGGAATGTTGTCAAATATTAGTGCCGAGATGTTAGGTTGGGCTAGGTTAGGTAATATTACGTTATTGATGTATACGAAGGTCCCACGGAGACGTAGAGACCAACTCTCCAGGAATGTTGTCAAATATTACCGCCGAGATGTTACGTTGGGTTAGGTTAGGTTAAAGTACGTTTTGATGTATATAAATGTCCCACGGAGACGTAGAGGCCAACTCGCCAGGAATGATGTCAAATATTACCGCCGAGATGTTACGTTGGGTTAGGTTAGGTTATATTACGTTATTGATGTATATGAAGGTCCCACGGAGTCGTAGAGGCCAACTCGCCAGGAATGATGTCAAATATTACCGCCGAGATGTTAGGTTGGGTTAGGTTAGGTTATATTACGTTATTGATGTATATGAAGGTCCCACGGAGACGTAGAGGCCAACTCGCCAGGAATGTTGTCAAATATTACCGCCGAGATGTTATGTTGGGTTAGGTTAGGTTAAATAACGTTATTGATGTATATAAAAGTCCCACGGATACGTAGAGGCCAACTCGCCAGGAATGATGTCAAATATTACCGCCGAGATGTTACGTTGGGTTAGGTTAGGTTATATTACGTTATTGATGTATATGAAGGTTCCACGGAGACGTAGAGGCCAACTCGCCAGGAATGATGTCAAATATTACCGCCGAGATGTTACGTTGGGTTAGGTTAGGTTATATTACGTTATTGATGTATATGAAGGTCCCACGGAGACGTAGAGGCCAACTCGCCAGGAATGTTGTCAAATATTACCGCCGAGATGTTATGTTGGGTTAGGTTAGGTTAAATAACGTTATTGATGTATATAAAAGTCCCACGGAGACGTAGAGGCCAACTCGCCAGGAATGATGTCAAATATTACCGCCGAGATGTTACGTTGGGTTAGGTTAGGTTATATTACGTTATTGATGTATATGAAGGTCCCACGGAGACGTAGAGGCCAACTCGCCAGGAATGATGTCAAATATTACCGCCGAGATGTTAGGTTGGGTTAGGTTAGGTTATATTACGTTATTGATGTATATGAAGGTCCCACGGAGACGTAGAGGCCAACAAGCCAGGAATGTTGCCAAATATTACCGCCGAGATGTTAGGTTGGGTTAGGTTAGGTTATATTACGTTATTGATGTATATGAAGGTCCCACGGAGACGTAGAGGCCAACTCGCCAGGAATGTTGTCAAATATTACCGCCGAGATGTTATGTTGGGTTAGGTTAGGTTAAATAACGTTATTGATGTATATAAAAGTCCCACGGATACGTAGAGGCCAACTCGCCAGGAATGATGTCAAATATTACCGCCGAGATGTTACGTTGGGTTAGGTTAGGTTATATTACGTTATTGATGTATATGAAGGTCCCACGGAGACGTAGAGGCCAACTCGCCAGGAATGATGTCAAATATTACCGCCGAGATGTTACGTTGGGTTAGGTTAGGTTATATTACGTTATTGATGTATATGAAGGTCCCACGGAGACGTAGAGGCCAACTCGCCAGGAATGTTGTCAAATATTACCGCCGAGATGTTATGTTGGGTTAGGTTAGGTTAAATAACGTTATTGATGTATATAAAAGTCCCACGGAGACGTAGAGGCCAACTCGCCAGGAATGATGTCAAATATTACCGCCGAGATGTTACGTTGGGTTAGGTTAGGTTATATTACGTTATTGATGTATATGAAGGTCCCACGGAGACGTAGAGGCCAACTCGCCAGGAATGATGTCAAATATTACCGCCGAGATGTTAGGTTGGGTTAGGTTAGGTTATATTACGTTATTGATGTATATGAAGGTCCCACGGTGACGTAGAGGCCAACAAGCCAGGAATGTTGCCAAATATTACCGCCGAGATGTTACGTTGGGTTAGGTTAGGTTAAATTACGTTATTGATGTATATAAAAGTCCCACGGAGACGTAGAGGCCAACATCGACAGGAATGTTCTCAAATATTTCCGCCGAGATGATAGGTTGGGTTAGGTTAGGTAATATTACGTTATTGATGTATATGAAGGTCCCACGGAGACGTAGAGGCCAACATCGACAGGAATGTTTTCAAATATTACCGCCGATATGATAGGTTGGTTTAGGTTACGTTATATTACGTTATTGATGTATATGAAGGTCCCACGAAGACGTGGAGGCCAACTGGCCAGGACTGTTGTCAAATATTACCGCCGAGAAGATAGGTTGGGTTAGGTTAGGTTATATTACGTTATTGATGTATATGAAGGTCCCACGGAGACGTAGAGGCCAACAAGCCAGGAATGTTCTCAAATATTACCGCCGAGATGTTAGGTTGGGTTAGGTTAGGTTATATTACGTTATTGATGTATATGAAGGTCCCACGGAGACGTAGAGGCCAACAAGCCAGGAATGTTGCCAAATATTACCGCCGAGATGTTACGTTGGGTTAGGTTAGGTTATATTACGTTATTGATGTATATGAATGCCCCACGGAGACGTAGAGGCCAACTCGCCAGGAATGTTGTCAAATATTACCGCCGAGATGTTATGTTGGGCTAGGTTAGGTAATATTACGTTATTGATGTATACGAAGGTCCCACGGAGACGTAGAGACCAACTCTCCAGGAATGTTGTCAAATATTACCGCCGAGATGTTACGTTGGATTAGGTTAGGTTAAAGTACGTTTTGATGTATATGAATGTCCCACGGAGACGTAGAGGCCAACTCGACAGGAATGTTGTCAAATATTACTGCCGAGATGATAGGTTGGGTTAGGTTAGGTTATATTACGTTATTGATGTATATCAAGGTCCGACGGAGACGTAGAGGTCAACTCGACAGGAATGTTGTCAAATATTACTGCCGAGATGATAGGTTGGGTTAGGTTAGGTTATATTACGTTATTGATGTATATCAAGGTCCGACGGAGACGTAGAGGTCAACTCTCCAGGAATGTTGTCAAATATTACCGCCGAGATGTTACTTTGGGTTAGGTTACGTTATATTACGTTATTGATGTATATCAAGGTCCGACGGAGACGTAGAGGTCAACTCTCCAGGAATGTTGTCAAATATTACCGCCGAGATGTTACTTTGGGTTAGGTTACGTTATATTACGTTATTGATGTATATGAAGGTCCCACGGAGACGTAGAGGCCAACTCGCCAGGAATGATGTCAAATATTACCGCCGAGATGTTACGTTGGGTTAGGTTAGGTTAAATTACGTTATTGATGTATATAAAAGTCCCGCGGAGACGTAGAGGCCAACATCGACAGGAATGTTCTCAAATATTTCCGCCGAGATGATAGGTTGGGTTAGGTTAGGTAATATTACGTTATTAATGTATATGAAGGTCCCACGGAGACGTAGAGGCCAACATCGACAGGAATGTTTTCAAATATTACCGCCGATATGATAGCTTGGTTTAGGTTACGTTATATTACGTTATTGATGTATATGAAGGTCCCACGGAGACGTAGAGGCCAACTCGACAGGAATGTTGTCAAATATTACTGCCGAGATGATAGGTTGGGTTAGGTTAGGTTATATTACGTTATTGATGTATATGAAGGTCCCACGAAGACGTAGAGGCCAACATCGACAGGAATGTTTTCAAATATTACCGCCGATATCATAGGTTTGTTTAGGTTACGTTATATTACGTTATTGATGTATATGAAGGTCCCACGGAGACGTAGAGGCCAACTCGCCAGGAATGTTGTCAAATATTACCGCCGAGATGTTATGTTGGGTTAGGTTAGGTTAAATAACGTTATTGATGTATATAAAAGTCCCACGGATACGTAGAGGCCAACTCGCGAGGAATGTTGTCAAATATTACCGCCGAGATGTTACTTTGGGTTAGGTTACGTTATATTACGTTATTGATGTATATGAAGGTCCCACGGAGACGTAGAGGCCAACTCGCCAGGAATGATGTCAAATATTACCGCCGAGATGTTACTTTGGGTTAGGTTAGGTTAAATTACGTTATTGATGTATATAAAAGTCCCGCGGAGACGTAGAGGCCAACATCGACAGGAATGTTCTCAAATATTTCCGCCGAGATGATAGGTTGGGTTAGGTTAGGTAATATTACGTTATTAATGTATATGAAGGTCCCACGGAGACGTAGAGGCCAACATCGACAGGAATGTTTTCAAATATTACCGCCGATATGATAGCTTGGTTTAGGTTACGTTATATTACGTTATTGATGTATATGAAGGTCCCACGGAGACGTAGAGGCCAACTCGACAGGAATGTTGTCAAATATTACTGCCGAGATGATAGGTTGGGTAAGGTTAGGTTATATTACGTTATTGATGTATATGAAGGTCCCACGAAGACGTAGAGGCCAACATCGACAGGAATGTTTTCAAATATTACCGCCGATATCATAGGTTTGTTTAGGTTACGTTATATTACGTTATTGATGTATATGAAGGTCCCACGGAGACGTAGAGGCCAACTCGCCAGGAATGTTGTCAAATATTACCGCCGAGATGTTATGTTGGGTTAGGTTAGGTTAAATAACGTTATTGATGTATATAAAAGTCCCACGGATACGTAGAGGCCAACTCGCCAGGAATGATTTCAAATATTACCGTCGAGATGTTACGTTGGGTTAGGTTAGGTTATATTACGTTATTGATGTATATGAAGGTCCCACGGAGACGTAGAGGCCAACTCGCCAGGAATGATGTCAAATATTACCGCCGAGATGTTAGGTTGGGTTAGGTTAGGTTATATTACGTTATTGATGTACATGAAGGTCCCACGGAGACGTAGAGGCCAACAAGCCAGGAATGTTGCCAAATATTACCGCCGAGATGTTACGTTGGGTTAGGTTAGGTTAAATTACGTTATTGATGTATATAAAAGTCCCACGGAGACGTAGAGGCCAACATCGACGGGAATGTTCTCAAATATTTCCGCCGAGATGATAGGTTGGGTTAGGTTAGGTAATATTACGTTATTGATGTATATGAAGGTCCCACGGAGACGTAGAGGCCAACATCGACAGGAATGTGTTCAAATATTACCGCCGATATGATAGGTTGGTTTAGGTTACGTTATATTACGTTATTGATGTATATGAAGGTCCCACGAAGACGTGGAGGCCAACTGGCCAGGACTGTTGTCAAATATTACCGCCGAGAAGATAGGTTGGGTTAGGTTAGGTTATATTACGTTATTGATGTATATGAAGGTCCCACGGAGACGTAGAGGCCAACAAGCCAGGAATGTTCTCAAATATTACCGCCGAGATGTTAGGTTGGGTTAGGTTAGGTTATATTACGTTATTGATGTATATGAATGCCCCACGGAGACGTAGAGGCCAACTCGCCAGGAATGTTGTCAAATATTACCGCCGAGATGTTATGTTGGGTTAGGTTAGGCTAAATTACGCTATTGATGTATATAAAAGTCCCACGGAGACGTAGAGGCCAACTCGACAGGAATGTTGTCAAATATTACTGCCGAGATGATAGGTTGGGTTAGGTTAGGTTATATTACGTTATTGATGTATATCAAGGTCCGACGGAGACGTAGAGGCCAACTCTCCAGGAATGTTGTCAAATATTACCGCCGAGATGTTACGTTGGGTTAGGTTAGGTTAAATTACGTTTTGATGTATATAAAATTACCACGGAGACGTAGAGGCCAACATCGACAGGAATGTTTTCAAATATTACCGCCGAGATGTTAGGTTGGGTTAGGTTAGGTTATATTACGTTATTGATGTATATGAAGGTCCCACGGAGACGTACCGGCCAACATGCCAGCAATGTTCTCAAATATTACCGCCGAGATGTTAGGTTGGGTTAGGTTATGCTATATCACGTTATTGATGTATATGAAGGTCCCACGGAGACGTAGAGGCCAACAAGCCAGGAATGTTGCCAAATATTACCGCCGAGATGTTACGTTGTCTTAGGTTAGGTTATATTACGTTATTGATGTATATGGAGGTCCGACGCACACGTAGAGGCCAACTCTCCAGGAATGTTGCCAAATATTACCGCCGAGATGTTACGTTCGGTTAGGTTAGGTTAAATTACGTTTTGATGTATATAAAAGTACCACGGAAACGTAGAGGACAACATCGACAGGAATGTTTTCAAATATTACCGCCGATATGATAGGTTGGATTAGGTTACGTTATATTACGTTATTGATGTATATGCAGGTCCCACGGAGACGTAGATGCCAACTCGCCAGGAATGATGGCAAATATTACCGCCGAGATGATAGGTTGGGTTAGGTTAGGTTATATTACGTTATTGATGTATATGAAGGTCCCACGGAGACGTAGAGGCCAACAAGCCAGCAATGTTCTCAAATATTACCGCCGAGATGTTAGGTTGGGTTAGGTTAGGTTATATTACGTTATTGATGTATATGAAGGTCCCACGGAGACGTAGAGGCCAACAAACCAGGAATGTTGCCAAATATTACCGCCGAGATGTTACGTTGGGTTAGGTTAGGTTATATTACGTTATTGATGTATATGAATGCCCCACGGAGACGTAGAGGCCAACTCGCCAGGAATGTTGTCAAATATTACCGCCGAGATGTTATGTTGGGTTAGGTTAGGCTAAATTACGCTATTGATGTATATTAAAGTCCCACGGAGACGTAGAGGCCAACTCGACAGGAATGTTGTCAAATATTACTGCCGAGAAGATAGGTTGGGTTAGGTTAGGTTATATTACGTTATTGATGTATATCAAGGTCCGACGGAGACGTAGAGGCCAACTCTCCAGGAATGTTGTCAAATATTACCGCCGAGATGTTACGTTGGGTTAGGTTAGGTTAAATTACGTTTTGATGTATATAAAATTACCACGGAGACGTAGAGGCCAACATCGACAGGAATGTTTTCAAATATTACCGCCGAGATGTTAGGTTGGGTTAGGTTAGGTTATATTACGTTATTGATGTATATGAAGGTCCCACGGAGACGTACCGGCCAACAAGCCAGCAATGTTCTCAAATATTACCGCCGAGATGTTATGTTGGGTTAGGTTAGGCTATATTACGTTATTGATGTATATGAAGGTCCCACAGAGACGTAGAGGCCAACAAGCCAGGAATGTTGCCAAATATTACCGCCGAGATGTTACGTTGGGTTAGGTTAGGTCAAATTACGTTACTGATGTATATAGAAGTGCCACGGAGACGTAGAGGCCAACATCGACAGGAACGTTCTCAAATATTTCCGCCGAGTTGATAGGTTGGGTTAGGTTAGGTAATATTACGTTATTGATGTTTATGAAGGTCCCACGGAGACGTAGAGGCCAATCTCGACAGGAATGTTTTCAAATATTACCGCCGATATGATAGGTTGGTTTAGGTTACGTTATATTACGTTATTGATGTATATGAAGGTCCCACGGAGACGTAGAGGCCAACTCGCCAGGAATGTTGTCAAATATTACCGCCGAGATGTTATGTTGGGTTAGGTTAGGTTAAATTACGTTATTGATGTATATAAAAGTCCCACGGAGTCGTAGAGGCCAACTCGCAAGGAATGATGTCAAATATTACCGCCGAGATGTTACGTTGGGTTAGGTTAGGTTATATTACGTTATTGATGTATATGAAGGTCCCACGGAGAAGTAGAGGCCAACTCGCCAGGAATGATGTCAAACATTACCGCCGAGATGTTAGGTTGGGTTAGGTTAGGTTATATTACGTTATTGATGTATATGAAGGTCCCACGGAGACGTAGAGGCTAACAAGCCAGGAATGTTCTCAAATATTTCCGCCGAGATGATAGGTTGGGTTAGGTTAGGTTATATTACGTTATGGATGTATATGCAGGTCCCACGGAGGCGTAGAGGCCAACTCGCCAGGAATGTTGTTAAATATTACCGCCGAGATGTTAGGTTAGTTTAGGTTACGTTATATTACGTTATTGATGTATATGAAGGTCCGACGGAGACGTAGAGGCCAACTCGACAGGAATGTTGTCAAATATAACTGCCGAGATGATAGGTTGGGTTAGGTTAGGTTATATTACGTTATTGATGTATATCAAGGTCCGACGGAGACGTAGAGGCCAACTCGACAGGAATGTTGTCAAATATTACCGCCGAGATGTTAGGTTGGGTTAGGTTAGGTTAAATTACGTTTTGATGTATATAAATGTCCCACGGAGACGTAGAGGCCAACTCGACAGGAATGTTGTCAAGTATTAATGCCGAGATGATAGGTTGGGTTAGGTTAGGTTATATTACGTTATTGATGTATATAAAAGTCCCACGGAGACGTAGAGGCCAACATCGACAGGAATGTTCTCAAATATTTCCGCCGAGATGATAGGTTGGGTTAGGTTAGGTAATATTACGTTATTGATGTAAATGAAGGTCCCACGGTGACGTAGAGGCCTACAACGACAGGAATGTTTTCAAATATTACCGCCGATATGATAGGTTTGTTTAGGTTACGTTATATTACGTTATTGATGTATATGAAGGTCCCACGGAGACGTAGAGGCCCACTTGCCAGGAATGTTGTCAAATATTACCGCCGAGATGTAATGTTGGGTTAGGTTAGGTTAAATTACGTTATTGATGTGTATAAAAGTCCCACGGAGACGTAGAGGCCAACTCGACAGGAATGTTGTCAAATATTACTGCCAAGATGATAGGTTGGGTTAGGTTAGGTTATATTACGTTATTGATGTATATGAAGGTCCGACGCACACGTAGAGGCCAACTCTCCAGGAATGTTGTCAAATATTACCGCCGAGATGTTACGTTGGGTTAGGTTAGGTTATATTACGTTATTGATGTATATGAATGCCCCACGGAGACGTAGAGGCCAACTCGCCAGGAATGTTGTCAAATATTACCGCCGAGATGTTATGTTGGGTTAGGTTAGGCTAAATTACGCTATTGATGTATATTAAAGTCCCACGGAGACGTAGAGGCCAACTCGACAGGAATGTTGTCAAATATTACTGCCGAGAAGATAGGTTGGGTTAGGTTAGGTTATATTACGTTATTGATGTATATCAAGGTCCGACGGAGACGTAGATGCCAACTCTCCAGGAATGTTGTCAAATATTACCGCCGAGATGTAACGTTGGGTTAGGTTAGGTTAAATTACGTTTTGATGTATATAAAATTACCACGGAGACGTAGAGGCCAACATCGACAGGAATGTTTTCAAATATTACCGCCGAGATGTTAGGTTGGGTTAGGTTAGGTGATATTACGTTATTGATGTATATGAAGGTCCCACGGAGTCGTAGAGGCCAACTCGCAAGGAATGATGTCAAATATTACCGCCGAGATGTTACGTTGGGTTAGGTTAGGTTATATTACGTTATTGATGTATATGAAGGTCCCACGGAGAAGTAGAGGCCAACTCGCCAGGAATGATGTCAAACATTACCGCCGATATGATAGGTTGGGTTAGGTTACGTTATATTACGTTATTGATGTATATGCAGGTCCCACGGAGACGTAGATGCCAACTCGCCAGGAATGATGTCAAATATTACCGCCGAGATGATAGGTTGGGTTAGGTTAGGTTATATTACGTTATTGATGTATATGAAGGTCCCACGGAGACGTAGAGGCCAACAAGCCAGCAATGTTCTCAAATATTACCGCCGAGATGTTAGGTTGGGTTAGGTTAGGTTATATTACGTTATTGATGTATATGAAGGTCACACGGAGACGTAGAGGCCAACAAGCCAGGAATGTTGCCAAATATTACCGCCGAGATGTTACGTTGGGTTAGGTTAGGTTATATTACGTTATTGATGTATATGAATGCCCCACGGAGACGTAGAGGCCAACTCGCCAGGAATGTTGTCTAATATTACCGCCGAGATGTTATGTTGGGTTAGGTTAGGCTAAATTACGCTATTGATGTATATAAAAGTCCCACGGAGACGTAGAGGCCAACTCGACAGGAATGTTGTCAAATATTAGTGCCGAGAAGATAGGTTGGGTTAGGTTAGGTTATATTACGTTATTGATGTATATCAAGGTCCGACGGAGACGTAGAGGCCAACTCTCCAGGAATGTTGTCGAATATTACCGCCGAGATGTTACGTTGGGTTAGGTTAGGTTAAATTACGTTTTGATGTATATAAAATTACCACGGAGACGTAGAGGCCAACATCGACAGGAATGTTTTCGAATATTACCGCCGAGATGTTAGGTTGGGTTAGGTTAGGTTATATTACGTTATTGATGTATATGAAGGTCCCACGGAGACGTACCGGCCAACAAGCCAGCAATGTTCTCAAATATTACCGCCGAGATGTTATGTTGGGTTAGGTTAGGCTATATTACGTTATTGATGTATATGAAGGTCCCACAGAGACGTAGAGGCCAACAAGCCAGGAATGTTGCCAAATATTACCGCCGAGATGTTACGTTGGGTTAGGTTAGGTCAAATTACGTTACTGATGTATATAGAAGTGCCACGGAGACGTAGAGGCCAACATCGACAGGAACGTTCTCAAATATTTCCGCCGAGATGATAGGTTGGGTTAGGTTAGGTAATATTACGTTATTGATGTTTATGAAGGTCCCACGGAGACGTAGAGGCCAATCTCGACAGGAATGTTTTCAAATACTACCGCCGATATGATAGGTTGGTTTAGGTTACGTTATATTACGTTATTGATGTATATGAAGGTCCCACGGAGACGTAGAGGCCAACTCGCCAGGAATGTTGTCAAATATTACCGCCGAGATGTTATGTTGGGTTAGGTTAGGTTAAATTACGTTATTGATGTATATAAAAGTCCCACGGAGTCGTAGAGGCCAACTCGCAAGGAATGATGTCAAATATTACCGCCGAGATGTTACGTTGGGTTAGGTTAGGTTATATTACGTTATTGATGTATATGAAGGTCCGACGGAGACGTAGAGGCCAACTCGACAGGAATGTTGTCAAATATAACTGCCGAAATGATAGGTTGGGTTAGGTTAGGTAATATTACGTTATTGATGTAAATGAAGGTCCCACGGTGACGTAGAGGCCTACATCGACAGGAATGTTTGCAAATATTACCGCCGATATGATAGGTTTGTTTAGGTTACGTTATATTACGTTATTGATGTATATGAAGGTCCCACGGAGACGTAGAGGCCCACTTGCCAGGAATGTTGTCAAATATTACCGCCGAGATGTAATGTTGGGTTAGGTTAGGTTGAATTACGTTATTGATGTATATAAAAGTCCCACGGAGACGTAGAGGCCAACTCGACAGGAATGTTGTCAAATATTACTGCCAAGATGATAGGTTGGGTTAGGTTAGGTTATATTACGTTATTGATGTATATGAAGGTCCGACGCACACGTAGAGGCCAACTCTCCAGGAATGTTGTCAAATATTACCGCCGAGATGTTACATTGGGTTAGGTTAGGTTATATTACGTTATTGATGTACATCAAGGTCCGACGGAGACGTAGAGGCCAACTCTCCAGGAATGTTTTCAAATATTACTGCCGATATGATAGGTTGGGTTAGGTTACGTTATATTACGTTATTGATGTATATGAAGGTCGCACGGAGAGGGAGAGGCCAACTCGCCAGGAATGTTGTTAAATACTACCGCCGAGATGTTAGGTTGGGTTAGGTTACGTTATATTACGTTATTGATGTATATGAAGGTCACACGGAGAGGTAGAGGCCAACTCGCCAGGAATGTTGTTAAATATTTCCGCCGAGATGTTAGGTTGGGTTAGGTTAGGTTAGATTACGTTATTGATGTATATGAAGGTCTCACGGAGACGTAGAGGCCAAATCGCCAGAAATGTTGTCAAATATTACCGCCGAGATGTTATGTTGGGTTAGGTTAGGTTAAATTACGTTATTGATGTATATAAAAGTCCCACGGAGTCGTAGGGGCCAACTCGCAAGGAATGATGTCAAATATTACCGCCGAGATGTTACGTTGGGTTAGGTTGGGTTATATTACGTTATTGATGTATATGAAGGTCCCACGGAGAAGTAGAGGCCAACTCGCCAGGAATGATGTCAAACATTACCGCCGAGATGTTAGGTTGGGTTAGGTTAGGTTATATTACGTTATTGATGTATATGAAGGTCCCAGGGAGACGTAGAGGCTAACAAGCCAGGAATGTTCTCAAATATTTCCGCCGAGATGATAGGTTGGGTTAGGTTAGGTTATATTACGTTATGGATGTATATGCAGGTCCCACGGAGGCGTAGAGGCCAACTCGCCAGGAATGTTGTTAAATATTACCGCCGAGATGTTAGGTTAGTTTAGGTTACGTTATATTACGTTATTGATGTATATGAAGGTCCGACGGAGACGTAGAGGCCAACTCGACAGGAATGTTGTCAAATATAACTGCCGAGATGATAGGTTGGGTTAGGTTAGGTTATATTACGTTATTGATGTATATCAAGGTCCGACGGAGACGTAGAGGCCAACTCGACAGGAATGTTGTCAAATATTACCGCCGAGATGTTAGGTTGGGTTAGGTTAGGTTAAATTACGTTTTGATGTATATAAATGTCCCACGGAGACGTAGAGGCCAACTCGACAGGAATGTTGTCAAGTATTAATGCCGAGATGATAGGTTGGGTTAGGTTAGGTTATATTACGTTATTGATGTATATAAAAGTCCCACGGAGACGTAGAGGCCAACATCGACAGGAATGTTCTCAAATATTTCCGCCGAGATGTTATGTTGGGTTAGGTTAGGTTAAAATACGTTATTCATGTATATAAAAGTCCCACGGAGACATAGAGGCCAACTCGCCAGGAATGTTGTCAAATATTACCGCCGAGATGTTAGGTTGGGTTACGTTAGGTTATATTACGTTATTGATGTATATGAATGCCCCACGGAGACATAGAGGCCAACTCGCCAGGAATGTTGTCAAGTAATACCCCCGAGATGTTATGTTGGGTTAGGTTAGGTTAAATTACGTTATTGATGTATATAAAAGTCCCACGGAGACGTAGAGGCCAACTCGACAGGAATGTTGTCAAATATTGCTGCCGAGATGATAGGTTGGGTTAGGTTAGGTTATATTACGTTATTGATGTATATCAAGGTCCGACGGAGACGTAGAGGCCAACTCTCCAGGAATGTTGTCAAATATTACCGCCGAGATGTTACTTTGGGATAGGTTAGGTTAAATTACGTTTTGATGTATATGAAGGCCCCACGGAGACGTAGAGGCCAAATCGCCAGGAATGTTGTCAAATATTACCGCCGAGATGTTAGGTTGGGTTAGATTACGTTATATTACGTTATTGATGTATATGAAGGTCGCACGGAGAGGCAGAGGCCAACTCGCCAGGAATGATGTCAAATATTACCGCCGAGATGTTAGGTTGGGTTAGGTTAGGTAATATTACGTTATTGATGTAAATGAAGGTCCCACGGTGACGTAGAGGCCTACATCGACAGGAATGTTTGCAAATATTACCGCCGATATGATAGGTTTGTTTAGGTTACGTTATATTACGTTATTGATGTATATGAAGGTCCCACGGAGACGTAGAGGCCCACTTGCCAGGAATGTTGTCAAATATTACCGCCGAGATGTAATGTTGGGTTAGGTTAGGTTAAATTACGTTATTGATGTATATAAAAGTCCCACGGAGACGTAGAGGCCAACTCGACAGGAATGTTGTCAAATATTACTGCCAAGATGATAGGTTGGGTTAGGTTAGGTTATATTACGTTATTGATGTATATGAAGGTCCGACGCACACGTAGAGGCCAACTCTCCAGGAATGTTGTCAAATATTACCGCCGAGATGTTACATTGGGTTAGGTTAGGTTATATTACGTTATTGATGTACATCAAGGTCCGACGGAGACGTAGAGGCCAACTCTCCAGGAATGTTTTCAAATATTACTGCCGATATGATAGGTTGGGTTAGGTTACGTTATATTACGTTATTGATGTATATGAAGGTCGCACGGAGAGGGAGAGGCCAACTCGCCAGGAATGTTGTTAAATACTACCGCCGAGATGTTAGGTTGGGTTAGGTTACGTTATATTACGTTATTGATGTATATGAAGGTCACACGGAGAGGTAGAGGCCAACTCGCCAGGAATGTTGTTAAATATTTCCGCCGAGATGTTAGGTTGGGTTAGGTTAGGTTAGATTACGTTATTGATGTATATGAAGGTCTCACGGAGACGTAGAGGCCAAATCGCCAGAAATGTTGTCAAATATTACCGCCGAGATGTTATGTTGGGTTAGGTTAGGTTAAATTACGTTATTGATGTATATAAAAGTCCCACGGAGTCGTAGGGGCCAACTCGCAAGGAATGATGTCAAATATTACCGCCGAGATGTTACGTTGGGTTAGGTTAGGTTATATTACGTTATTGATGTATATGAAGGTCCCACGGAGAAGTAGAGGCCAACTCGCCAGGAATGATGTCAAACATTACCGCCGAGATGTTAGGTTGGGTTAGGTTAGGTTATATTACGTTATTGATGTATATGAAGGTCCCACGGAGACGTAGAGGCTAACAAGCCAGGAATGTTCTCAAATATTTCCGCCGAGATGATAGGTTGGGTTAGGTTAGGTTATATTACGTTATGGATGTATATGCAGGTCCCACGGAGGCGTAGAGGCCAACTCGCCAGGAATGTTGTTAAATATTACCGCCGAGATGTTAGGTTAGTTTAGGTTACGTTATATTACGTTATTGATGTATATGAAGGTCCGACGGAGACGTAGAGGCCAACTCGACAGGAATGTTGTCAAATATAACTGCCGAGACGATAGGTTGGGTTAGGTTAGGTTATATTACGTTATTGATGTATATCAAGGTCCGACGGAGACGTAGAGGCCAACTCGACAGGAATGTTGTCAAATATTACCGCCGAGATGTTAGGTTGGGTTAGGTTAGGTTAAATTACGTTTTGATGTATATAAATGTCCCACGGAGACGTAGAGGCCAACTCGACAGGAATGTTGTCAAGTATTAATGCCGAGATGATAGGTTGGGTTAGGTTAGGTTATATTACGTTATTGATGTATATAAAAGTCCCACGGAGACGTAGAGGCCAACTCGACAGGAATGTTGTCAAATATTGCTGCCGAGATGATAGGTTGGGTTAGGTTAGGTTATATTACGTTATTGATGTATATCAAGGTCCGACGGAGAGGTAGAGGCCAACTCGCCAGGAATGTTGTTAAATATTTCCGCCGAGATGTTAGGTTGGGTTAGGTTAGGTTAGATTACGTTATTGATGTATATGAAGGTCTCACGGAGACGTAGAGGCCAAATCGCCAGAAATGTTGTCAAATATTACCGCCGAGATGTTATGTTGGGTTAGGTTAGGTTAAATTACGTTATTGATGTATATAAAAGTCCCACGGAGTCGTAGGGGCCAACTCGCAAGGAATGATGTCAAATATTACCGCCGAGATGTTACGTTGGGTTAGGTTAGGTTATATTACGTTATTGATGTATATGAAGGTCCCACGGAGAAGTAGAGGCCAACTCGCCAGGAATGATGTCAAACATTACCGCCGAGATGTTAGGTTGGGTTAGGTTAGGTTATATTACGTTATTGATGTATATGAAGGTCCCACGGAGACGTAGAGGCTAACAAGCCAGGAATGTTCTCAAATATTTCCGCCGAGATGATAGGTTGGGTTAGGTTAGGTTATATTACGTTATGGATGTATATGCAGGTCCCACGGAGGCGTAGAGGCCAACTCGCCAGGAATGTTGTTAAATATTACCGCCGAGATGTTAGGTTAGTTTAGGTTACGTTATATTACGTTATTGATGTATATGAAGGTCCGACGGAGACGTAGAGGCCAACTCGACAGGAATGTTGTCAAATATAACTGCCAAGATGATAGGTTGGGTTAGGTTAGGTTATATTACGTTATTGATGTATATCAAGGTCCGACGGAGACGTAGAGGCCAACTCGACAGGAATGTTGTCAAATATTACCGCCGAGATGTTAGGTTGGGTTAGGTTAGGTTAAATTACGTTTTGATGTATATAAATGTCCCACGGAGACGTAGAGGCCAACTCGACAGGAATGTTGTCAAGTATTAATGCCGAGATGATAGGTTGGGTTAGGTTAGGTTATATTACGTTATTGATGTATATAAAAGTCCCACGGAGACGTAGAGGCCAACATCGACAGGAATGTTCTCAAATATTTCCGCCGAGATGTTATGTTGGGTTAGGTTAGGTTAAAATACGTTATTCATGTATATAAAAGTCCCACGGAGACATAGAGGCCAACTCGCCAGGAATGTTGTCAAATATTACCGCCGAGATGTTAGGTTGGGTTACGTTAGGTTATATTACGTTATTGATGTATATGAATGCCCCACGGAGACATAGAGGCCAACTCGCCAGGAATGTTGTCAAGTAATACCCCCGAGATGTTATGTTGGGTTAGGTTAGGTTAAATTACGTTATTGATGTATATAAAAGTCCCACGGAGACGTAGAGGCCAACTCGACAGGAATGTTGTCAAATATTGCTGCCGAGATGATAGGTTGGGTTAGGTTAGGTTATATTACGTTATTGATGTATATCAAGGTCCGACGGAGACGTAGAGGCCAACTCTCCAGGAATGTTGTCAAATATTACCGCCGAGATGTTACTTTGGGATAGGTTAGGTTAAATTACGTTTTGATGTATATGAAGGCCCCACGGAGACGTAGAGGCCAAATCGCCAGGAATGTTGTCAAATATTACCGCCGAGATGTTAGGTTGGGTTAGATTACGTTATATTACGTTATTGATGTATATGAAGGTCGCACGGAGAGGCAGAGGCCAACTCGCCAGGAATGATGTCAAATATTACCGCCGAGATGTTAGGTTGGGTTAGGTTAGATTATATTACGTTATTGATGTATATGAAGGTCCCACGGAGACGTAGAGGTCAACAAGCCAGGAATGTTGCCAAATATTACCGCCGAGATATTACGTTGGGTTAGGTTAGGTTAAATTACGTTATTGATGTATATAAAAGTCACGCGGAGACGTAGAGGCCAACATCGACAGGAATGTTCTCAATTATTTCCGCCGAGATGATAGGTTGTGTTAGGGTAGGTAATATTACGTTATTGATGTATATGAAGGTCCCACGGAGACGTAGAGGCCAACATCGGCAGGAATGTTTTCAAATGTTACCGCCGATATGATAGGTTGGTTTAGGTTACGTTATATTACGTTATTGATGTATATGAATGTCCCACGGAGACGTAGACGCCAACTGGCCAGGAATGTTGCCAAACATTACCGCCGAGATGTTACGTTGGGTTAGGTTAGGTTAAATTACGTTTTCATATATATAAAAGTCCCACGGAGACGTAGAGGCCAACATCGGCAGGAATGTTGTCAAATATTACCGCCGAGATGTTACGTTGGGTTAGGTTAGGTTAGATTACGTTTTGATGTATATAAAAGTCCCACGGAGACGTAGAGGCCAACATCGACAGGAATGTTCTCAATTATTTCCGCCGAGATGATAGGTTGTGTTAGGGTAGGTAATATTACGTTATTGATGTATATGAAGGTCCCACGGAGACGTAGAGGCCAACATCGGCAGGAATGTTTTCAAATATTACCGCCGATATGATAGGTTGGTTTAGGTTACGTTATATTACGTTATTGATGTATATGAAGGTCCCACGGAGACGTAGAGGTCAACTCGCCAGGAATGTCGTCAAATATTACCGCCGATATGATAGGTTGGGTTAGGTTACGTTATATTACGTTATTGATGTATATGAAGGTCGCACGGAGAGGTACAGGCCAACTCGCCAGGAATGTTGTCAAATATTAGAGCCGAGATGTTAGGTTGGGTTATGTTAGGTTAGATTACGTTACTGATGTATATGAAGGCCCCACGGAGACGTAGAGGCCAAATCGCCAGGAATGTTGTCAAATATTACTGCCGAGATGATAGGTTGGGTTAGGTTAGGTTATATTACGTTATTGATGTATATGAAGGTCCGACGGTCACGTAGAGGCCAACTCTCCAGGAATCTCGTCAAATATTACCGCCGAGATGTTATGTTGGGTTAGATTAGGTTACATTACGTTATTGATGTATATAAAAGTCCCACGGAGACGTAGAGGCTAACTGGCCAGGAATGTTGTCAAATATTACCCCCGAGATGATAGGTTGGTTTAGGTTAGGTTATATTACGTTATTGATGTATATGAATGCCCCACGGAGACATAGAGGACAACCAGCCAGGAATGTTGCCAAATATTACCGCCGAGATGTTACGTTGGGTTAGGTTAGGTTAAATTACGTTATTGATGTATATAAAAGTCCCACGGAGACGTAGAGGCCAACATCGACAGGAATGTTCTCAATTATTTCCGCCGAGATGATAGGTTGTGTTAGGGTAGGTAATACTACGTTATTGATGTATATGAAGGTCCCACGGAGACGTAGAGGCCAACATCGGCAGGAATGTTTTCAAATGTTACCGCCGATATGATAGGTTGGTTTAGGTTACGTTATATTACGTTATTGATGTATATGAAGGTCCCACGGAGACGTAGAGGCCAACTGGCCAGGAATGTTGTCAAATATTACCGCCGAGATGATAGGTTGGGTTAGGTTACGTTATATTACGTTATTGATGTATATGAAGGACGCACGGAGAGGTAGAGGCCAACTCGCCAGGAATGTTGTCAAATATTACCGCCGAGATGTTAGGTTGGGTTAGGTTAGGTTATATTACGTTATTGATGTATATGAATGCCCCACGGACACGTAGAGGCCAATTCGCCAGGAATGTAGTCAAATATTACCGCCGAGATGTTATGTTGGGTTAGGTTAGGTTAAATTACGTTATTGATGTATATAAAAGTCCCACGGAGACGTAGAGGCCAACTCGACAGGAATGTTGTCAAATATTACTGCCGAGATGATAGGTTGGGTTAGGTTAGGTTATATTACGTTATTGATGTATATGAAGGTCCGACGGTCACGTAGAGGCCAACTCTCCAGGAATCTTGTCAAATATTACCGCCGAGATGTTACGTTGGATTAGGTTAGGTTAAATTACGTTTTGATGTATATAAAAGTCCCACGGAGACGTAGAGGCCAACATCGGCAGGAATGTTTTCAAATATTACCGCCGATATGATAGGTTGGTTTAGGTTACGTTATATTACGTTATTGATGTATATGAAGGTCCCACGGAGACGTAGAGGCCAACTGGCCAGGAATGTTGTCAAATATTACCGCCGAGATGATAGGTTGGGTTAGGTTAGGTTATATTACGTTATTGATGTATATGAATGTCCCACGGAGACGTAAAGGCCAACTCGCCAGGAATGTTGTCAAATATTACCGCCGAGATGTTATGTTGGGTTAGGTTAGGTTATATTACGTTATTGATGTATATGAATGCCCCACGGAGACGTAGAGGCCAACTAGACAGGAATGTTGTCAAATATTACTGCCGAGATGATAGGTTGTGTTAGGGTAGGTAATATTACGTTATTGATGTATATGAAGGTCCCACGGAGACGTAGAGGCCAACATCGACAGGAATGTTTTCAAATGTTACCGCCGATATGGTAGGTTGGTTTAGGTTACGTTATATTACGTTATTGATGTATATGAATGTCCCACGGAGACGTAGAGGCCAACTCGATAGGAATGTTGTCAAATATTACTGCCGAGATGATAGGTTTGGTTAGGTTAGGTTATATTACGTTATTGATGTATATGAAGGTCCCACGGAGACGTAGAGGCCAATATCGACAGGAATGTTTTCAAATATTACCGCCGATATGATAGGTTGGTTTAGGTTACGTTATATTACGTTATTGATGTATATGAAGGTCCCACGGAGACGTAGAGGCCAACTGGCCAGGAATGTTGCCAAACATTACCGCCGAGATGTTACGTTGGGTTAGGTTAGGTTAAATTACGTTTTGATGTATATAAAAGTCCCACGGAGACGTAAAGGCCAACATCGGCAGGAATGTTTTCAAATATTACCGCCGATATGATAGGTTGGTTTAGGTTACGTTATATTACGTTATTGATGTATATAAAAGTCCCACGGTGACGTAGAGGCCAACATCGACAGGAATGTTTTCAACTATTACCGCCGAGATGATAGGTTGGATTAGGTTAGGTAATATTACGTTATTGATGTATAGGAAGGTCCCACGGAGACGTAGAGGCCAACATCGGCAGGAATGTTTTCAAATATTACCGCCGATATGATAGGTTGGTTTAGGTTACGTTATATTACGTTATTGATGTATATGAAGGTCCCACGGAGACGTAGAGGTCAACTCGCCAGGAATGTCGTCAAATATTACCGCCGATATGATAGGTTGGGTTAGGTTACGTTATATTACGTTATTGATGTATATGAAGGTCGCACGGAGAGGTACAGGCCAACTCGCCAGGAATGTTGTCAAATATTAGAGCCGAGATGTTAGGTTGGGTTATGTTAGGTTAGATTACGTTACTGATGTATATGAAGGCCCCACGGAGACGTAGAGGCCAAATCGCCAGGAATGTTGTCAAATATTACTGCCGAGATGATAGGTTGGGTTAGGTTAGGTTATATTACGTTATTGATGTATATGAAGGTCCGACGGTCACGTAGAGGCCAACTCTCCAGGAATCTTGTCAAATATTACCGCCGAGATGTTATGTTGGGTTAGATTAGGTTACATTACGTTATTGATGTATATAAAAGTCCCACGGAGACGTAGAGGCTAACTGGCCAGGAATGTTGTCAAATATTACCCCCGAGATGATAGGTTGGTTTAGGTTAGGTTATATTACGTTATTGATGTATATGAAGGTCCCACGGAGACGTAGAGGCCAACTGGCCAGGAATGTTGCCAAACATTACCGCCGAGATGTTACGTTGGGTTAGGTTAGGTTAAATTACGTTTTGATGTATATAAAAGTCCCACGGAGACGTAGAGGCCAACATCGGCAGGAATGTTTTCAAATATTACCGCCGATATGATAGGTTGGTTTAGGTTACGTTATATTACGTTATTGATGTATATGAAGGTCCCACGGAGACGTAGACGCCAACTGGCCAGGAATGTTGCCAAACATTACGGCCGAGATGTTACGTTGGGTTAGGTTAGGTTAAATTACGTTTTGATGTATATAAAAGTCCCACGGAGACGTAGAGGCCAACATCGGCAGGAATGTTTTCAAATATTACCGCCGAGATGTTAGGTTGGGTTAGGTTAGGTTATATTACGTTATTGATGTATATGAATGCCCCACGGAGACATAGAGGCCAACCAGCCAGGAATGTTGCCAAATATTACCGCCGAGATGTTACGTTGGGTTAGGTTAGGTTAAATTACGTTATTGATGTATATAAAAGTCCCACGGAGACGTAGAGGCCAACATCGACAGGAATGTTCTCAATTATTTCCGCCGAGATGATAGGTTGTGTTAGGGTAGGTAATATTACGTTATTGATGTATATGAAGGTCCCACGGAGACGTAGAGGCCAACATCGGCAGGAATGTTTTCAAATGTTACCGCCGATATGATAGGTTGGTTTAGGTTACGTTATATTTCGTTATTGATGTATATGAAGGTCCCACGGAGACGTAGAGGCCAACTGGCCAGGAATGTTGTCAAATATTACCGCCGAGATGATAGGTTGGGTTAGGTTACGTTATATTACGTTATTGATGTATATGAAGGACGCACGGAGAGGTAGAGGCCAACTCGCCAGGAATGTTGTCAAATATTACCGCCGAGATGTTAGGTTGGGTTAGGTTAGGTTATATTACGTTATTGATGTATATGAATGCCCCACGGACACGTAGAGGCCAATTCGCCAGGAATGTAGTCAAATATTACCGCCGAGATGTTATGTTGGGTTAGGTTAGGTTAAATTACGTTATTGATGTATATAAAAGTCCCACGGAGACGTAGAGGCCAACTCGACAGGAATGTTGTCAAATATTACTGCCGAGATGATAGGTTGGGTTAGGTTAGGTTATATTACGTTATTGATGTATATGAAGGTCCGACGGTCACGTAGAGGCCAACTCTCCAGGAATCTTGTCAAATATTACCGCCGAGATGTTACGTTGGGTTAGGTTAGGTTAAATTACGTTTTGATGTATATAAAAGTCCCACGGAGACGTAGAAGCCAACATCGACAGGAATGTTTTCAAATATTACCGCCGATATGATAGGTTGGTTTAGGTTACGTTATATTACGTTATTAATGTATATGAAGGTCCCACGGAGACGTAGAGGCCAACTGGCCAGGAATGTTGCCAAACATTACCGCCGAGATGTTACGTTGGGTTAGGTTAGGTTAAATTACGTTTTGATGTATATAAAAGTCCCACGGAGACGTAGAGGCCAACATCAGCAGGAATGTTTTCAAATATTACCGCCGATATGATAGGTTGGTTTAGGTTACGTTATAATACGTTATTGATGTATATGAAGGTCCCACGGAGACGTAGACGCCAACTGGCCAGGAATGTTGCCAAACATTACCGCCGAGATGTTACGTTGGGTTAGGTTAGGCTAAATCACGTTATTCATGTATATAAAAGTCCCACGGAGACGTAGAGGCCAACTCGACAGGAATGTTGTCAAATATTACTGCCGAGATGATAAGTTGGGTTACGTTAGGTTATATTACGTTATTGATGTATATGAAGGTCCGACGCACACGTAGAGGCCAACTCTCCAGGAATGTTGTCAAATATTACCGCCGAGATGTTACGTTGGGTTAGGTTAGGTTAAATTACGTTTTGATGAATATAAAAGTCCCACGGAGACGTAGAGGCCAACATCGGCAGGAATGTTTTCAAATATTACCGCCGATATGATAGGTTGGTTTAGGTTACGTTATATTACGTTATTGATGTATATGAAGGTCCCACGGAGACGTAGAGGCCAACTGGCCAGGAATGTTTCCAAATATTACCGCCGAGATGTTACGTTGGGTTAGGTTAGGTTAAATTACGTTCTTGATGTATATAAGAGTCCCACGGAGACGTAGAGGCCAACATCGACAGGAATGTTTTCAAATATTACCGCGGATATGATAGGTTGGTTTATGTTACGTTATATTACGTTATTGATGTATATGAAGGTCCCACGGAGACGTAGAGGCCAACATCGGCAGGAATGTTTTCAAATGTTACCGCCGATATGATAGGTTGGTTTAGGTTACGTTATATTACGTTATTGATGTATATGAAGGTCCCACGGAGACGTCGAGGCCAACTGGCCAGGAATGTTGTCAAATATTACCGCCGAGATGATAGGTTGGGTTAGGTTACGTTATATTACGTTATTGATGTATATGAAGGACGCACGGAGAGGTAGAGGCCAACTCGCCAGGAATGTTGTCAAATATTACCGCCGAGATGTTAGGTTGGGTTAGGTTAGGTTATATTACGTTATTGATGTATATGAATGCCCCACGGACACGTAGAGGCCAATTCGCCAGTAATGTAGTCAAATATTACCGCCGAGATGTTATGTTGGGTTAGGTTAGGTTAAATTACGTTATTGATGTATATAAAAGTCCCACGGAGACGTAGAGGCCAACTCGACAGGAATGTTGTCAAATATTACTGCCGAGATGATAGGTTGGGTTAGGTTAGGTTATATTACGTTATTGATGTATATGAAGGTCCGACGGTCACGTAGAGGCCAACTCTCCAGGTATCTTGTCAAATATTACCGCCGAGATGTTACGTTGGGTTAGGTTAGGTTAAATTACGTTTTGATGTATATAAAAGTCCCACGGAGACGTAGAGGCCAACATCGGCGGGAATGTTTTCAAATATTACCGCCGATATGATAGGTTGGTTTAGGTTACGTTATATTACGTTATTGATGTATATGAAGGTCCCACGGAGACGTAGAGGCCAACTGGCCAGGAATGTTGCCAAACATTACCGCCGAGATGCTACGTTGGGTTAGGTTAGGTTAAATTACGTTTTGATGTATATAAAAGTCCCACGCAGACGTAAAGACCAACATCGGCAGGAATGTTTTCAAATATTACCGCCGATATGATAGGTTGGTTTAGGTTACGTTATATTACGTTATTGATGTATATGAAGGTCCCACGGAGACGTAGAGTCCAACAAGCCAGGAATGTTTCCAAATATTACCGCCGAGATGTTACGTTGGGTTAGGTTAGGTTAAATTACGTTCTTGATGTATATAAAAGTCCCACGGAGACGTAGAGGCCAACATCGACAGGAATGTTTTCAAATATTACCGCCGATATGATAGGTTGGTTTATGTTACGTTATATTACGTTATTGATGTATATGAAGGTCCCACGGAGACGTAGAGGCCAACTGGCCAGGAATGTTGTCAAATTTTACCGCCGAGATGATAGGTTGGGTTAGGTTAGGTTATATTACGTTATTGATGTATATGAATGCCCCACGGAGACGTAGAGGCCAACTCGCCAGGAATGTTGTCAAATATTACCGCCGAGATGTTATGTTGGGTTAGGTTAGGTTATATTACGTTATTGATGTATATGAATGCCCCACGGAGACATAGAGGCCAACCAGCCAGGAATGTTGCCAAATATTACCGCCGAGATGTTACGTTGGGTTAGGTTAGGTTAAATTACGTTCTTGATGTATATAAAAGTCCCACGGAGACGTAGAGGCCAACATCGACAGGAATGTTTTCAAATATTACCGCCGATATGATAGGTTGGTTTATGTTACCTTATATTACGTTATTGATGTATATGAAGGTCCCACGGAGACTTAGAGGCCAACTCGCCAGGAATGTTGTCAAATATTACCGCCGAGATGTTATGTTGGGTTAGGTTAGGTTAAATCACGTTATTCATGTATATAAAACTCCCACGGAGACGTAGAGGCCAACTCGACAGGAATGTTGTCAAATATTACTGCCGAGATGATAAGTTGGGTTACGTTAGGTTATATTACGTTATTGATGTATATGAAGGTCCGACGCACACGTAGAGGCCAACTCTCCAGGAATGTTGTCAAATATTACCGCCGAGATGATACGTTGGGTTAGGTTAGGTTAAATTACGTTTTGATGAATATAAAAGTCCCACGGAGACGTAGAGGCCAACATCGGCAGGAATGTTTTCAAATATTACCGCCGATATGATAGGTTGGTTTAGGTTACGTTATATTACGTTATTGATGTATATGAAGGTCCCACGGAGACGTAGAGGCCAACTGGCCAGGAATGTTTCCAAATATTACCGCCGAGATGTTACGTTGGGTTAGGTTAGGTTAAATTACGTTCTTGATGTATATAAAAGTCCCACGGAGACGTAGAGGCCAACATCGACAGGAATGTTTTCAAATATTACCGCCGATATGATAGGTTGGTTTATGTTACGTTATATTACGTTATTGATGTATATGAAGGTCCCACGGAGACGTAGAGGCCAACTGGCCAGGAATGTTGTCAAATATTACCGCCGAGATGATAGGTTGGGTTAGGTTAGGTTATATTACGTTATTGATGTATATGAATGCCCCACGGAGACGTAGAGGCCAACTCGCCAGGAATGTTGTCAAATATTACCGCCGAGATGTTAGGTTGGGTTAGGTTAGGTTATATTACGTTATTGATGTATATGAATGCCCCACGGACACGTAGAGGCCAATTCGGCAGGAATGTAGTCAAATATTACCGCCGAGATGTTATGTTGGGTTAGGTTAGGTTAAATTACGTTATTGATGTATATAAAAGTCCCACGGAGACGTAGAGGCCAACATCGACAGGAATGTTCTCAATTATTTCCGCCGAGATGATAGGTTGTGTTAGGGTAGGTAATATTACGTTATTGATGTATATGAAGGTCCCACGGAGACGTAGAGGCCAACATCGGCAGGAATGTTTTCAAATGTTACCGCCGATATGATAGGTTGGTTTAGGTTACGTTATATTACGTTATTGATGTATATGAAGGTCCCACGGAGACGTCGAGGCCAACTGGCCAGGAATGTTGTCAAATATTACCGCCGAGATGATAGGTTGGGTTAGGTTACGTTATATTACGTTATTGATGTATATGAAGGACGCACGGAGAGGTAGAGGCCAACTCGCCAGGAATGTTGTCAAATATTACCGCCGAGATGTTAGGTTGGGTTAGGTTAGGTTATATTACGTTATTGATGTATATGAATGCCCCACGGACATGTAGAGGCCAATTCGCCAGTAATGTTGTCAAATATTACCGCCGAGATGTTAGGTTGGGTTAGGTTAGGTTATATTACGTTATTGATGTATATGAATGCCCCACGGACACGTAGAGGCCAATTCGGCAGGAATGTAGTCAAATATTACCGCCGAGATGTTATGTTGGGTTAGGTTAGGTTAAATTACGTTATTGATGTATATAAAAGTCCCACGGAGACGTAGAGGCCAACATCGACAGGAATGTTCTCAATTATTTCCGCCGAGATGATAGGTTGTGTTAGGGTAGGTAATATTACGTTATTGATGTATATGAAGGTCCCACGGAGACGTAGATGCCAACATCGGCAGGAATGTTTTCAAATGTTACCGCCGATATGATAGGTTGGTTTAGGTTACGTTATATTACGTTATTGATGTATATGAAGGTCCCACGGAGACGTCGAGGCCAACTGGCCAGGAATGTTGTCAAATATTACCGCCGAGATGATAGGTTGGGTTAGGTTACGTTATATTACGTTATTGATGTATATGAAGGACGCACGGAGAGGTAGAGGCCAACTCGCCAGGAATGTTGTCAAATATTACCGCCGAGATGTTAGGTTGGGTTAGGTTAGGTTATATTACGTTATTGATGTATATGAATGCCCCACGGACACGTAGAGGCCAATTCGCCAGTAATGTAGTCAAATATTACCGCCGAGATGTTATGTTGGGTTAGGTTAGGTTAAATTACGTTATTGATGTATATAAAAGTCCCACGGAGACGTAGAGGCCAACTCGACAGGAATGTTGTCAAATATTACTGCCGAGATGATAGGTTGGGTTAGGTTAGGTTATATTACGTTATTGATGTATATGAAGGTCCGACGGTCACGTAGAGGCCAACTCTCCAGGAATCTTGTCAAATATTACCGCCGAGATGTTACGTTGGGTTAGGTTAGGTTAAATTACGTTTTGATGTATATAAAAGTCCCACGGAGACGTAGAGGCCAACATCGGCGGGAATGTTTTCAAATATTACCGCCGATATGATAGGTTGGTTTAGGTTACGTTATATTACGTTATTGATGTATATGAAGGTCCCACGGAGACGTAGAGGCCAACTGGCCAGGAATGTTGCCAAACATTACCGCCGAGATGCTACGTTGGGTTAGGTTAGGTTAAATTACGTTTTGATGTATATAAAAGTCCCACGCAGACGTAAAGACCAACATCGGCAGGAATGTTTTCAAATATTACCGCCGATATGATAGGTTGGTTTAGGTTACGTTATATTACGTTATTGATATATATGAAGGTCCCACGGAGACGTAGAGTCCAACAAGCCAGGAATGTTTCCAAATATTACCGCCGAGATGTTACGTTGGGTTAGGTTAGGTTAAATTACGTTCTTGATGTATATAAAAGTCCCACGGAGACGTAGAGGCCAACATCGACAGGAATGTTTTCAAATATTACCGCCGATATGATAGGTTGGTTTATGTTACGTTATATTACGTTATTGATGTATATGAAGGTCCCACGGAGACGTAGAGGCCAACTGGCCAGGAATGTTGTCAAATTTTACCGCCGAGATGATAGGTTGGGTTAGGTTAGGTTATATTACGTTATTGATGTATATGAATGCCCCACGGAGACGTAGAGGCCAACTCGCCAGGAATGTTGTCAAATATTACCGCCGAGATGTTATGTTGGGTTAGGTTAGGTTATATTACGTTATTGATGTATATGAATGCCCCACGGAGACATAGAGGCCAACCAGCCAGGAATGTTGCCAAATATTACCGCCGAGATGTTACGTTGGGTTAGGTTAGGTTAAATTACGTTCTTGATGTATATAAAAGTCCCACGGAGACGTAGAGGCCAACATCGACAGGAATGTTTTCAAATATTACCGCCGATATGATAGGTTGGTTTATGTTACCTTATATTACGTTATTGATGTATATGAAGGTCCCACGGAGACTTAGAGGCCAACTCGCCAGGAATGTTGTCAAATATTACCGCCGAGATGTTATGTTGGGTTAGGTTAGGTTAAATCACGTTATTCATGTATATAAAAGTCCCACGGAGACGTAGAGGCCAACTCGACAGGAATGTTGTCAAATATTACTGCCGAGATGATAAGTTGGGTTACGTTAGGTTATATTACGTTATTGATGTATATGAAGGTCCGACGCACACGTAGAGGCCAACTCTCCAGGAATGTTGTCAAATATTACCGCCGAGATGTTACGTTGGGTTAGGTTAGGTTAAATTACGTTTTGATGAATATAAAAGTCCCACGGAGACGTAGAGGCCAACATCGGCAGGAATGTTTTCAAATATTACCGCCGATATGATAGGTTGGTTTACGTTACGTTATATTACGTTATTGATGTATATGAAGGTCCCACGGAGACGTAGAGGCCAACTGGCCAGGAATGTTTCCAAATATTACCGCCGAGATGTTACGTTGGGTTAGGTTAGGTTAAATTACGTTCTTGATGTATATAAAAGTCCCACGGAGACGTAGAGGCCAACATCGACAGGAATGTTTTCAAATATTACCGCCGATATGATAGGTTGGTTTATGTTACGTTATATTACGTTATTGATGTATATGAAGGTCCCACGGAGACGTAGAGGCCAACTGGCCAGGAATGTTGTCAAATATTACCGCCGAGATGATAGGTTGGGTTAGGTTAGGTTATATTACGTTATTGATGTATATGAATGCCCCACGGAGACGTAGAGGCCAACTCGCCAGGAATGTTGTCAAATATTACCGCCGAGATGTTAGGTTGGGTTAGGTTAGGTTATATTACGTTATTGATGTATATGAATGCCCCACGGACACGTAGAGGCCAATTCGGCAGGAATGTAGTCAAATATTACCGCCGAGATGTTATGTTGGGTTAGGTTAGGTTAAATTACGTTATTGATGTATATAAAAGTCCCACGGAGACGTAGAGGCCAACATCGACAGGAATGTTCTCAATTATTTCCGCCGAGATGATAGGTTGTGTTAGGGTAGGTAATATTACGTTATTGATGTATATGAAGGTCCCACGGAGACGTAGAGGCCAACATCGGCAGGAATGTTTTCAAATGTTACCGCCGATATGATAGGTTGATTTAGGTTACGTTATATTACGTTATTGATGTATATGAAGGTCCCACGGAGACGTAGAGGCCAACTGGCCAGGAATGTTTCCAAATATTACCGCCGAGATGTTACGTTGGGTTAGGTTAGGTTAAATTACGTTCTTGATGTATATAAAAGTCCCACGGAGACGTAGAGGCCAACATCGACAGGAATGTTTTCAAATATTACCGCCGATATGATAGGTTGGTTTATGTTACGTTATATTACGTTATTGATGTATATGAAGGTCCCACGGAGACGTAGAGGCCAACTGGCCAGGAATGTTGTCAAATATTACCGCCGAGATGATAGGTTGGGTTAGGTTAGGTTATATTACGTTATTGATGTATATGAATGCCCCACGGAGACGTAGAGGCCAACTCGCCAGGAATGTTGTCAAATATTACCGCCGAGATGTTAGGTTGGGTTAGGTTAGGTTATATTACGTTATTGATGTATATGAATGCCCCACGGACACGTAGAGGCCAATTCGGCAGGAATGTAGTCAAATATTACCGCCGAGATGTTATGTTGGGTTAGGTTAGGTTAAATTACGTTATTGATGTATATAAAAGTCCCACGGAGACGTAGAGGCCAACATCGACAGGAATGTTCTCAATTATTTCCGCCGAGATGATAGGTTGTGTTAGGGTAGGTAATATTACGTTATTGATGTATATGAAGGTCCCACGGAGACGTAGAGGCCAACATCGGCAGGAATGTTTTCAAATGTTACCGCCGATATGATAGGTTGATTTAGGTTACGTTATATTACGTTATTGATGTATATGAAGGTCCCACGGAGACGTAGAGGCCAACTGGCCAGGAATGTTTCCAAATATTACCGCCGAGATGTTACGTTGGGTTAGGTTAGGTTAAATTACGTTCTTGATGTATATAAAAGTCCCACGGAGACGTAGAGGCCAACATCGACAGGAATGTTTTCAAATATTACCGCCGATATGATAGGTTGGTTTATGTTACGTTATATTACGTTATTGATGTATATGAAGGTCCCACGGAGACGTAGAGGCCAACTGGCCAGGAATGTTGTCAAATATTACCGCCGAGATGATAGGTTGGGTTAGGTTAGGTTATATTACGTTATTGATGTATATGAATGCCCCACGGAGACGTAGAGGCCAACTCGCCAGGAATGTTGTCAAATATTACCGCCGAGATGTTAGGTTGGGTTAGGTTAGGTTATATTACGTTATTGATGTATATGAATGCCCCACGGACACGTAGAGGCCAATTCGGCAGGAATGTAGTCAAATATTACCGCCGAGATGTTATGTTGGGTTAGGTTAGGTTAAATTACGTTATTGATGTATATAAAAGTCCCACGGAGACGTAGAGGCCAACATCGACAGGAATGTTCTCAATTATTTCCGCCGAGATGATAGGTTGTGTTAGGGTAGGTAATATTACGTTATTGATGTATATGAAGGTCCCACGGAGACGTAGAGGCCAACATCGGCAGGAATGTTTTCAAATGTTACCGCCGATATGATAGGTTGATTTAGGTTACGTTATATTACGTTATTGATGTATATGAAGGTCCCACGGAGACGTCGAGGCCAACTGGCCAGGAATGTTGTCAAATATTACCGCCGAGATGATAGGTTGGGTTAGGTTACGTTATATTACGTTATTGATGTATATGAAGGACGCACGGAGAGGTAGAGGCCAACTCGCCAGGAATGTTGTCAAATATTACCGCCGAGATGTTAGGTTGGGTTAGGTTAGGTTATATTACGTTATTGATGTATATGAATGCCCCACGGACACGTAGAGGCCAATTCGCCAGTAATGTAGTCAAATATTACCGCCGAGATGTTATGTTGGGTTAGGTTAGGTTAAATTACGTTATTGATGTATATAAAAGTCCCACGGAGACGTAGAGGCCAACTCGACAGGAATGTTGTCAAATATTACTGCCGAGATGATAGGTTGGGTTAGGTTAGGTTATATTACGTTATTGATGTATATGAAGGTCCGACGGTCACGTAGAGGCCAACTCTCCAGGAATCTTGTCAAATATTACCGCCGAGATGTTACGTTGGGTTAGGTTAGGTTAAATTACGTTTTAATGTATATAAAAGTCCCACGGAGACGTAGAGGCCAACATCGGCGGGAATGTTTTCAAATATTACCGCCGATATGATAGGTTGGTTTAGGTTACGTTATATTACGTTATTGATGTATATGAAGATCCCACGGAGACGTAGAGGCCAACTGGCCAGGAATGTTGCCAAACATTACCGCCGAGATGTTACGTTGGGTTAGGTTAGGTTAAATTACGTTATTGATGTATATAAAAGTCCCACGGAGACGTAGAGGCCAACATCGACAGGAATGTTCTCAATTATTTCCGCCGAGATGATAGGTTGTGTTAGGGTAGGTAATATTACGTTATTGATGTATATGAAGGTCCCACGGAGACGTAGATGCCAACATCGGCAGGAATGTTTTCAAATGTTACCGCCGATATGATAGGTTGGTTTAGGTTACGTTATATTACGTTATTGATGTATATGAAGGTCCTACGGAGACGTAGAGGCCAACTGGCCAGGAATGTTGTCAAATATTACCGCCGAGATGATAGGTTGGGTTAGGTTACGTTATATTACGTTATTGATGTATATGAAGGACGCACGGAGAGGTAGAGGCCAACTCGCCAGGAATGTTGTCAAATATTACCGCCGAGATGTTAGGTTGGGTTAGGTTAGGTTATATTACGTTATTGATGTATATGAATGCCCCACGGACACGTAGAGGCCAATTCGGCAGGAATGTAGTCAAATATTACCGCCGAGATGTTATGTTGGGTTAGGTTAGGTTAAATTACGTTATTGATGTATATAAAAGTCCCACGGAGACGTAGAGGCCAACTCGACAGGAATGTTGTCAAATATTACTGCCGAGATGATAGGTTGGGTTAGGTTAGGTTATATTACGTTATTGATGTATATGAAGTTCCGACGGTCACGTAGAGGCCAACTCTCCAGGAATCTTGTCAAATATTACCGCCGAGATGTTACGTTGGGTTAGGTTAGGTTAAATTACGTTTTGATGTATATAAAAGTCCCACGGAGACGTAGAGGCCAACATCAGCAGGAATGTTTTCAAATATTACCGCCGATATGATAGGTTGGTTTAGGTTACGTTATATTACGTTATTGATGTATATGAAGGTCCCACGGAGACGTAGACGCCAACTGGCCAGGAATGTTGCCAAACATTACCGCCGAGATGTTACGTTGGGTTAGGTTAGGTTAAATTACGTTTTGATGTATATAAAAGTCCCACGCAGACGTAAAGACCAACATCGGCAGGAATGTTTTCAAATATTACCGCCGATATGATAGGTTGGTTTAGGTTACGTTATATTACGTTATTGATGTATATGAAGGTCCCACGGAGACGTAGAGTCCAACAAGCCAGGAATGTTTCCAAATATTACCGCCGAGATGTTACGTTGGGTTAGGTTAGGTTAAATTACGTTCTTGATGTATATAAAAGTCCCACGGAGACGTAGAGGCCAACATCGACAGGAATGTTTTCAAATATTACCGCCGATATGATAGGTTGGTTTATGTTACGTTATATTACGTTATTGATGTATATGAAGGTCCCACGGAGACGTAGAGGCCAACTGGCCAGGAATGTTGTCAAATTTTACCGCCGAGATGATAGGTTGGGTTAGGTTAGGTTATATTACGTTATTGATGTATATGAATGCCCCACGGAGACGTAGAGGCCAACTCGCCAGGAATGTTGTCAAATATTACCGCCGAGATGTTAGGTTGGGTTAGGCTAGGTTATATTACGTTATTGATGTATATGAATGCCCCACGGACACGTAGAGGCCAATTCGGCAGGAATGTAGTCAAATATTACCGCCGAGATGTTATGTTGGGTTAGGTTAGGTTAAATTACGTTATTGATGTATATAAAAGTCCCACGGAGACGTAGAGGCCAACATCGACAGGAATGTTCTCAATTATTTCCGCCGAGATGATAGGTTGTGTTAGGGTAGGTAATATTACGTTATTGATGTATATGAAGGTCCCACGGAGACGTAGAGGCCAACATCGGCAGGAATGTTTTCAAATGTTACCGCCGATATGATAGGTTGGTTTAGGTTACGTTATATTACGTTATTGATGTATATGAAGGTCCCACGGAGACGTCGAGGCCAACTGGGCAGGAATGTTGTCAAATATTACCGCCGAGATGATAGGTTGGGTTAGGTTACGTTATATTACGTTATTGATGTATATGAAGGACGCACGGAGAGGTAGAGGCCAACTCGCCAGGAATGTTGTCAAATATTACCGCCGAGATGTTAGGTTGGGTTAGGTTAGGTTATATTACGTTATTGATGTATATGAATGCCCCACGGACACGTAGAGGCCAATTCGCCAGTAATGTAGTCAAATATTACCGCCGAGATGTTATGTTGGGTTAGGTTAGGTTAAATTACGTTATTGATGTATATAAAAGTCCCACGGAGACGTAGAGGCCAACTCGACAGGAATGTTGTCAAATATTACTGCCGAGATGATAGGTTGGGTTAGGTTAGGTTATATTACGTTATTGATGTATATGAAGGTCCGACGGTCACGTAGAGGCCAACTCTCCAGGAATCTTGTCAAATATTACCGCCGAGATGTTACGTTGGGTTAGGTTAGGTTAAATTACGTTTTGATGTATATAAAAGTCCCACGGAGACGTAGAGGCCAACATCGGCGGGAATGTTTTCAAATATTACCGCCGATATGATAGGTTGGTTTAGGTTACGTTATATTACGTTATTGATGTATATGAAGGTCCCACGGAGACGTAGAGGCCAACTGGCCAGGAATGTTGCCAAACATTACCGCCGAGATGCTACGTTGGGTTAGGTTAGGTTAAATTACGTTTTGATGTATATAAAAGTCCCACGCAGACGTAAAGACCAACATCGGCAGGAATGTTTTCAAATATTACCGCCGATATGATAGGTTGGTTTAGGTTACGTTATATTACGTTATTGATGTATATGAAGGTCCCACGGAGACGTAGAGTCCAACAAGCCAGGAATGTTTCCAAATATTACCGCCGAGATGTTACGTTGGGTTAGGTTAGGTTAAATTACGTTCTTGATGTATATAAAAGTCCCACGGAGACGTAGAGGCCAACATCGACAGGAATGTTTTCAAATATTACCGCCGAGATGTTATGTTGGGTTAGGTTAGGTTATATTACGTTATTGATGTATATGAATGCCCCACGGAGACATAGAGGCCAACCAGCCAGGAATGTTGCCAAATATTACCGCCGAGATGTTACGTTGGGTTAGGTTAGGTTAAATTACGTTATTGATGTATATAAAAGTCCCACGGAGACGTAGAGGCCAACATCGACAGGAATGTTCTCAATTATTTCCGCCGAGATGATAGGTTGTGTTAGGGTAGGTAATATTACGTTATTGATGTATATGAAGGTCCCACGGAGACGTAGATGCCAACATCGGCAGGAATGTTTTCAAATGTTACCGCCGATATGATAGGTTGGTTTAGGTTACGTTATATTACGTTATTGATGTATATGAAGGTCCTACGGAGACGTAGAGGCCAACTGGCCAGGAATGTTGTCAAATATTACCGCCGAGATGATAGGTTGGGTTAGGTTACGTTATATTACGTTATTGATGTATATGAAGGACGCACGGAGAGGTAGAGGCCAACTCGCCAGGAATGTTGTCAAATATTACCGCCGAGATGTTAGGTTGGGTTAGGTTAGGTTATATTACGTTATTGATGTATATGAATGCCCCACGGACACGTAGAGGCCAATTCGGCAGGAATGTAGTCAAATATTACCGCCGAGATGTTATGTTGGGTTAGGTTAGGTTAAATTACGTTATTGATGTATATAAAAGTCCCACGGAGACGTAGAGGCCAACTCGACAGGAATGTTGTCAAATATTACTGCCGAGATGATAGGTTGGGTTAGGTTAGGTTATATTACGTTATTGATGTATATGAAGTTCCGACGGTCACGTCGAGGCCAACTCTCCAGGAATCTTGTCAAATATTACCGCCGAGATGTTACGTTGGGTTAGGTTAGGTTAAATTACGTTTTGATGTATATAAAAGTCCCACGGAGACGTAGAGGCCAACATCAGCAGGAATGTTTTCAAATATTACCGCCGATATGATAGGTTGGTTTAGGTTACGTTATATTACGTTATTGATGTATATGAAGGTCCCACGGAGACGTAGACGCCAACTGGCCAGGAATGTTGCCAAACATTACCGCCGAGATGTTACGTTGGGTTAGGTTAGGTTAAATTACGTTTTGATGTATATAAAAGTCCCACGGAGACGTAGAGGCCAACATCGGCAGGAATGTTTTCAAATATTACCGCCGATATGATAGGTTGGGTTAGGTTAGGTTATATTACGTTATTGATGTATATGAAGGACGCACGGAGAGGTAGAGGCCAACTCGCCAGGAATGTTGTCAAATATTAGTGCCGAGATGTTAGGTTGGGTTAGGTTAGGTTATATTACGTTATTGATGTATATGAATGTCCCACGGAGACGTAAAGGCCAACTCGCCAGGAATGTTGTCAAATATTACCGCCGAGATGTTATGTTGGGTTAGGTTAGGTTATATTACGTTATTGATGTATATGAATGCCCCACGGAGACGTAGAGGCCAACTCGACAGGAATGTTGTCAAATATTACTGCCGAGATGATAGGTTGTGTTAGGGTAGGTAATATTACGTTATTGATGTATATGAAGGTCCCACGGAGACGTAGAGGCCAACATCGACAGGAATGTTTTCAAATATTACCGCCGATATGATAGGTTGGTTTAGGTTACGTTATATTACATTATTGATGTATATGAAGGTCCCACGGAGACGTAGAGGCCAACGCGCCAGGAATGTTGTCAAATATTACCGCCGAGATGTTATGTTGGGTTAGGTTAGGTTAAATTACGTTATTGATGTATATGAATGCCTCACGGAGACGTAGAGGCCAACTCGCCAGGAATGTTGTCAAATATTACCGCCGAGATGTTATGTTGGGTTAGGTTAGGTTATATTACGTTGTTGATGTATATGAATGCCCCACGGAGACATAGAGGCCAACAAGCCAGGAATGTTGCCAAATATTACTGCCGAGATGTTACGTTGGGTTAGGTTAGGTTAAATTACGTTATTGATGTATATAAAAGTCCCACGGGGACGTAGAGGCCAACATCGACAGGAATGTTTTCAAATATTACCGCCGAGATGATAGGTTGTGTTAGGGTAGGTAATATTACGTTATTGATGTATATGAAGGTCCCACGGAGACGTAGAGGCCAACATCGACAGGAATGTTTTCAAATGTTACCGCCGATGTGATAGGTTGGTTTAGGTTACGTTATATTACGTCATTGATGTATATGAAGGTCCCACGGAGACGTAGAGGCCAACAAGCCAGGAATGTTGTCAAATATTACCGCCGAGATGTTATGTTGGGTTAGGTTAGGTTATATTACGTTATTGATGTATATGAATGCCCCACGGAGACATAGAGGCCAACAAGCCAGGAATGTTGCCAAATATTACCGCCGAGATGTTACGTTGGGTTAGGTTAGCTTAAATTACGTTATTGATGTATATAAAAGTCCCGCGGAGACGTAGAGGCCAACATCGACAGGAATGTTCTCAAATATTTCCGCCGAGATGATAGGTTGGTTTAGGTTACGTTATATTACGTTATTGATGTATATGATGGTCCCACGGAGACGTAGAGGCCAACTCGCCAGGAATGTTGTCAAATATTACCGCCGAGATGTTACGTTGGGTTAGGTTAGGTTAGATTACGTTTTGATGTATATGAAGGCCCCACGGAGACGTAGAGGCCAAATCGCCAGGAATGTTGTCAAATATTACCGCCGAGATGTTGCGTTGGGTTAGGTTAGGTTAAATTACGTTATTGATGTATATGAAGGTCGCACGGAGAGGTAGAGGCCAACTCGCCAGGAATGTTGTTAAATATTACCGCCGAGATGTTAGGTTGGGTTAGGTTAGGTTAGATTACGTTCTTGATGTATATGAACGCCTCACGGAGACGTAGAGGCCAAATCGCCAGAAATGTTGTCAAATAGTACTGCTGAGATGATAGGTTGGGTTGGGTTAGGTTATATTACGTTATTGATGTATATGAAGGTCCGACGGACACGTAGAGGCCAACTCTCCAGGAATGTTGTCAAATATTACCGCCGAGATGTTACGTTGGGTTAGGTTAGGTTAGATTACGTTTTGATGTATATGAAGGCCCCACGGAGACGTAGAGGCCAAATCGCCAGGAATGTTGTCAAATATTACCGCCGAGATGTTACGTTGGGTTAGGTTAGGTTAAATTACGTTATTGATGTATATAAAAGTCCCACGGAGACGTAGAGGCCAACATCGACAGGAATGTTTTCAAATATTACCGCCGATATGATAGGTTGGTTTAGGTTACGTTATATTACGTTATTGATGTATATGAAGCTCCCACGGAGACGTAGAGGCCAACATCGACAGGAATGTTTTCAAATGTTACCGCCGATATGATAGGTTGGTTTAGGTTACGTTGTATTACATTATTGATGTATATGAAGGTCCCACGGAGTCGTAGAGGCCAACTCGCCAGGAATGTTGCCAAATATTACCGCCGAGATGTTACGTTGGGTTAGGTTAGGTTAAATTACGTTATTGATGTATATAAAAGTCCCACGGGGACGTAGAGGCCAACATCGACAGGAATGTTCTCAAATATTTCCGCCGAGATGATAGGTTGGTTTAGGTTACGTTATATTACGTTATTGATGTATATGATGGTCCCACGGAGACGTAGAGGCCAACTCGCCAGGAATGTTGTCAAATATTACCGCCGAGATGTTACGTTGGGTTAGGTTAGGTTAGATTACGTTTTGATGTATATGAAGGCCCCACGGAGACGTAGAGGCCAAATCGCCAGGAATGTTGTCAAATATTACCGCCGAGATGTTGCGTTGGGTTAGGTTAGGTTAAATTACGTTATTGATGTATATGAATGCCCCACGGAGACGTAGAGGCCAACTCGCCAGGAATGTTGTCAAATATTACCGCCGAGATGTTATGTTGGGTTAGGTTAGGTTATATTACGTTATTTATGTATATGAATGCCCCACGGAGACATAGAGGCCAACAAGCCAGGAATGTTGCCAAATATTACCGCCGAGATGTTACGTTGGGTTAGGTTAGGTTAAATTACGTTAGTGATGTATATAAAAGTCCCACGGAGACGTAGAGGCCAACATCGACAGGAATGTTTTCAAATATTACCGCCGATATGATAGGTTGGTTTAGGTTACGTTATATTACATTATTGATGTATATGAAGGTCCCACGGAGACGTAGAGGCCAACGCGCCAGGAATGTTGTCAAATATTACCGCCGAGATGTTATGTTGGGTTAGGTTAGGTTAAATTACGTTATTGATGTATATGAAGGCCCCACGGAGACGTAGAGGCCAAATCGCCAGAAATGTTGTCAAATATTACCGCCGAGATGTTACGTTGGGTTAGGTTAGGTTAAATTACGTTATTGGTGTATATAAAAGTCCCACGGAGACGTAGAGGCCAACATCGACAGGAATGTTTTCAAATATTACCGCCGATATGATAGGTTGGTTTAGGTTACGTTATATTACGTTATTGATGTATATGAAGGTCCCACGGAGACGTAGAGGCCAACAAGCCAGGAATGTTGCCACATATTACCGCCGAGATGTTACGTTGGGTTAGGTTAGGTTAAATTACGTTATTGATGTATATAAAAGTCCCACGGAGACGTAGAGGCCAACATCGACAGGAATGTTTTCAAATATTACCGCCGATATGATAGGTTGGTTTAGGTTACGTTATATTACATTATTGATGTATATGAAGGTCCCACGGAGACGTAGAGGCCAACGCGCCAGGAATGTTGTCAAATATTACCGCCGAGATGTTATGTTGGGTTAGGTTAGGTTAAATTACGTTATTGATGTATATGAATGCCTCACGGAGACGTAGAGGCCAACTCGCCAGGAATGTTGTCAAATATTACCGCCGAGATGTTATGTTGGGTTAGGTTAGGTTATATTACGTTGTTGATGTATATGAATGCCCCACGGAGACATAGAGGCCAACAAGCCAGGAATGTTGCCAAATATTACTGCCGAGATGTTACGTTGGGTTAGGTTAGGTTAAATTACGTTATTGATGTATATAAAAGTCCCACGGGGACGTAGAGGCCAACATCGACAGGAATGTTTTCAAATATTACCGCCGAGATGATAGGTTGTGTTAGGGTAGGTAATATTACGTTATTGATGTATATGAAGGTCCCACGGAGACGTAGAGGCCAACATCGACAGGAATGTTTTCAAATGTTACCGCCGATGTGATAGGTTGGTTTAGGTTACGTTATATTACGTCATTGATGTATATGAAGGTCCCACGGAGACGTAGAGGCCAACAAGCCAGGAATGTTGTCAAATATTACCGCCGAGATGTTATGTTGGGTTAGGTTAGGTTATATTACGTTATTGATGTATATGAATGCCCCACGGAGACATAGAGGCCAACAAGCCAGGAATGTTGCCAAATATTACCGCCGAGATGTTACGTTGGGTTAGGTTAGCTTAAATTACGTTATTGATGTATATAAAAGTCCCGCGGAGACGTAGAGGCCAACATCGACAGGAATGTTCTCAAATATTTCCGCCGAGATGATAGGTTGGTTTAGGTTACGTTATATTACGTTATTGATGTATATGATGGTCCCACGGAGACGTAGAGGCCAACTCGCCAGGAATGTTGTCAAATATTACCGCCGAGATGTTACGTTGGGTTAGGTTAGGTTAGATTACGTTTTGATGTATATGAAGGCCCCACGGAGACGTAGAGGCCAAATCGCCAGGAATGTTGTCAAATATTACCGCCGAGATGTTGCGTTGGGTTAGGTTAGGTTAAATTACGTTATTGATGTATATGAAGGTCGCACGGAGAGGTAGAGGCCAACTCGCCAGGAATGTTGTTAAATATTACCGCCGAGATGTTAGGTTGGGTTAGGTTAGGTTAGATTACGTTCTTGATGTATATGAACGCCTCACGGAGACGTAGAGGCCAAATCGCCAGAAATGTTGTCAAATAGTACTGCTGAGATGATAGGTTGGGTTGGGTTAGGTTATATTACGTTATTGATGTATATGAAGGTCCGACGGACACGTAGAGGCCAACTCTCCAGGAATGTTGTCAAATATTACCGCCGAGATGTTACGTTGGGTTAGGTTAGGTTAGATTACGTTTTGATGTATATGAAGGCCCCACGGAGACGTAGAGGCCAAATCGCCAGGAATGTTGTCAAATATTACCGCCGAGATGTTACGTTGGGTTAGGTTAGGTTAAATTACGTTATTGATGTATATAAAAGTCCCACGGAGACGTAGAGGCCAACATCGACAGGAATGTTTTCAAATATTACCGCCGATATGATAGGTTGGTTTAGGTTACGTTATATTACGTTATTGATGTATATGAAGCTCCCACGGAGACGTAGAGGCCAACATCGACAGGAATGTTTTCAAATGTTACCGCCGATATGATAGGTTGGTTTAGGTTACGTTGTATTACATTATTGATGTATATGAAGGTCCCACGGAGTCGTAGAGGCCAACTCGCCAGGAATGTTGCCAAATATTACCGCCGAGATGTTACGTTGGGTTAGGTTAGGTTAAATTACGTTATTGATGTATATAAAAGTCCCACGGGGACGTAGAGGCCAACATCGACAGGAATGTTTTCAAATGTTACCGCCGATGTGATAGGTTGGTTTAGGTTACGTTATATTACGTCATTGATGTATATGAAGGTCCCACGGAGACGTAGAGGCCAACAAGCCAGGAATGTTGTCAAATATTACCGCCGAGATGTTATGTTGGGTTAGGTTAGGTTATATTACGTTATTGATGTATATGAATGCCCCACGGAGACATAGAGGCCAACAAGCCAGGAATGTTGCCAAATATTACCGCCGAAATGTTACGTTGGGTTAGGTTAGCTTAAATTACGTTATTGATGTATATAAAAGTCCCGCGGAGACGTAGAGGCCAACATCGACAGGAATGTTCTCAAATATTTCCGCCGAGATGATAGGTTGGTTTAGGTTACGTTATATTACGTTATTGATGTATATGATGGTCCCACGGAGACGTAGAGGCCAACTCGCCAGGAATGTTGTCAAATATTACCGCCGAGATGTTACGTTGGGTTAGGTTAGGTTAGATTACGTTTTGATGTATATGAAGGCCCCACGGAGACGTAGAGGCCAAATCGCCAGGAATGTTGTCAAATATTACCGCCGAGATGTTGCGTTGGGTTAGGTTAGGTTAAATTACGTTATTGATGTATATGAATGCCCCACGGAGACGTAGAGGCCAACTCGCCAGGAATGTTGTCAAATATTACCGCCGAGATGTTATGTTGGGTTAGGTTAGGTTATATTACGTTATTTATGTATATGAATGCCCCACGGAGACATAGAGGCCAACAAGCCAGGAATGTTGCCAAATATTACCGCCGAGATGTTACGTTGGGTTAGGTTAGGTTAAATTACGTTATTGATGTATATAAAAGTCCCACGGAGACGTAGAGGCCAACATCGACAGGAATGTTTTCAAATATTACCGCCGATATGATAGGTTGGTTTAGGTTACGTTATATTACATTATTGATGTATATGAAGGTCCCACGGAGACGTAGAGGCCAACTCGCCAGGAATGTTGTCAAATATTACCGCCGAGATGTTATGTTGGGTTAGGTTAGGTTAAATTACGTTATTGATGTATATAAAAGTCCCATGGAGACGTAGAGGCCAACTCGCCAGGAATGTTGTCAAATATTACCGCCGAGATGTTAGGTTGGGTTAGGTTAGGTTATATTACGTTTTGATGTATATGAATGCCCCACGGACACGTAGAGGCCAATTCGGCAGGAATGTAGTCAAATATTACCGCCGAGATGTTATGTTGGGTTAGGTTAGGTTAAATTACGTTATTGATGTATATAAAAGTCCCACGGAGACGTAGAGGCCAACTCGACAGGAATGTTGTCAAATATTACTGCCGAGATGATAGGTTGGGTTAGGTTAGGTTATATTACGTTATTGATGTATATGAAGTTCCGACGGTCACGTAGAGGCCAACTCTCCAGGAATGTTGTCAAAAATTACCGCCGAGATGTTACGTTGGGTTAGGTTAGATTAAATTACGTTATTGATGTATATAAAAGTCCCACGGAGACGTAGAGGCCAACATCGACAGGAATGTTTTCAAATATTACCGCCGATATGATAGGTTGGTTTAGGTTACGTTGTATTACGTTATTGATGTATATGAAGGTCCCACGGAGACGTAGAGGCCAACTCGCCAGGAATGTTGTCAAATATTACCGCCGAGATGTTACGTTGGGTTAGGTTAGATTAAATTACGTTATTGATGTATATAAAAGTCCCACGGAGACGTAGAGGCCAACATCGACAGGAATGTTTTCAAATATTACCGCCGATATGATAGGTTGGTTTAGGTTACGTTGTATTACATTATTGATGTATATGAAGGTCCCACGGAGACGTAGAGGCCAACTCGCCAGGAATGTTGTCAAATATTACCGCCGAGATGTTATGTTGGGTTAGGTTAGTTTAAATTACGTTATTGATGTATATTAATGCCCCACGGAGACGTAGAGGCCAACTCGCCAGGAATGTTGTCAAATATTACCGCCGAGATGTTATGTTGGGTTAGGTTAGGTTATATTACGTTATTGATGTATATGAATGCCCCACGGAGACATAGAGGCCAACTCGCCAGGAATGTTGTCAAAAATTACCGCCGAGATGTTACGTTGGGTTAGGTTAGATTAAATTACGTTATTGATGTATATAAAAGTCCCACGGAGACGTAGAGGCCAACATCGACAGGAATGTTTTCAAATATTACCGCCGATATGATAGGTTGGTTTAGGTTACGTTGTATTACGTTATTGATGTATATGAAGGTCCCACGGAGACGTAGAGGCCAACTCGCCAGGAATGTTGTCAAATATTACCGCCGAGATGTTATGTTGGGTTAGGTTAGGTTAAATTACGTTATTGATGTATATGAATGCCCCACGGAGACGTAGAGGCCAACTCGCCAGGAATGTTGTCAAATATTACCGCCGAGATGTTATGTTGGGTTAGGTTAGGTTATATTACGTTATTTATGTATATGAATGCCCCACGGAGACATAGAGGCCAACAAGCCAGGAATGTTGCCAAATATTACCGCCGAGATGTTACGTTGGGTTAGGTTAGGTTAAATTACGTTAGTGATGTATATAAAAGTCCCACGGAGACGTAGAGGCCAACATCGACAGGAATGTTTTCAAATATTACCGCCGATATGATAGGTTGGTTTAGGTTACGTTATATTACATTATTGATGTATATGAAGGTCCCACGGAGAAGTAGAGGCCAACTCGCCAGGAATGTTGTCAAATATTACCGCCGAGATGTTATGTTGGGTTAGGTTAGGTTAAATTACGTTATTGATGTATATAAAAGTCCCATGGAGACGTAGAGGCCAACTCGACAGGAATGTTGTCAAATAGTACTGCTGAGATGATAGGTTGGGTTGGGTTAGGTTCTATTACGTTACTGATGTATATGAAGGTCCGACGGACACGTAGGGGCCAACTCTCCAGGAATGTTGTCAAATATTACCGCCGTGATGTTACGTTGGGTTAGGTTAGGTTAGATTACGTTTTGATGTTTATGAAGGCCCCACGGAGATGTAGAGGCCAAATCGCCAGAAATGTTGTCAAATATTACCGCCGAGATGTTACGTTGGGTTAGGTTAGGTTAAATTACGTTATTGGTGTATATAAAAGTCCCACGGAGACGTAGAGGCCAACATCGACAGGAATGTTTTCAAATATTACCGCCGATATGATAGGTTAGTTTAGGTTACGTTATATTACGTTATTGATGTACATGAAGGTCCCACGGAGACGTAGAGGCCAACATCGACAGGAATGTTTTCAAATGTTACCGCCGATATGATAGGTTGGTTTAGGTTACGTTATATTACGTTATTGATGTATATGAAGGTCCCACGGAGACGTAGAGGCCAACAAGCCAGGAATGTTGCCAAATATTACCGCCGAGATGTTACGTTGGGTTAGGTTAGATTAAATTACGTTATTGATGTATATAAAAGTCCCACGGAGACGTAGAGGCCAACATCGACAGGAATGTTTTCAAATATTACCGCCGATATGATAGGTTGGTTTAGGTTACGTTGTATTACATTATTGATGTATATGAAGGTCCCACGGAGACGTAGAGGCCAACTCGCCAGGAATGTTGTCAAATATTACCGCCGAGATGTTATGTTGGGTTAGGTTAGTTTAAATTACGTTATTGATGTATATTAATGCTCCACGGAGACGTAGAGGCCAACTCGCCAGGAATGTTGTCAAATATTACCGCCGAGATGTTATGTTGGGTTAGGTTAGGTTATATTACGTTATTGATGTATATGAATGCCCCACGGAGACATAGAGGCCAACAAGCCAGGAATGTTGCCAAATATTACCGCCGAGATGTTACGTTGGGTTAGGTTAGGTTAAATTACGTTATTGATGTATATAAAGGTCCCACGGAGACGTAGAGGCCAACAAGCCAGGAATGTTGCCAAATATTACCGCCGAGATGTTACGTTGGGTTAGGTTAGATTAAATTACGTTATTGATGTATATAAAAGTCCCACGGAGACGTAGAGGCCAACATCGACAGGAATGTTTTCAAATATTACCGCCGATATGATAGGTTGGTTTAGGTTACGTTATATTACATTATTGATGTATATGAAGGTCCCACGGAGACGTAGAGGCCAACGCGCCAGGAATGTTGTCAAATATTACCGCCGAGATGTTATGTTGGGTTAGGTTAGGTTAAATTACGTTATTGATGTATATGAATGCCTCACGGAGACGTAGAGGCCAACTCGCCAGGAATGTTGTCAAATATTACCGCCGAGATGTTATGTTGGGTTAGGTTAGGTTATATTACGTTGTTGATGTATATGAATGCCCCACGGAGACATAGAGGCCAACAAGCCAGGAATGTTGCCAAATATTACTGCCGAGATGTTACGTTGGGTTAGGTTAGGTTAAATTACGTTATTGATGTATATAAAAGTCCCACGGGGACGTAGAGGCCAACATCGACAGGAATGTTTTCAAATATTACCGCCGAGATGATAGGTTGTGTTAGGGTAGGTAATATTACGTTATTGATGTATATGAAGGTCCCACGGAGACGTAGAGGCCAACATCGACAGGAATGTTTTCAAATGTTACCGCCGATGTGATAGGTTGGTTTAGGTTACGTTATATTACGTCATTGATGTATATGAAGGTCCCACGGAGACGTAGAGGCCAACAAGCCAGGAATGTTGTCAAATATTACCGCCGAGATGTTATGTTGGGTTAGGTTAGGTTATATTACGTTATTGATGTATATGAATGCCCCACGGAGACATAGAGGCCAACAAGCCAGGAATGTTGCCAAATATTACCGCCGAGATGTTACGTTGGGTTAGGTTAGCTTAAATTACGTTATTGATGTATATAAAAGTCCCGCGGAGACGTAGAGGCCAACATCGACAGGAATGTTCTCAAATATTTCCGCCGAGATGATAGGTTGGTTTAGGTTACGTTATATTACGTTATTGATGTATATGATGGTCCCACGGAGACGTAGAGGCCAACTCGCTAGGAATGTTGTCAAATATTACCGCCGAGATGTTACGTTGGGTTAGGTTAGGTTAGATTACGTTTTGATGTATATGAAGGCCCCACGGAGACGTAGAGGCCAAATCGCCAGGAATGTTGTCAAATATTACCGCCGAGATGTTGCGTTGGGTTAGGTTAGGTTAAATTACGTTATTGATGTATATGAAGGTCGCACGGAGAGGTAGAGGCCAACTCGCCAGGAATGTTGTTAAATATTACCGCCGAGATGTTAGGTTGGGTTAGGTTAGGTTAGATTACGTTATTGATGTATATGAACGCCTCACGGAGACGTAGAGGCCAAATCGCCAGAAATGTTGTCAAATAGTACTGCTGAGATGATAGGTTGGGTTGGGTTAGGTTATATTACGTTATTGATGTATATGAAGGTCCGACGGACACGTAGAGGCCAACTCTCCAGGAATGTTGTCAAATATTACCGCCGAGATGTTACGTTGGGTTAGGTTAGGTTAGATTACGTTTTGATGTATATGAAGGCCCCACGGAGACGTAGAGGCCAAATCGCCAGGAATGTTGTCAAATATTACCGCCGAGATGTTACGTTGGGTTAGGTTAGGTTAAATTACGTTATTGATGTATATAAAAGTCCCACGGAGACGTAGAGGCCAACATCGACAGGAATGTTTTCAAATATTACCGCCGATATGATAGGTTGGTTTAGGTTACGTTATATTACGTTATTGATGTATATGAAGCTCCCACGGAGACGTAGAGGCCAACATCGACAGGAATGTCTTCAAATGTTACCGCCGATATGATAGGTTGGTTTAGGTTACGTTATATTACGTTATTGATGTATATGAAGGTCCGACGGAGACGTAGAGGCCAACAAGCCAGGAATGTTGCCAAATATTACCGCCGAGATGTTACGTTGGGTTAGGTTAGATTAAATTACGTTATTGATGTATATAAAAGTCCCACGGAGACGTAGAGGCCAACATCGACAGGAATGTTTTCAAATATTACCGCCGATATGATAGGTTGGTTTAGGTTACGTTGTATTACATTATTGATGTATATGAAGGTCCCACGGAGTCGTAGAGGCCAACTCGCCAGGAATGTTGTCAAATATTACCGCCGAGATGTTATGTTGGGTTAGGTTAGGTTAAATTACGTTATTGATGTATATGAATGCCCCACGGAGACGTAGAGGCCAACTCGCCAGGAATGTTGTCAAATATTACCGCCGAGATGTTACGTTGGGTTAGGTTAGGTTAAATTACGTTATTGATGTATATAAAAGTCCCACGGAGACGTAGAGGCCAACATCGACAGGAATGTTTTCAAATATTACCGCCGATATGATAGGTTGGTTTAGGTTACGTTATATTACGTTATTGATGTATATGAAGCTCCCACGGAGACGTAGAGGCCAACATCGACAGGAATGTTTTCAAATGTTACCGCCGATATGATAGGTTGGTTTAGGTTACGTTATATTACGTTATTGATGTATATGAAGGTCCCACGGAGACGTAGAGGCCAACAAGCCAGGAATGTTGCCAAATATTACCGCCGAGATGTTACGTTGGGTTAGGTTAGATTAAATTACGTTATTGATGTATATAAAAGTCCCACGGAGACGTAGAGGCCAACATCGACAGGAATGTTTTCAAATATTACCGCCGATATGATAGGTTGGTTTAGGTTACGTTGTATTACATTATTGATGTATATGAAGGTCCCACGGAGTCGTAGAGGCCAACTCGCCAGGAATGTTGTCAAATATTACCGCCGAGATGTTATGTTGGGTTAGGTTAGGTTAAATTACGTTATTGATGTATATGAATGCCCCACGGAGACGTAGAGGCCAACTCGCCAGGAATGTTGTCAAATATTACCGCCGAGATGTTATGTTGGGTTAGGTTAGGTTATATTACGTTATTGATGTATATGAATGCCCCACGGAGACATAGAGGCCAACAAGCCAGGAATTTTGCCAAATATTACCGCCGAGATGTTATGTTGGGTTAGGTTAGGTTATATTACGTTATTTATGTATATGAATGCCCCACGGAGACATAGAGGCCAACAAGCCAGGAATGTTGCCAAATATTACCGCCGAGATGTTACGTTGGGTTAGGTTAGGCTAAATTACGTTATTGATGTATATAAAAGTCCCACGGAGACGTAGAGGCCAACATCGACAGGAATGTTTTCAAATATTACCGCCGAGATGATAGGTTGTGTTAGGGTAGGTAATATTACGTTATTGATGTATATGAAGGTCCCACGGGGACGTAGAGGCCAACATCGACAGGAATGTTTTCAAATGTTACCGCCGATATGATAGGTTGGTTTAGGTTACGTTATATTACGTTATTGATGTATATGAAGGTCCCACGGAGACGTAGAGGCCAACAAGCCAGGAATGTTGCCAAATATTACCGCCGAGATGTTACGTTGGGTTAGGTTAGGTTAAATTACGTTATTGATGTATATAAAAGTCCCACGGGGACGTAGAGGCCAACATCGACAGGAATGTTTTCAAATGTTACCGCCGATGTGATAGGTTGGTTTAGGTTACGTTATATTACTTCATTGATGTATATGAAGGTCCCACGGAGACGTAGAGGCCAACAAGCCAGGAATGTTGTCAAATATTACCGCCGAGATGTTATGTTGGGTTAGGTTAGGTTATATTACGTTATTGATGTATATGAATGCCCCACGGAGACATAGAGGCCAACAAGCCAGGAATGTTGCCAAATATTACCGCCGAAATGTTACGTTGGGTTAGGTTAGCTTAAATTACGTTATTGATGTATATAAAAGTCCCGCGGAGACGTAGAGGCCAACATCGACAGGAATGTTCTCAAATATTTCCGCCGAGATGATAGGTTGGTTTAGGTTACGTTATATTACGTTATTGATGTATATGATGGTCCCACGGAGACGTAGAGGCCAACTCGCCAGGAATGTTGTCAAATATTACCGCCGAGATGTTATGTTGGGTTAGGTTAGGTTAAATTACGTTATTGATGTATATGAATGCCTCACGGAGACGTAGAGGCCAACTCGCCAGGAATGTTGTCAAATATTACCGCCGAGATGTTATGTTGGGTTAGGTTAGGTTATATTACGTTGTTGATGTATATGAATGCCCCACGGAGACATAGAGGCCAACAAGCCAGGAATGTTGCCAAATATTACTGCCGAGATGTTACGTTGGGTTAGGTTAGGTTAAATTACGTTATTGATGTATATAAAAGTCCCACGGGGACGTAGAGGCCAACATCGACAGGAATGTTTTCAAATATTACCGCCGAGATGATAGGTTGTGTTAGGGTAGGTAATATTACGTTATTGATGTATATGAAGGTCCCACGGAGACGTAGAGGCCAACATCGACAGGAATGTTTTCAAATGTTACCGCCGATGTGATAGGTTGGTTTAGGTTACGTTATATTACGTCATTGATGTATATGAAGGTCCCACGGAGACGTAGAGGCCAAATCGCCAGAAATGTTGTCAAATAGTACTGCTGAGATGATAGGTTGGGTTGGGTTAGGTTATATTACGTTATTGATGTATATGAAGGTCCGACGGACACGTAGAGGCCAACTCTCCAGGAATGTTGTCAAATATTACCGCCGAGATGTTACGTTGGGTTAGGTTAGGTTAGATTACGTTTTGATGTATATGAAGGCCCCACGGAGACGTAGAGGCCAAATCGCCAGGAATGTTGTCAAATATTACCGCCGAGATGTTACGTTGGGTTAGGTTAGGTTAAATTACGTTATTGATGTATATAAAAGTCCCACGGAGACGTAGAGGCCAACATCGACAGGAATGTTTTCAAATATTACCGCCGATATGATAGGTTGGTTTAGGTTACGTTATATTACGTTATTGATGTATATGAAGCTCCCACGGAGACGTAGAGGCCAACATCGACAGGAATGTTTTCAAATATTACCGCCGATATGATAGGTTGGTTTAGGTTACGTTATATTACATTATTGATGTATATGAAGGTCCCACGGAGACGTAGAGGCCAACGCGCCAGGAATGTTGTCAAATATTACCGCCGAGATGTTATGTTGGGTTAGGTTAGGTTAAATTACGTTATTGATGTATATGAATGCCTCACGGAGACGTAGAGGCCAACATCGACAGGAATGTTTTCAAATATTACCGCCGATATGATAAGTTGGTTTAGGTTACGTTGTATTACATTATTGATGTATATGAAGGTCCCACGGAGTCGTAGAGGCCAACTCGCCAGGAATGTTGTCAAATATTACCGCCGAGATGTTATGTTGGGTTAGGTTAGGTTAAATTACGTTATTGATGTATATGAATGCCCCACGGAGACGTAGAGGCCAACTCGCCAGGAATGTTGTCAAATATTACCGCCGAGATGTTACGTTGGGTTAGGTTAGGTTAAATTACGTTATTGATGTATATAAAAGTCCCACGGTGACGTAGAGGCCAACATCGACAGGAATGTTTTCAAATATTACCGCCGATATGATAGGTTGGTTTAGGTTACGTTATATTACGTTATTGATGTATATGAAGCTCCCACGGAGACGTAGAGGCCAACATCGACAGGAATGTTTTCAAATGTTACCGCCGATATGATAGGTTGGTTTAGGTTACGTTATATTACGTTATTGATGTATATGAAGGTCCCACGGAGACGTAGAGGCCAACAAGCCAGGAATGTTGCCAAATATTACCGCCGAGATGTTACGTTGGGTTAGGTTAGATTAAATTACGTTATTGATGTATATAAAAGTCCCACGGAGACGTAGAGGCCAACATCGACAGGAATGTTTTCAAATATTACCGCCGATATGATAGGTTGGTTTAGGTTACGTTGTATTACATTATTGATGTATATGAAGGTCCCACGGAGTCGTAGAGGCCAACTCGCCAGGAATGTTGTCAAATATTACCGCCGAGATGTTATGTTGGGTTAGGTTAGGTTAAATTACGTTATTGATGTATATGAATGCCCCACGGAGACGTAGAGGCCAACTCGCCAGGAATGTTGTCAAATATTACCGCCGAGATGTTATGTTGGGTTAGGTTAGGTTATATTACGTTATTGATGTATATGAATGCCCCACGGAGACATAGAGGCCAACAGGCCAGGAATTTTGCCAAATATTACCGCCGAGATATTATGTTGGGTTAGGTTAGGTTATATTACGTTATTTATGTATATGAATGCCCCACGGAGACATAGAGGCCAACAAGCCAGGAATGTTGCCAAATATTACCGCCGAGATGTTACGTTGGGTTAGGTTAGGCTAAATTACGTTATTGATGTATATAAAAGTCCCACGGAGACGTAGAGGCCAACATCGACAGGAATGTTTTCAAATATTACCGCCGAGATGATAGGTTGTGTTAGGGTAGGTAATATTACGTTATTGATGTATATGAAGGTCCCACGGGGACGTAGAGGCCAACATCGACAGGAATGTTTTCAAATGTTACCGCCGATATGATAGGTTGGTTTAGGTTACGTTATATTACGTTATTGATGTATATGAAGGTCCCACGGAGACGTAGAGGCCAACAAGCCAGGAATGTTGCCAAATATTACCGCCGAGATGTTACGTTGGGTTAGGTTAGGTTAAATTACGTTATTGATGTATATAAAAGTCCCACGGGGACGTAGAGGCCAACATCGACAGGAATGATTTCAAATGTTACCGCCGATGTAATAGGTTGGTTTAGGTTACGTTATATTACGCCGTTGATGTATATGAAGGTCCCACGGAGACGTAGAGGCCAACAAGCCAGGAATGTTGTCAAGTATTACCGCCGAGATGTTATGTTGGGTTAGGCTAGGTTATATTACGTTATTGATATATATGAATGCCCCACGGAGACATAGAGGCCAACAAGCCAGGAATGTTGCCAAATATTACCGCCGAAATGTTACGTTGGGTTAGGTTAGCTTAAATTACGTTATTGATGTATATAAAAGTCCCGCGGAGACGTAGAGGCCAACATCGACAGGAATGTTCTCAAATATTTCTGCCGAGATGATAGGTTGGTTTAGGTTACGTTATATTACGTTATTGATGTATATGATGGTCCCACGGAGACGTAGAGGCCAACTCGCCAGGAATGTTGTCAAATATTACCGCCGAGATGTTACGTTGGGTTAGGTTAGGTTAGATTACGTTTTGATGTATATGAAGGCCCCACGGAGACGTAGAGGCCAAATCGCCAGGAATGTTGTCAAATATTACCGCCGAGATGTTGCGTTGGGTTAGGTTAGGTTAAATTACGTTATTGATGTATATGAAGGTCGCACGGAGAGGTAGAGGCCAACTTGCCAGGAATGTTGTTAAATATTACCGCCGAGATGTTAGGTTGGGTTAGGTTAGGTTAGATTACGTTATTGATGTATATGAACGCCTCACGGAGACGTAGAGGCCAAATCGCCAGAAATGTTGTCAAATAGTACTGCTGAAATGATAGGTTGGGTTGGGTTAGGTTATATTACGTTATTGATGTATATGAAGGTCCGACGGACACGTAGAGGCCAACTCTCCAGGAATGTTGTCAAATATTACCGCCGAGGTGTTACGTTGGGTTAGGTTAGGTTAGATTACGTTTTGATGTATATGAAGGCCCCACGGAGACGTAGAGGCCAAATCGCCAGGAATGTTGTCAAATATTACCGCCGAGATGTTACGTTGGGTCAGGTTAGGTTAAATTACGTTATTGATGTATATAAAAGTCCTACGGAGACGTAGAGGCCAACATCGACAGGAATGTTTTCAAATATTACCGCCGATATGATAGGTTGGTTTAGGTTACGTTATATTACGTTATTGATGTATATGAAGCTCCCACGGAGACGTAGAGGCCAACATCGACAGGAATGTTTTCAAATGTTACCGCCAATATGATAGGTTGGTTTAGGTTACGTTATATTACGTTATTGATGTATATGAAGGTCCCACGGAGACGTAGAGGCCAACAAGCCAGGAATGTTGCCAAATATTACCGCCGAGATGTTACGTTGGGTTAGGTTAGATTAAATTACGTTATTGATGTATATAAAAGTCCCACGGAGACGTAGAGGCCAACATCGACAGGAATGTTTTCAAATATTACCGCCGATATGATAGGTTGGTTTAGGTTACGTTGTATTACATTATTGATGTATATGAAGGTCCCACGGAGACGTAGAGGCCAACTCGCCAGGAATGTTGTCAAATATTACCGCCGAGATGTTATGTTGGGTTAGGTTAGTTTAAATTACGTTATTGATGTATATGAATGCCCCACGGAGACGTAGAGGCCAACTCGCCAGGAATGTTGTCAAATATTACCGCCGAGATGTTATGTTGGGTTAGGTTAGGTTATATTACGTTATTGATGTATATGAATGCCCCACGGAGACATAGAGGCCAACAAGCCAGGAATGTTGCCAAATATTACCGCCGAGATGTTACGTTGGGTTAGGTTAGGTTATATTACGTTATTGATGTATATAAAAGTCCCGCGGAGACGTAGAGGCCAACATCGACAGGAATGTTCTCAAATATTTCTGCCGAGATGATAGGTTGGTTTAGGTTACGTTATATTACGTTATTGATGTATATGATGGTCCCACGGAGACGTAGAGGCCAACTCGCCAGGAATGTTGTCAAATATTACCGCCGAGATGTTACGTTGGGTTAGGTTAGGTTAGATTACGTTTTGATGTATATGAAGGCCCCACGGAGACGTAGAGGCCAAATCGCCAGGAATGTTGTCAAATATTACCGCCGAGATGTTGCGTTGGGTTAGGTTAGGTTAAATTACGTTATTGATGTATATGAAGGTCGCACGGAGAGGTAGAGGCCAACTCGCCAGGAATGTTGTTAAATATTACCGCCGAGATGTTAGGTTGGGTTAGGTTAGGTTAGATTACGTTATTGATGTATATGAACGCCTCACGGAGACGTAGAGGCCAAATCGCCAGAAATGTTGTCAAATAGTACTGCTGAAATGATAGGTTGGGTTGGGTTAGGTTATATTACGTTATTGATGTATATGAAGGTCCGACGGACACGTAGAGGCCAACTCTCCAGGAATGTTGTCAAATATTACCGCCGAGGTGTTACGTTGGGTTAGGTTAGGTTAGATTACGTTTTGATGTATATGAAGGCCCCACGGAGACGTAGAGGCCAAATCGCCAGGAATGTTGTCAAATATTACCGCCGAGATGTTACGTTGGGTCAGGTTAGGTTAAATTACGTTATTGATGTATATAAAAGTCCTACGGAGACGTAGAGGCCAACATCGACAGGAATGTTTTCAAATATTACCGCCGATATGATAGGTTGGTTTAGGTTACGTTATATTACGTTATTGATGTATATGAAGCTCCCACGGAGACGTAGAGGCCAACATCGACAGGAATGTTTTCAAATGTTACCGCCAATATGATAGGTTGGTTTAGGTTACGTTATATTACGTTATTGATGTATATGAAGGTCCCACGGAGACGTAGAGGCCAACAAGCCAGGAATGTTGCCAAATATTACCGCCGAGATGTTACGTTGGGTTAGGTTAGATTAAATTACGTTATTGATGTATATAAAAGTCGCACGGAGACGTAGAGGCCAACATCGACAGGAATGTTTTCAAATATTACCGCCGATATGATAGGTTGGTTTAGGTTACGTTGTATTACATTATTGATGTATATGAAGGTCCCACGGAGACGTAGAGGCCAACTCGCCAGGAATGTTGTCAAATATTACCGCCGAGATGTTATGTTGGGTTAGGTTAGTTTAAATTACGTTATTGATGTATATGAATGCCCCACGGAGACGTAGAGGCCAACTCGCCAGGAATGTTGTCAAATATTACCGCCGAGATGTTATGTTGGGTTAGGTTAGGTTATATTACGTTATTGATGTATATGAATGCCCCACGGAGACATAGAGGCCAACAAGCCAGGAATGTTGCCAAATATTACCGCCGAGATGTTACGTTGGGTTAGGTTAGGTTAAATTACGTTATTGATGTATATAAAGGTCCCACGGAGACGTAGAGGCCAACAAGCCAGGAATGTTGCCAAATATTACCGCCGAGATGTTACGTTGGGTTAGGTTAGATTAAATGACGTTATTGATGTATATAAAAGTCCCACGGAAACGTAGAGGCCAACATCGACAGGAATGTTTTCAAATATTACCGCCGATATGATAGGTTGGTTTAGGTTACGTTGTATTACGTTATTGATGTATATGAAGGTCCCACGGAGACGTAGAGGCCAACTCGCCAGGAATGTTGTCAAATATTACCGCCGAGATGTTATGTTGGGTTAGGTTAGGTTAAATTACGTTATTGATGTATATGAATGCCCCACGGAGACGTAGAGGCCAACTCGCCAGGAATGTTGTCAAATATTACCGCCGAGATGTTATGTTGTGTTAGGTTAGGTTATATTACGTTATTTATGTATATGAATGCCCCACGGAGACATAGAGGCCAACAAGCCAGGAATGTTGCCAAATATTACCGCCGAGATGTTACGTTGGGTTAGGTTAGGTTAAATTACGTTATTGATGTATATAAAAGTCCCACGGAGACGTAGAGGCCAACATCGACAGGAATGTTTTCAAATATTACCGCCGATATGATAGGTTGGTTTAGGTTACGTTATATTACATTATTGATGTATATGAAGGTCCCACGGAGACGTAGAGGCCAACTCGCCAGGAATGTTGTCAAATATTACCGCCGAGATGTTATGTTGGGTTAGGTTAGGTTAAATTACGTTATTGATGTATATAAAAGTCCCATGGAGACGTAGAGGCCAACTCGCCAGGAATGTTGTCAAATAGTACTGCTGAGATGATAGGTTGGGTTGGGTTAGGTTATATTACGTTACTGATGTATATGAACGCCTCACGGAGACGTAGAGGCCAAATCGCCGGAAATGTTGTCACATAGTACTGCTGAAATGATAGGTTGGGTTGGGTTAGGTTATATTACGTTATTGATGTATATGAAGGTCCGACGGACACGTAGAGGCCAACTCTCCAGGAATGTTGTCAAATATTACCGCCGAGATGTTACGTTGGGTTAGGTTAGGTTAGATTACGTTTTGATGTATATGAAGGCCCCACGGAGACGTAGAGGCCAAATCGCCAGGAATGTTGTCAAATATTACCGCCGAGATGTTACGTTGGGTTAGGTTAGGTTAAATTACGTTATTGATGTATATAAAAGTCCCACGGAGACGTAGAGGCCAACATCGACAGGAATGTTTTCAAATATTACCGCCGATATGATAGGTTGGTTTAGGTTACGTTATATAACGTTATTGATGTATATGAAGCTCCCACGGAGACGTAGAGGCCAACATCGACAGGAATGTTTTCAAATGTTACCGCCAATATGATAGGTTGGTTTAGGTTACGTTATATTACGTTATTGATGTATATGAAGGTCCCACGGAGACGTAGAGGCCAACAAGCCAGGAATGTTGCCAAATATTACCGCCGAGATGTTACGTTGGGTTAGGTTAGATTAAATTACGTTATTGATGTATATAAAAGTCCCACGGAGACGTAGAGGCCAACATCGACAGGAATGTTTTCAAATATTACCGCCGATATGATAGGTTGGTTTAGGTTACGTTGTATTACATTATTGATGTATATGAAGGTCCCACGGAGACGTAGAGGCCAACTCGCCAGGAATGTTGTCAAATATTACCGCCGAGATGTTATGTTGGGTTAGGTTAGTTTAAATTACGTTATTGATGTATATTAATGCCCCACGGAGACGTAGGGGCCAACTCGCCAGGAATGTTGTCAAATATTACCGCCGAGATGTTATGTTGGGTTAGGTTAGGTTATATTACGTTATTGATGTATATGAATGCCCCACGGAGACATACAGGCCAACAAGCCAGGAATGTTGCCAAATATTACCGCCGAGATGTTACGTTGGGTTAGGTTAGGTTAAATTACGTTATTGATGTATATGAATGCCCCACGGAGACATAGAGGCCAACAAGCCAGGAATGTTGCCAAATATTACCGCCGAGATGTTACGTTGGGTTAGGTTAGGTTAAATTACGTTATTGATGTATATAAAGGTCCCACGGAGACGTAGAGGCCAACAAGCCAGGAATGTTGCCAAATATTACCGCCGAGATGTTACGTTGGGTTAGGTTAGATTAAATTACGTTATTGATGTATATAAAAGTCCCACGGAGACGTAGAGGCCAACATCGACAGGAATGTTTTCAAATATTACCGCCGATATGATAGGTTGGTTTAGGTTACGTTGTATTACGTTATTGATGTATATGAAGGTCCCACGGAGACGTAGAGGCCAACTCGCCAGGAATGTTGTCAAATATTACCGCCGAGATGTTATGTTGGGTTAGGTTAGGTTAAATTACGTTATTGATGTATATGAATGCCCCACGGAGACGTAGAGGCCAACTCGCCAGGAATGTTGTCAAATATTACCGCCGAGATGTTATGTTGGGTTAGGTTAGGTTATATTACGTTATTTATGTATATGAATGCCCCACGGAGACATAGAGGCCAACAAGCCAGGAATGTTGCCAAATATTACCGCCGAGATGTTACGTTGGGTTAGGTTAGGTTAAATTACGTTAGTGATGTATATAAAAGTCCCACGGAGACGTAGAGGCCAACATCGACAGAAATGTTTTCAAATATTACCGCCGATATGATAGGTTGGTTTAGGTTACGTTATATTACATTATTGATGTATATGAAGGTCCCACGGAGACGTAGAGGCCAACTCGCCAGGAATGTTGTCAAATATTACCGCCGAGATGTTATGTTGGGTTAGGTTAGGTTAAATTACGTTATTGATGTATATAAAAGTCCCATGGAGACGTAGAGGCCAACTCGACAGGAATGTTGTCAAATAGTACTGCTGAGATGATAGGTTGGGTTGGGTTAGGTTATATTACGTTACTGATGTATATGAAGGTCCGACGGACACGTAGGGGCCAACTCTCCAGGAATGTTGTCAAATATTACCGCCGAGATGTTACGTTGGGTTAGGTTAGGTTAGATTACGTTTTGATGTTTATGAAGGCCCCACGGAGATGTAGAGGCCAAATCGCCAGAAATGTTGTCAAATATTACCGCCGAGATGTTACGTTGGGTTAGGTTAGGTTAAATTACGTTATTGGTGTATATAAAAGTCCCACGGAGACGTAGAGGCCAACATCGACAGGAATGTTTTCAAATATTACCGCCGATATGATAGGTTAGTTTAGGTTACGTTATATTACGTTATTGATGTACATGAAGGTCCCACGGAGACGTAGAGGCCAACATCGACAGGAATGTTTTCAAATGTTACCGCCGATATGATAGGTTGGTTTAGGTTACGTTATATTACGTTATTGATGTATATGAAGGTCCCACGGAGACGTAGAGGCCAACAAGCCAGGAATGTTGCCAAATATTACCGCCGAGATGTTACGTTGGGTTAGGTTAGGATAAATTACGTTATTGATGTATATAAAAGTCCCACGGAGACGTAGAGGCCAACATCGACAGGAATGTTTTCAAATATTACCGCCGATATGATAGGTTGGTTTAGGTTACGTTATATTACATTATTGATGTATATGAAGGTCCCACGGAGACGTAGAGGCCAACGCGCCAGGAATGTTGTCCAATATTACCGCCGAGATGTTATGTTGGGTTAGGTTTGGTTAAATTACGTTATTGATGTATATGAATGCCCCACGGAGACGTAGAGGCCAACTCGCCAGGAATGTTGTCAAATATTACCGCCGAGATGTTATGTTGGGTTAGGTTAGGTTATATTACGTTGTTGATGTATATGAATGCCCCACGGAGACATAGAGGCTAACAAGCCAGGAATGTTGCCAAATATTACCGCCGAGATGTTACGTTGGGTTAGGTTAGGTTAAATTACGTTATTGATGTATATAAAAGTCCCACGGGGACGTAGAGGCCAACATCGACAGGAATGTTTTCAAATGTTACCGCCGATGTGATAGGTTGGTTTAGGTTACGTTATATTACGTCATTGATGTATATGAAGGTCCCACGGAGACGTAGAGGCCAACAAGCCAGGAATGTTGTCAAATATTACCGCCGAGATGTTATGTTGGGTTAGGTTAGGTTATATTACGTTATTGATGTATATGAATGCCCCACGGAGACATAGAGGCCAACAAGCCAGGAATGTTGCCAAATATTACCGCCGAGATGTTACGTTGGGTTAGGTTAGCTTAAATTACGTTATTGATGTATATAAAAGTCCCGCGGAGACGTAGAGGCCAACATCGACAGGAATGTTCTCAAATATTTCCGCCGAGATGATAGGTTGGTTTAGGTTACGTTATATTACGTTATTGATGTATATGATGGTCCCACGGAGACGTAGAGGCCAACTCGCCAGGAATGTTGTCAAATATTACCGCCGAGATGTTACGTTGGGTTAGGTTAGGTTAGATTACGTTTTGATGTATATGAAGGCCCCACGGAGACGTAGAGGCCAAATCGCCAGGAATGTTGTCAAATATTACCGCCGAGATGTTGCGTTGGGTTAGGTTAGGTTAAATTACGTTGTTGATGTATATGAAGGTCGCACGGAGAGGTAGAGGCCAACTCGCCAGGAATGTTGTTAAATATTACCGCCGAGATGTTAGGTTGGGTTAGGTTAGGTTAGATTACGTTATTGATGTATATGAACGCCTCACGGAGACGTAGAGGCCAAATCGCCAGAAATGTTGTCAAATAGTACTGCTGAAATGATAGGTTGGGTTGGGTTAGGTTATATTACGTTATTGATGTATATGAAGGTCCGACGGACACGTAGAGGCCAACTCGCCAGGAATGTTTTCAAATATTACCGCCGATATGATAGGTTGGTTTAGGTTACGTTGTATTACATTATTGATGTATATGAAGGTCCCACGGAGACGTAGAGGCCAACTCGCCAGGAATGTTGTCAAATATTACCGCCGAGATGTTATGTTGGGTTAGGTTAGTTTAAATTACGTTATTGATGTATATGAATGCCCCACGGAGACGTAGAGGCCAACTCGCCAGGAATGTTGTCAAATATTACCGCCGAGATGTTATGTTGGGTTAGGTTAGGTTATATTACGTTATTGATGTATATGAATGCCCCACGGAGACATAGAGGCCAACAAGCCAGGAATGTTGCCAAATATTACCGCCGAGATGTTACGTTGGGTTAGGTTAGGTTAAATTACGTTATTGATGTATATAAAGGTCCCACGGAGACGTAGAGGCCAACAAGCCAGGAATGTTGCCAAATATTACCGCCGAGATGTTACGTTGGGTTAGGTTAGATTAAATTACGTTATTGATGTATATAAAAGTCCCACGGAGACGTAGAGGCCAACATCGACAGGAATGTTTTCAAATATTACCGCCGATATGATAGGTTGGTTTAGGTTACGTTATATTACATTATTGATGTATATGAAGGTCCCACGGAGACGTAGAGGCCAACTCGCCAGGAATGTTGTCAAATATTACCGCCGAGATGTTATGTTGGGTTAGGTTAGGTTAAATTACGTTATTGATGTATATAAAAGTCCCATGGAGACGTAGAGGCCAACTCGACAGGAATGTTGTCAAATAGTACTGCTGAGATGATAGGTTGGGTTGGGTTAGGTTATATTACGTTACTGATGTATATGAAGGTCCGACGGACACGTAGGGGCCAACTCTCCAGGAATGTTGTCAAATATTACCGCCGAGATGTTACGTTGGGTTAGGTTATGTTAGATTACGTTTTGATGTTTATGAAGGCCCCACGGAGATGTAGAGGCCAAATCGCCAGAAATGTTGTCAAATATTACCGCCGAGATGTTACGTTGGGTTAGGTTAGGTTAAATTACGTTATTGGTGTATATAAAAGTCCCACGGAGACGTAGAGGCCAACATCGACAGGAATGTTTTCAAATATTACCGCCGATATGATAGGTTAGTTTAGGTTACGTTATATTACGTTATTGATGTACATGAAGGTCCCACGGAGACGTAGAGGCCAACATCGACAGGAATGTTTTCAAATGTTACCGCCGATATGATAGGTTGGTTTAGGTTACGTTATATTACGTTATTGATGTATATGAAGGTCCCACGGAGACGTAGAGGCCAACAAGCCAGGAATGTTGCCAAATATTACCGCCGAGATGTTACGTTGGGTTAGGTTAGGTTATATTACGTTATTGATGTATATGAATGCCCCACGGAGACATAGAGGCCAACAAGCCAGGAATGTTGCCAAATATTACCGCCGAGATGTTATGTTGGGTTAGGTTAGTTTAAATTACGTTATTGATGTATATGAATGCCCCACGGAGACGTAGAGGCCAACTCGCCAGGAATGTTGTCAAATATTACCGCCGAGATGTTATGTTGGGTTAGGTTAGGTTATATTACGTTATTGATGTATATGAATGCCCCACGGAGACATAGAGGCCAACAAGCCAGGAATGTTGCCAAATATTACCGCCGAGATGTTACGTTGGGTTAGGTTAGGTTAAATTACGTTATTGATGTATATAAAGGTCCCACGGAGACGTAGAGGCCAACAAGCCAGGAATGTTGCCAAATATTACCGCCGAGATGTTACGTTGGGTTAGGTTAGATTAAATTACGTTATTGATGTATATAAAAGTCCCACGGAGACGTAGAGGCCAACATCGACAGGAATGTTTTCAAATATTACCGCCGATATGATAGGTTGGTTTAGGTTACGTTATATTACATTATTGATGTATATGAAGGTCCCACGGAGACGTAGAGGCCAACGCGCCAGGAATGTTGTCCAATATTACCGCCGAGATGTTATGTTGGGTTAGGTTAGGTTAAATTACGTTATTGATGTATATGAATGCCCCACGGAGACGTAGAGGCCAACTCGCCAGGAATGTTGTCAAATATTACCGCCGAGATGTTATGTTGGGTTAGGTTAGGTTATATTACGTTGTTGATGTATATGAATGCCCCACGGAGACATAGAGGCTAACAAGCCAGGAATGTTGCCAAATATTACCGCCGAGATGTTACGTTGGGTTAGGTTAGGTTAAATTACGTTATTGATGTATATAAAAGTCCCACGGGGACGTAGAGGCCAACATCGACAGGAATGTTTTCAAATGTTACCGCCGATGTGATAGGTTGGTTTAGGTTACGTTATATTACGTCATTGATGTATATGAAGGTCCCACGGAGACGTAGAGGCCAACAAGCCAGGAATGTTGTCAAATATTACCGCCGAGATGTTATGTTGGGTTAGGTTAGGTTATATTACGTTATTGATGTATATGAATGCCCCACGGAGACATAGAGGCCAACAAGCCAGGAATGTTGCCAAATATTACCGCCGAGATGTTACGTTGGGTTAGGTTAGCTTAAATTACGTTATTGATGTATATAAAAGTCCCGCGGAGACGTAGAGGCCAACATCGACAGGAATGTTCTCAAATATTTCCGCCGAGATGATAGGTTGGTTTAGGTTACGTTATATTACGTTATTGATGTATATGATGGTCCCACGGAGACGTAGAGGCCAACTCGCCAGGAATGTTGTCAAATATTACCGCCGAGATGTTACGTTGGGTTAGGTTAGGTTAGATTACGTTTTGATGTATATGAAGGCCCCACGGAGACGTAGAGGCCAAATCGCCAGGAATGTTGTCAAATATTACCGCCGAGATGTTGCGTTGGGTTAGGTTAGGTTAAATTACGTTATTGATGTATATGAAGGTCGCACGGAGAGGTAGAGGCCAACTCGCCAGGAATGTTGTTAAATATTACCGCCGAGATGTTAGGTTGGGTTAGGTTAGGTTAGATTACGTTATTGATGTATATAAAAGTCCCATGGAGACGTAGAGGCCAACTCGACAGGAATGTTGTCAAATAGTACTGCTGAGATGATAGGTTGGGTTGGGTTAGGTTATATTACGTTACTGATGTATATGAAGGTCCGACGGACACGTAGAGGCCAACTCGCCAGGAATGTTTTCAAATATTACCGCCGATATGATAGGTTGGTTTAGGTTACGTTGTATTACATTATTGATGTATATGAAGGTCCCACGGAGACGTAGAGGCCAACTCGCCAGGAATGTTGTCAAATATTACCGCCGAGATGTTATGTTGGGTTAGGTTAGTTTAAATTACGTTATTGATGTATATGAATGCCCCACGGAGACGTAGAGGCCAACTCGCCAGGAATGTTGTCAAATATTACCGCCGAGATGTTATGTTGGGTTAGGTTAGGTTATATTACGTTGTTGATGTATATGAATGCCCCACGGAGACATAGAGGCTAACAAGCCAGGAATGTTGCCAAATATTACCGCCGAGATGTTACGTTGGGTTAGGTTAGGTTAAATTACGTTATTGATGTATATAAAAGTCCCACGGGGACGTAGAGGCCAACATCGACAGGAATGTTTTCAAATGTTACCGCCGATGTGATAGGTTGGTTTAGGTTACGTTATATTACGTCATTGATGTATATGAAGGTCCCACGGAGACGTAGAGGCCAACAAGCCAGGAATGTTGTCAAATATTACCGCCGAGATGTTATGTTGGGTTAGGTTAGGTTATATTACGTTATTGATGTATATGAATGCCCCACGGAGACATAGAGGCTAACAAGCCAGGAATGTTGCCAAATATTACCGCCGAGATGTTACGTTGGGTTAGGTTAGGTTAAATTACGTTATTGATGTATATAAAAGTCCCACGGGGACGTAGAGGCCAACATCGACAGGAATGTTTTCAAATGTTACCGCCGATGTGATAGGTTGGTTTAGGTTACGTTATATTACGTCATTGATGTATATGAAGGTCCCACGGAGACGTAGAGGCCAACAAGCCAGGAATGTTGTCAAATATTACCGCCGAGATGTTATGTTGGGTTAGGTTAGGTTATATTACGTTATTGATGTATATGAATGCCCCACGGAGACATAGAGGCCAACAAGCCAGGAATGTTGCCAAATATTACCGCCGAGATGTTACGTTGGGTTAGGTTAGCTTAAATTACGTTATTGATGTATATAAAAGTCCCGCGGAGACGTAGAGGCCAACATCGACAGGAATGTTCTCAAATATTTCCGCCGAGATGATAGGTTGGTTTAGGTTACGTTATATTACGTTATTGATGTATATGATGGTCCCACGGAGACGTAGAGGCCAACTCGCCAGGAATGTTGTCAAATATTACCGCCGAGATGTTACGTTGGGTTAGGTTAGGTTAGATTACGTTTTGATGTATATGAAGGCCCCACGGAGACGTAGAGGCCAAATCGCCAGGAATGTTGTCAAATATTACCGCCCGAGATGTTGCGTTGGGTTAGGTTAGGTTAAATTACGTTATTGATGTATATGAAGGTCGCACGGAGAGGTAGAGGCCAACTCGCCAGGAATGTTGTTAAATATTACCGCCGAGATGTTAGGTTGGGTTAGGTTAGGTTAGATTACGTTATTGATGTATATAAAAGTCCCATGGAGACGTAGAGGCCAACTCGACAGGAATGTTGTCAAATAGTACTGCTGAGATGATAGGTTGGGTTGGGTTAGGTTATATTACGTTACTGATGTATATGAAGGTCCGACGGACACGTAGAGGCCAACTCGCCAGGAATGTTTTCAAATATTACCGCCGATATGATAGGTTGGTTTAGGTTACGTTGTATTACATTATTGATGTATATGAAGGTCCCACGGAGACGTAGAGGCCAACTCGCCAGGAATGTTGTCAAATATTACCGCCGAGATGTTATGTTGGGTTAGGTTAGGTTAAATTACGTTATTGATGTATATGAATGCCCCACGGAGACGTAGAGGCCAACTCGCCAGGAATGTTGTCAAATACTACCGCCGAGATGTTATGTTGGGTTAGGTTAGGTTATATTACGTTATTTATGTATATGAATGCCCCACGGAGACATAGAGGCCAACAAGCCAGGAATGTTGCCAAATATTACCGCCGAGATGTTACGTTGGGTTAGGTTAGGTTAAATTACGTTATTGATGTATATAAAAGTCCCACGGAGACGTAGAGGCCAACATCGACAGGAATGTTTTCAAATATTACCGCCGAGGTGATAGGTTGTGTTAGGGTAGGTAATATTACGTTATTGATGTATATGAAGGTCCCACGGGGACGTAGAGGCCAACATCGACAGGAATGTTTTCAAATGTTACCGCCGATATGATAGGTTGGTTTAGGTTACGTTATATTACGTTATTGATGTATATGAAGGTCCCACGGAGACGTAGAGGCCAACAAGCCAGGAATGTTGCCAAATATTACCGCCGAGATGTTACGTTGGGTTAGGTTAGGTTAAATTACGTTATTGATGTATATAAAAGTCCCACGGAGACGTAGTAGCCAACATCGACAGGAATGTTTTCAAATATTACCGCCGATATGGTAGGTTGGTTTAGGTTACGTTATATTACGTTATTGATGTATATGAAGGTCCCACGGAGACGTAGAGGCCAAATCGCCAGGAATGTTGTCAAATATTACCGCCGAGATGTTACGTTGGGTTAGGTTAGGTTAAATTACGTTATTGATGTATATAAAAGTCCCGCGGAGACGTAGAGGCCAACATCGACAGGAATGTTCTCAAATATTTCCGCCGAGATGATAGGTTGGGTTAGGTTAGGTAATATTACGTTATTGATGTATATGAAGGTCCCACGGAGACGTAGAGGCCAACATCGACAGGAATGTTTTCAAATATTACCACCGAGATGTTATGTTGGGTTAGGTTAGGTTAAATTACGTTATTGATGTATATGAAGGTCCCACGGAGACGTAGAGGCCAACTGGCCAGGAATGTTGCCAAACATTACCGCCGAGATGTTACGTTGGGTTAGGTTAGGTTAAATTACGTTTTGATGTATATAAAAGTCCCACGGAGACGTAGAGGCCAACATCGGCAGGAATGTTTTCAAATATTACCGCCGAGATGTTATGTTGTGTTAGGTTAGGTTATATTGCGTTATTGATGTATATGAATGCTCCACGGAGACATAGAGTCCAACAAGCCAGGAATGTTGCCAAATATTACCGCCGAGATGTTACGTTGGGTTAGGTTAGGTTAAATTACGTTATTAATGTATATGAATGCCCCACGGAGACATAGAGGCCAACAAGCCAGGAATGTTGCCAAATATTACCGCCGAGATGTTACGTTGGGTTAGGTTAGGTTAAATTACGTTATTGATGTATATAAAGGTCCCACGGAGACGTAGAGGCCAACAAGCCAGGAATGTTGCCAAATATTACCGCCGAGATGTTACGTTGGGTTAGGTTAGATTAAATTACGTTATTGATGTATATAAAAGTCCCACGGAGACGTAGAGGCCAACATCGACAGGAATGTTTTCAAATATTACCGCCGATATGATAGGTTGGTTTAGGTTACGTTATATTACATTATTGATGTATATGAAGGTCCCACGGAGACGTAGAGGCCAACTCGCCAGGAATGTTGTCAAATATTACCGCCGAGATGTTATGTTGGGTTAGGTTAGGTTAAATTACGTTATTGATGTATATAAAAGTCCCATGGAGACGTAGAGGCCAACTCGACAGGAATGTTGTCAAATAGTACTGCTGAGATGATAGGTTGGGTTGGGTTAGGTTATATTACGTTACTGATGTATATGAAGGTCCGACGGACACGTAGGGGCCAACTCTCCAGGAATGTTGTCAAATATTACCGCCGAGATGTTACGTTGGGTTAGGTTATGTTAGATTACGTTTTGATGTTTATGAAGGCCCCACGGAGATGTAGAGGCCAAATCGCCAGAAATGTTGTCAAATATTACCGCCGAGATGTTACGTTGGGTTAGGTTAGGTTAAATTACGTTATTGGTGTATATAAAAGTCCCACGGAGACGTAGAGGCCAACATCGACAGGAATGTTTTCAAATATTACCGCCGATATGATAGGTTAGTTTAGGTTACGTTATATTACGTTATTGATGTACATGAAGGTCCCACGGAGACGTAGAGGCCAACATCGACAGGAATGTTTTCAAATGTTACCGCCGATATGATAGGTTGGTTTAGGTTACGTTATATTACGTTATTGATGTATATGAAGGTCCCACGGAGACGTAGAGGCCAACAAGCCAGGAATGTTGCCAAATATTACCGCCGAGATGTTACGTTGGGTTAGGTTAGGTTATATTACGTTATTGATGTATATGAATGCCCCACGGAGACATAGAGGCCAACAAGCCAGGAATGTTGCCAAATATTACCGCCGAGATGTTATGTTGGGTTAGGTTAGTTTAAATTACGTTATTGATGTATATGAATGCCCCACGGAGACGTAGAGGCCAACTCGCCAGGAATGTTGTCAAATATTACCGCCGAGATGTTATGTTGGGTTAGGTTAGGTTATATTACGTTATTGATGTATATGAATGCCCCACGGAGACATAGAGGCCAACAAGCCAGGAATGTTGCCAAATATTACCGCCGAGATGTTACGTTGGGTTAGGTTAGGTTAAATTACGTTATTGATGTATATAAAGGTCCCACGGAGACGTAGAGGCCAACAAGCCAGGAATGTTGCCAAATATTACCGCCGAGATGTTACGTTGGGTTAGGTTAGATTAAATTACGTTATTGATGTATATAAAAGTCCCACGGAGACGTAGAGGCCAACATCGACAGGAATGTTTTCAAATATTACCGCCGATATGATAGGTTGGTTTAGGTTACGTTATATTACATTATTGATGTATATGAAGGTCCCACGGAGACGTAGAGGCCAACGCGCCAGGAATGTTGTCCAATATTACCGCCGAGATGTTATGTTGGGTTAGGTTAGGTTAAATTACGTTATTGATGTATATGAATGCCCCACGGAGACGTAGAGGCCAACTCGCCAGGAATGTTGTCAAATATTACCGCCGAGATGTTATGTTGGGTTAGGTTAGGTTATATTACGTTGTTGATGTATATGAATGCCCCACGGAGACATAGAGGCTAACAAGCCAGGAATGTTGCCAAATATTACCGCCGAGATGTTACGTTGGGTTAGGTTAGGTTAAATTACGTTATTGATGTATATAAAAGTCCCACGGGGACGTAGAGGCCAACATCGACAGGAATGTTTTCAAATGTTACCGCCGATGTGATAGGTTGGTTTAGGTTACGTTATATTACGTCATTGATGTATATGAAGGTCCCACGGAGACGTAGAGGCCAACAAGCCAGGAATGTTGTCAAATATTACCGCCGAGATGTTATGTTGGGTTAGGTTAGGTTATATTACGTTATTGATGTATATGAATGCCCCACGGAGACATAGAGGCCAACAAGCCAGGAATGTTGCCAAATATTACCGCCGAGATGTTACGTTGGGTTAGGTTAGCTTAAATTACGTTATTGATGTATATAAAAGTCCCGCGGAGACGTAGAGGCCAACATCGACAGGAATGTTCTCAAATATTTCCGCCGAGATGATAGGTTGGTTTAGGTTACGTTATATTACGTTATTGATGTATATGATGGTCCCACGGAGACGTAGAGGCCAACTCGCCAGGAATGTTGTCAAATATTACCGCCGAGATGTTACGTTGGGTTAGGTTAGGTTAGATTACGTTTTGATGTATATGAAGGCCCCACGGAGACGTAGAGGCCAAATCGCCAGGAATGTTGTCAAATATTACCGCCGAGATGTTGCGTTGGGTTAGGTTAGGTTAAATTACGTTATTGATGTATATGAAGGTCGCACGGAGAGGTAGAGGCCAACTCGCCAGGAATGTTGTTAAATATTACCGCCGAGATGTTAGGTTGGGTTAGGTTAGGTTAGATTACGTTATTGATGTATATAAAAGTCCCATGGAGACGTAGAGGCCAACTCGACAGGAATGTTGTCAAATAGTACTGCTGAGATGATAGGTTGGGTTGGGTTAGGTTATATTACGTTACTGATGTATATGAAGGTCCGACGGACACGTAGAGGCCAACTCGCCAGGAATGTTTTCAAATATTACCGCCGATATGATAGGTTGGTTTAGGTTACGTTGTATTACATTATTGATGTATATGAAGGTCCCACGGAGACGTAGAGGCCAACTCGCCAGGAATGTTGTCAAATATTACCGCCGAGATGTTATGTTGGGTTAGGTTAGTTTAAATTACGTTATTGATGTATATGAATGCCCCACGGAGACGTAGAGGCCAACTCGCCAGGAATGTTGTCAAATATTACCGCCGAGATGTTATGTTGGGTTAGGTTAGGTTATATTACGTTGTTGATGTATATGAATGCCCCACGGAGACATAGAGGCTAACAAGCCAGGAATGTTGCCAAATATTACCGCCGAGATGTTACGTTGGGTTAGGTTAGGTTAAATTACGTTATTGATGTATATAAAAGTCCCACGGGGACGTAGAGGCCAACATCGACAGGAATGTTTTCAAATGTTACCGCCGATGTGATAGGTTGGTTTAGGTTACGTTATATTACGTCATTGATGTATATGAAGGTCCCACGGAGACGTAGAGGCCAACAAGCCAGGAATGTTGTCAAATATTACCGCCGAGATGTTATGTTGGGTTAGGTTAGGTTATATTACGTTATTGATGTATATGAATGCCCCACGGAGACATAGAGGCTAACAAGCCAGGAATGTTGCCAAATATTACCGCCGAGATGTTACGTTGGGTTAGGTTAGGTTAAATTACGTTATTGATGTATATAAAAGTCCCACGGGGACGTAGAGGCCAACATCGACAGGAATGTTTTCAAATGTTACCGCCGATGTGATAGGTTGGTTTAGGTTACGTTATATTACGTCATTGATGTATATGAAGGTCCCACGGAGACGTAGAGGCCAACAAGCCAGGAATGTTGTCAAATATTACCGCCGAGATGTTATGTTGGGTTAGGTTAGGTTATATTACGTTATTGATGTATATGAATGCCCCACGGAGACATAGAGGCCAACAAGCCAGGAATGTTGCCAAATATTACCGCCGAGATGTTACGTTGGGTTAGGTTAGCTTAAATTACGTTATTGATGTATATAAAAGTCCCGCGGAGACGTAGAGGCCAACATCGACAGGAATGTTCTCAAATATTTCCGCCGAGATGATAGGTTGGTTTAGGTTACGTTATATTACGTTATTGATGTATATGATGGTCCCACGGAGACGTAGAGGCCAACTCGCCAGGAATGTTGTCAAATATTACCGCCGAGATGTTACGTTGGGTTAGGTTAGGTTAGATTACGTTTTGATGTATATGAAGGCCCCACGGAGACGTAGAGGCCAAATCGCCAGGAATGTTGTCAAATATTACCGCCCGAGATGTTGCGTTGGGTTAGGTTAGGTTAAATTACGTTATTGATGTATATGAAGGTCGCACGGAGAGGTAGAGGCCAACTCGCCAGGAATGTTGTTAAATATTACCGCCGAGATGTTAGGTTGGGTTAGGTTAGGTTAGATTACGTTATTGATGTATATAAAAGTCCCATGGAGACGTAGAGGCCAACTCGACAGGAATGTTGTCAAATAGTACTGCTGAGATGATAGGTTGGGTTGGGTTAGGTTATATTACGTTACTGATGTATATGAAGGTCCGACGGACACGTAGAGGCCAACTCGCCAGGAATGTTTTCAAATATTACCGCCGATATGATAGGTTGGTTTAGGTTACGTTGTATTACATTATTGATGTATATGAAGGTCCCACGGAGACGTAGAGGCCAACTCGCCAGGAATGTTGTCAAATATTACCGCCGAGATGTTATGTTGGGTTAGGTTAGGTTAAATTACGTTATTGATGTATATGAATGCCCCACGGAGACGTAGAGGCCAACTCGCCAGGAATGTTGTCAAATACTACCGCCGAGATGTTATGTTGGGTTAGGTTAGGTTATATTACGTTATTTATGTATATGAATGCCCCACGGAGACATAGAGGCCAACAAGCCAGGAATGTTGCCAAATATTACCGCCGAGATGTTACGTTGGGTTAGGTTAGGTTAAATTACGTTATTGATGTATATAAAAGTCCCACGGAGACGTAGAGGCCAACATCGACAGGAATGTTTTCAAATATTACCGCCGAGGTGATAGGTTGTGTTAGGGTAGGTAATATTACGTTATTGATGTATATGAAGGTCCCACGGGGACGTAGAGGCCAACATCGACAGGAATGTTTTCAAATGTTACCGCCGATATGATAGGTTGGTTTAGGTTACGTTATATTACGTTATTGATGTATATGAAGGTCCCACGGAGACGTAGAGGCCAACAAGCCAGGAATGTTGCCAAATATTACCGCCGAGATGTTACGTTGGGTTAGGTTAGGTTAAATTACGTTATTGATGTATATAAAAGTCCCACGGAGACGTAGTAGCCAACATCGACAGGAATGTTTTCAAATATTACCGCCGATATGGTAGGTTGGTTTAGGTTACGTTATATTACGTTATTGATGTATATGAAGGTCCCACGGAGACGTAGAGGCCAAATCGCCAGGAATGTTGTCAAATATTACCGCCGAGATGTTACGTTGGGTTAGGTTAGGTTAAATTACGTTATTGATGTATATAAAAGTCCCGCGGAGACGTAGAGGCCAACATCGACAGGAATGTTCTCAAATATTTCCGCCGAGATGATAGGTTGGGTTAGGTTAGGTAATATTACGTTATTGATGTATATGAAGGTCCCACGGAGACGTAGAGGCCAACATCGACAGGAATGTTTTCAAATATTACCACCGAGATGTTATGTTGGGTTAGGTTAGGTTAAATTACGTTATTGATGTATATGAAGGTCCCACGGAGACGTAGAGGCCAACTGGCCAGGAATGTTGCCAAACATTACCGCCGAGATGTTACGTTGGGTTAGGTTAGGTTAAATTACGTTTTGATGTATATAAAAGTCCCACGGAGACGTAGAGGCCAACATCGGCAGGAATGTTTTCAAATATTACCGCCGAGATGTTATGTTGTGTTAGGTTAGGTTATATTGCGTTATTGATGTATATGAATGCTCCACGGAGACATAGAGTCCAACAAGCCAGGAATGTTGCCAAATATTACCGCCGAGATGTTACGTTGGGTTAGGTTAGGTTAAATTACGTTATTAATGTATATAAAAGTCCCGCGGAGACGTAGAGGCCAACTGGCCAGGAATGTTGTCAAATATTACCGCCGAGATGATAGGTTGGGTTAGGTTACGTTATATTACGTTATTGATGTATATGAAGAGCGCACGGAGAGGTAGAGGCCAACTCGCCAGGAATGTTGTCAAATATTAGTGCCGAGATGTTAGGTTGGGTTAGGTTAGGTTATATTACGTTATTGATGTATATGAATGCCCCACGGAGACGTAGAGGCCAACTCGCCTGGAATGTTGTCAAATATTACCGTCGAGATGTTATGTTGGGTTAGGTTAGGTTATATTACGTTATTGATGTATATGAATGGCCCACGGAGACATAGAGGCCAACAAGCCAGGAATGTTGCCAAATATTACCGCCGAGATGTTACGTTGGGTTAGGTTAGGTTAAATTACGTTATTGATGTATTTAAAAGTCCCACGCAGACGTAGAGGCCAACATCGACAGGAATGTTCTCAAATATTTCCGCCGAGATGATAGGTTGGGTTAGGTTAGGTTATATTACGTTATTGATGTATATGAAGGTCCGACGGTCACGTAGAGGCCAACTCTCCAGGAATCTTGTCAAATATTACCGCCGAGATGTTAGGTTGGGTTAGGTTAGGTTATATTACGTTATTGATGTATATGAATGCCCCACGGAGACATAGAGGCCAACTCGCCAGGAATGTTGTCAAATATTACCGCCGAGATGTTAGGTTGGGTTAGGTTAGGTTATATTACGTTATTGATGTATATGAATGCCCCACGGAGACATAGAGGCCAAATCGCCAGAAATGTTGTCAAATATTACCGCCGAGATGTTAGGTTGGGTTAGGTTAGGTAATATTACGTTATTGATGTATAGGAAGGTCCCACGGAGACGTAGAGGCCAACATCGACAGGAATGTTGTCAAATATTACCGCCGAGATGTTATGTTGGGTTAGGATAGGTTAAATTACGTTATTGATGTATATAAAAGTCCCACGGAGACGTAGACGCCAACATCGACAGGAATGTTTTCAAATATTACCGCCGATATGATAGGTTGGTTTAGGTTACGTTATATTACGTTATTGATGTATATGAAGGTCCCACGGAGACGTAGAGGCCAACTGGCCAGGAATGTTGCCAAACATTACCGCCGAGATGTTACGTTGGGTTAGGTTAGGTTAAATTACGTTTTGATGTATATAAAAGTCCCACGGAGACGTAGAGGCCAACATCGGCAGGAATGTTTTCAAATATTACCGCCGATATGATAGGTTGGGTTAGGTTACGTTATATTACGATATTGATGTATATGAAGCTGCCACGGAGACGTAGAGGTCAACTCGCCAGGAATGTTGTCAAATATTAGAGCCGAGATGTTAGGTTGAGTTGGGTTAGGTTATATTACGTTATTGATGTATATGCAGGTCCCACGGAGGCGTAGAGGCCAACTCGCCAGGAATGTTGTTAAACATTACAGCCGAGATGTTAGGTTGGGTTATGTTAGGTTAGATTACGTTATTGATGTATATGAAGAGCGCACGGAGAGGCAGAGGCCAACTCGCCAGGAATGTTGTCAAATATTAGTGCCGAGATGTTAGGTTGGGTTAGGTTAGGTTATATTACGTTATTGATGTATATGAATGCCCCACGGAGACGTAGAGGCCAACTCGCCAGGAATGTTGTCAAATATTACCGCCGAGATGGTATGTTGGGTTAGGTTAGGTTATATTACGTTATTGATGTATATGAATGCCCCACGGAGACATAGAGGCCAACAAGCCAGGAATGTTGCCAAATATTACCGCCGAGATGTTACGTTGGGTTAGGTTAGGTCAAATTACGTTATTGATGTATATAAAAGTCCCACGGTGACGTAGAGGCCAACATCGACAGGAATGTTTTCAAATATTACCGCCGAGATGATAGGTTGGATTAGGTTAGGTAATATTACGTTATTGATGTATAGGAAGGTCCCACGGAGACGTAGAGGCCAACATCAACAGGAATGTTGGCAAATATTACCGCCGAGATGTTATGTTGGGTTAGGATAGGTTAAATTACGTTATTGATGTATATAAAAGTCCCACGGAGACGTAGACGCCAACATTGACAGGAATGTTTTCAAATATTACCGCCGATATGATAGGTTGGTTTAGGTTACGTTATATTACGTTATTGATGTATATGAAGGTCCCACGGAGACGTAGAGGCCAACTGGCCAGGAATGTTGTCAAATATTACCGCCGAGATGATAGGTTGGGTTAGGTTACGTTATATTACGATATTGATGTATATGAAGCTGCCACGGAGACGTAGAGGTCAACTCGCCAGGAATGTTGTCAAATATTAGAGCCGAGATGTTAGGTTGAGTTGGGTTAGGTTATATTACGTTATTGATGTATATGCAGGTCCCACGGAGGCGTAGAGGCCAACTCGCCAGGAATGTTGTTAAATATTACAGCCGAGATGTTAGGTTGGGTTATGTTAGGTTAGATTACGTTATTGATGTATATGAAGGCCCCACGGAGACGTAGCGGCCAAATCGCCAGGAATGTTGTCAAATATTACCGCCGAGATGTTAGGTTGGGTTAGGTTAGGTTAAATTACGTTATTGATGTATATGAATGCCCCACGGAGACGTAGAGGCCAAATCGCCAGGAATGTTGTCAAATATTACCGCCGAGATGTTAGGTTGGGTTAGGTTAGGTTAAATTACGTTATTGATGTATATAAAAGTCCCACGGAGACGTAGAGGCCAACTAGCCATGAATGTTGTCAAATATTACCGCCGAGATGATAGGTTGGGTTAGGTTAGATTATATTACGTTATTGATGTATATGAAGGTCCCACGGAGACGTAGAGACCAACTCTCCAGGAATGTTGTCATATATTACCGCCGAGATGTTACGTTTGGTTAGGTTAGGTTAAATTACGTTTTGATGTATATAAAAGTCCCACGGAGACGTAGAGGCCAACTCGCCAGGAATGTTGTTAAATATTACCGCCGAGATGTTAGGTTGGGTTAGGTTAGGTTATATTACGTTATTGATGTATATGAATGCCCCACGGAGACATAGAGGCCAACAAGCCAGGAATGTTGCCAAATATTACCGCCGAGATGTTACGTTGGGTTAGGTTAGGTTAAATTACGTTATTGATGTATATAAAAGTCCCGCGGAGACGTAGAGGCCAACATCGACAGGAATGTTCTCAAATATTTCCGCCGAGATGATAGGTTGGGTTAGGTTAGGTAATATTACGTTATTGATGTATATGAAGGTCCCACGGAGACGTAGAGGCCAACATCGACAGGAATGTTTTCAAATATTACCACCGATATGATAGGTTGGTTTAGGTTACGTTATATTACGTTATTGATGTATATGATGGTCCCACGGAGACGTAGAGGCCAACTCGCCAGGAATGTTGTCAAATATTACCGCCGAGATGTTACGTTGGGTTAGGTTAGGTTAAATTACGTTTTGATGTATATGAAGGACGCACGGAGACGTAGAGGCCAACTCGCCAGGAATGTTGTCAAATATTACCGCCGATATGATAGGTTGGGTTAGGTTACGTTATATTACGTTATTGATGTATATGAAGGTCGCACGGAGAGGTAGAGGCCAACTCGCCAGGAATGTTGTCAAATATTTGTGCCGAGATGTTAGGTTGGGTTAGGTTAGGTTAGATTACGTTATTGATGTATATGAACGCCTCACGGAGACGTAGAGGCCAAATCGCCAGAAATGTTGTCAAATATTACAGCCGAGATATTAGGTTGGGTTAGGTTAGGTTATATTACTTTATTGATGTATGTGAATGCCCCACGGAGACGTAGAGGCCAACTCGCCAGGAATGTTGTCAAATATTACCGCCGAGATGTTATGTTGGGTTAGGTTAGGTTATATTACGTTATTGATGTATATGAATGCCCTACGGAGACATAGAGTCCAACAAGCCAGGAATGTTGCCAAATATTACCGCCGAGATGTTACGTTGGGTTAGGTTAGGTTAAATTACGTTATTAATGTATATAAAAGTCCCGCGGAGACGTAGAGGCCAACTGACCAGGAATGTTGTCAAATATTACCGCCGAGATGATAGGTTGGGTTAGGTTACGTTATATTACGATATTGATGTATATGAAGCTGCCACGGAGACGTAGAGGTCAACTCGCCAGGAATGTTGTCAAATATTAGAGCCGAGATGTTAGGTTGAGTTGGGTTAGGTTATATTACGTTATTGATGTATATGCAGGTCCCACGGAGGCGTAGAGGCCAACTCGCCAGGAATGTTGTTAAATATTACAGCCGAGATGATAGGTTGGATTAGGTTACGTTATATTACGTTATTGATGTATATGAAGAGCGCACGGAGAGGTAGAGGCCAACTCGCCAGGAATGTTGTCAAATATTACCGTCGAGATGTTATGTTGGGTTAGGTTAGGTTATATTACGTTATTGATGTATATGAATGGCCCACGGAGACATAGAGGCCAACAAGCCAGGAATGTTGCCAAATATTACCGCCGAGATGTTACGTTGGGTTAGGTTAGGTTAAATTACGTTATTGATGTATTTCAAAGTCCCACGGAGACGTAGAGGCCAACATCGACAGGAATGTTCTCAAATATTACCGCCGAGATGTTAGGTTGGGTTAGGTTAGGTTATATTACGTTATTGATGTATATGAATGCCCCACGGAGACATAGAGGCCAACTCGCCAGGAATGTTGTCAAATATTACCGCCGAGATGTTAGGTTGGATTAGGTTAGGTTATATTACGTTATTGATGTATATGAAGGCCCCACGGAGACGTAGAGGCCAAATCGCCAGGAATGTTGTCAAATATTACCGCCGAGATGTTAGGTTGGGTTAGGTTAGGTTAAATTACGTTATTGATGTATATGAATGCCCCACGGAGACGTAGTGGCCAACTCGCCAGGACTGTTGTCAAATATTACCGCCGAGATGTTATGTTGGGTTAGGTTAGGTTATATTACGTTATTGATGTATATGAATGCCCCACGGAGACATAGAGGCCAACAAGCCAGGAATGTTGCCAAATATTACCGCCGAGATGTTACGTTGGGTTAGGTTAGGTTAAATTACGTTATTGATGTATATAAAAGTCCCGCGGAGACGTAGAGGCCAACATCGACAGGAAGGTTCTCAAATATTTCCGCCGAGATGATAGGTTGGGTTAGGTTAGATAATATTACGTTATTGATGTATATGAAGGTCCCACGGAGACGTAGAGGCCAACATCGACAGGAATGTTTTCAAATATTACCACCGATATGATAGGTTGGTTTAGGTTACGTTATATTACGTTATTGATGTATATGATGGTCCCACGGAGACGTAGAGGCCAACTCGCCAGGAATGTTGTCAAATATTACCGCCGAGATGTTACGTTGGGTTAGGTTAGGTTAAATTACGTTTTGATGTATATGAAGGACGCACGGAGACGTAGAAGCCAACTCGCCAGGAATGTTGTCAAATATTACCGCCGATATGATAGGTTGGGTTAGGTTACGTTATATTACGTTATTGATGTATATGAAGGTCGCACGGAGAGGTAGAGGCCAACTCGCCAGGAATGTTGTCAAATATTTGTGCCGAGATGTTAGGTTGGGTTAGGTTAGGTTAGATTACGTTATTGATGTATATGAACGCCTCACGGAGACGTAGAGGCCAAATCGCCAGGAATGTTGTCAAATATTACCGCCGAGATGTTAGGTTGGGTTAGGTTAGGTTATATTACGTTATTGATGTATATGAATGCCCCACGGAGACGTAGTGGCCAACTCGCCAGGAATGTTGTCAAATATTACCGCCGAGATGTTATGTTGGGTTAGGTTAGGTTATATTACGTTATTGATGTATATGAATGCCCCACGGAGACATAGAGGCCAACAAGCCAGGAATGTTGCCAAATATTACCGCCGAGATGTTACGTTGGGTTAGGTTAGGTTAAATTACGTTATTGATGTATATAAAAGTCCCACGGAGACGTAGAGGCCAACAAGCCAGGAATGTTGCCAAATATTACCGCCGAGATGTTACGTTGGGTTAGGTTAGATTAAATTACGTTATTGATGTATATAAAAGTCCCACGGAGACGTAGAGGCCAACATCGACAGGAATGTGTTCAAATATTACCGCCGATATGATAGGTTGGTTTAGGTTACGTTGTATTACGTTATTGATGTATATGACGGTCCCACGGAGACGTAGAGGCCAACTAGCCATGAATGTTGTCAAATATTACCGCCGAGATGTTAGGTTGGGTTAGGTTAGGTTATATTACGTTATTGATGTATATAAAAGTCCCACGGAGACGTAGTGGCCAACTCGCCAGGACTGTTGTCAAGTATTACCGCCGAGATGTTATGTTGGGTTAGGTTAGGTTATATTACGTTGTTGATGTATATGAATGCCCCACGGAGACATAGAGGCCAACAAGCCAGGAATGTTGCCAAATATTACCGCCGAGATGTTACCTTGGGTTAGGTTAGGTTAAATTACGTTATTGATGTATATAAAAGTCCCACGGTGACGTAGAGGCCAACATCGACAGGAATGTTTTCAAATATTACCGCCGAGATGATAGGTTGTGTTAGGGTAGGTAATATTACGTTATTGATGTATATGAAGGTCCCACGGAGACGTAGAGGCCAACATCGACAGGAATGTTTTCAAATGTTACCGCCGATATGATAGGTTGGTTTAGGTTACGTTATATTACGTTATTGATGTATATGATGGTCCCACGGAGACGTAGAGGCCAACTCGCCAGGAATGTTGTCAAATATTACCGCCGAGATGTTACGTTGGGTTAGGTTAGGTTAAATTACGTTTTGATGTATATGAAGGACGCACGGAGACGTAGAGGCCAACTCGCCAGGAATGTTGTCAAATATTACCGCCGATATGATAGGTTGGGTTAGGTTACGTTATATTACGTTATTGATGTATATGAAGGTCGCACGGAGAGGTAGAGGCCAACTCGCCAGGAATGTTGTCAAATATTTGTGCCGAGATGTTAGGTTGGGTTAGGTTAGGTTAGATTACGTTATTGATGTATATGAACGCCTCACGGAGACGTAGAGGCCAAATCGCCAGAAATGTTGTCAAATATTACAGCCGAGATATTAGGTTGGGTTAGGTTAGGTTATATTACTTTATTGATGTATGTGAATGCCCCACGGAGACGTAGAGGCCAACTCGCCAGGAATGTTGTCAAATATTACCGCCGAGATGTTATGTTGGGTTAGGTTAGGTTATATTACGTTATTGATGTATATGAATGCCCTACGGAGACATAGAGTCCAACAAGCCAGGAATGTTGCCAAATATTACCGCCGAGATGTTACGTTGGGTTAGGTTAGGTTAAATTACGTTATTAATGTATATAAAAGTCCCGCGGAGACGTAGAGGCCAACTGACCAGGAATGTTGTCAAATATTACCGCCGAGATGATAGGTTGGGTTAGGTTACGTTATATTACGATATTGATGTATATGAAGCTGCCACGGAGACGTAGAGGTCAACTCGCCAGGAATGTTGTCAAATATTAGAGCCGAGATGTTAGGTTGAGTTGGGTTAGGTTATATTACGTTATTGATGTATATGCAGGTCCCACGGAGGCGTAGAGGCCAACTCGCCAGGAATGTTGTTAAATATTACAGCCGAGATGATAGGTTGGATTAGGTTACGTTATATTACGTTATTGATGTATATGAAGAGCGCACGGAGAGGTAGAGGCCAACTCGCCAGGAATGTTGTCAAATATTACCGTCGAGATGTTATGTTGGGTTAGGTTAGGTTATATTACGTTATTGATGTATATGAATGGCCCACGGAGACATAGAGGCCAACAAGCCAGGAATGTTGCCAAATATTACCGCCGAGATGTTACGTTGGGTTAGGTTAGGTTAAATTACGTTATTGATGTATTTCAAAGTCCCACGGAGACGTAGAGGCCAACATCGACAGGAATGTTCTCAAATATTACCGCCGAGATGTTAGGTTGGGTTAGGTTAGGTTATATTACGTTATTGATGTATATGAATGCCCCACGGAGACATAGAGGCCAACTCGCCAGGAATGTTGTCAAATATTACCGCCGAGATGTTATGTTGGGTTAGGTTAGGTTATATTACGTTATTGATGTATATGAATGCCCCACGGAGACATAGAGGCCAACAAGCCAGGAATGTTGCCAAATATTACCGCCGAGATGTTACGTTGGGTTAGGTTAGGTTAAATTACGTTATTGATGTATATAAAAGTCCCGCGGAGACGTAGAGGCCAACATCGACAGGAAGGTTCTCAAATATTTCCGCCGAGATGATAGGTTGGGTTAGGTTAGGTAATATTACGTTATTGATGTATATGAAGGTCCCACGGAGACGTAGAGGCCAACATCGACAGGAATGTTTTCAAATATTACCACCGATATGATAGGTTGGTTTAGGTTACGTTATATTACGTTATTGATGTATATGATGGTCCCACGGAGACGTAGAGGCCAACTCGCCAGGAATGTTGTCAAATATTACCGCCGAGATGTTACGTTGGGTTAGGTTAGGTTAAATTACGTTTTGATGTATATGAAGGACGCACGGAGACGTAGAAGCCAACTCGCCAGGAATGTTGTCAAATATTACCGCCGATATGATAGGTTGGGTTAGGTTACGTTATATTACGTTATTGATGTATATGAAGGTCCCACGGAGACGTAGAGACCAACTCTCCAGGAATGTTGTCATATATTACCGCCGAGATGTTACGTTTGGTTAGGTTAGGTTAAATTACGTTTTGATGTATATAAAAGTCCCACGGAGACGTAGAGGCCAACTCGCCAGGAATGTTGTTAAATATTACCGCCGAGATGTTAGGTTGGGTTAGGTTAGGTTAGATTACGTTATTGATGTATATGAAGGCCTCACGGAGACGTAGAGGCCAAATCGCCAGGAATGTTGTCAAATATTACCGCCGAGATGTTAGGTTGGGTTAGGTTAGGTTATATTACGTTATTGATGTATATGAATGCCCCACGGAGACGTAGTGGCCAACTCGCCAGGAATGTTGTCAAATATTACCGCCGAGATGTTATGTTGGGTTAGGTTAGGTTATATTACGTTATTGATGTATATGAATGCCCCACGGAGACATAGAGGCCAACAAGCCAGGAATGTTGCCAAATATTACCGCCGAGATGTTACGTTGGGTTAGGTTAGGTTAAATTACGTTATTGATGTATATAAAAGTCCCGCGGAGACGTAGAGGCCAACATCGACAGGAATGTTCTCAAATATTTCCGCCGAGATGATAGGTTGGGTTAGGTTAGGTAATATTACGTTATTGATGTATATGAAGGTCCCACGGAGACGTAGAGGCCAACATCGACAGGAATGTTTTCAAATATTACCACCGATATGATAGGTTGGTTTAGGTTACGTTATATTACGTTATTGATGTATATGATGGTCCCACGGAGACGTAGAGGCCAACTCGCCAGGAATGTTGTCAAATATTACCGCCGAGATGTTACGTTGGGTTAGGTTAGGTTAAATTACGTTTTGATGTATATGAAGGACGCACGGAGACGTAGAGGCCAACTCGCCAGGAATGTTGTCAAATATTACCGCCGATATGATAGGTTGGGTTAGGTTACGTTATATTACGTTATTGATGTATATGAAGGTCGCACGGAGAGGTAGAGGCCAACTCGCCAGGAATGTTGTCAAATATTTGTGCCGAGATGTTAGGTTGGGTTAGGTTAGGTTAGATTACGTTATTGATGTATATGAACGCCTCACGGAGACGTAGAGGCCAAATCGCCAGAAATGTTGTCAAATATTACAGCCGAGATATTAGGTTGGGTTAGGTTAGGTTATATTACTTTATTGATGTATGTGAATGCCCCACGGAGACGTAGAGGCCAACTCGCCAGGAATGTTGTCAAATATTACCGCCGAGATGTTATGTTGGGTTAGGTTAGGTTATATTACGTTATTGATGTATATGAATGCCCTACGGAGACATAGAGTCCAACAAGCCAGGAATGTTGCCAAATATTACCGCCGAGATGTTACGTTGGGTTAGGTTAGGTTAAATTACGTTATTAATGTATATAAAAGTCCCGCGGAGACGTAGAGGCCAACTGACCAGGAATGTTGTCAAATATTACCGCCGAGATGATAGGTTGGGTTAGGTTACGTTATATTACGATATTGATGTATATGAAGCTGCCACGGAGACGTAGAGGTCAACTCGCCAGGAATGTTGTCAAATATTAGAGCCGAGATGTTAGGTTGAGTTGGGTTAGGTTATATTACGTTATTGATGTATATGCAGGTCCCACGGAGGCGTAGAGGCCAACTCGCCAGGAATGTTGTTAAATATTACAGCCGAGATGATAGGTTGGATTAGGTTACGTTATATTACGTTATTGATGTATATGAAGAGCGCACGGAGAGGTAGAGGCCAACTCGCCAGGAATGTTGTCAAATATTACCGTCGAGATGTTATGTTGGGTTAGGTTAGGTTATATTACGTTATTGATGTATATGAATGGCCCACGGAGACATAGAGGCCAACAAGCCAGGAATGTTGCCAAATATTACCGCCGAGATGTTACGTTGGGTTAGGTTAGGTTAAATTACGTTATTGATGTATTTCAAAGTCCCACGGAGACGTAGAGGCCAACATCGACAGGAATGTTCTCAAATATTACCGCCGAGATGTTAGGTTGGGTTAGGTTAGGTTATATTACGTTATTGATGTATATGAATGCCCCACGGAGACATAGAGGCCAACTCGCCAGGAATGTTGTCAAATATTACCGCCGAGATGTTAGGTTGGATTAGGTTAGGTTATATTACGTTATTGATGTATATGAAGGCCCCACGGAGACGTAGAGGCCAAATCGCCAGGAATGTTGTCAAATATTACCGCCGAGATGTTAGGTTGGGTTAGGTTAGGTTAAATTACGTTATTGATGTATATGAATGCCCCACGGAGACGTAGTGGCCAACTCGCCAGGACTGTTGTCAAATATTACCGCCGAGATGTTATGTTGGGTTAGGTTAGGTTATATTACGTTATTGATGTATATGAATGCCCCACGGAGACATAGAGGCCAACAAGCCAGGAATGTTGCCAAATATTACCGCCGAGATGTTACGTTGGGTTAGGTTAGGTTAAATTACGTTATTGATGTATATAAAAGTCCCGCGGAGACGTAGAGGCCAACATCGACAGGAAGGTTCTCAAATATTTCCGCCGAGATGATAGGTTGGGTTAGGTTAGGTAATATTACGTTATTGATGTATATGAAGGTCCCACGGAGACGTAGAGGCCAACATCGACAGGAATGTTTTCAAATATTACCACCGATATGATAGGTTGGTTTAGGTTACGTTATATTACGTTATTGATGTATATGATGGTCCCACGGAGACGTAGAGGCCAACTCGCCAGGAATGTTGTCAAATATTACCGCCGAGATGTTACGTTGGGTTAGGTTAGGTTAAATTACGTTTTGATGTATATGAAGGACGCACGGAGACGTAGAAGCCAACTCGCCAGGAATGTTGTCAAATATTACCGCCGATATGATAGGTTGGGTTAGGTTACGTTATATTACGTTATTGATGTATATGAAGGTCGCACGGAGAGGTAGAGGCCAACTCGCCAGGAATGTTGTCAAATATTTGTGCCGAGATGTTAGGTTGGGTTAGGTTAGGTTAGATTACGTTATTGATGTATATGAACGCCTCACGGAGACGTAGAGGCCAAATCGCCAGGAATGTTGTCAAATATTACCGCCGAGATGTTAGGTTGGGTTAGGTTAGGTTATATTACGTTATTGATGTATATGAATGCCCCACGGAGACGTAGTGGCCAACTCGCCAGGAATGTTGTCAAATATTACCGCCGAGATGTTATGTTGGGTTAGGTTAGGTTATATTACGTTATTGATGTATATGAATGCCCCACGGAGACATAGAGGCCAACAAGCCAGGAATGTTGCCAAATATTACCGCCGAGATGTTACGTTGGGTTAGGTTAGGTTAAATTACGTTATTGATGTATATAAAAGTCCCACGGAGACGTAGAGGCCAACAAGCCAGGAATGTTGCCAAATATTACCGCCGAGATGTTACGTTGGGTTAGGTTAGATTAAATTACGTTATTGATGTATATAAAAGTCCCACGGAGACGTAGAGGCCAACATCGACAGGAATGTGTTCAAATATTACCGCCGATATGATAGGTTGGTTTAGGTTACGTTGTATTACGTTATTGATGTATATGACGGTCCCACGGAGACGTAGAGGCCAACTAGCCATGAATGTTGTCAAATATTACCGCCGAGATGTTAGGTTGGGTTAGGTTAGGTTATATTACGTTATTGATGTATATAAAAGTCCCACGGAGACGTAGTGGCCAACTCGCCAGGACTGTTGTCAAGTATTACCGCCGAGATGTTATGTTGGGTTAGGTTAGGTTATATTACGTTGTTGATGTATATGAATGCCCCACGGAGACATAGAGGCCAACAAGCCAGGAATGTTGCCAAATATTACCGCCGAGATGTTACCTTGGGTTAGGTTAGGTTAAATTACGTTATTGATGTATATAAAAGTCCCACGGTGACGTAGAGGCCAACATCGACAGGAATGTTTTCAAATATTACCGCCGAGATGATAGGTTGTGTTAGGGTAGGTAATATTACGTTATTGATGTATATGAAGGTCCCACGGAGACGTAGAGGCCAACATCGACAGGAATGTTTTCAAATGTTACCGCCGATATGATAGGTTGGTTTAGGTTACGTTATATTACGTTATTGATGTATATGATGGTCCCACGGAGACGTAGAGGCCAACTCGCCAGGAATGTTGTCAAATATTACCGCCGAGATGTTACGTTGGGTTAGGTTAGGTTAAATTACGTTTTGATGTATATGAAGGACGCACGGAGACGTAGAGGCCAACTCGCCAGGAATGTTGTCAAATATTACCGCCGATATGATAGGTTGGGTTAGGTTACGTTATATTACGTTATTGATGTATATGAAGGTCGCACGGAGAGGTAGAGGCCAACTCGCCAGGAATGTTGTCAAATATTTGTGCCGAGATGTTAGGTTGGGTTAGGTTAGGTTAGATTACGTTATTGATGTATATGAACGCCTCACGGAGACGTAGAGGCCAAATCGCCAGAAATGTTGTCAAATATTACAGCCGAGATATTAGGTTGGGTTAGGTTAGGTTATATTACTTTATTGATGTATGTGAATGCCCCACGGAGACGTAGAGGCCAACTCGCCAGGAATGTTGTCAAATATTACCGCCGAGATGTTATGTTGGGTTAGGTTAGGTTATATTACGTTATTGATGTATATGAATGCCCTACGGAGACATAGAGTCCAACAAGCCAGGAATGTTGCCAAATATTACCGCCGAGATGTTACGTTGGGTTAGGTTAGGTTAAATTACGTTATTAATGTATATAAAAGTCCCGCGGAGACGTAGAGGCCAACTGACCAGGAATGTTGTCAAATATTACCGCCGAGATGATAGGTTGGGTTAGGTTACGTTATATTACGATATTGATGTATATGAAGCTGCCACGGAGACGTAGAGGTCAACTCGCCAGGAATGTTGTCAAATATTAGAGCCGAGATGTTAGGTTGAGTTGGGTTAGGTTATATTACGTTATTGATGTATATGCAGGTCCCACGGAGGCGTAGAGGCCAACTCGCCAGGAATGTTGTTAAATATTACAGCCGAGATGATAGGTTGGATTAGGTTACGTTATATTACGTTATTGATGTATATGAAGAGCGCACGGAGAGGTAGAGGCCAACTCGCCAGGAATGTTGTCAAATATTACCGTCGAGATGTTATGTTGGGTTAGGTTAGGTTATATTACGTTATTGATGTATATGAATGGCCCACGGAGACATAGAGGCCAACAAGCCAGGAATGTTGCCAAATATTACCGCCGAGATGTTACGTTGGGTTAGGTTAGGTTAAATTACGTTATTGATGTATTTCAAAGTCCCACGGAGACGTAGAGGCCAACATCGACAGGAATGTTCTCAAATATTACCGCCGAGATGTTAGGTTGGGTTAGGTTAGGTTATATTACGTTATTGATGTATATGAATGCCCCACGGAGACATAGAGGCCAACTCGCCAGGAATGTTGTCAAATATTACCGCCGAGATGTTAGGTTGGATTAGGTTAGGTTATATTACGTTATTGATGTATATGAAGGCCCCACGGAGACGTAGAGGCCAAATCGCCAGGAATGTTGTCAAATATTACCGCCGAGATGTTAGGTTGGGTTAGGTTAGGTTAAATTACGTTATTGATGTATATGAATGCCCCACGGAGACGTAGTGGCCAACTCGCCAGGACTGTTGTCAAATATTACCGCCGAGATGTTATGTTGGGTTAGGTTAGGTTATATTACGTTATTGATGTATATGAATGCCCCACGGAGACATAGAGGCCAACAAGCCAGGAATGTTGCCAAATATTACCGCCGAGATGTTACGTTGGGTTAGGTTAGGTTAAATTACGTTATTGATGTATATAAAAGTCCCGCGGAGACGTAGAGGCCAACATCGACAGGAAGGTTCTCAAATATTTCCGCCGAGATGATAGGTTGGGTTAGGTTAGGTAATATTACGTTATTGATGTATATGAAGGTCCCACGGAGACGTAGAGGCAAACATCGACAGGAATGTTTTCAAATATTACCACCGATATGATAGGTTGGTTTAGGTTACGTTATATTACGTTATTGATGTATATGATGGTCCCACGGAGACGTAGAGGCCAACTCGCCAGGAATGTTGTCAAATATTACCGCCGAGATGTTACGTTGGGTTAGGTTAGGTTAAATTACGTTTTGATGTATATGAAGGACGCACGGAGACGTAGAAGCCAACTCGCCAGGAATGTTGTCAAATATTACCGCCGATATGATAGGTTGGGTTAGGTTACGTTATATTACGTTATTGATGTATATGAAGGTCGCACGGAGAGGTAGAGGCCAACTCGCCAGGAATGTTGTCAAATATTTGTGCCGAGATGTTAGGTTGGGTTAGGTTAGGTTAGATTACGTTATTGATGTATATGAACGCCTCACGGAGACGTAGAGGCCAAATCGCCAGGAATGTTGTCAAATATTACCGCCGAGATGTTAGGTTGGGTTAGGTTAGGTTATATTACGTTATTGATGTATATGAATGCCCCACGGAGACGTAGTGGCCAACTCGCCAGGAATGTTGTCAAATATTACCGCCGAGATGTTATGTTGGGTTAGGTTAGGTTATATTACGTTATTGATGTATATGAATGCCCCACGGAGACATAGAGGCCAACAAGCCAGGAATGTTGCCAAATATTACCGCCGAGATGTTACGTTGGGTTAGGTTAGGTTAAATTACGTTATTGATGTATATAAAAGTCCCACGGAGACGTAGAGGCCAACAAGCCAGGAATGTTGCCAAATATTACCGCCGAGATGTTACGTTGGGTTAGGTTAGATTAAATTACGTTATTGATGTATATAAAAGTCCCACGGAGACGTAGAGGCCAACATCGACAGGAATGTGTTCAAATATTACCGCCGATATGATAGGTTGGTTTAGGTTACGTTGTATTACGTTATTGATGTATATGACGGTCCCACGGAGACGTAGAGGCCAACTAGCCATGAATGTTGTCAAATATTAGCGCCGAGATGTTAGGTTGGGTTGGGTTAGGTTATATTACGTTATTGATGTATATAAAAGTCCCACGGAGACGTAGTGGCCAACTCGCCAGGACTGTTGTCAAGTATTACCGCCGAGATGTTATGTTGGGTTAGGTTAGGTTATATTACGTTGTTGATGTATATGAATGCCCCACGGAGACATAGAGGCCAACAAGCCAGGAATGTTGCCAAATATTACCGCCGAGATGTTACCTTGGGTTAGGTTAGGTTAAATTACGTTATTGATGTATATAAAAGTCCCACGGTGACGTAGAGGCCAACATCGACAGGAATGTTTTCAAATATTACTGCCGAGATGATAGGTTGTGTTAGGGTAGGTAATATTACGTTATTGATGTATATGAAGGTCCCACGGAGACGTAGAGGCCAACATCGACAGGAATGTTTTCAAATGTTACCGCCGATGTGATAGGTTGGTTTAGGTTACGTTATATTACGTCATTGATGTATATGAAGGTCCCACGGAGACGTAGAGGCCAACAAGCCAGGAATGTTGCCAAATATTACCGCCGAGATGTTACGTTGGGTTAGGTTAGGTTAAATTACGTTATTGATGTATATAAAAGTCCCACGGAGACGTAGAGGCCAACAAGCCAGGAATGTTGCCAAATATTACCGCCGAGATGTTACGTTGGGTTAGGTTAGATTAAATTACGTTATTGATGTATATAAAAGTCCCACGGAGACGTAGAGGCCAACATCGACAGGAATGTGTTCAAATATTACCGCCGATATGATAGGTTGGTTTAGGTTACGTTGTATTACGTTATTGATGTATATGACGGTCCCACGGAGACGTAGAGGCCAACTAGCCATGAATGTTGTCAAATATTAGCGCCGAGATGTTAGGTTGGGTTGGGTTAGGTTATATTACGTTATTGATGTATATAAAAGTCCCACGGAGACGTAGTGGCCAACTCGCCAGGACTGTTGTCAAGTATTACCGCCGAGATGTTATGTTGGGTTAGGTTAGGTTATATTACGTTGTTGATGTATATGAATGCCCCACGGAGACATAGAGGCCAACAAGCCAGGAATGTTGCCAAATATTACCGCCGAGATGTTACCTTGGGTTAGGTTAGGTTAAATTACGTTATTGATGTATATAAAAGTCCCACGGTGACGTAGAGGCCAACATCGACAGGAATGTTTTCAAATATTACTGCCGAGATGATAGGTTGTGTTAGGGTAGGTAATATTACGTTATTGATGTATATGAAGGTCCCACGGAGACGTAGAGGCCAACATCGACAGGAATGTTTTCAAATGTTACCGCCGATGTGATAGGTTGGTTTAGGTTACGTTATATTACGTCATTGATGTATATGAAGGTCCCACGGAGACGTAGAGGCCAACAAGCCAGGAATGTTGCCAAATATTACCGCCGAGATGTTACGTTGTGTTAGGTTAGGTTAAATTACGGTATTGATGTATATAAAAGTCCCACGGAGACGTAGTAGCCAACATCGACAGGCATGTTTTCAAATATTACCGCCGATATGTTACGTTGGGTTAGGTTAGGTTAAATTACGTTTTGATGTATATAAAAGTCCCACGGAGACGTAGAGGCCAACTCGCCAGGAAAGTTGTTAAATATTACCGCCGAGATGTTAGGTTGGGTTAGGTTAGGTTAGATTACGTTATTGATGTATATGAAGGCCTCACGGAGACGTAGAGGCCAAATCGCCAGGAATGTTGTCAAATATTACCGCCGAGATGTTAGGTTGGGTTAGGTTAGGTTATATTACGTTATTGATGTATATGAATGCCCCACGGAGACGTAGTGGCCAACTCGCCAGGAATGTTGTCAAATATTACCGCCGAGATGTTATGTTGGGTTAGGTTAGGTTATATTACGTTATTGATGTATATGAATGCCCCACGGAGACATTGAGGCCAACAAGCCAGGAATGTTGCCAAATATTACCGCCGAGATGTTACGTAGGGTTAGGTTAGGTTAAATTACGTTATTGATGTATATAAAAGTCCCACGGAGACGTAGAGGCCAACAAGCCAGGAATGTTGCCAAATATTACCGCCGAGATGTTACGTTGGGTTAGGTTAGATTAAATTACGTTATTGATGTATATAAAAGTCCCACGGAGACGTAGAGGCCAACATCGACAGGAATGTGTTCAAATATTACCGCCGATATGATAGGTTGGTTTAGGTTACGTTGTATTACGTTATTGATGTATATGACGGTCCCACGGAGACGTAGAGGCCAACTCGCCAGGAATGTTGTCAAATATTACCGCCGAGATGTTATGTTGGGTTAGGTTAGGTTAAATTACGTTATTGATGTATATGAATGCCCCACGGAGACGTAGAGGCCAACTCGCCAGGAATGTTGTCAAATATTACCGCCGAGATGTTCTGTTGGATTAGGTTAGGTTATATTACGTTATTGATGTATATGGATGCCCCACGGAGACATAGAGGCCAATAAGACAGGAATGTTGCCAAATATTACCGCCGAGATGTTACGTTGGGTTAGGTTAGGTTAAATTACGTTATTGATGTATATAAAAGTCCCACGGAGACGTAGAGGCCAACATCGACAGGAATGTTTTCAAATATTACCGCCGATATGATAGGTTGGTTTAGGTTACGTTATATTACGTTATTGATGTATATGAGGGACCCACGAAGACGTAGAGGCCAACTGGCCACGACTGTTGTCAAATATTACCGCCGAGATGATAGGTTGGATTAGGTTAGGTTATATTACGTTATTCATATATATGAAGATCCCACGGAGACGTAGAGGCCAACTAGCCATGAATGTTGTCAAATATTACCGCCGAGATGATAGGTTGGGTTAGGTTAGATTATATTACGTTATTGATGTATATGAAGGTCCCGCGGAGACGTAGAGACCAACTCTCCAGGAATGTTGTCATATATTACCGCCGAGATGTTACGTTTGGTTAGGTTATGTTAAATTACGTTTTGATGTATATAAAAGGCCCACGGAGACGTAGAGGCCAACTCGCCAGGAATGTTGTTAAATATTACCGCCGAGATGTTACTTTGGGTTAGGTTAGGTTAAATTACGTTATTGATGTATATAAAAGTCCCGCGGAGACGTAGAGGCCAACATCGACAGGAATGTTCTCAAATATTTCCGCCGAGATGATAGGTTGGGTTAGGTTAGGTAATATTACGTTATTGATGTATATGAAGGTCCCACGGAGACGTAGAGGCCAACATCGACAGGAATGTTTTCAAATATTACCACCGATATGATAGGTTGGATTAGGTTAGGTAATATTACGTTATTCATATATATGAAGATCCCACGGAGACGTAGAGGCCAACTAGCCATGAATGTTGTCAAATATTACCGCCGAGATGATAGGTTGGGTTAGGTTAGATTATATTACGTTATTGATGTATATGAAGGTCCCGCGGAGACGTAGAGACCAACTCTCCAGGAATGTTGTCATATATTACCGCCGAGATGTTACGTTTGGTTAGGTTATGTTAAATTACGTTTTGATGTATATAAAAGGCCCACGGAGATGTAGAGGCCAACTCGCCAGGAATGTTGTTAAATATTACCGCCGAGATGTTAGGTTGGGTTAGGTTAGGTTAGATTACGTTATTGATGTATATGAAGGCCTCACGGAGACGTAGAGGCCAAATCGCCAGGAATGTTGTCAAATATAACCGCCGAGATGTTAGGTTGGGTTAGGTTAGGTTATATTACGTTATTGATGTATATGAATGCCCCACGGAGACGTAGTGGCCAACTCGCCAGGACTGTTGTCAAATATTACCGCCGAGATGTTATGTTGGGTTAGGTTAGGTTATATTACGTTATTGATGTATATGAATGCCCCACGGAGACATAGAGGCCAAAAAGCCAGGAATGTTGCCAAATATTACCGCCGAGATGTTACGTTGGGTTAGGTTAGGTTAAATTACGTTATTGATGTATATAAAAGTCCCGCGGAGACGTAGAGGCCAACATCGACAGGAAGGTTCTCAAATATTTCCGCCGAGATGATAGGTTGTGTTAGGTTAGGTAATATTACGTTATTGATGTATATGAAGGTCCCACGGAGACGTAGAGGCCAACATCGACAGGAATGTTTTCAAATATTACCACCGATATGATAGGTTGGTTTAGGTTACGTTATATTACGTTATTGATGTATATGATGGTCCCACGGAGACGTAGAGGCCAACTCGCCAGGAATGTTGTCAAATATTACCGCCGAGATGTTACGTTGGGTTAGGTTAGGTTAAATTACGTTTTGATGTATATGAAGGACGCACGGAGACGTAGAAGCCAACTCGCCAGGAATGTTGTCAAATATTACCGCCGATATGATAGGTTGGGTTAGGTTACGTTATATTACGTTATTGATGTATATGAAGGTCGCACGGAGAGGTAGAGGCCAACTCGCCAGGAATGTTGTCAAATATTTGTGCCGAGATGTTAGGTTGGGTTAGGTTAGGTTAGATTACGTTATTGATGTATATGAACGCCTCACGGAGACGTAGAGGCCAAATCGCCAGAAATGTTGTCAAATATTACCGCCGAGATATTAGGTTGGGTTAGGTTAGGTTATATTACTTTATTGATGTATGTGAATGCCCCACGGAGACGTAGAGGCCAACTCGCCAGGAATGTTGTCAAATATTACCGCCGAGATGTTATGTTGGGTTAGGTTAGGTTATATTACGTTATTGATGTATATGAATGCCCCACGGAGACATAGAGTCCAACAAGCCAGGAATGTTGCCAAATATTACCGCCGAGATGTTACGTTGGGTTAGGTTAGGTTAAATTACGTTATTAATGTATATAAAAGTCCCGCGGAGACGTAGAGGCCAACTGGCCAGGAATGTTGTTAAATATTACCGCCGAGATGATAGGTTGGGTTAGGTTACGTTATATTACGATATTGATGTATATGAAGCTGCCACGGAGACGTAGAGGTCAACTCGCCAGGAATGTTGTCAAATATTAGAGCCGATATGTTAGGTTGAGTTGGGTTAGGTTATATTACGTTATTGATGTATATGCAGGTCCCACGGAGGCGTAGAGGCCAACTCGCCAGGAATGTTGTTAAATATTACAGCCGAGATGTTAGGTTGGGTTATGTTAGGTTAGATTACGTTATTGATGTATATGAAGGCCCCACGGAGACGTAGAGGCCAAATCGCCAGGAATGTTGTCAAGTATTACCGCCGAGATGATAGGTTGGATTAGGTTACGTTATATTACGTTATTGATGTATATGAAGAGCGCACGGAGAGGTAGAGGCCAACTCGCCAGGAATGTTGTCAAATATTAGTGCCGAGATGTTAGGTTGGGTTAGGTTAGGTTATATTACGTTATTGATGTATATGAATGCCCCACGGAGACGTAGAGGCCAACTCGCCAGGAATGTTGTCAAATATTACCGCCGAGATGTTATGTTGGGTTAGGTTAGGTTATATTACGTTATTGATGTATATGAATGCCCCACGGAGACATAGAGGTCAACAAGCCAGGAATGTTGCCAAATATTACCGCCGAGATGTTACGTTGGGTTACGTTAGTTCAAATTACGTTATTGATGTATATAACAGTCCCAAGGTGACGTAGAGGCCAACATCGACAGGAATGTTTTCAAATATTACCGCCGAGATGATAGGTTGGATTAGGTTAGGTAATATTACGTTATTGATGTATAGGAAGGTCCCACGGAGACGTAGAGGCCAAAATCGACAGGAATGTTGTCAAATATTACCGCCGAGATGTTATGTTGGGTTAGGTTAGGTTAAATTACGTTATTGATGTATATAAAAGTCCCACGGAGACGTAGAGGCCAACATCGACAGGAATGTTCTCAAATATTTCCGCCGAGATGATAGGTTGTGTTAGGGTAGGTAATATTACGTTATTGATGTATATGAAGGTCCCACGGAGACGTAGAGGCCAACATCGACAGGAATGTTTTCAAATATTACCACCGATATGATAGGTTGGTTTAGGTTACGTTATATTACGTTATTGATGTATATGAAGGTCCCACGGAGACGTAGAGGTCAACTCGATAGGGATGTTGTCAAATATTACTGCCGAGATGATAGGTTGGGTTAGGTTAGGTTATATTACGTTATTGATGTATATGAAGGTCCCACGGAGACGTAGAGGCCAACATCGACAGGAATGTTTTCAAATATTACCGCCGATATCATAGGTTGGTTTAGGTTACGTTATATTACGTTATTGATGTATATGAAGGTCCCACGGAGACGTAGAGGCCAACTTGCCAGGAATGTTGTCAAATATTACCGCCGAGATGTTACGTTGGGTTAGGTTAGGTTAAATTACGTTTTGATGTATATAAAAGTCCCACGGAGACGTAGAGGCCAACATCGACAGGAATGTTGTCAAATATTACCGCCGAGATGTTAGGTTGGGTTAGGTTAGGTTATATTACGTTATTGATGTATATGAATGCCCCACGGAGACGTAGAGGCCAAATCGCCAGTAATGTTGTCAAATATTACCGCCGAGATGTTAGGTTGGGTTAGGTTAGGTTATATTACGTTATTGATGTATATGAATGCCCCACGGAGACATAGAGGCCAACTCGCCAGGAATTTTGTCAAATATTACCGCCGATATGATAGGTTGGTTTAGGTTACGTTATATTACGTTATTGATGTATATGAAGGTCGCACGGAGACGTAGAGGCCAACTGGCCAGGAATGTTGCCAAACATTACCGCCGAGATGTTACGTTGGGTTAGGTTAGGTTAAATTACGTTTTGATGTATATAAAAGTCCCACGGAGACGTAGAGGCCAACAACTTCAGGAATGTTTTCAAATATTACCGCCGATATGATAGGTTGGTTTAGGTTACGTTATATTACGTTATTGATGTATATGAAGGTCCCACGGAGACGTAGAGGCCAACTGGCCAGGAATGTTGTCAAATATTACCGCCGAGATGATAGGTTGGGTTAGGTTACGTTATATTACGATATTGATGTATATGAAGCTGCCACGGAGACGTAGAGGTCAACTCGCCAGGAATGTTGTCAAATATTAGAGCCGAGATGTTAGGTTGAGTTGGGTTAGGTTATATTACGTTATTGATGTATATGCAGGTCCCACGGAGGCGTAGAGGCCAACTCGCCAGGAATGTTGTTAAATATTACAGCCGAGATGTTAGGTTGGGTTATGTTAGGTTAGATTACGTCATTGATGTATGTGAAGGCCCCACGGAGACGTAGAGGCCAAATCGCCAGGAATGTTGTCAAATATTACCGCCGAGATGTTAGGTTGGGTTAGGTTAGGTTATATTACATTATTGATGTATATGAATGCCCCACGGAGACGTAGAGGCCAGTTCGCCAGGAATGTAGTCAAATATTACCGCCGAGATGTTATGTTGGGTTAGGTTAGGTTAAATTACGTTATTGATGTATATGAAGGTCCCACGGAGACGTAGAGGCCAACTGGCCAGGAATGTTGCCAAACATTACCGCCGAGATGTTACGTTGGGTTAGTCTAGGTTAAATTACGTTTTGATGTATATAAAAGTCCCACGGAGACGTAGAGGCCAACATCGGCAGGAATGTTGTCAAATATTACCGCCGATATGATAGGTTGGTTTAGGTTAGGTAATATTACGTTATTGATGTATAGGAAGGTCCCACGGAGACGTAGAGGCCAACATCGACAGGAATGTTTTCAAATCTTACCGCCGATATGATAGGTTGGTTTAGGTTACGTTATATTACGTTATTGATGTATATGAAGGTCCCACGGAGACGTAGAGGCCAACTCGCCAGGAATGTTGTCAAATATTACCGCCGAGATGTTACGTTGTGTTAGGTTAGGTTAAATTACGTTTTGATGTATATAAAAGTCCCACGGAGACGTAGAGGCCAACATCGACAGGAATGTTGTCAAATATTACCGCCGAGATGTTAGGTTGGGTTAAGTTAGGTTATATTACGTTATTGATGTATATGAATGCCCCACGGAGACGTAGAGGCCAAATCGCCAGGAATGTTGTCAAATATTACCGCCGAGATGTTAGGTTGGGTTAGGTTAGGTTATATTACGTTATTGATGTATATGAATGCCCCACGGAGACATAGAGGCCAACTCGCCAGGAATTTTGTCAAATATTACCGCCGAGATGTTAGGTTGGGTTAGGTTAGGTTATATTACGTTATTGATGTATATGAATGCCCCACGGAGACATAGAGGCCAAATCGCCAGAAATGTTGTCAAATATTCCCGCCGAGATGTTAGGTTGGGTTAGGTTAGGTTATATTACGTTATTGACGTATATGAAGGTCCCACAGAGACGTAGAGGCCAACAAGCCAGGAATGTTGCCAAATATTACCGCCGAGATGTTACGTTGGGTTAGGTTAGGTCAAATTACGTTATTGATGTATATAAAAGTCCCACGGTGACGTAGAGGCCAACATCGACAGGAATGTTTTCAAATATTACCGCCGATATGATAGGTTGGTTTAGGTTACGTTATATTACGTTATTGATGTATATGAAGGTCCCACGGAGACGTAGAGGCCAACTGGCCAGGAATGTTGCCAAACATTACCGCCGAGATGTTACGTTGGGTTAGGTTAGGTTAAATTACGTTTTGATGTATATAAAAGTCCCACGGAGACGTAGAGGCCAACATCGGCAGGAATGTTTTCAAATATTACCGCCGATATGATAGGTTGGTTTAGGTTACGTTATATTACGTTATTGATGTATATGAAGGTCCCACGGAGACGTAGAGGCCAACTGGCCAGGAATGTTGTCAAATATTACCGCCGAGATGATAGGTTGGTTTAGGTTACGTTATATTACGTTATTGATGTATAGGAAGGTCCCACGGAGACGTAGAGGTCAACTCGATAGGAATGTTGTCAAATATTACTGCCGAGATGATAGGTTGGGTTAGGTTAGGTTATATTACGTTATTGATGTATATGAAGGTCCCACGGAGACGTAGGGGCCAACTTCGACAGGAATGTTTTCAAATGTTACCGCCGATATGATAGGTTGGTTTAGGTTACGTTATATTACGTTATTGATGTATATGAAGGTCCCACGGAGACGTAGAGGTCAACTCGATAGGAATGTTGTCAAATATTACCGCCGAGATGATAGGTTGGGTTAGGTTTGGTTATATTACGTTATTGATGTATATGAAGGTCCCACGGAGACGTAGAGGCCAACTCGCCAGGAATGTTGTCAAATATTACCGCCGAGATGTTACGTTGGGTTAGGTTAGGTTAAATTACGTTTTGATGTATATAAAAGTCCCACGGAGACGTAGAGCCAACATCGGCAGGAATGTTTTCAAATATTACCGCCGATATGATAGGTTGGTTTAGGTTACGTTATATTACGTTATTGATGTATATGAAGGTCCCACGGAGACGTAGAGGCCAACTGGCCAGGAATGTTGTCAAATATTACCGCCGAGATGATAGGTTGGGTTAGGTTACGTTATATTACGATATTGATGTATATGAAGCTGCCACGGAGACGTAGAGGTCAACTCGCCAGGAATGTTGTCAAATATTAGAGCCGAGATGTTAGGTTGAGTTGGGTTAGGTTATATTACGTTATTGATGTATATGCAGGTCCTACGGAGGCGTAGAGGCCAACTCGCCAGGAATGTTGTTAAATATTACAGCCGAGATGTTAGGTTGGGTTATGTTAGGTTAGATTACGTTATTGATGTATATGAATGCCCCACGGAGACGTAGAGGCCAACATCGACAGGAATGTTTTCAAATCTTACCGCCGATATGATAGGTTGGTTTAAGTTACGTTATATTACGTTATTGATGTATATGAAGGTCCCACGGAGACGTAGAGGCCAACTGGCCAGGAATGTTGTCAAATATTACCGCCGAGATGTTATGTTGGGTTAGGTTAGGTTAAATTACGTTATTGATGTATATAAAAGTCCCACGGAGACGTAGAGGCCAACATCGACAGGAATGTTCTCAAATATTTCCGCCGAGATGATAGGTTGTGTTAGGGTAGGTGATATTACGTTATTGATGTATATGAAAGTCCCACGGAGACGTAGAGGCCAACATCGACAGGAATGTTTTCAAATGTTACCGCCGATATGATAGGTTGGTTTAGGTTACGTTATATTACGTTATTGATGTATATGAAGGTCCCACGGAGACGTAGAGGTTAACTCGATAGGAATGTTGTCAAATATTACTGCCGAGATGATAGGTTGGGTTAGGTTAGGTTATATTACGTTATTGATGTATATGAAGGTCCCACGGAGACGTAGAGGCCAACTCGCCAGGAATGTTGTCAAATATTACCGCCGAGATGTTACGTTGGGTTAGGTTAGGTTAAATTACGTTTTGATGTATATAAAAGTCCCACGGAGACGTAGAGACCAACATCGACAGGAATGTTGTCAAATATTACCGCCGAGATGTTAGGTTGGGTTAGGTTAGGTTATATTACGTTATTGATGTATATGAATGCCCCACGGAGACGTAGAGGCCAAATCGCCAGGAATGTTGTCAAATATTACCGCCGAGATGTTAGGTTGGGTTAGGTTAGGTTATATTACGTTATTGATGTATATGAATGCCCCACGGAGACATAGAGGCCAACTCGCCAGGAATTTTGTCAAATATTACCGCCGAGATGTTAGGTTGGGTTAGGTTAGGTTATATTACGTTATTGATGTATATGAATGCCCCACGGAGACATAGAGGCCAAATCGCCAGAAATGTTGTCAAATATTACCGCCGAGATGTTAGGTTGGGTTAGGTTAGGTTAAATTACGTTATTGATGTATATAAAAGTCCCACGGAGACGTAGACGCCAACATCGACAGGAATGTTTTCAAATATTACCGCCGATATGATAGGTTGGTTTAGGTTACGTTATATTACGTTATTGATGTATATGAAGGTCCCACGGAGACGTAGAGGCCAACTGGCCAGGAATGTTGCCAAACATTACCGCCGAGATGTTACGTTGGGTTAGGTTAGGTTAAATTACGTTTTGATGTATATAAAAGTCCCACGGAGACGTAGAGGCCAACATCGGCAGGAATGTTTTCAAATATTACCGCCGATATGATAGGTTGGTTTAGGTTACGTTATATTACGTTATTGATGTATATGAAGGTCCCACGGAGACGTAGAGGCCAACTGGCCAGGAATGTTGTCAAATATTACCGCCGAGATGATAGGTTGGGTTAGGTTACGTTATATTACGATATTGATGTATATGAAGCTGCCACGGAGACGTAGAGGTCAACTCGCCAGGAATGTTGTCAAATATTAGAGCCGAGATGTTAGGTTGAGTTGGGTTAGGTTATATTACGTTATTGATGTATATGCAGGTCCCACGGAGGCGTAGAGGCCAACTCGCCAGGAATGTAGTCAAATATTACCGCCGAGATGTTATGTTGGGTTAGGTTAGGTTAAATTACGTTATTGATGTATATGAAGGTCCCACGGAGATGTAGAGGCCAACTGGCCAGGAATGTTGCCAAACATTACCGCCGAGATGTTACGTTGGGTTAGGTTAGGTTAAATTACGTCTTGATGTATATAAAAGTCCCACGGAGACGTAGAGGCCAACATCGACAGGAATGTTTTCAAATATTACCGCCGATATGATAGGTTGGTTTAGGTTACGTTATATTACGTTATTGATGTAAATGAATGCCCCACGGAGACGTAGAGGCCAACATCGACAGGAATGTTTTCAAATCTTACCGCCGATATGATAGGTTGGTTTAGGTTACGTTATATTACGTTATTGATGTATATGAAGGTCCCACGGAGACGTAGAGGCCAACTGGCCAGGAATGTTGCCAAACATTACCGCCGAGATGTTACGTTGGGTTAGGTTAGGTTAAATTACGTTTTGATGTATATAAAAGTCCCACGGAGACGTAGAGGCCAACATCGGCAGGAATGTTTTCAAATATTACCGCCGATATGATAGGTTGGTTTAGGTTACGTTATATTACGTTATTGATGTATATGAAGGTCCCACGGAGACGTAGAGGCCAACTGGCCAGGAATGTTGTCAAATATTACCGCCGAGATGATAGGTTGGGTTGGGTTAGGTTATATTACGTTATAAATGTATATGCAGGTCCCACGGAGGCGTAGAGGCCAACTCGCCAGGAATGTTGTTAAATATTAACGCCGAGATGTTAGGTTGGGTTAGGTTAGGTTATATTACGTTATTGATGTATATGAATGCCCCACGGAGACATAGAGGCCAACTCGCCAGAAATGTTGTCAAATATTACCGCCGAGAAGTTATGTTGGGTTAGGTTAGGTTAAATTACGTTATTGGTGTATATAAAAGTCCCACGGAGACGTAGAGGCCAACTCGACAGGAATGTTGTCAAATATTACTGCCGAGATGATAGGTTGGGTTAGGTTAGGTTATATTACGTTATTGATATATATCAAGGTCCGACGGAGACGTAGAGGCCAACTCTCCAGGAATGTTGTCAAATACTACCGCCGAGATGTTATGTTGGGTTAGGTTAGGTTAAATTACGTTATTGATGTATATAAAAGTCCCACGTAGACGTAGAGGCCAACATCGACAGGAATGTTTTCAAATATTACCGCCGATATGATAGGTTGGTTTAGGTTACGTTATATTACGTTATTGATGTATATGAATGTCTCACGGAGACGTAGAGGCCAACTGGCCAGGAATGTTGTCAAATATTACCGCCGAGATGTTATGTTGGGTTAGGTTAGGTTAAATTACGTTATTCATGTATATAAAAGTCCCACGGAGACGTAGAGGCCAACATCGACAGGAATGTTCTCAAATATTTCCGCCGAGATGATAGGTTGTGTTTGGGTAGGTAATATTACGTTATTGATGTATATGAAGGTCCCACGGAGACGTAGATGCCAACATCGACAGGAATGTTTTCAAATGTTACCGCCGATATGATAGGTTGGTTTAGGACACGTTATATTACGTTATTGATGTATATGAAGGTCCCACGGAGACGTAGAGGTCAACTCGATAGGAATGTTGTCAAATATTACTGCCGAGATGATAGGTTGGGTTAGGTTAGGTTATATTACGTTATTGATGTATATGAAGGTCCCACGGAGACGTAGAGGCCAACATCGACAGGAATGTTTTCAAATATTACCGCCGATATGATAGGTTGGTTTAGGTTACGTTATATTACGTTATTGATGTATATGAAGGTCCCACGGAGACGTAGAGGCCAACTCGACAGGAATGTTGTCAAATAGTACTGCTGAGATGATAGGTTGGGTTGGGTTAGGTTATATTACGTTATTGATGTATATAAAGGTCCGACGGACACGTAGAGGCCAACTCGACAGGAATGTTGTCAAATAGTACTGCTGAGATGATAGGTTGGGTTGGGTTAGGTTATATTACGTTATTGATGTATATGAAGGTCCGACGGACACGTAGAGGCCAACTGGCCAGGAATGTTGCCAAACATTACCGCCGAGATGTTACGTTGGGTTAGGTTACGTTAAATTACGTTTTGATGTATATAAAAGTCCCACGGAGACGTAGAGGCCAACATCGGCAGGAATGTTGTCAAATATTACCGCCGATATGATAGGTTGGTTTAGGTTAGGTAATATTACGTTATTGATGTATAGGAAGGTCCCACGGAGACGTAGAGGTCAACTCGATAGGAATGTTGTCAAATATTACTGCCGAGATGATAGGTTGGGTTAGGTTAGGTTATATTACGTTATTGATGTATATGAAGGTCCCACGGAGACGTAGGGGCCAACTTCGACAGGAATGTTTTCAAATGTTACCGCCGATATGATAGGTTGGTTTAGGTTACGTTATATTACGTTATTGATGTATATGAAGGTCCCACGGAGACGTAGAGGTCAACTCGATAGGAATGTTGTCAAATATTACCGCCGAGATGATAGGTTGGGTTAGGTTTGGTTATATTACGTTATTGATGTATATGAAGGTCCCACGGAGACGTAGAGGCCAACTCGCCAGGAATGTTGTCAAATATTACCGCCGAGATGTTACGTTGGGTTAGGTTAGGTTAAATTACGTTTTGATGTATATAAAAGTCCCACGGAGACGTAGAGCCAACATCGGCAGGAATGTTTTCAAATATTACCGCCGATATGATAGGTTGGTTTAGGTTACGTTATATTACGTTATTGATGTATATGAAGGTCCCACGGAGACGTAGAGGCCAACTGGCCAGGAATGTTGTCAAATATTACCGCCGAGATGATAGGTTGGGTTAGGTTACGTTATATTACGATATTGATGTATATGAAGCTGCCACGGAGACGTAGAGGTCAACTCGCCAGGAATGTTGTCAAATATTAGAGCCGAGATGTTAGGTTGAGTTGGGTTAGGTTATATTACGTTATTGATGTATATGCAGGTCCTACGGAGGCGTAGAGGCCAACTCGCCAGGAATGTTGTTAAATATTACAGCCGAGATGTTAGGTTGGGTTATGTTAGGTTAGATTACGTTATTGATGTATATGAATGCCCCACGGAGACGTAGAGGCCAACATCGACAGGAATGTTTTCAAATCTTACCGCCGATATGATAGGTTGGTTTAAGTTACGTTATATTACGTTATTGATGTATATGAAGGTCCCACGGAGACGTAGAGGCCAACTGGCCAGGAATGTTGTCAAATATTACCGCCGAGATGTTATGTTGGGTTAGGTTAGGTTAAATTACGTTATTGATGTATATAAAAGTCCCACGGAGACGTAGAGGCCAACATCGACAGGAATGTTCTCAAATATTTCCGCCGAGATGATAGGTTGTGTTAGGGTAGGTGATATTACGTTATTGATGTATATGAAAGTCCCACGGAGACGTAGAGGCCAACATCGACAGGAATGTTTTCAAATGTTACCGCCGATATGATAGGTTGGTTTAGGTTACGTTATATTACGTTATTGATGTATATGAAGGTCCCACGGAGACGTAGAGGTTAACTCGATAGGAATGTTGTCAAATATTACTGCCGAGATGATAGGTTGGGTTAGGTTAGGTTATATTACGTTATTGATGTATATGAAGGTCCCACGGAGACGTAGAGGCCAACTCGCCAGGAATGTTGTCAAATATTACCGCCGAGATGTTACGTTGGGTTAGGTTAGGTTAAATTACGTTTTGATGTATATAAAAGTCCCACGGAGACGTAGAGACCAACATCGACAGGAATGTTGTCAAATATTACCGCCGAGATGTTAGGTTGGGTTAGGTTAGGTTATATTACGTTATTGATGTATATGAATGCCCCACGGAGACGTAGAGGCCAAATCGCCAGGAATGTTGTCAAATATTACCGCCGAGATGTTAGGTTGGGTTAGGTTAGGTTATATTACGTTATTGATGTATATGAATGCCCCACGGAGACATAGAGGCCAACTCGCCAGGAATTTTGTCAAATATTACCGCCGAGATGTTAGGTTGGGTTAGGTTAGGTTATATTACGTTATTGATGTATATGAATGCCCCACGGAGACATAGAGGCCAAATCGCCAGAAATGTTGTCAAATATTACCGCCGAGATGTTAGGTTGGGTTAGGTTAGGTTAAATTACGTTATTGATGTATATAAAAGTCCCACGGAGACGTAGACGCCAACATCGACAGGAATGTTTTCAAATATTACCGCCGATATGATAGGTTGGTTTAGGTTACGTTATATTACGTTATTGATGTATATGAAGGTCCCACGGAGACGTAGAGGCCAACTGGCCAGGAATGTTGCCAAACATTACCGCCGAGATGTTACGTTGGGTTAGGTTAGGTTAAATTACGTTTTGATGTATATAAAAGTCCCACGGAGACGTAGAGGCCAACATCGGCAGGAATGTTTTCAAATATTACCGCCGATATGATAGGTTGGTTTAGGTTACGTTATATTACGTTATTGATGTATATGAAGGTCCCACGGAGACGTAGAGGCCAACTGGCCAGGAATGTTGTCAAATATTACCGCCGAGATGATAGGTTGGGTTAGGTTACGTTATATTACGATATTGATGTATATGAAGCTGCCCGGAGACGTAGAGGTCAACTCGCCAGGAATGTTGTCAAATATTAGAGCCGAGATGTTAGGTTGAGTTGGGTTAGGTTATATTACGTTATTGATGTATATGCAGGTCCCACGGAGGCGTAGAGGCCAACTCGCCAGGAATGTAGTCAAATATTACCGCCGAGATGTTATGTTGGGTTAGGTTAGGTTAAATTACGTTATTGATGTATATGAAGGTCCCACGGAGATGTAGAGGCCAACTGGCCAGGAATGTTGCCAAACATTACCGCCGAGATGTTACGTTGGGTTAGGTTAGGTTAAATTACGTCTTGATGTATATAAAAGTCCCACGGAGACGTAGAGGCCAACATCGACAGGAATGTTTTCAAATATTACCGCCGATATGATAGGTTGGTTTAGGTTACGTTATATTACGTTATTGATGTAAATGAATGCCCCACGGAGACGTAGAGGCCAACATCGACAGGAATGTTTTCAAATCTTACCGCCGATATGATAGGTTGGTTTAGGTTACGTTATATTACGTTATTGATGTATATGAAGGTCCCACGGAGACGTAGAGGCCAACTGGCCAGGAATGTTGCCAAACATTACCGCCGAGATGTTACGTTGGGTTAGGTTAGGTTAAATTACGTTTTGATGTATATAAAAGTCCCACGGAGACGTAGAGGCCAACATCGGCAGGAATGTTTTCAAATATTACCGCCGATATGATAGGTTGGTTTAGGTTACGTTATATTACGTTATTGATGTATATGAAGGTCCCACGGAGACGTAGAGGCCAACTGGCCAGGAATGTTGTCAAATATTACCGCCGAGATGATAGGTTGGGTTGGGTTAGGTTATATTACGTTATAAATGTATATGCAGGTCCCACGGAGGCGTAGAGGCCAACTCGCCAGGAATGTTGTTAAATATTAACGCCGAGATGTTAGGTTGGGTTAGGTTAGGTTAGATTACGTTATTGATGTATATGAAGGCCCCACGGAGACGTAGAGGCCAAATCGTCAGGAATGTTGTCAAATATTACCGCCGAGATGTTAGGTTGGGTTAGGTTAGGTTATATTACGTTATTGATGTATATGAATGCCCCACGGAGACATAGAGGCCAACTCGCCAGAAATGTTGTCAAATATTACCGCCGAGAAGTTATGTTGGGTTAGGTTAGGTTAAATTACGTTATTGGTGTATATAAAAGTCCCACGGAGACGTAGAGGCCAACTCGACAGGAATGTTGTCAAATATTACTGCCGAGATGATAGGTTGGGTTAGGTTAGGTTATATTACGTTATTGATATATATCAAGGTCCGACGGAGACGTAGAGGCCAACTCTCCAGGAATGTTGTCAAATACTACCGCCGAGATGTTATGTTGGGTTAGGTTAGGTTAAATTACGTTATTGATGTATATAAAAGTCCCACGTAGACGTAGAGGCCAACATCGACAGGAATGTTTTCAAATATTACCGCCGATATGATAGGTTGGTTTAGGTTACGTTATATTACGTTATTGATGTATATGAATGTCTCACGGAGACGTAGAGGCCAACTGGCCAGGAATGTTGTCAAATATTACCGCCGAGATGTTATGTTGGGTTAGGTTAGGTTAAATTACGTTATTCATGTATATAAAAGTCCCACGGAGACGTAGAGGCCAACATCGACAGGAATGTTCTCAAATATTTCCGCCGAGATGATAGGTTGTGTTAGGGTAGGTAATATTACGTTATTGATGTATATGAAGGTCCCACGGAGACGTAGATGCCAACATCGACAGGAATGTTTTCAAATGTTACCGCCGATATGATAGGTTGGTTTAGGACACGTTATATTACGTTATTGATGTATATGAAGGTCCCACGGAGACGTAGAGGTCAACTCGATAGGAATGTTGTCAAATATTACTGCCGAGATGATAGGTTGGGTTAGGTTAGGTTATATTACGTTATTGATGTATATGAAGGTCCCACGGAGACGTAGAGGCCAACATCGACAGGAATGTTTTCAAATATTACCGCCGATATGATAGGTTGGTTTAGGTTACGTTATATTACGTTATTGATGTATATGAAGGTCCCACGGAGACGTAGAGGCCAACTCGACAGGAATGTTGTCAAATAGTACTGCTGAGATGATAGGTTGGGTTGGGTTAGGTTATATTACGTTATTGATGTATATAAAGGTCCGACGGACACGTAGAGGCCAACTCGACAGGAATGTTGTCAAATAGTACTGCTGAGATGATAGGTTGGGTTGGGTTAGGTTATATTACGTTATTGATGTATATGAAGGTCCGACGGACACGTAGAGGCCAACTGGCCAGGAATGTTGCCAAACATTACCGCCGAGATGTTACGTTGGGTTAGGTTACGTTAAATTACGTTTTGATGTATATAAAAGTCCCACGGAGACGTAGAGGCCAACATCGGCAGGAATGTTGTCAAATATTACCGCCGATATGATAGGTTGGTTTAGGTTAGGTAATATTACGTTATTGATGTATAGGAAGGTCCCACGGAGACGTAGAGGCCAACATCGACAGGAATGTTGTCAAATATTACCGCCGAGATGTTATGTTGGGTTAGGATAGGTTAAATTACGTTATTGATGTATATAAAAGTCCCACGTAGACGTAGAGGCCAACATCGACAGGAATGTTTTCAAATATTACCGCCGATATGATAGGTTGGTTTAGGTTACGTTATATTACGTTATTGATGTAAATGAATGCCCCACGGAGACGTAGAGGCCAACATCGACAGGAATGTTTTCAAATCTTACCGCCGATATGATAGGTTGGTTTAGGTTACGTTATATTACGTTATTGATGTATATGAAGGTCCCACGGAGACGTAGAGGCCAACTGGCCAGGAATGTTGCCAAACATTACCGCCGAGATGTTACGTTGGGTTAGGTTAGGTTAAATTACGTTTTGATGTATATAAAAGTCCCACGGAGACGTAGAGGCCAACATCGGCAGGAATGTTTTCAAATATTACCGCCGATATGATAGGTTGGTTTAGGTTACGTTATATTACGTTATTGATGTATATGAAGGTCCCACGGAGACGTAGAGGCCAACTGGCCAGGAATGTTGTCAAATATTACCGCCGAGATGATAGGTTGGGTTGGGTTAGGTTATATTACGTTATAAATGTATATGCAGGTCCCACGGAGGCGTAGAGGCCAACTCGCCAGGAATGTTGTTAAATATTAACGCCGAGATGTTAGGTTGGGTTAGGTTAGGTTAGATTACGTTATTGATGTATATGAAGGCCCCACGGAGACGTAGAGGCCAAATCGTCAGGAATGTTGTCAAATATTACCGCCGAGATGTTAGGTTGGGTTAGGTTAGGTTATATTACGTTATTGATGTATATGAATGCCCCACGGAGACATAGAGGCCAACTCGCCAGAAATGTTGTCAAATATTACCGCCGAGAAGTTATGTTGGGTTAGGTTAGGTTAAATTACGTTATTGGTGTATATAAAAGTCCCACGGAGACGTAGAGGCCAACTCGACAGGAATGTTGTCAAATATTACTGCCGAGATGATAGGTTGGGTTAGGTTAGGTTATATTACGTTATTGATATATATCAAGGTCCGACGGAGACGTAGAGGCCAACTCTCCAGGAATGTTGTCAAATACTACCGCCGAGATGTTATGTTGGGTTAGGTTAGGTTAAATAACGTTATTGATGTATATAAAAGTCCCACGTAGACGTAGAGGCCAACATCGACAGGAATGTTTTCAAATATTACCGCCGATATGATAGGTTGGTTTAGGTTACGTTATATTACGTTATTGATGTATATGAATGTCTCACGGAGACGTAGAGGCCAACTGGCCAGGAATGTTGTCAAATATTACCGCCGAGATGTTATGTTGGGTTAGGTTAGGTTAAATTACGTTATTGATGTATATAAAAGTCCCACGGAGACGTAGAGGCCAACATCGACAGGAATGTTCTCAAATATTTCCGCCGAGATGATAGGTTGTGTTAGGGTAGGTAATATTACGTTATTGATGTATATGAAGGTCCCACGGTGACGTAGATGCCAACATCGACAGGAATGTTTTCAAATGTTACCGCCGATATGATAGGTTGGTTTAGGACACGTTATATTACGTTATTGATGTATATGAAGGTCCCACGGAGACGTAGAGGTCAACTCGATAGGAATGTTGTCAAATATTACTGCCGAGATGATAGGTTGGGTTAGGTTAGGTTATATTACGTTATTGATGTATATGAAGGTCCCACGGAGACGTAGAGGCCAACATCGACAGGAATGTTTTCAAATATTACCGCCGATATGATAGGTTGGTTTAGGTTACGTTATATTACGTTATTGATGTATATGAAGGTCCCACGGAGACGTAGAGGCCAACTCGACAGGAATGTTGTCAAATAGTACTGCTGAGATGATAGGTTGGGTTGGGCTAGGTTATATTACGTTATTGATGTATATAAAGGTCCGACGGACACGTAGAGGCCAACTCGACAGGAATGTTGTCAAATAGTACTGCTGAGATGATAGGTTGGGTTGGGTTAGGTTATATTACGTTATTGATGTATATGAAGGTCCGACGGACACGTAGAGGCCAACTCTCCAGGAATGTTGTCAAATATTACCGCCGAGATGTTACGTTGGGTTAGGTTAGGTTAGATTACGTTTTGATGTATATGAAGGCCCCACGGAGACGTAGAGGCCAAATCGCCAGGAATGTTGTCAAATATTACCGCCGAGATGTTAGGTTGGTTTAGGTTAGGTTATATTACGTTATTGATGTATATGAATGCCCCACGGAGACGTAGAGGCCAAATCGCCAGGAATGTTGTCAAATATTACCGCCGAGATGTTAGGTTGGGTTAGGTTAGGTTATATTACGTTATTGATGTATATGAATGCCCCACGGAGACATAGAGGCCAACTCGCCAGGAATGTTGTCAAATATTACCGCCGAGATGTTAGGTTGGGTTAGGTTAGGTTAAATTACGTTATTGATGTATATAAAAGTCCCACGTAGACGTAGAGGCCAACATCGACAGGAATGTTTTCAAATATTACCGCCGATATGATAGGTTGGTTTAGGTTACGTTATATTACGTTATTGATGTATATGAATGCCCCACGGAGACGTAGAGGCCAACATCGACAGGAATGTTTTCAAATCTTACCGCCGATATGATAGGTTGGTTTAGGTTACGTTATATTACGTTATTGATGTATATGAAGGTCCCACGGAGACGTAGAGGCCAACAAACCAGGAATGTTGCCAAATATTACCGCCGAGATGTTACGTTGGGTTAGGTTAGGTTAAATTACGTTATTGATGTATATAAAAGTCCCACGGTGACGTAGAGGCCAACATCGACAGGAATGTTTTCAAATATTACCGCCGAGATGATAGGTTGGATTAGGTTATGTAATATTACGTTATTGATGTATAGGAAGGTCCCACGGAGACGTAGAGGCCAACATCGACAGGAATGTTGCCAAATATTAGTGCCGAGATGTTAGGTTGGGTTGGGTTAGGTTATATTACGTTATAAATGTATATGCAGGTCCCACGGAGGCGTAGAGGCCAACTCGCCAGGAATGTTGTTAAATATTAACGCCGAGATGTTAGGTTGGGTTAGGTTAGGTTAGATTACGTTGTTGATGTATATGAAGGCCCCACGGAGACGTAGAGGCCAAATCGCCAGAAATGTTGTCAAATATTCCCGCCGAGATGTTAGGTTGGGTTAGGTTAGGTTATATTACGTTATTGACGTATATGAAGGTCCCACGGAGACGTAGAGGCCAACAAGCCAGGAATGTTGCCAAATATTACCGCCGAGATGTTACGTTGGGTTAGGTTAGGTCAAATTACGTTATTGATGTATATAAAAGTCCCACGGTGACGTAGAGGCCAACATCGACAGGAATGTTTTCAAATATTACCGCCGATATGATAGGTTGGTTTAGGTTACGTTATATTACGTTATTGATGTATATGAAGGTCCCACGGAGACGTAGAGGCCAACTGGCCAGGAATGTTGCCAAACATTACCGCCGAGATGTTACGTTGGGTTAGGTTAGGTTAAATTACGTTTTGATGTATATAAAAGTCCCACGGAGACGTAGAGGCCAACATCGGCAGGAATGTTTTCAAATATTACCGCCGATATGATAGGTTGGTTTAGGTTACGTTATATTACGTTATTGATGTATATGAAGGTCCCACGGAGACGTAGAGGCCAACTGGCCAGGAATGTTGTCAAATATTACCGCCGAGATGATAGGTTGGGTTAGGTTACGTTATATTACGATATTGATGTATATGAAGCTGCCACGGAGACGTAGAGGTCAACTCGCCAGGAATGTTGTCAAATATTAGAGCCGAGATGTTAGGTTGAGTTGGGTTAGGTTATATTACGTTATTGATGTATATGCAGGTCCCACGGAGGCGTAGAGGCCAACTCGCCACGAATGTTGTTAAATATTACAGCCGAGATGTTAGGTTGGGTTATGTTAGGTTAGATTACGTTATTGATGTATATGAAGGCCCCACGGAGACGTAGAGGCCAAATCGCCAGGAATGTTGTCAAATATTACCGCCGAGATGTTAGGTTGGGTTAGGTTAGGTTATATTACGTTATTGATGTATATGAATGCCCCACGGAGACGTAGAGGCCAGTTCGCCAGGAATGTAGTCAAATATTACCGCCGAGATGTTATGTTGGGTTAGGTTAGGTTAAATTACGTTATTGATGTATATGAAGGTCCCACGGAGACGTAGAGGCCAACTGGCCAGGAATGTTGCCAAACATTACCGCCGAGATGTTACGTTGGGTTAGGTTAGGTTAAATTACGTTTTGATGTATATAAAAGTCCCACGGAGACGTAGAGGCCAACATCGGCAGGAATGTTGTCAAATATTACCGCCGATATGATAGGTTGGTTTAGGTTAGGTAATATTACGTTATTGATGTATAGGAAGGTCCCACGGAGACGTAGAGGCCAACATCGACAGGAATGTTGTCAAATATTACCGCCGAGATGTTATGTTGGGTTAGGATAGGTTAAATTACGTTATTGATATATATAAAAGTCCCACGTAGACGTAGAGGCCAACATCGACAGGAATGTTTTCAAATATTACCGCCGATATGATAGGTTGGTTTAGGTTACGTTATATTACGTTATTGATGTATATGAATGCCCCACGGAGACGTAGAGGCCAACATCTACAGGAATGTTTTCAAATCTTACCGCCGATATGATAGGTTGGTTTAGGTTACGTTATATTACGTTATTGATGTATATGAAGGTCCCACGGAGACGTAGAGGCCAACTGGCCAGGAATGTTGTCAAATATTACCGCCGAGATGTTATGTTGGGTTAGGTTAGGTTAAATTACGTTATTGATGTATATAAAAGTCCCACGGAGACGTAGAGGCCAACATCGACAGGAATGTTCTCAAATATTTCCGCCGAGATGATAGGTTGTGTTAGGGTAGGTAATATTACGTTATTGATGTATATGAAGGTCCCACGGAGACGTAGAGGCCAACATCGACAGGAACGTTTTCAAATGTTACCGCCGAGAAGTTATGTTGGGTTAGGTTAGGTTAAATTACGTTATTGGTGTATATGAAGGTCCCACGGAGACGTAGGGGCCAACTTCGACAGGAATGTTTTCAAATGTTACCGCCGATATGATAGGTTGGTTTAGGTTACGTTATATTACGTTATTGATGTATATGAAGGTCCCACGGAGACGTAGAGGTCAACTCGATAGGAATGTTGTCAAATATTACCGCCGAGATGATAGGTTGGGTTAGGTTAGGTTATATTACGTTATTGATGTATATGAAGGTCCCACGGAGACGTAGAGGCCAACTCGCCAGGAATGTTGTCAAATATTACCGCCGAGATGTTACGTTGGGTTAGGTTAGGTTAAATTACGTTTTGATGTATATAAAAGTCCCACGGAGACGTAGAGCCAACATCGGCAGGAATGTTTTCAAATATTACCGCCGATATGATAGGTTGGTTTAGGTTACGTTATATTACGTTATTGATGTATATGAAGGTCCCACGGAGACGTAGAGGCCAACTGGCCAGGAATGTTGTCAAATATTACCGCCGAGATGATAGGTTGGGTTAGGTTACGTTATATTACGATATTGATGTATATGAAGCTGCCACGGAGACGTAGAGGTCAACTCGCCAGGAATGTTGTCAAATATTAGAGCCGAGATGTTAGGTTGAGTTGGGTTAGGTTATATTACGTTATTGATGTATATGCAGGTCCCACGGAGGCGTAGAGGCCAACTCGCCAGGAATGTTGTTAAATATTACAGCCGAGATGTTAGGTTGGGTTATGTTAGGTTAGATTACGTTATTGATGTATATGAATGCCCCACGGAGACATAGAGGCCAAATCGCCAGAAATGTTGTCAAATATTACCGCCGAGATGTTAGGTTGGGTTAGGTTAGGTTAAATTACGTTATTGATGTATATAAAAGTCCCACGGAGACGTAGACGCCAACATCGACAGGAATGTTTTCAAATATTACCGCCGATATGATAGGTTGGTTTAGGTTACGTTATATTACGTTATTGATGTATATGCAGGTCCCACGGAGGCGTAGAGGCCAACTCGCCAGGAATGTAGTCAAATATTACCGCCGAGATGTTATGTTGGGTTAGGTTAGGTTAAATTACGTTTTGATGTATATAAAAGTCCCACGGAGACGTAGAGGCCAACATCGACAGGAATGTTTTCAAATATTACCGCCGATATGATAGGTTGGTTTAGGTTACGTTATATTACGTTATTGATGTAAATGAATGCCCCACGGAGACGTAGAGGCCAACATCGACAGGAATGTTTTCAAATCTTACCGCCGATATGATAGGTTGGTTTAGGTTACGTTATATTACGTTATTGATGTATATGAAGGTCCCACGGAGACGTAGAGGCCAACTGGCCAGGAATGTTGCCAAACATTACCGCCGAGATGTTACGTTGGGTTAGGTTAGGTTAAATTACGTTTTGATGTATATAAAAGTCCCACGGAGACGTAGAGGCCAACATCGGCAGGAATGTTGTCAAATATTACCGCCGATATGATAGGTTGGTTTAGGTTAGGTAATATTACGTTATTGATGTATAGGAAGGTCCCACGGAGACGTAGAGGCCAACATCGACAGGAATGTTGTCAAATATTACCGCCGAGATGTTATGTTGGGTTAGGATAGGTTAAATTACGTTATTGATGTATATAAAAGTCCCACGTAGTCGTAGAGGCCAACATCGACAGGAATGTTTTCAAATATTACCGCCGATATGATAGGTTGGTTTAGGTTACGTTATATTACGTTATTGATGTAAATGAATGCCCCACGGAGACGTAGAGGCCAACATCGACAGGAATGTTTTCAAATCTTACCGCCGATATGATAGGTTGGTTTAGGTTACGTTATATTACGTTATTGATGTATATGAAGGTCCCACGGAGACGTAGAGGCCAACTGGCCAGGAATGTTGCCAAACATTACCGCCGAGATGTTACGTTGGGTTAGGTTAGGTTAAATTACGTTTTGATGTATATAAAAGTCCCACGGAGACGTAGAGGCCAACATCGGCAGGAATGTTTTCAAATATTACCGCCGATATGATAGGTTGGTTTAGGTTACGTTATATTACGTTATTGATGTATATGAAGGTCCCACGGAGACGTAGAGGCCAACTGGCCAGGAATGTTGTCAAATATTACCGCCGAGATGATAGGTTGGGTTGGGTTAGGTTATATTACGTTATAAATGTATATGCAGGTCCCACGGAGGCGTAGAGGCCAACTCGCCAGGAATGTTGTTAAATATTAACGCCGAGATGTTAGGTTGGGTTAGGTTAGGTTAGATTACGTTATTGATGTATATGAAGGCCCCACGGAGACGTAGAGGCCAAATCGTCAGGAATGTTGTCAAATATTACCGCCGAGATGTTAGGTTGTGTTAGGTTAGGTTATATTACGTTATTGATGTATATGAATGCCCCACGGAGACATAGAGGCCAACTCGCCAGAAATGTTGTCAAATATTACCGCCGAGAAGTTATGTTGGGTTAGGTTAGGTTAAATTACGTTATTGGTGTATATAAAAGTCCCACGGAGACGTAGAGGCCAACTCGACAGGAATGTTGTCAAATATTACTGCCGAGATGATAGGTTGGGTTAGGTTAGGTTATATTACGTTATTGATATATATCAAGGTCCGACGGAGACGTAGAGGCCAACTCTCCAGGAATGTTGTCAAATACTACCGCCGAGATGTTATGTTGGGTTAGGTTAGGTTAAATTACGTTATTGATGTATATAAAAGTCCCACGTAGACGTAGAGGCCAACATCGACAGGAATGTTTTCAAATATTACCGCCGATATGATAGGTTGGTTTAGGTTACGTTATATTACGTTATTGATGTATATGAATGTCTCACGGAGACGTAGAGGCCAACTGGCCAGGAATGTTGTCAAATATTACCGCCGAGATGTTATGTTGGGTTAGGTTAGGTTAAATTACGTTATTCATGTATATAAAAGTCCCACGGAGACGTAGAGGCCAACATCGACAGGAATGTTCTCAAATATTTCCGCCGAGATGATAGGTTGTGTTAGGGTAGGTAATATTACGTTATTGATGTATATGAAGGTCCCACGGAGACGTAGATGCCAACATCGACAGGAATGTTTTCAAATGTTACCGCCGATATGATAGGATGGTTTAGGACACGTTATATTACGTTATTGATGTATATGAAGGTCCCACGGAGACGTAGAGGTCAACTCGATAGGAATGTTGTCAAATATTACTGCCGAGATGATAGGTTGGGTTAGGTTAGGTTATATTACGTTATTGATGTATATGAAGGTCCCACGGAGACGTAGAGGCCAACATCGACAGGAATGTTTTCAAATATTACCGCCGATATGATAGGTTGGTTTAGGTTACGTTATATTACGTTATTGATGTATATGAAGGTCCCACGGAGACGTAGAGGCCAACTCGACAGGAATGTTGTCAAATAGTACTGCTGAGATGATAGGTTGGGTTGGGTTAGGTTATATTACGTTATTGATGTATATAAAGGTCCGACGGACACGTAGAGGCCAACTCGACAGGAATGTTGTCAAATAGTACTGCTGAGATGATAGGTTGGGTTGGGTTAGGTTATATTACGTTATTGATGTATATGAAGGTCCGACGGACACGTAGAGGCCAACTGGCCAGGAATGTTGCCAAACATTACCGCCGAGATGTTACGTTGGGTTAGGTTACGTTAAATTACGTTTTGATGTATATAAAAGTCCCACGGAGACGTAGAGGCCAACATCGGCAGGAATGTTGTCAAATATTACCGCCGATATGATAGGTTGGTTTAGGTTAGGTAATATTACGTTATTGATGTATAGGAAGGTCCCACGGAGACGTAGAGGCCAACATCGACAGGAATGTTGTCAAATATTACCGCCGAGATGTTATGTTGGGTTAGGATAGGTTAAATTACGTTATTGATGTATATAAAAGTCCCACGTAGACGTAGAGGCCAACATCGACAGGAATGTTTTCAAATATTACCGCCGATATGATAGGTTGGTTTAGGTTACGTTATATTACGTTATTGATGTAAATGAATGCCCCACGGAGACGTAGAGGCCAACATCGACAGGAATGTTTTCAAATCTTACCGCCGATATGATAGGTTGGTTTAGGTTACGTTATATTACGTTATTGATGTATATGAAGGTCCCACGGAGACGTAGAGGCCAACTGGCCAGGAATGTTGCCAAACATTACCGCCGAGATGTTACGTTGGGTTAGGTTAGGTTAAATTACGTTTTGATGTATATAAAAGTCCCACGGAGACGTAGAGGCCAACATCGGCAGGAATGTTTTCAAATATTACCGCCGATATGATAGGTTGGTTTAGGTTACGTTATATTACGTTATTGATGTATATGAATGTCTCACGGAGACGTAGAGGCCAACTGGCCAGGAATGTTGTCAAATATTACCGCCGAGATGTTATGTTGGGTTAGGTTAGGTTAAATTACGTTATTGATGTATATAAAAGTCCCACGGAGACGTAGAGGCCAACATCGACAGGAATGTTCTCAAATATTTCCGCCGAGATGATAGGTTGTGTTAGGGTAGGTAATATTACGTTATTGATGTATATGAAGGTCCCACGGAGACGTAGATGCCAACATCGACAGGAATGTTTTCAAATGTTACCGCCGATATGATAGGTTGGTTTAGGACACGTTATATTACGTTATTGATGTATATGAAGGTCCCACGGAGACGTAGAGGTCAACTCGATAGGAATGTTGTCAAATATTACTGCCGAGATGATAGGTTGGGTTAGGTTAGGTTATATTACGTTATTGATGTATATGAAGGTCCGACGGACACGTAGAGGCCAACTCTCCAGGAATGTTGTCAAATATTACCGCCGAGATGTTACGTTGGGTTAGGTTAGGTTAGATTACGTTTTGATGTATATGAAGGCCCCACGGAGACGTAGAGGCCAAATCGCCAGGAATGTTGTCAAATATTACCGCCGAGATGTTAGGTTGGTTTAGGTTAGGTTATATTACGTTATTGATGTATATGAATGCCCCACGGAGACGTAGAGGCCAAATCGCCAGGAATGTTGTCAAATATTACCGCCGAGATGTTAGGTTGGGTTAGGTTAGGTTATATTACGTTATTGATGTATATGAATGCCCCACGGAGACGTAGAGGCCAACATCGACAGGAATGTTGTCAAATATTACCGCCGAGATGTTATGTTGGGTTAGGATAGGTTAAATTACGTTATTGATGTATATAAAAGTCCCACGTAGACGTAGAGGCCAACATCGACAGGAATGTTTTCAAATATTACCGCCGATATGATAGGTTGGTTTAGGTTACGTTATATTACGTTATTGATGTAAATGAATGCCCCACGGAGACGTAGAGGCCAACATCGACAGGAATGTTTTCAAATCTTACCGCCGATATGATAGGTTGGTTTAGGTTACGTTATATTACGTTATTGATGTATATGAAGGTCCCACGGAGACGTAGAGGCCAACTGGCCAGGAATGTTGCCAAACATTACCGCCGAGATGTTACGTTGGGTTAGGTTAGGTTAAATTACGTTTTGATGTATATAAAAGTCCCACGGAGACGTAGAGGCCAACATCGGCAGGAATGTTTTCAAATATTACCGCCGATATGATAGGTTGGTTTAGGTTACGTTATATTACGTTATTGATGTATATGAAGGTCCCACGGAGACGTAGAGGCCAACTGGCCAGGAATGTTGTCAAATATTACCGCCGAGATGATAGGTTGGGTTGGGTTAGGTTATATTACGTTATAAATGTATATGCAGGTCCCACGGAGGCGTAGAGGCCAACTCGCCAGGAATGTTGTTAAATATTAACGCCGAGATGTTAGGTTGGGTTAGGTTAGGTTAGATTACGTTATTGATGTATATGAAGGCCCCACGGAGACGTAGAGGCCAAATCGCCAGGAATGTTGTCAAATATTACCGCCGAGATGTTAGGTTGGTTTAGGTTAGGTTATATTACGTTATTGATGTATATGAATGCCCCACGGAGACGTAGAGGCCAAATCGCCAGGAATGTTGTCAAATATTACCGCCGAGATGTTAGGTTGGGTTAGGTTAGGTTATATTACGTTATTGATGTATATGAAGGTCCCACGGAGACGTAGAGGCCAACAAGCCAGGAATGTTGCCAAATATTACCGCCGAGATGTTACGCTGGGTTAGGTTAGGTCAAATTACGTTATTGATGTATATAAAATTCCCACGGTGACGTAGAGGCCAACAAGCCAGGAATGTTGCCAAATATTACCGCCGAGATGATACGTTGGGTTAGGTTAGGTTAAATTACGTTATTGATGTATATAAAAGTCCCACGGAGACGTAGAGGCCAACATCGACAGGAATGTTCTCAAATATTTCCGCCGAGATGATAGGTTGTGTTAGGGTAGGTAATATTACGTTATTGATGTACATGAAGGTCCCACGGAGACGTAGAGGCCAACATCGACAGGAATGTTTTCAAATGTTACCGCCGATATGATAGGTTGGTTTAGGTTACGTTATATTACGTTATTGATGTATATGAAGGTCCCACGGAGACGTAGAGATCAACTCGATAGGAATGTTGTCAAATATTACTGCCGGGATGATAGGTTGGGTTAGGTTAGGTTATATTACGTTATTGATGTATATGAATGCCCCACGGAGACATAGAGGCCAACATCGACAGGAATGTTTTCAAATATTACCGCCGATATGATAGGTTGGTATAGGTTACGTTATATTACGTTATTGATGTATATGAAGGTCCCACGGAGACGTAGAGGCCAACTCGCCAGGAATGTTGTCAAATATTACCGCCGAGATATTACGTTGGGTTAGGTTAGGTTAAATTACGTTTTGATGTATATAAAAGTCCCACGTAGACGTAGAGGCCAACATCGACAGGAATGTTTTCAAATATTACCGCCGATATGATAGGTTGGTTTAGGTTACGTTATATTACGTTATTGATGTATATGAATGCCCCACGGAGACATAGAGGCCAACTCGCCAGGAATGTTGTCAAATATTACCGCCGAGATGTTAGGTTGGGTTAGGTTAGGTTATATTACGTTATTGATGTATATGAATGCCCCACGGAGACATAGAGGCCAAATCGCCAGAAATGTTGTCAAATATTACCGCCGAGATGTTAGGTTGGGTTAGGTTAGGTTATATTACGTTATTGATGTATATGAAGGTCCCACGGAGACTTAGAGGCCAACAAGCCAGGAATGTTGCCAAATATTACCGCCGAGATGTTACGTTGGGTTAGGTTAGGTCAAATTACGTTATTGATGTATATAAAAGTCCCACGGTGACGTAGAGGCCAACAAGCCAGGAATGTTGCCAAATATTACCGCCGAGATGTTACGTTGGGTTAGGTTAGGTTAAATTACGTTATTGATGTATATAAAAGTCCCACGGAGACGTAGAGGCCAACATCGACAGGAATGTTCTCAAATATTTCCGCCGAGATGATAGGTTGTGTTAGGGTAGGTAATATTACGTTATTGATGTACATGAAGGTCCCACGGAGACGTAGAGGCCAACATCGACAGGAATGTTTTCAAATGTTACCGCCGATATGATAGGTTGGTTTAGGTTACGTTATATTACGTTATTGATGTATATGAAGGTCCCACGGAGACGTAGAGATCAACTCGATAGGAATGTTGTCAAATATTACTGCCGGGATGATAGGTTGGGTTAGGTTAGGTTATATTACGTTATTGATGTATATGAATGCCCCACGGAGACATAGAGGCCAACATCGACAGGAATGTTTTCAAATATTACCGCCGATATGATAGGTTGGTATAGGTTATGTTATATTACGTTATTGATGTATATGAAGGTCCCACGGAGACGTAGAGGCCAACTCGCCAGGAATGTTGTCAAATATTACCGCCGAGATGTTACGTTGGGTTGGGTTAGGTTAAATTACGTTATTGATGTATATAAAAGTCCCACGGAGACGTAGAGGCCAACTCGACAGGAATGTTGTCAAATATTACTGCCGAGATGATAGGTTGGGTTAGGTTAGGTTATATTACGTTATTGATATATATCAAGGTCCGACGGAGACGTAGAGGCCAACAAGCCAGGAATGTTGCCAAATATTACCGCCGAGATGTTAGGTTGTGTTAGGTTAGTTAATATTACGTTATTGATGTATATGAAGGTCCCACGGAGATGTAGAGGCCAACATCGACAGGAATGTTTTCAAATATTACCGCCGATATGATAGGTTGGTTTAGGTTACGTTATATTACGTTATTGATGTATATGAAGGTCCCACGGAGACGTAGAGGCCAACTCGACAGGAATGTTGTCAAATAGTACTGCTGAGATGATAGGTTGGGTTGGGTTAGGTTATATTACGATATTGATGTATATGAAGCTGCCACGGAGACGTAGAGGTCAACTCGCCAGGAATGTTGTCAAATATTAGAGCCGAGATGTTAGGTTGAGTTGGGTTAGGTTATATTACGTTATTGATGTATATGCAGGTCCCACGGAGGCGTAGAGGCCAACTCGCCAGGAATGTAGTCAAATATTACCGCCGAGATGTTATGTTGGGTTAGGTTAGGTTAAATTACGTTATTGATGTATATGAAGGTCCCACGGAGACGTAGAGGCCAACTGGCCAGGAATGTTGCCAAACATTACCGCCGAGATGTTACGTTGGGTTAGGTTAGGTTAAATTACGTTTTGATGTATATAAAAGTCCCACGGAGACGTAGAGGCCAACATCGACAGGAATGTTTTCAAATATTACCGCCGATATGATAGGTTGGTTTAGGTTACGTTATATTACGTTATTGATGTAAATGAATGCCCCACGGAGACGTAGAGGCCAACATCGACAGGAATGTTTTCAAATCTTACCGCCGATATGATAGGTTGGTTTAGGTTACGTTATATTACGTTATTGATGTATATGAAGGTCCCACGGAGACGTAGAGGCCAACTGGCCAGGAATGTTGCCAAACATTACCGCCGAGATGTTACGTTGGGTTAGGTTAGGTTAAATTACGTTTTGATGTATATAAAAGTCCCACGGAGACGTAGAGGCCAACATCGGCAGGAATGTTGTCAAATATTACCGCCGATATGATAGGTTGGTTTAGGTTAGGTAATATTACGTTATTGATGTATAGGAAGGTCCCACGGAGACGTAGAGGCCAACATCGACAGGAATGTTGTCAAATATTACCGCCGAGATGTTATGTTGGGTTAGGATAGGTTAAATTACGTTATTGATGTATATAAAAGTCCCACGTAGACGTAGAGGCCAACATCGACAGGAATGTTTTCAAATATTACCGCCGATATGATAGGTTGGTTTAGGTTACGTTATATTACGTTATTGATGTAAATGAATGCCCCACGGAGACGTAGAGGCCAACATCGACAGGAATGTTTTCAAATCTTACCGCCGATATGATAGGTTGGTTTAGGTTACGTTATATTACGTTATTGATGTATATGAAGGTCCCACGGAGACGTAGAGGCCAACTGGCCAGGAATGTTGCCAAACATTACCGCCGAGATGTTACGTTGGGTTAGGTTAGGTTAAATTACGTTTTGATGTATATAAAAGTCCCACGGAGACGTAGAGGCCAACATCGGCAGGAATGTTTTCAAATATTACCGCCGATATGATAGGTTGGTTTAGGTTACGTTATATTACGTTATTGATGTATATGAAGGTCCCACGGAGACGTAGAGGCCAACTGGCCAGGAATGTTGTCAAATATTACCGCCGAGATGATAGGTTGGGTTGGGTTAGGTTATATTACGTTATAAATGTATATGCAGGTCCCACGGAGGCGTAGAGGCCAACTCGCCAGGAATGTTGTTAAATATTAACGCCGAGATGTTAGGTTGGGTTAGGTTAGGTTAGATTACGTTATTGATGTATATGAAGGCCCCACGGAGACGTAGAGGCCAAATCGTCAGGAATGTTGTCAAATATTACCGCCGAGATGTTACGTTGGGTTAGGTTAGGTTAAACTACGTTTTGATGTATATAAAAGTCCCACGGAGACGTAGAGACCAACATCGACAGGAATGTTGTCAAATATTACCGCCGAGATGTTAGGTTGGGTTAGGTTAGGTTATATTACGTTATTGATGTATATGAATGCCCCACGGAGACATAGAGGCCAACTCGCCAGAAATGTTGTCAAATATTACCGCCGAGAAGTTATGTTGGGTTAGGTTAGGTTAAATTACGTTATTGGTGTATATAAAAGTCCCACGGAGACGTAGAGGCCAACTCGACAGGAATGTTGTCAAATATTACTGCCGAGATGATAGGTTGGGTTAGGTTAGGTTATATTACGTTATTGATATATATCAAGGTCCGACGGAGACGTAGAGGCCAACTCTCCAGGAATGTTGTCAAATACTACCGCCGAGATGTTATGTTGGGTTAGGTTAGGTTAAATTACGTTATTGATGTATATAAAAGTCCCACGTAGACGTAGAGGCCAACATCGACAGGAATGTTTTCAAATATTACCGCCGATATGATAGGTTGGTTTAGGTTACGTTATATTACGATATTGATGTATATGAATGTCTCACGGAGACGTAGAGGCCAACTGGCCAGGAATGTTGTCAAATATTACCGCCGAGATGTTATGTTGGGTTAGGTTAGGTTAAATTACGTTATTCATGTATATAAAAGTCCCACGGAGACGTAGAGGCCAACATCGACAGGAATGTTCTCAAATATTTCCGCCGAGATGATAGGTTGTGTTAGGGTAGGTAATATTACGTTATTGATGTATATGAAGGTCCCACGGAGACGTAGATGCCAACATCGACAGGAATGTTTTCAAATGTTACCGCCGATATGATAGGTTGGTTTAGGACACGTTATATTACGTTATTGATGTATATGAAGGTCCCACGGAGACGTAGAGGTCAACTCGATAGGAATGTTGTCAAATATTACTGCCGAGATGATAGGTTGGGTTAGGTTAGGTTATATTACGTTATTGATGTATATGAAGGTCCCACGGAGACGTAGAGACCAACATCGACAGGAATGTTTTCAAATATTACCGCCGATATGATAGGTTGGTTTAGGTTAGGTAATATTACGTTATTGATGTATAGGAAGGTCCCACGGAGACGTAGAGGCCAACATCGACAGGAATGTTGTCAAATATTACCGCCGAGATGTTATGTTGGGTTAGGATAGGTTAAATTACGTTATTGATGTATATAAAAGTCCCACGTAGACGTAGAGGCCAACATCGACAGGAATGTTTTCAAATATTACCGCCGATATGATAGGTTGGTTTAGGTTACGTTATATTACGTTATTGATGTAAATGAATGCCCCACGGAGACGTAGAGGCCAACATCGACAGGAATGTTTTCAAATCTTACCGCCGATATGATAGGTTGGTTTAGGTTACGTTATATTACGTTATTGATGTATATGAAGGTCCCACGGAGACGTAGAGGCCAACTGGCCAGGAATGTTGCCAAACATTACCGCCGAGATGTTACGTTGGGTTAGGTTAGGTTAAATTACGTTTTGATGTATATAAAAGTCCCACGGAGACGTAGAGGCCAACATCGGCAGGAATGTTTTCAAATATTACCGCCGATATGATAGGTTGGTTTAGGTTACGTTATATTACGTTATTGATGTATATGAAGGTCCCACGGAGACGTAGAGGCCAACTGGCCAGGAATGTTGTCAAATATTACCGCCGAGATGATAGGTTGGGTTGGGTTAGGTTATATTACGTTATAAATGTATATGCAGGTCCCACGGAGGCGTAGAGGCCAACTCGCCAGGAATGTTGTTAAATATTAACGCCGAGATGTTAGGTTGGGTTAGGTTAGGTTAGATTACGTTATTGATGTATATGAAGGCCCCACGGAGACGTAGAGGCCAAATCGTCAGGAATGTTGTCAAATATTACCGCCGAGATGTTACGTTGGGTTAGGTTAGGTTAAACTACGTTTTGATGTATATAAAAGTCCCACGGAGACGTAGAGACCAACATCGACAGGAATGTTGTCAAATATTACCGCCGAGATGTTAGGTTGGGTTAGGTTAGGTTATATTACGTTATTGATGTATATGAATGCCCCACGGAGACATAGAGGCCAACTCGCCAGAAATGTTGTCAAATATTACCGCCGAGAAGTTATGTTGGGTTAGGTTAGGTTAAATTACGTTATTGGTGTATATAAAAGTCCCACGGAGACGTAGAGGCCAACTCGACAGGAATGTTGTCAAATATTACTGCCGAGATGATAGGTTGGGTTAGGTTAGGTTATATTACGTTATTGATATATATCAAGGTCCGACGGAGACGTAGAGGCCAACTCTCCAGGAATGTTGTCAAATACTACCGCCGAGATGTTATGTTGGGTTAGGTTAGGTTAAATTACGTTATTGATGTATATAAAAGTCCCACGTAGACGTAGAGGCCAACATCGACAGGAATGTTTTCAAATATTACCGCCGATATGATAGGTTGGTTTAGGTTACGTTATATTACGATATTGATGTATATGAATGTCTCACGGAGACGTAGAGGCCAACTGGCCAGGAATGTTGTCAAATATTACCGCCGAGATGTTATGTTGGGTTAGGTTAGGTTAAATTACGTTATTCATGTATATAAAAGTCCCACGGAGACGTAGAGGCCAACATCGACAGGAATGTTCTCAAATATTTCCGCCGAGATGATAGGTTGTGTTAGGGTAGGTAATATTACGTTATTGATGTATATGAAGGTCCCACGGAGACGTAGATGCCAACATCGACAGGAATGTTTTCAAATGTTACCGCCGATATGATAGGTTGGTTTAGGACACGTTATATTACGTTATTGATGTATATGAAGGTCCCACGGAGACGTAGAGGTCAACTCGATAGGAATGTTGTCAAATATTACTGCCGAGATGATAGGTTGGGTTAGGTTAGGTTATATTACGTTATTGATGTATATGAAGGTCCCACGGAGACGTAGAGACCAACATCGACAGGAATGTTTTCAAATATTACCGCCGATATGATAGGTTGGTTTAGGTTACGTTATATTACGTTATTGATGTATATGAAGGTCCCACGGAGACGTAGAGGCCAACTCGACAGGAATGTTGTCAAATAGTACTGCTGAGATGATAGGTTGGGTTGGGTTAGGTTATATTACGTTATTGATGTATATAAAGGTCCGACGGACACGTAGAGGCCAACTCGACAGGAATGTTGTCAAATAGTACTGCTGAGATGATAGGTTGGGTTGGGTTAGGTTATATTACGTTATTGATGTATATGAAGGTCCGACGGACACGTAGAGGCCAACTGGCCAGGAATGTTGCCAAACATTACCGCCGAGATGTTACGTTGGGTTAGGTTACGTTAAATTACGTTTTGATGTATATAAAAGTCCCACGGAGACGTAGAGGCCAACATCGGCAGGAATGTTGTCAAATATTACCGCCGATATGATAGGTTGGTTTAGGTTAGGTAATATTACGTTATTGATGTATAGGAAGGTCCCACGGAGACGTAGAGGCCAACATCGACAGGAATGTTGTCAAATATTACCGCCGAGATGTTATGTTGGGTTAGGATAGGTTAAATTACGTTATTGATGTATATAAAAGTCCCACGTAGACGTAGAGGCCAACATCGACAGGAATGTTTTCAAATATTACCGCCGATATGATAGGTTGGTTTCGGTTACGTTATATTACGTTATTGATGTAAATGAATGCCCCACGGAGACGTAGAGGCCAACATCGACAGGAATGTTTTCAAATCTTACCGCCGATATGATAGGTTGGTTTAGGTTACGTTATATTACGTTATTGATGTATATGAAGGTCCCACGGAGACGTAGAGGCCAACTGGCCAGGAATGTTGCCAAACATTACCGCCGAGATGTTACGTTGGGTTAGGTTAGGTTAAATTACGTTTTGATGTATATAAAAGTCCCACGGAGACGTAGAGGCCAACATCGGCAGGAATGTTTTCAAATATTACCGCCGATATGATAGGTTGGTTTAGGTTACGTTATATTACGTTATTGATGTATATGAAGGTCCCACGGAGACGTAGAGGCCAACTGGCCAGGAATGTTGTCAAATATTACCGCCGAGATGATAGGTTGGGTTGGGTTAGGTTATATTACGTTATAAATGTATATGCAGGTCCCACGGAGGCGTAGAGGCCAACTCGCCAGGATTGTTGTTAAATATTAACGCCGAGATGTTAGGTTGGGTTAGGTTAGGTTAGATTACGTTATTGATGTATATGAAGGCCCCACGGAGACGTAGAGGCCAAATCGTCAGGAATGTTGTCAAATATTACCGCCGAGATGTTAGGTTGGGTTAGGTTAGGTTATATTACGTTATTGATGTATACGAATGCCCCACGGAGACATAGAGGCCAACTCGCCAGAAATGTTGTCAAATATTACCGCCGAGAAGTTATGTTGGGTTAGGTTAGGTTAAATTACGTTATTGGTGTATATAAAAGTCCCACGGAGACGTAGAGGCCAACTCGACAGGAATGTTGTCAAATATTACTGCCGAGATGATAGGTTGGGTTAGGTTAGGTTATATTACGTTATTGATATATATCAAGGTCCGACGGAGACGTAGAGGCCAACTCTCCAGGAATGTTGTCAAATACTACCGCCGAGATGTTATGTTGGGTTAGGTTAGGTTAAATTACGTTATTGATGTATATAAAAGTCCCACGTAGACGTAGAGGCCAACATCGACAGGAATGTTTTCAAATATTACCGCCTATATGATAGGTTGGTTTAGGTTACGTTATATTACGTTATTGATGTATATGAATGTCTCACGGAGACGTAGAGGCCAACTGGCCAGGAATGTTGTCAAATATTACCGCCGAGATGTTATGTTGGGTTAGGTTAGGTTAAATTACGTTATTGATGTATATAAAAGTCCCACGGAGACGTAGAGGCCAACATCGACAGGAATGTTCTCAAATATTTCCGCCGAGATGATAGGTTGTGTTAGGGTAGGTAATATTACGTTATTGATGTATATGAAGGTCCCACGGAGACGTAGATGCCAACATCGACAGGAATGTTTTCAAATGTTACCGCCGATATGATAGGTTGATTTAGGACACGTTATATTACGTTATTGATGTATATGAAGGTCCCACGGAGACGTAGAGGTCAACTCGATAGGAATGTTGTCAAATATTACTGCCGAGATGATAGGTTGGGTTAGGTTAGGTTATATTACGTTATTGATGTATATGAAGGTCCCACGGAGACGTAGAGGCCAACATCGACAGGAATGTTTTCAAATAGTACTGCTGAGATGATAGGTTGGGTTGGGTTAGGTTATATTACGTTATTGATGTATATAAAGGTCCGAAGGACACGTAGAGGCCAACTCGACAGGAATGTTGTCAAATAGTACTGCTGAGATGATAGGTTGGGTTGGGTTAGGTTATATTACGTTATTGATGTATATGAAGGTCCGACGGACACGTAGAGGCCAACTCTCCAGGAATGTTGTCAAATATTACCGCCGAGATGTTACGTTGGGTTAGGTTAGGTTAGATTACGTTTTGATGTATATGAAGGCCCCACGGAGACGTAGAGGCCAAATCGCCAGGAATGTTGTCAAATATTACCGCCGAGATGTTAGGTTGGTTTAGGTTAGGTTATATTACGTTATTGATGTATATGAATGCCCCACGGAGACGTAGAGGCCAAATCGCCAGGAATGTTGTCAAATATTACCGCCGAGATGTTAGGTTGGGTTAGGTTAGGTTATATTACGTTATTGATGTATATGATTGCCCCACGGAGACATAGAGGCCAACTCGCCAGGAATGTTGTCAAATATTACCGCCGAGATGTTAGGTTGGGTTAGGTTAGGTTATATTACGTTATTGATGTATATGAATGCCCCACGGAGACATAGAGGCCAACTCGCCAGGAATGTTGTCAAATATTACCGCCGAGATGTTAGGTTGGGTTAGGTTAGGTTAAATTACGTTATTGATGTATATAAAAGTCCCACGTAGACGTAGAGGCCAACATCGACAGGAATGTTTTCAAATATTACCGCCGATATGATAGGTTGGTTTAGGTTACGTTATATTACGTTATTGATGTATATGAATGCCCCACGGAGACGTAGAGGCCAACATCGACAGGAATGTTTTCAAATCTTACCGCCGATATGATAGGTTGGTTTAGGTTACGTTATATTACGTTATTGATGTATATGAAGGTCCCACGGAGACGTAGAGGCCAACAAACCAGGAATGTTGCCAAATATTACCGCCGAGATGTTACGTTGGGTTAGGTTAGGTTAAATTACGTTATTGATGTATATAAAAGTCCCACGGTGACGTAGAGGCCAACATCGACAGGAATGTGTTCAAATATTACCGCCGAGATGATAGGTTGGATTAGGTTATGTAATATTACGTTATTGATGTACATGAAGGTCCCACGGAGACGTAGAGGCCAACATCGACAGGAATGTTTTCAAATGTTACCGCCGATATGATAGGTTGGTTTAGGTTACGTTATATTACGTTATTGATGTATATGAAGGTCCCACGGAGACGTAGAGATCAACTCGATAGGAATGTTGTCAAATATTACTGCCGGGATGATAGGTTGGGTTAGGTTAGGTTATATTACGTTATTGATGTATATGAATGCCCCACGGAGACATAGAGGCCAACATCGACAGGAATGTTTTCAAATATTACCGCCGATATGATAGGTTGGTATAGGTTACGTTATATTACGTTATTGATGTATATGAAGGTCCCACGGAGACGTAGAGGCCAACTCGCCAGGAATGTTGTCAAATATTACCGCCGAGATATTACGTTGGGTTAGGTTAGGTTAAATTACGTTTTGATGTATATAAAAGTCCCACGTAGACGCAGAGGCCAACATCGACAGGAATGTTTTCAAATATTACCGCCGATATGATAGGTTGGTTTAGGTTACGTTATATTACGTTATTGATGTATATGAATGCCCCACGGAGACATAGAGGCCAACTCGCCAGGAATGTTGTCAAATATTACCGCCGAGATGCTAGGTTGGGTTAGGTTAGGTTATATTACGTTATTGATGTATATGAATGCCCCACGGAGACATAGAGGCCAAATCGCCAGAAATGTTGTCAAATATTACCGCCGAGATGTTAGGTTGGGTTAGGTTAGGTTATATTACGTTATTGATGTATATGAAGGTCCCACGGAGACGTAGAGGCCAACTCGACAGGAATGTTGTCAAATAGTACTGCTGAGATGATAGGTTGGGTTGGGTTAGGTTATATTACGTTATTGATGTATATAAAGGTCCGACGGACACGTAGAGGCCAACTCGACAGGAATGTTGTCAAATAGTACTGCTGAGATGATAGGTTGGGTTGGGTTAGGTTATATTACGTTATTGATGTATATGAAGGTCCGACGGACACGTAGAGGCCAACTGGCCAGGAATGTTGCCAAACATTACCGCCGAGATGTTACGTTGGGTTAGGTTACGTTAAATTACGTTTTGATGTATATAAAAGTCCCACGGAGACGTAGAGGCCAACATCGGCAGGAATGTTGTCAAATATTACCGCCGAGATGATAGGTTGTGTTAGGGTAGGTAATATTACGTTATTGATGTATATGAAGGTCCCACGGAGACGTAGATGCCAACATCGACAGGAATGTTTTCAAATGTTACCGCCGATATGATAGGTTGGTTTAGGACACGTTATATTACGTTATTGATGTATATGAAGGTCCCACGGAGACGTAGAGGTCAACTCGATAGGAATGTTGTCAAATATTACTGCCGAGATGATAGGTTGGGTTAGGTTAGGTTATATTACGTTATTGATGTATATGAAGGTCCCACGGAGACGTAGAGGCCAACATCGACAGGAATGTTTTCAAATATTACCGCCGATATGATAGGTTGGTTTAGGTTACGTTATATTACGTTATTGATGTATATGAAGGTCCCACGGAGACGTAGAGGCCAACTCGACAGGAATGTTGTCAAATAGTACTGCTGAGATGATAGGTTGGGTTGGGTTAGGTTATATTACGTTATTGATGTATATAAAGGTCCGAAGGACACGTAGAGGCCAACTCGACAGGAATGTTGTCAAATAGTACTGCTGAGATGATAGGTTGGGTTGGGTTAGGTTATATTACGTTATTGATGTATATGAAGGTCCGACGGACACGTAGAGGCCAACTCTCCAGGAATGTTGTCAAATATTACCGCCGAGATGTTACGTTGGGTTAGGTTAGGTTAGATTACGTTTTGATGTATATGAAGGCCCCACGGAGACGTAGAGGCCAAATCGCCAGGAATGTTGTCAAATATTACCGCCGAGATGTTAGGTTGGTTTAGGTTAGGTTATATTACGTTATTGATGTATATGAATGCCCCACGGAGACGTAGAGGCCAAATCGCCAGGAATGTTGTCAAATATTACCGCCGAGATGTTAGGTTGGGTTAGGTTAGGTTATATTACGTTATTGATGTATATGATTGCCCCACGGAGACATAGAGGCCAACTCGCCAGGAATGTTGTCAAATATTACCGCCGAGATGTTAGGTTGGGTTAGGTTAGGTTATATTACGTTATTGATGTATATGAATGCCCCACGGAGACATAGAGGCCAACTCGCCAGGAATGTTGTCAAATATTACCGCCGAGATGTTAGGTTGGGTTAGGTTAGGTTAAATTACGTTATTGATGTATATAAAAGTCCCACGTAGACGTAGAGGCCAACATCGACAGGAATGTTTTCAAATATTACCGCCGATATGATAGGTTGGTTTAGGTTACGTTATATTACGTTATTGATGTATATGAATGCCCCACGGAGACGTAGAGGCCAACATCGACAGGAATGTTTTCAAATCTTACCGCCGATATGATAGGTTGGTTTAGGTTACGTTATATTACGTTATTGATGTATATGAAGGTCCCACGGAGACGTAGAGGCCAACAAACCAGGAATGTTGCCAAATATTACCGCCGAGATGTTACGTTGGGTTAGGTTAGGTTAAATTACGTTATTGATGTATATAAAAGTCCCACGGTGACGTAGAGGCCAACATCGACAGGAATGTGTTCAAATATTACCGCCGAGATGATAGGTTGGATTAGGTTATGTAATATTACGTTATTGATGTACATGAAGGTCCCACGGAGACGTAGAGGCCAACATCGACAGGAATGTTTTCAAATGTTACCGCCGATATGATAGGTTGGTTTAGGTTACGTTATATTACGTTATTGATGTATATGAAGGTCCCACGGAGACGTAGAGATCAACTCGATAGGAATGTTGTCAAATATTACTGCCGGGATGATAGGTTGGGTTAGGTTAGGTTATATTACGTTATTGATGTATATGAATGCCCCACGGAGACATAGAGGCCAACATCGACAGGAATGTTTTCAAATATTACCGCCGATATGATAGGTTGGTATAGGTTACGTTATATTACGTTATTGATGTATATGAAGGTCCCACGGAGACGTAGAGGCCAACTCGCCAGGAATGTTGTCAAATATTACCGCCGAGATATTACGTTGGGTTAGGTTAGGTTAAATTACGTTTTGATGTATATAAAAGTCCCACGTAGACGCAGAGGCCAACATCGACAGGAATGTTTTCAAATATTACCGCCGATATGATAGGTTGGTTTAGGTTACGTTATATTACGTTATTGATGTATATGAATGCCCCACGGAGACATAGAGGCCAACTCGCCAGGAATGTTGTCAAATATTACCGCCGAGATGCTAGGTTGGGTTAGGTTAGGTTATATTACGTTATTGATGTATATGAATGCCCCACGGAGACATAGAGGCCAAATCGCCAGAAATGTTGTCAAATATTACCGCCGAGATGTTAGGTTGGGTTAGGTTAGGTTATATTACGTTATTGATGTATATGAAGGTCCCACGGAGACGTAGAGGCCAACTCGACAGGAATGTTGTCAAATAGTACTGCTGAGATGATAGGTTGGGTTGGGTTAGGTTATATTACGTTATTGATGTATATAAAGGTCCGACGGACACGTAGAGGCCAACTCGACAGGAATGTTGTCAAATAGTACTGCTGAGATGATAGGTTGGGTTGGGTTAGGTTATATTACGTTATTGATGTATATGAAGGTCCGACGGACACGTAGAGGCCAACTGGCCAGGAATGTTGCCAAACATTACCGCCGAGATGTTACGTTGGGTTAGGTTACGTTAAATTACGTTTTGATGTATATAAAAGTCCCACGGAGACGTAGAGGCCAACATCGGCAGGAATGTTGTCAAATATTACCGCCGAGATGATAGGTTGTGTTAGGGTAGGTAATATTACGTTATTGATGTATATGAAGGTCCCACGGAGACGTAGATGCCAACATCGACAGGAATGTTTTCAAATGTTACCGCCGATATGATAGGTTGGTTTAGGACACGTTATATTACGTTATTGATGTATATGAAGGTCCCACGGAGACGTAGAGGTCAACTCGATAGGAATGTTGTCAAATATTACTGCCGAGATGATAGGTTGGGTTAGGTTAGGTTATATTACGTTATTGATGTATATGAAGGTCCCACGGAGACGTAGAGGCCAACATCGACAGGAATGTTTTCAAATATTACCGCCGATATGATAGGTTGGTTTAGGTTACGTTATATTACGTTATTGATGTATATGAAGGTCCCACGGAGACGTAGAGGCCAACTCGACAGGAATGTTGTCAAATAGTACTGCTGAGATGATAGGTTGGGTTGGGTTAGGTTATATTACGTTATTGATGTATATAAAGGTCCGAAGGACACGTAGAGGCCAACTCGACAGGAATGTTGTCAAATAGTACTGCTGAGATGATAGGTTGGGTTGGGTTAGGTTATATTACGTTATTGATGTATATGAAGGTCCGACGGACACGTAGAGGCCAACTCTCCAGGAATGTTGTCAAATATTACCGCCGAGATGTTACGTTGGGTTAGGTTAGGTTAGATTACGTTTTGATGTATATGAAGGCCCCACGGAGACGTAGAGGCCAAATCGCCAGGAATGTTGTCAAATATTACCGCCGAGATGTTAGGTTGGTTTAGGTTAGGTTATATTACGTTATTGATGTATATGAATGCCCCACGGAGACGTAGAGGCCAAATCGCCAGGAATGTTGTCAAATATTACCGCCGAGATGTTAGGTTGGGTTAGGTTAGGTTATATTACGTTATTGATGTATATGAATGCCCCACGGAGACATAGAGGCCAACTCGCCAGGAATGTTGTCAAATATTACCGCCGAGATGTTAGGTTGGGTTAGGTTAGGTTATATTACGTTATTGATGTATATGAATGCCCCACGGAGACATAGAGGCCAACTCGCCAGGAATGTTGTCAAATATTACCGCCGAGATGTTAGGTTGGGTTAGGTTAGGTTAAATTACGTTATTGATGTATATAAAAGTCCCACGTAGACGTAGAGGCCAACATCGACAGGAATGTTTTCAAATATTACCGCCGATATGATAGGTTGGTTTAGGTTACGTTATATTACGTTATTGATGTATATGAATGCCCCACGGAGACGTAGAGGCCAACATCGACAGGAATGTTTTCAAATCTTACCGCCGATATGATAGGTTGGTTTAGGTTACGTTATATTACGTTATTGATGTATATGAAGGTCCCACGGAGACGTAGAGGCCAACAAACCAGGAATGTTGCCAAATATTACCGCCGAGATGTTACGTTGGGTTAGGTTAGGTTAAATTACGTTATTGATGTATATAAAAGTCCCACGGTGACGTAGAGGCCAACATCGACAGGAATGTTTTCAAATATTACCGCCGAGATGATAGGTTGGATTAGGTTATGTAATATTACGTTATTGATGTACATGAAGGTCCCACGGAGACGTAGAGGCCAACATCGACAGGAATGTTTTCAAATGTTACCGCCGATATGATAGGTTGGTTTAGGTTACGTTATATTACGTTATTGATGTATATGAAGGTCCCACGGAGACGTAGAGATCAACTCGATAGGAATGTTGTCAAATATTACTGCCGGGATGATAGGTTGGGTTAGGTTAGGTTATATTACGTTATTGATGTATATGAATGCCCCACGGAGACATAGAGGCCAACATCGACAGGAATGTTTTCAAATATTACCGCCGATATGATAGGTTGGTATAGGTTACGTTATATTACGTTATTGATGTATATGAAGGTCCCACGGAGACGTAGAGGCCAACTCGCCAGGAATGTTGTCAAATATTACCGCCGAGATATTACGTTGGGTTAGGTTAGGTTAAATTACGTTTTGATGTATATAAAAGTCCCACGTAGACGCAGAGGCCAACATCGACAGGAATGTTTTCAAATATTACCGCCGATATGATAGGTTGGTTTAGGTTACGTTATATTACGTTATTGATGTATATGAATGCCCCACGGAGACATAGAGGCCAACTCGCCAGGAATGTTGTCAAATATTACCGCCGAGATGTTAGGTTGGGTTAGGTTAGGTTATATTACGTTATTGATGTATATGAATGCCCCACGGAGACATAGAGGCCAAATCGCCAGAAATGTTGTCAAATATTACCGCCGAGATGTTAGGTTGGGTTAGGTTAGGTTATATTACGTTATTGATGTATATGAAGGTCCCACGGAGACGTAGAGGCCAACTCGACAGGAATGTTGTCAAATAGTACTGCTGAGATGATAGGTTGGGTTGGGTTAGGTTATATTACGTTATTGATGTATATAAAGGTCCGACGGACACGTAGAGGCCAACTCGACAGGAATGTTGTCAAATAGTACTGCTGAGATGATAGGTTGGGTTGGGTTAGGTTATATTACGTTATTGATGTATATGAAGGTCCGACGGACACGTAGAGGCCAACTGGCCAGGAATGTTGCCAAACATTACCGCCGAGATGTTACGTTGGGTTAGGTTACGTTAAATTACGTTTTGATGTATATAAAAGTCCCACGGAGACGTAGAGGCCAACATCGGCAGGAATGTTGTCAAATATTACCGCCGATATGATAGGTTGGTTTAGGTTAGGTAATATTACGTTATTGATGTATAGGAAGGTCCCACGGAGACGTAGAGGCCAACATCGACAGGAATGTTGTCAAATATTACCGCCGAGATGTTATGTTGGGTTAGGATAGGTTAAATTACGTTATTGATGTATATAAAAGTCCCACGTAGACGTAGAGGCCAACATCGACAGGAATGTTTTCAAATATTACCGCCGATATGATAGGTTGGTTTCGGTTACGTTATATTACGTTATTGATGTAAATGAATGCCCCACGGAGACGTAGAGGCCAACATCGACAGGAATGTTTTCAAATCTTACCGCCGATATGATAGGTTGGTTTAGGTTACGTTATATTACGTTATTGATGTATATGAAGGTCCCACGGAGACGTAGAGGCCAACTGGCCAGGAATGTTGCCAAACATTACCGCCGAGATGTTACGTTGGGTTAGGTTAGGTTAAATTACGTTTTGATGTATATAAAAGTCCCACGGAGACGTAGAGGCCAACATCGGCAGGAATGTTTTCAAATATTACCGCCGATATGATAGGTTGGTTTAGGTTACGTTATATTACGTTATTGATGTATATGAAGGTCCCACGGAGACGTAGAGGCCAACTGGCCAGGAATGTTGTCAAATATTACCGCCGAGATGATAGGTTGGGTTGGGTTAGGTTATATTACGTTATAAATGTATATGCAGGTCCCACGGAGGCGTAGAGGCCAACTCGCCAGGATTGTTGTTAAATATTAACGCCGAGATGTTAGGTTGGGTTAGGTTAGGTTAGATTACGTTATTGATGTATATGAAGGCCCCACGGAGACGTAGAGGCCAAATCGTCAGGAATGTTGTCAAATATTACCGCCGAGATGTTAGGTTGGGTTAGGTTAGGTTATATTACGTTATTGATGTATACGAATGCCCCACGGAGACATAGAGGCCAACTCGCCAGAAATGTTGTCAAATATTACCGCCGAGAAGTTATGTTGGGTTAGGTTAGGTTAAATTACGTTATTGGTGTATATAAAAGTCCCACGGAGACGTAGAGGCCAACTCGACAGGAATGTTGTCAAATATTACTGCCGAGATGATAGGTTGGGTTAGGTTAGGTTATATTACGTTATTGATATATATCAAGGTCCGACGGAGACGTAGAGGCCAACTCTCCAGGAATGTTGTCAAATACTACCGCCGAGATGTTATGTTGGGTTAGGTTAGGTTAAATTACGTTATTGATGTATATAAAAGTCCCACGTAGACGTAGAGGCCAACATCGACAGGAATGTTTTCAAATATTACCGCCTATATGATAGGTTGGTTTAGGTTACGTTATATTACGTTATTGATGTATATGAATGTCTCACGGAGACGTAGAGGCCAACTGGCCAGGAATGTTGTCAAATATTACCGCCGAGATGTTATGTTGGGTTAGGTTAGGTTAAATTACGTTATTGATGTATATAAAAGTCCCACGGAGACGTAGAGGCCAACATCGACAGGAATGTTCTCAAATATTTCCGCCGAGATGATAGGTTGTGTTAGGGTAGGTAATATTACGTTATTGATGTATATGAAGGTCCCACGGAGACGTAGATGCCAACATCGACAGGAATGTTTTCAAATGTTACCGCCGATATGATAGGTTGGTTTAGGACACGTTATATTACGTTATTGATGTATATGAAGGTCCCACGGAGACGTAGAGGTCAACTCGATAGGAATGTTGTCAAATATTACTGCCGAGATGATAGGTTGGGTTAGGTTAGGTTATATTACGTTATTGATGTATATGAAGGTCCCACGGAGACGTAGAGGCCAACATCGACAGGAATGTTTTCAAATATTACCGCCGATATGATAGGTTGGTTTAGGTTACGTTATATTACGTTATTGATGTATATGAAGGTCCCACGGAGACGTAGAGGCCAACTCGACAGGAATGTTGTCAAATAGTACTGCTGAGATGATAGGTTGGGTTGGGTTAGGTTATATTACGTTATTGATGTATATAAAGGTCCGAAGGACACGTAGAGGCCAACTCGACAGGAATGTTGTCAAATAGTACTGCTGAGATGATAGGTTGGGTTGGGTTAGGTTATATTACGTTATTGATGTATATGAAGGTCCGACGGACACGTAGAGGCCAACTCTCCAGGAATGTTGTCAAATATTACCGCCGAGATGTTACGTTGGGTTAGGTTAGGTTAGATTACGTTTTGATGTATATGAAGGCCCCACGGAGACGTAGAGGCCAACTCGCCAGGAATGTTGTCAAATATTACCGCCGAGATGTTAGGTTGGGTTAGGTTAGGTTATATTACGTTATTGATGTATATGAATGCCCCACGGAGACATAGAGGCCAACTCGCCAGGAATGTTGTCAAATATTACCGCCGAGATGTTAGGTTGGGTTAGGTTAGGTTAAATTACGTTATTGATGTATATAAAAGTCCCACGTAGACGTAGAGGCCAACATCGACAGGAATGTTTTCAAATATTACCGCCGATATGATAGGTTGGTTTAGGTTACGTTATATTACGTTATTGATGTATATGAATGCCCCACGGAGACGTAGAGGCCAACATCGACAGGAATGTTTTCAAATCTTACCGCCGATATGATAGGTTGGTTTAGGTTACGTTATATTACGTTATTGATGTATATGAAGGTCCCACGGAGACGTAGAGGCCAACAAACCAGGAATGTTGCCAAATATTACCGCCGAGATGTTACGTTGGGTTAGGTTAGGTTAAATTACGTTATTGATGTATATAAAAGTCCCACGGTGACGTAGAGGCCAACATCGACAGGAATGTTTTCAAATATTACCGCCGAGATGATAGGTTGGATTAGGTTATGTAATATTACGTTATTGATGTACATGAAGGTCCCACGGAGACGTAGAGGCCAACATCGACAGGAATGTTTTCAAATGTTACCGCCGATATGATAGGTTGGTTTAGGTTACGTTATATTACGTTATTGATGTATATGAAGGTCCCACGGAGACGTAGAGATCAACTCGATAAGAATGTTGTCAAATATTACTGCCGGGATGATAGGTTGGGTTAGGTTAGGTTATATTACGTTATTGATGTATATGAATGCCCCACGGAGACATAGAGGCCAACATCGACAGGAATGTTTTCAAATATTACCGCCGATATGATAGGTTGGTATAGGTTACGTTATATTACGTTATTGATGTATATGAAGGTCCCACGGAGACGTAGAGGCCAACTCGCCAGAAATGTTGTCAAATATTACCGCCGAGATGTTAGGTTGGGTTAGGTTAGGTTATATTACGTTATTGATGTATATGAAGGTCCCACGGAGACTTAGAGGCCAACAAGCCAGGAATGTTGCCAAATATTACCGCCGAGATGTTACGTTGGGTTAGGTTAGGTCAAATTACGTTATTGATGTATATAAAAGTCCCACGGTGACGTAGAGGCCAACAAGCCAGGAATGTTGCCAAATATTACCGCCGAGATGTTACGTTGGGTTAGGTTAGGCTAAATTACGTTATTGATGTATATAAAAGTCCCACGGAGACGTAGAGGCCAACATCGACAGGAATGTTCTCAAATATTTCCGCCGAGATGATAGGTTGTGTTAGGGTAGGTAATATTACGTTATTGATGTACATGAAGGTCCCACGGAGACGTAGAGGCCAACATCGACAGGAATGTTTTCAAATGTTACCGCCGATATGATAGGTTGGTTTAGGTTACGTTATATTACGTTATTGATGTATATGAAGGTCCCACGGAGACGTAGAGATCAACTCGATAGGAATGTTGTCAAATATTACTGCCGGGATGATAGGTTGGGTTAGGTTAGGTTATATTACGTTATTGATGTATATGAATGCCCCACGGAGACATAGAGGCCAACATCGACAGGAATGTTTTCAAATATTACCGCCGATATGATAGGTTGGTATAGGTTATGTTATATTACGTTATTGATGTATATGAAGGTCCCACGGAGACGTAGAGGCCAACTCGCCAGGAATGTTGTCAAATATTACCGCCGAGATGTTACGTTGGGTTGGGTTAGGTTAAATTACGTTATTGATGTATATAAAAGTCCCACGGAGACGTAGAGGCCAACTCGACAGGAATGTTGTCAAATATTACTGCCGAGATGATAGGTTGGGTTAGGTTAGGTTATATTACGTTATTGATATATATCAAGGTCCGACGGAGACGTAGAGGCCAACTCTCCAGGAATGTTGTCAAATACTACCGCCGAGATGTTATGTTGGTTTAGGTTAGGTTAAATTACGTTATTGATGTATATAAAAGTCCCACGTAGACGTAGAGGCCAACATCGACAGGAATGTTTTCAAATATTACCGCCGATATGATAGGTTGGTTTAGGTTACGTTATATTACGTTATTGATGTATATGAATGCCCCACGGAGACGTAGAGGCCAACATCGACAGGAATGTTTTCAAATCTTACCGCCGATATGATAGGTTGGTTTAGGTTACGTTATATTACGTTATTGATGTATATGAAGGTCCCACGGAGACGTAGAGGCCAACAAATCAGGAATGTTGCCAAATATTACCGCCGAGATGTTACGTTGGGTTAGGTTAGGTTAAATTACGTTATTGATGTATATAAAAGTCCCACGTAGAAGTAGAGGCCAACATCGACAGGAATGTTTTCAAATATTACCGCCGATATGATAGGTTGGTTTAGGTTACGTTATATTACGTTATTGATGTATATGAAGGTCCCACGGAGACGTAGAGGCCAACTGGCCAGGAATGTTGTCAAATATTACCGCCGAGATGTTACGTTGGGTTAGGTTAGGTTAAATTACGTTTTGATGTATATAAAAGTCCCACGGAGACGTAGAGGCCAACATCGACAGGAATGTTTTCAAATCTTACCGCCGATATGATAGGTTGGTTTAGGTTACGTTATATTACGTTATTGATGTATATGAAGGTCCCACGGAGACGTAGAGGCCAACAAGCCAGGAATGTTGCCAAATATTACCGCCGAGATGTTAGGTTGTGTTAGGTTAGTTAATATTACGTTATTGATGTATATGAAGGTCCCACGGAGATGTAGAGGCCAACATCGACAGGAATGTTTTCAAATATTACCGCCGATATGATAGGTTGGTTTAGGTTACGTTATATTACGTTATTGATGTATATGAAGGTCCCACGGAGACGTAGAGGCCAACTCGACAGGAATGTTGTCAAATAGTACTGCTGAGATGATAGGTTGGGTTGGGTTAGGTTATATTACGTTATTGGTGTATATGAAGGTCCGACGGACACGTAAAGGCCAACTCGACAGGAATGTTGTCAAATAGTACTGCTGAGATGATAGGTTGGGTTGGGTTAGGTTATATTACGTTATTGATGTATATGAAGTTCCGACGGACACGTAGAGGCCAACTCTCCAGGAATGTTGTCAAATATTACCGCCGAGATGTTACGTTGGGTTAGGTTAGGTTAGATTACGTTTTGATGTATATGAAGGCCCCACGGAGACGTAGAGGCCAAATCGACAGGAATGTTGCCAAATATTAGTGCCGAGATGTTAGGTTGGGTTGGGTTAGGTTAGATTACGTTATAAATGTATATGCAGGTCCCACGGAGGCGTAGAGGCCAACTCGCCAGGAATGTTGTTAAATATTAACGCCGAGATGTTAGGTTGGGTTAGGTTAGGTTAGATTACGTTATTGATGTATATGAAGGCCCCACGGAGACGTAGAGGCCAAATCGACAGGAATGTTGTCAAATATTACCGCCGAGATGTTAGGTTGGGTTAGGTTAGGTTATATTACGTTATTGATGTATATGAATGCCCCACGGAGACATAGAGGCCAACTCGCCAGGAATGTTGTCAAATATTACCGCCGAGAAGTTATGTTGGGTTAGGTTAGGTTAAATTACGTTATTGATGTATATAAAAGTCCCACGGAGACGTAGAGGCCAACTCGACAGGAATGTTGTCAAATATTACTGCGGAGATGATAGGTTGGGTTAGGTTAGGTTATATTACGTTATTGATATATATCAAGGTCCGACGGAGACGTAGAGGCCAACTCTCCAGGAATGTTGTCAAATACTACCGCCGAGATGTTATGTTGGGTTAGGTTAGATTAAATTACGTTATTGATGTATATAAAAGTCCAACGTAGACGTAGAGGCCAACATCGACAGGAATGTTTTCAAATATTACCGCCGATATGATAGGTTGGTTTAGGTTACGTTATATTACGTTATTGATGTATATGAAGGTCCCACGGAGACGTAGAGGCCAACTGGCCAGGAATGTTGTCAAATACTACCGCCGAAATGTTATGTTGGGTTAGGTTAGGTTATATTACGTTATTGATGTATATGAATGCCCCACGGAGACATAGAGGCCAACAAGCCAGGAATGTTGCCAAATATTACCGCCGAGATGTTACGTTGGGTTAGGTTAGGTCATATTACGTTATTGATGTATATGAAGGTCCCACGGAGACGTAGAGGCCAAATCGCCAGGAATGTTGTCAAATATTACCGCAGAGATGTTACGTTGGGTTAGGTTAGGTTATATTACGTTATTGATATATATCAAGGTCCGACGGAGACGTAGAGGCCAACTCTCCAGGAATGTTGTCAAATACTACCGCCGAGATGTTATGTTGGGTTAGGTTAGATTAAATTACGTTATTGATGTATATAAAAGTCCAACGTAGACGTAGAGGCCAACATCGACAGGAATGTTTTCAAATATTACCGCCGATATGATAGGTTGGTTTAGGTTACGTTATATTACGTTATTGATGTATATGAAGGTCCCACGGAGACGTAGAGGCCAACTGGCCAGGAATGTTGTCAAATACTACCGCCGAAATGTTATGTTGGGTTAGGTTAGGTTATATTACGTTATTGATGTATATGAATGCCCCACGGAGACATAGAGGCCAACAAGCCAGGAATGTTGCCAAATATTACCGCCGAGATGTTACGTTGGGTTAGGTTAGGTCATATTACGTTATTGATGTATATGAAGGTCCCACGGAGACGTAGAGGCCAAATCGCCAGGAATGTTGTCAAATATTACCGCAGAGATGTTACGTTGGGTTAGGTTAGGTTATATTACGTTATTGATGTATATGAATGCCCCACGGAGACGTAGAGGCCAGTTCGCCAGCAATGTAGTCAAATATTACCGCCGAGATGTTACGTTGGGTTAGGTTAGGTTAAATTACGTTATTGATGTATATGAAAGTCCCACGGAGACGTAGAGGCCAACATCGGCAGGAATGTTGTCAAATATTACCGCCGATATGATAGGTTGGTTTAGGTTACGTTATATTACGTTATTGATGTATATGAAGGTCCCACGGAGACGTAGACGCCAACTGGCCAGGAATGTTGCCAAACATTACCGCCGAGATGTTACGTTGGGTTAGGTTAGGTTAAATTACGTTTTGATGTATATAAAAGTCCCACGGAGACGTAGAGGCCAACATCGGCAGGAATGTTGTCAAATACTACCGCCGAGATGTTATGTTGGGTTAGGTTAGGTTATATTACGTTATTGATGTATATGAATGCCCCACGGAGACATAGAGGCCAACAAGCCAGGAATGTTGCCAAATATTACCGCCGAGATGTTACGTTGGGTTAGGTTAGGTTATATTACGTTATTGATGTATATGAAGGTCCCACGGAGACGTAGAGGCCAAATCGCCAGGAATGTTGTCAAATATTACCGCAGAGATGTTACGTTGGGTTAGGTTAGGTTATATTACGTTATTGATGTATATGAATGCCCCACGGAGACGTAGAGGCCAGTTCGCCAGCAATGTAGTCAAATATTACCGCCGAGATGTTACGTTGGGTTAGGTTAGGTTAAATTACGTTATTGATGTATATAAAAGTCCCACGGAGACGTAGAGGCCAACATCGGCAGGAATGTTGTCAAATATTACCGCCGATATGATAGGTTGGTTTAGGTTACGTTATATTACGTTATTGATGTATATGAAGGTCCCACGGAGACGTAGACGCCAACTGGCCAGGAATGTTGCCAAACATTACCGCCGAGATGTTACGTTGGGTTAGGTTAGGTTAAATTACGTTTTGATGTATATAAAAGTCCCACGGAGACGTAGAGGCCAACATCGGCAGGAATGTTGTCAAATATTACCGCCGATATGATAGGTTGGTTTAGGTTACATTATATTACGTTATTGATGTATATGAAGGTCCCACGGAGACGTAGACGCCAACTGGCCAGGAATGTTGTCAAATATTACCGCCGAGATGATAGGTTGGGTTAGGTTACGTTATATTACGTTATTGATGTATATGAAGAGCGCACAGAGAGGTAGAGGCCAACTCGCCAGGAATGTTGTCAAATATTAGTGCCGAGATGTTAGGTTGGGTTAGGTTAGGTTATATTACGTTATTGATGTATATGAATGCCCCACGGAGGCGTAGAGGCCAACTCGCCAGGAATGTTGTCAAATATTACCGCCGAGATGTTATGTTGGGTTAGGTTAGGTTATATTACGTTATTGATGTATATGAATGCCCCACGGAGACATAGAGGCCAACAAGCCAGGAATGTTGTCAAATATTACCGCCGAGATGTTACGTTGGGTTAGGTTAGGTTAAATTACGTTATTGATGTATATAAAAGTCCCACGGAGACGTAGAGGCCAACATCGACAGGAATGTTCTCAAATATTACTGCCGAGATGATAGGTTGTGTTAGGTTAGGTTATATTACGTTATTGATGTATATGAAGGTCCCATGGAGACGTAGAGGCCAACATCGACAGGAATGTTTTCAAATATTACCGCAGATATGATAGGTTGGTTTAGGTTACGTTATATTACGTTATTGATGTATATGAAGGTCCCACGGAGACGTAGAGGCCAACTCGCCAGGAATGTTGTCAAATATTACCGCTGAGATGTTACGTTGGGTTAGGTTAGGTTAAATTACGTTTTGATGTATATAAAAGTCCCACGGAGACGTAGAGGCCAACATCGACAGGAATGTTTTCAAATCTTACCGCCGATATGATAGGTTGGTTTAGGTTACGTTATATTACGTTATTGATGTATATGAAGGTCCCACGGAGACGTAGAGGCCAACAAGCCAGGAATGTTGCCAAATATTACCGCCGAGATGTTACGTTGGGCTAGGTTAGGTTAAATTACGTTATTGATATATATGAAGGTCCCACGGAGACGTAGAGGCCAACTGGCCAGGAATGTTGCCAAACATTACCGCCGAGATGTTACGTTGGGTTAGGTTAGGTTAAATTACGTTTTGATGTATATAAAAGTCCCACGGAGACGTAGAGGCCAACATCGGCAGGAATGTTGTCAAATATTACCGCCGATATGATAGGTTGGTTTAGGTTACGTTATATTACGTTATTGATGTATATGAAGGTCCCACGGAGACGTAGACGCCAACTGGCCAGGAATGTTGTCAAATATTACCGCCGAGATGATAGGTTGGGTTAGGTTACGTTGTATTACGTTATTGATGTATATGAAGAGCGCACAGAGAGGTAGAGGCCAACTCGCCAGGAATGTTGTCAAATATTAGTGCCGAGATGTTAGGTTGGGTTAGGTTAGGTTATATTACGTTATTGATGTACATGAATGCCCCACGGAGACGTAGAGGCCAACTCGCCAGGATTGTTGTCAAATATTACCGCCGAGATGTTATGTTGGGTTAGGTTAGGTTATATTACGTTATTGATGTATATGAATGCCCCACGGAGACATAGAGGCCAACTCGCCAGGAATGTTGTCAAATATTACCGCTGAGATGTTACGTTGGGTTAGGTTAGGTTAAATTACGTTTTGATGTATATAAAAGTCCCACGGAGACGTAGAGGCCAACATCGACAGGAATGTTTTCAAATCTTACCGCCGATATGATAGGTTGGTTTAGGTTACGTTATATTACGTTATTGATGTATATGAAGGTCCCACGGAGACGTAGAGGCCAACAAGCCAGGAATGTTGCCAAATATTACCGCCGAGATGTTACGTTGGTTTAGGTTACGTTATATTACGTTATTGATGTATATGAAGGTCCCACGGAGACGTAGAGGCCAACTCGCCAGGAATGTTGTCAAATATTACCGCTGAGATGTTACGTTGGGTTAGGTTAGGTTAAATTACGTTTTGATGTATATAAATGTCCCACGGAGACGTAGAGGCCAACATCGACAGGAATGTTTTCAAATCTTACCGCCGATATGATAGGTTGGTTTAGGTTACGTTATATTACGTTATTGATGTATATGAAGGTCCCACGGAGACGTAGAGGCCAACAAGCCAGGAATGTTGCCAAATATTACCGCCGAGATGTTACGTTGGGTTAGGTTAGGTTAAATTACGTTATTGATGTATATAAAAGTCCCACGGTGACGTAGAGGCCAACATCGACAGGAATGTTTTCAAATATTACCGCCGAGATGATAGGTTGGATTAGGTTATGTAATATTACGTTATTGATGTATAGGAAGGTCCCACGGAGACGTAGAGGCCAACATCGACAGGAATGTTTTCAAATATTACCGCCGATGTGATAGGTTGGGTTAGGTTACGCTATATTACGTTATTGATGTATATGAAGGACGCACGGAGACGTAGAGGCCAACTCGCCAGGAATGTTGCCAAATATTAGTGCCGAGATGTTAGGTTGGGTTGGGTTAGGTTAAATTACGTTATAAATGTATATGCAGGTCCCACGGAGGCGTAGAGGCCAACTCGCCAGGAATGTTGTTAAATATTAACGCCGAGATGTTAGGTTGGGTTAGGTTAGGTTAAATTACGTTATTGATGTATATAAAAGCCCCACGGAGACGTAGAGGCCAACTCGACAGGAATGTTGTCAAATATTACTGCCGAGATGATAGGTTGGGTTAGGTTAGGTTATATTACGTTATTGATATATATCAAGGTCCGACGGAGACGTAGAGGCCAACTCTCCAGGAATGTTGTCAAATATTACCGCCGATATGATAGGTTGGGTTAGGTTACGTTATATTACGTTATTGATGTATATGAAGGTCCCACGGAGACGTAGAGGCCAACTGGCCAGGAATGTTGCCAAACATTACCGCCGAGATGTTACGTTGGGTTAGGTAAGGTTAAATTACGTTTTGATGTATATAAAAGTCCCACGGAGACGTAGAGGCCAACATCGACAGGAATGTTTTCAAATCTTACCGCCGATATGATAGGTTGGTTTAGGTTACGTTATATTACGTTATTGATGTATATGAAGGTCCCACGGAGACGTAGAGACCAACAAGCCAGGAATGTTGCCAAATATTACCGCCGAGATGTTACGTTGGGTTAGGTTAGGTTAAATTACGTTATTGATGTATATAAAAGTCCCACGGTGACGTCGAGGCCAACATCGACAGGAATGTTTTCAAATATTACCGCCGAGATGATAGGTTGGATTAGGTTATGTAATATTACGTTATTGATGTATAGGAAGGTCCCACGGAGACGTAGAGGCCAACATCGACAGGAATGTTTTCAAATATTACCGCCGATATGATAGGTTGGGTTAGGTTACGTTATATTACGTTATTGATGTATATGAAGGTCGCACGGAGAGGTAGAGGCCAACTCGCCAGGAATGTTGTTAAATATTACCGCCGAGATGTTACGTTGGGTTAGGTTAGGTTAAATTACGTTTTGATGTATATAAAAGTCCCACGGAGACGTAGAGGCCAACATCGACAGGAATGTTTTCAAATCTTACCGCCGATATGATAGGTTGGTTTAGGTTAGGTTAAATTACGTTTTGATGTATATAAAAGTCCCACGGAGACGTAGAGGCCAACATCGGCAGGAATGTTTTCAAATCTTACCGCCGATATGATAGGTTGGTTTAGGTTACGTTATATTACGTTATTGATGTATATGAAGGTCCCACGGAGACGTAGAGGCCAACAAGCCAGGAATGTTGCCAAATATTACCGCCGAGATGTTACGTTGGGTTAGGTTAGGTTAAATTACGTTATTGATGTATATAAAAGTCCCACGGTGACGTAGAGGCCAACATGGACAGGAATGTTTTCAAATATTACCGCCGAGATGATAGGTTGGATTAGGTTATATAATATTACGTTATTGATGTATAGGAAGGTCCCACGGAGACGTAGAGGCCAACATCGACAGGAATGTTTTCAAATATTACCGCCGATATGATAGGTTGGGTTAGGTTACGTTATATTACGTTATTGATGTATATGAAGGACGCACGGAGACGTAGAGGCCAACTCGCCAGGAATGTTGCCAAATATTAGTGCCGAGATGTTAGGTTGGGTTGGGTTAGGTTATATTACGTTATAAATGTATATGCTGGTCCCACGGAGGCGTAGAGGCCAACTCGCCAGGAATGTTGTTAAATATTAACGCCGAGATGTTAGGTTGGTTTAGGTTACGTTATATTACGTTATTGATGTATATGAAGGTCCCACAGAGACGTAGAGGTCAACTCGATAGGAATGTTGTCAAATATTACTGCCGAGATGATAGGTTGGGTTAGGTTAGGTTATATTACGTTATTGATGTATATGAAGGTCCCACGGAGACGTAGAGGCCAACATCGACAGGAATGTTTTCAAATATTACCGCCGATATGATGGGTTGGTTTAGGTAACGTTATATTACGTTATTGATGTATATGAAGGTCCCACGGAGACGTAGAGGCCAACTCGCCAGGAATGTTGTCAAATATTACCGCCGAGATGTTACGTTGGGTTAGGTTAGGTTAAATTACGTTTTGATGTATATAAAAGTCCCACGGATACGTAGAGGCCAACATCGACAGGAATGTTTTCAAATCTTACCGCCGATATGATAGGTTGGTTTAGGTTACGTTATATTACGTTATTGATGTATATGAAGGTCCCACGGAGACGTAGAGGCCAACAAGCCAGGAATGTTGCCAAATATTACCGCCGAGATGTTACGTTGGGTTAGGTTAGGTTAAATTACGTTATTGATGTATATAAAAGTCCCACGGTGACGTAGAGGCCAACATGGACAGGAATGTTTTCAAATATTACCGCCGAGATGATAGGTTGGATTAGGTTATGTAATATTACGTTATTGATGTATAGGAAGGTCCCACGGAGACGTAGAGGCCAACATCGACAGGAATGTTTTCAAATATTACCGCCGATATGATAGGTTGGGTTAGGTTACGTTATATTACGTTATTGATGTATATGAAGGACGCACGGAGACGTAGAGGCCAACTCGCCAGGAATGTTGCCAAATATTAGTGCCGAGATGTTAGGTTGGGTTGGGTTAGGTTATATTACGTTATAAATGTATATGCTGGTCCCACGGAGGCGTAGAGGCCAACTCGCCAGGAATGTTGTTAAATATTAACGCCGAGATGTTAGGTTGGTTTAGGTTACGTTATATTACGTTATTGATGTATATGAAGGTCCCACGGAGACGTAGAGGTCAACTCGATAGGAATGTTGTCAAATATTACTGCCGAGATGATAGGTTGGGTTAGGTTAGGTTATATTACGTTATTGATGTATATGAAGGTCCCACGGAGACGTAGAGGCCAACATCGACAGGAATGTTTTCAAATATTACCGCCGATATGATAGGTTGGTTTAGGTTACGTTATATTACGTTATTGATGTATATGAAGGTCCCACGGAGACGTAGAGGCCAACTCGCCAGGAATGTTGTCAAATATTACCGCCGAGATGTTACGTTGGGTTAGGTTAGGTTAAATTACGTTTTGATGTATATAAAAGTCCCACGGAGACGTAGAGGCCAACATCGACAGGAATGTTTTCAAATCTTACCGCCGATATGATAGGTTGGTTTAGGTTACGTTATATTACGTTATTGATATATATGAAGGTCCCACGGAGACGTAGAGGCCAACAAGCCAGGAATGTTGCCAAATATTACCGCCGAGATGTTACGTTGGGTTAGGTTAGGTCAAATTACGTTATTGATGTATATAAAAGTCCCACGGTGACGTAGTGGCCAACATCGACAGGAATGTTTTCAAATATTACCGCCGAGATGATAGGTTGGATTAGGTTCGGTAATATTACGTTATTGATGTATAGGAAGGTCCCACGGAGACGTAGAGGCCAACATCGACAGGAATGTTGTCAAATATTACCGCCGAGATGTTATGTTGGGTTAGGATAGGTTAAATTACGTTATTGATGTATATAAAAGTCCCACGGAGACGTAGACGCCAACATCGACAGGAATGTTTTCAAATATTACCGCCGATATGATAGGTTGGTTTAGGTTACGTTATATTACGTTATTGATGTATATGAAGGTCCCACGGAGACGTAGAGGCCAACTGGCCAGGAATGTTGCCAAACATTACCGCCGAGATGTTACGTTGGGTTAGGTTAGGTTAAATTACGTTATTGATGTATATAAAAGTCCCACGGTGACGTCGAGGCCAACATCGACAGGAATGTTTTCAAATATTACCGCCGAGATGATAGGTTGGATTAGGTTATGTAATATTACGTTATTGATGTATAGGAAGGTCCCACGGAGACGTAGAGGTCAACATCGACAGGAATGTTTTCAAATATTACCGCCGATATGATAGGTTGGGTTAGGTTACGTTATATTACGTTATTGATGTATATGAAGGTCGCACGGAGAGGTAGAGGCCAACTCGCCAGGAATGTTGTTAAATATTACCGCCGAGATGTTACGTTGGGTTAGGTTAGGTTAAATTACGTTTTGATGTATATAAAAGTCCCACGGAGACGTAGAGGCCAACATCGACAGGAATGTTTTCAAATCTTACCGCCGATATGATAGGTTGGTTTAGGTTAGGTTAAATTACGTTTTGATGTATATAAAAGTCCCACGGAGACGTAGAGGCCAACATCGACAGGAATGTTTTCAAATCTTACCGCCGATATGATAGGTTGGTTTAGGTTACGTTATATTACGTTATTGATGTATATGAAGGTCCCACGGAGACGTAGAGGCCAACAAGCCAGGAATGTTGCCAAATATTACCGCCGAGATGTTACGTTGGGTTAGGTTAGGTTAAATTACGTTATTGATGTATATAAAAGTCCCACGGTGACGTAGAGGCCAACATGGACAGGAATGTTTTCAAATATTACCGCCGAGATGATAGGTTGGATTAGGTTATATAATATTACGTTATTGATGTATAGGAAGGTCCCACGGAGACGTAGAGGCCAACATCGACAGGAATGTTTTCAAATATTACCGCCGATATGATAGGTTGGGTTAGGTTACGTTATATTACGTTATTGATGTATATGAAGGACGCACGGAGACGTAGAGGCCAACTCGCCAGGAATGTTGCCAAATATTAGTGCCGAGATGTTAGGTTGGGTTGGGTTAGGTTATATTACGTTATAAATGTATATGCTGGTCCCACGGAGGCGTAGAGGCCAACTCGCCAGGAATGTTGTTAAATATTAACGCCGAGATGTTAGGTTGGTTTAGGTTACGTTATATTACGTTATTGATGTATATGAAGGTCCCACAGAGACGTAGAGGTCAACTCGATAGGAATGTTGTCAAATATTACTGCCGAGATGATAGGTTGGGTTAGGTTAGGTTATATTACGTTATTGATGTATATGAAGGTCCCACGGAGACGTAGAGGCCAACATCGACAGGAATGTTTTCAAATATTACCGCCGATATGATGGGTTGGTTTAGGTAACGTTATATTACGTTATTGATGTATATGAAGGTCCCACGGAGACGTAGAGGCCAACTCGCCAGGAATGTTGTCAAATATTACCGCCGAGATGTTACGTTGGGTTAGGTTAGGTTAAATTACGTTTTGATGTATATAAAAGTCCCACGGATACGTAGAGGCCAACATCGACAGGAATGTTTTCAAATCTTACCGCCGATATGATAGGTTGGTTTAGGTTACGTTATATTACGTTATTGATGTATATGAAGGTCCCACGGAGACGTAGAGGCCAACAAGCCAGGAATGTTGCCAAATATTACCGCCGAGATGTTACGTTGGGTTAGGTTAGGTTAAATTACGTTATTGATGTATATAAAAGTCCCACGGTGACGTAGAGGCCAACATGGACAGGAATGTTTTCAAATATTACCGCCGAGATGATAGGTTGGATTAGGTTATGTAATATTACGTTATTGATGTATAGGAAGGTCCCACGGAGACGTAGAGGCCAACATCGACAGGAATGTTTTCAAATATTACCGCCGATATGATAGGTTGGGTTAGGTTACGTTATATTACGTTATTGATGTATATGAAGGACGCACGGAGACGTAGAGGCCAACTCGCCAGGAATGTTGCCAAATATTAGTGCCGAGATGTTAGGTTGGGTTGGGTTAGGTTATATTACGTTATAAATGTATATGCTGGTCCCACGGAGGCGTAGAGGCCAACTCGCCAGGAATGTTGTTAAATATTAACGCCGAGATGTTAGGTTGGTTTAGGTTACGTTATATTACGTTATTGATGTATATGAAGGTCCCACGGAGACGTAGAGGTCAACTCGATAGGAATGTTGTCAAATATTACTGCCGAGATGATAGGTTGGGTTAGGTTAGGTTATATTACGTTATTGATGTATATGAAGGTCCCACGGAGACGTAGAGGCCAACATCGACAGGAATGTTTTCAAATATTACCGCCGATATGATAGGTTGGTTTAGGTTACGTTATATTACGTTATTGATGTATATGAAGGTCCCACGGAGACGTAGAGGCCAACTCGCCAGGAATGTTGTCAAATATTACCGCCGAGATGTTACGTTGGGTTAGGTTAGGTTAAATTACGTTTTGATGTATATAAAAGTCCCACGGAGACGTAGAGGCCAACATCGACAGGAATGTTTTCAAATCTTACCGCCGATATGATAGGTTGGTTTAGGTTACGTTATATTACGTTATTGATATATATGAAGGTCCCACGGAGACGTAGAGGCCAACAAGCCAGGAATGTTGCCAAATATTACCGCCGAGATGTTACGTTGGGTTAGGTTAGGTCAAATTACGTTATTGATGTATATAAAAGTCCCACGGTGACGTAGTGGCCAACATCGACAGGAATGTTTTCAAATATTACCGCCGAGATGATAGGTTGGATTAGGTTCGGTAATATTACGTTATTGATGTATAGGAAGGTCCCACGGAGACGTAGAGGCCAACATCGACAGGAATGTTGTCAAATATTACCGCCGAGATGTTATGTTGGGTTAGGATAGGTTAAATTACGTTATTGATGTATATAAAAGTCCCACGGAGACGTAGACGCCAACATCGACAGGAATGTTTTCAAATATTACCGCCGATATGATAGGTTGGTTTAGGTTACGTTATATTACGTTATTGATGTATATGAAGGTCCCACGGAGAAGTAGAGGCCAACTGGCCAGGAATGTTGCCAAACATTACCGCCGAGATGTTACGTTGGGTTAGGTTAGGTTAAATTACGTTTTGATGTATATAAAAGTCCCACGGAGACGTAGAGGCCAACATCGACAGGAATGTTTTCAAATCTTACCGCCGATATGATAGGTTGGTTTAGGTTACGTTATATTACGTTATTGATGTATATGAAGGTCACACGGAGACGTAGAGACCAACAAGCCAGGAATGTTGCCAAATATTACCGCCGAGATGTTACGTTGGGTTAGGTTAGGTTAAATTACGTTATTGATGTATATAAAAGTCCCACGGTGACGTCGAGGCCAACATCGACAGGAATGTTTTCAAATATTACCGCCGAGATGATAGGTTGGATTAGGTTATGTAATATTACGTTATTGATGTATAGGAAGGTCCCACGGAGACGTAGAGGCCAACATCGACAGGAATGTTTTCAAATATTACCGCCGATATGATAGGTTGGGTTAGGTTACGTTATATTACGTTATTGATGTATATGAAGGTCGCACGGAGAGGTAGAGGCCAACTCGCCAGGAATGTTGTTAAATATTACCGCCGAGATGTTAGGTTGGGTTAAGTTAGGTTAGATTACGTTATTGATGTATGTGAACGCCTCACGGAGACGTAGAGGCCAAATCGCCAGGAATGTTGTCAAATATTACCGCTGAGATGTTACGTTGGGTTAGGTTAGGTTAAATTACGTTTTGATGTATATAAAAGTCCCACGGAGACGTAGAGGCCAACATCGACAGGAATGTTTTCAAATCTTACCGCCGATATGATAGGTTGGTTTAGGTTACGTTATATTACGTTATTGATGTATATGAAGGTCCCACGGAGACGTAGAGGCCAACAAGCCAGGAATGTTGCCAAATATTACCGCCGAGATGTTACGTTGGGTTAGGTTAGGTTAAATTACGTTATTGATGTATATAAAAGTCCCACGGTGACGTAGAGGCCAACATGGACAGGAATGTTTTCAAATATTACCGCCGAGATGATAGGTTGGATTAGGTTATGTAATATTACGTTATTGATGTATAGGAAGGTCCCACGGAGACGTACAGGCCAACATCGACAGGAATGTTTTCAAATATTACCGCCGATATGATAGGTTGGGTTAGGTTACGTTATATTACGTTATAGATGTATATGAAGGACGCACGGAGACGTAGAGGCCAACTCGCCAGGAATGTTGCCAAATATTAGTGCCGAGATGTTAGGTTGGGTTGGGTTAGGTTATATTACGTTATAAATGTATATGCTGGTCCCACGGAGGCGTAGAGGCCAACTCGCCAGGAATGTTGTTAAATATTAACGCCGAGATGTTAGGTTGGTTTAGGTTACGTTATATTACGTTATTGATGTATATGAAGGTCCCACGGAGACGTAGAGGTCAACTCGATAGGAATGTTGTCAAATATTACTGCCGAGATGATAGGTTGGGTTAGGTTAGGTTATATTACGTTATTGATGTATATGAAGGTCCCACGGAGACGTAGAGGCCAACATCGACAGGAATGTTTTCAAATATTACCGCCGATATGATAGGTTGGTTTAGGTTACGTTATATTACGTTATTGATGTATATGAAGGTCCCACGGAGACGTAGAGGCCAACTCGCCAGGAATGTTGTCAAATATTACCGCCGAGATGTTACGTTGGGTTAGGTTAGGTTAAATTACGTTTTGATGTATATAAAAGTCCCACGGAGACGTAGAGGCCAACATCGACAGGAATGTTGTCAAATATTACCGCCGAGATGTTATGTTGGGTTAGGATAGGTTAAATTACGTTATTGATGTATATAAAAGTCCCACGGAGACGTAGACGCCAACATCGACAGGAATGTTTTCAAATATTACCGCCGATATGATAGGTTGGTTTAGGTTACGTTATATTACGTTATTGATGTATATGAAGGTCCCACGGAGACGTAGAGGCCAACTGGCCAGGAATGTTGCCAAACATTACCGCCGAGATGTTACGTTGGGTTAGGTTAGGTTAAATTACGTGTTGATGTATATAAAAGTCCCACGGAGACGTAGAGGTCAACTCGATAGGAATGTTGTCAAATATTACTGCCGAGATGATAGGTTGGGTTAGGTTAGGTTATATTACGTTATTGATGTATATGAAGGTCCCACGGAGACGTAGAGGCCAACATCGACAGGAATGTTTTCAAATATTACCGCCGATATGATAGGTTGGTTTAGGTTACGTTATATTACGTTATTGATGTATATGAAGGTCCCACGGAGACGTAGAGGCCAACTCGCCAGGAATGTTGTCAAATATTACCGCCGAGATGTTACGTTGGGTTAGGTTAGGTTAAATTACGTTTTGATGTATATAAAAGTCCCACGGAGACGTAGATGCCAACATCGACAGGAATGTTTTCAAATCTTACCGCCGATATGATAGGTTGGTTTAGGTTACGTTATATTACGTTATTGATGTATATGAAGGTCCCACGGAGACGTAGAGGCCAACAAGCCAGGAATGTTGCCAAATATTACCGCCGAGATGTTACGTTGGGTTAGGTTAGGTCAAATTACGTTATTGATGTATATAAAAGTCCCACGGTGACGTAGTGGCCAACATCGACAGGAATGTTTTCAAATATTACCGCCGAGATGATAGGTTGGATTAGGTTCGGTAATATTACGTTATTGATGTATAGGAAGGTCCCACGGAGACGTAGAGGCCAACATCGACAGGAATGTTGTCAAATATTACCGCCGAGATGTTATGTTGGGTTAGGATAGGTTAAATTACGTTATTGATGTATATAAAAGTCCCACGGATACGTAGACGCCAACATCGACAGGAATGTTTTCAAATATTACCGCCGATATGATAGGTTGGTTTAGGTTACGTTATATTACGTTATTGATGTATATGAAGGTCTCACGGAGACGTAGAGGCCAACTCGCCAGGAATGTTGTTAAATATTACCGCCGAGATGTTAGGTTGGGTTAGGTTAGGTTAGATTACGTTATTGATGTATATGAAGGACGCACGGAGACGTAGAGACCAACGCGCCAGGAATGTTGCCAAATATTAGTGCCGAGATGTTAGGTTGGGTTGGGTTAGGTTATATTACGTTATAAATGTATATGCTGGTCCCACGGAGGCGTAGAGGCCAACTCGCCAGGAATGTTGTTAAATATTAACGCCGAGATGTTAGGTTGGTTTAGGGTACGTTATATTACGTTATTGATGTATATGAAGGTCCCACGGAGACGTAGAGGTCAACTCGATAGGAATGTTGTCAAATATTACTGCCGAGATGATAGGTTGGGTTAGGTTAGGTTATATTACGTTATTGATGTATATGAAGGTCCCACGGAGACGTAGAGGCCAACATCGACAGGAATGTTTTCAAATATTACCGCCAATATGATAGGTTGGTTTAGGATACGTTATATTACGTTATTGATGTATATGAAGGTCCCACGGAGACGTAGAGGCCAACTCGCCAGGAATGTTGTCAAATATTACCGCCGAGATGTTACGTTGGGTTAGGTTAGGTTAAATTACGTTTTGATGTATATAAAAGTCCCACGGAGACGTAGAGGCCAACATCGACAGGAATGTTTTCAAATCTTACCGCCGATATGATAGGTTGGTTTAGGTTACGTTATATTACGTTATTGATGTATATGAAGGTCCCACGGAGACGTAGAGGCCAACAAGCCAGGAATGTTGCCAAATATTACCGCCGAGATGTTACGTTGGGTTAGGTTAGGTCAAATTACGTTATTGATGTATATAAAAGTCCCACGGTGACGTGGTGGCCAACATCGACAGGAATGTTTTCAAATATTACCGCCGAGATGATAGGTTGGATTAGGTTCGGTAATATTACGTTATTGATGTATAGGAAGGTCCCACGGAGACGTAGAGGCCAACATCGACAGGAATGTTGTCAAATATTACCGCCGAGATGTTATGTTGGGTTAGGATAGGTTAAATTACGTTATTGATGTATATAAAAGTCCCACGGAGACGTAGACGCCAACATCGACAGGAATGTTTTCAAATATTACCGCCGATATGATAGGTTGGTTTAGGTTACGTTATATTACGTTATTGATGTATATGAAGGTCCCACGGAGACGTAGAGGCCAACTGGCCAGGAATGTTGCCAAACATTACCGCCGAGATGTTACGTTGGGTTAGGTTAGGTTAAATTACGTGTTGATGTATATAAAAGTCCCACGGAGACGTAGAGGCCAACATCGACAGGAATGTTTTCAAATCTTACCGCCGATATGATAGGTTGGTTTAGGTTACGTTATATTACGTTATTGATGTATATGAATGTCCCACGGAGACGTAGAGGCCAACAAGCCAGAAATGTTGCCAAATATTACCGCCGAGATGTTACGTTGGGTTAGGTTAGGTTAAATTACGTTATTGATGTATATAAAAGTCCCACGGTGACGTCGAGGCCAACATCGACAGGAATGTTTTCAAATATTACCGCCGAGATGTTACGTTGGGTTAGGTTAGGTCAAATTACGTTATTGATGTATATAAAAGTCCCACGGTGACGTAGTGGCCAACATCGACAGGAATGTTTTCAAATATTACCGCCGAGATGATAGGTTGGATTAGGTTCGGTAATATTACGTTATTGATGTATAGGAAGGTCCCACGGAGACGTAGAGGCCAACATCGACAGGAATGTTTTCAAATCTTACCGCCGATATGATAGGTTGGTTTAGGTTACGTTATATTACGTTATTGATGTATATGAATGTCCCACGGAGACGTAGAGGCCAAATCGCCAGGAATGTTGTCAAATATTACCGCTGAGATGTTACGTTGGGTTAGGTTAGGTTAAATTACGTTTTGATGTATATAAAAGTCCCACGGAGACGTAGAGGCCAACATCGACAGGAATGTTTTCAAATCTTACCGCCGATATGATAGGTTGGTTTAGGTTACGTTATATTACGTTATTGATGTATATGAAGGTCCCACGGAGACGTAGAGGCCAACAAGCCAGGAATGTTGCCAAATATTACCGCCGAGATGTTACGTTGGGTTAGGTTAGGTTAAATTACGTTATTGATGTATATAAAAGTCCCACGGTGACGTAGAGGCCAACATGGACAGGAATGTTTTCAAATATTACCGCCGAGATGATAGGTTGGATTAGGTTATATAATATTACGTTATTGATGTATAGGAAGGTCCCACGGAGACGTAGAGGCCAACATCGACAGGAATGTTTTCAAATATTACCGCCGATATGATAGGTTGGGTTAGGTTACGTTATATTACGTTATTGATGTATATGAAGAACGCACGGAGACGTAGAGGCCAACTCGCCAGGAATGTAGCCAAATATTAGTGCCGAGATGTTAGGTTGGGTTGGGTTAGGTTATATTACGTTATAAATGTATATGCTGGTCCCACGGAGGCGTAGAGGCCAACTCGCCAGGAATGTTGTTAAATATTAACGCCGAGATGTTAGGTTGGTTTAGGTTACGTTATATTACGTTATTGATGTATATGAAGGTCCCACGGAGACGTAGAGGCCAACTGGCCAGGAATGTTGCCAAACATTACCGCCGAGATGTTACGTTGGGTTAGGTTAGGTTAAATTACGTGTTGATGTATATAAAAGTCCCACGGAGACGTAGAGGTCAACTCGATAGGAATGTTGTCAAATATTACTGCCGAGATGATAGGTTGGGTTAGGTTAGGTTATATTACGTTATTGATGTATATGAAGGTCCCACGGAGACGTAGAGGCCAACATCGACAGGAATGTTTTCAAATATTACCGCCGATATGATAGGTTGGTTTAGGTTACGTTATATTACGTTATTGATGTATATGAAGGTCCCACGGAGACGTAGAGGCCAACTCGCCAGGAATGTTGTCAAATATTACCGCCGAGATGTTACGTTGGGTTAGGTTAGGTTAAATTACGTTTTGATGTATATAAAAGTCCCACGGAGACGTAGAGGCCAACATCGACAGGAATGTTTTCAAATCTTACCGCCGATATGATAGGTTGGTTTAGGTTACGTTATATTACGTTATTGATGTATATGAAGGTCCCACGGAGACGTAGAGGCCAACAAGCCAGGAATGTTGCCAAATATTACCGCCGAGATGTTACGTTGGGTTAGGTTAGGTCAAATTACGTTATTGATGTATATAAAAGTCCCACGGTGACGTAGTGGCCAACATCGACAGGAATGTTTTCAAATATTACCGCCGAGATGATAGGTTGGATTAGGTTTGGTAATATTACGTTATTGATGTATAGGAAGGTCCCACGGAGACGTAGAGGCCAACATCGACAGGAATGTTGTCAAATATTACCGCCGAGATGTTATGTTGGGTTAGGATAGGTTAAATTACGTTATTGATGTATATAAAAGTCCCACGGAGACGTAGACGCCAACATCGACAGGAATGTTTTCAAATATTACCGCCGATATGATAGGTTGGTTTAGGTTACGTTATATTACGTTATTGATGTATATGAAGGTCCCACGGAGACGTAGAGGCCAACAAGCCAGGAATGTTGCCAAATATTACCGCCGAGATGTTAGGTTGGGTTAGGTTAGGTTAGATTACGTTATTGATGTATATGAACGCCTCACGGAGACGTAGAGGCCAAATCGCCAGGAATGTTGTCAAATATTACCGCTGAGATGTTACGTTGGGTTAGGTTAGGTTAAATTACGTTTTGATGTATATAAAAGTCCCACGGAGACGTAGAGGCCAACATCGACAGGAATGTTTTCAAATCTTACCGCCGATATGATAGGTTGGTTTAGGTTACGTTATATTACGTTATTGATGTATATGAAGGTCCCACGGAGACGTAGAGGCCAACAAGCCAGGAATGTTGCCAAATATTACCGCCGAGATGATAGGTTGGATTAGGTTATATAATATTACGTTATTGATGTATAGGAAGGTCCCACGGAGACGTAGAGGCCAACATCGACAGGAATGTTTTCAAATATTACCGCCGATATGATAGGTTGGTTTAGGTTACGTTATATTACGTTATTGATGTATATGAAGGACGCACGGAGACGTAGAGGCCAACTCGCCAGGAATGTTGCCAAATATTAGTGCCGAGATGTTAGGTTGGGTTGGGTTAGGTTATATTACGTTATAAATGTATATGCTGGTCCCACGGAGGCGTAGAGGCCAACTCGCCAGGAATGTTGTTAAATATTAACGCCGAGATGTTAGGTTGGTTTAGGTTACGTTATATTACGTTATTGAGGTATATGAAGGTCCCACGGAGACGTAGAGGTCAACTCGATAGGAATGTTGTCAAATATTACTGCCGAGATGATAGGTTGGGTTAGGTTAGGTTATATTACGTTATTGATGTATATGAAGGTCCCACGGAGACGTAGAGGCCAACATCGACAGGAATGTTTTCAAATATTACCGCCGATATGATAGGTTGGTTTAGGTTACGTTATATTACGTTATTGATGTATATGAAGGTCCCACGGAGACGTAGAGGCCAACTCGCCAGGAATGTTGTCAAATATTACCGCCGAGATGTTACGTTGGGTTAGGTTAGGTTAAATTACGTTTTGATGTATATAAAAGTCCCACGGAGACGTAGAGGCCAACATCGACAGGAATGTTTTCAAATCTTACCGCCGATATGATAGGTTGGTTTAGGTTACGTTATATTACGTTATTGATGTATATGAAGGTCCCACGGAGACGTAGAGGCCAACAAGCCAGGAATGTTGCCAAATATTACCGCCGAGATGTTACGTTGGGTTAGGTTAGGTTAAATTACGTTATTGATGTATATAAAAGTCCCACGGTGACGTAGAGGCCAACATGGACAGGAATGTTTTCAAATATTACCGCCGAGATGATAGGTTGGATTAGGTTATGTAATATTACGTTATTGATGTATAGGAAGGTCCCACGGAGACGTAGAGGCCAACATCGACAGGAATGTTTTCAAATATTACCGCCGGTATGATAGGTTGGGTTAGGTTACGTTATATTACGTTATTGATGTATATGAAGGACGCACGGAGACGTAGAGGCCAACTCGCCAGGAATGTTGCCAAATATTAGTGCCGAGATGTTAGGTTGGGTTGGGTTTGGTTATATTACGTTATAAATGTATATGCTGGTCCCACGGAGGCGTAGAGGCCAACTCGCCAGGAATGTTGTTAAATATTAACGCCGAGATGTTAGGTTGGTTTAGGGTACGTTATATTACGTTATTGATGTATATGAAGGTCCCACGGAGACGTAGAGGCCAACTCGCCAGGAATGTTGTCAAATATTACCGCCGAGATGTTACGTTGGGTTAGGTTAGGTTAAATTACGTTTTGATGTATATAAAAGTCCCACGGAGACGTAGAGGCCAACATCGACAGGAATGTTTTCAAATCTTACCGCCGATATGATAGGTTGGTTTAGGTTACGTTATATTACGTTATTGATGTATATGAAGGTCCCACGGAGACGTAGAGGCCAACAAGCCAGGAATGTTGCCAAATATTACCGCCGAGATGTTACGTTGGGTTAGGTTAGGTCAAATTACGTTATTGATGTATATAAAAGTCCCACGGTGACGTAGTGGCCAACATCGACAGGAATGTTTTCAAATATTACCGCCGAGATGATAGGTTGGATTAGGTTCGGTAATATTACGTTATTGATGTATAGGAAGGTCCCACGGAGACGTAGAGGCCAACATCGACAGGAATGTTGTCAAATATTACCGCCGAGATGTTATGTTGGGTTAGGATAGGTTAAATTACGTTATTGATGTATATAAAAGTCCCACGGAGACGTAGACGCCAACATCGACAGGAATGTTTTCAAATATTACCGCCGATATGATAGGTTGGTTTAGGTTACGTTATATTACGTTATTGATGTATATGAATGTCCCACGGAGACGTAGAGGCCAACTGGCCAGGAATGTTGCCAAACATTACCGCCGAGATGTTACGTTGGGTTAGGTTAGGTTAAATTACGTGTTGATGTATATAAAAGTCCCACGGAGACGTAGAGGCCAACATCGACAGGAATGTTTTCAAATCTTACCGCCGATATGATAGGTTGGTTTAGGTTACGTTATATTACGTTATTGATGTATATGAATGTCCCACGGATACGTAGAGGCCAACAAGCCAGGAATGTTGCCAAATATTACCGCCGAGATGTTACGTTGGGTTAGGTTAGGTTAAATTACGTTATTGATGTATATAAAAGTCCCACGGTGACGTCGAGGCCAACATCGACAGGAATGTTTTCAAAAATTACCGCCGAGATGATAGGTTGGATTAGGTTATGTAATATTACGTTATTGATGTATAGGAAGGTCCCACGGAGACGTAGAGGCCAACATCGACAGGAATGTTTTCAAATATTACCGCCGATATGATAGGTTGGGTTAGGTTACGTTATATTACGTTATTGATGTATATGAAGGTCGCACGGAGAGGTAGAGGCCAACTCGCCAGGAATGTTGTTAAATATTACCGCCGAGATGTTAGGTTGGGTTAGGTTAGGTTAGATTACGTTATTGATGTATATGAACGCCTCACGGAGACGTAGAGGCCAAATCGCCAGGAATGTTGTCAAATATTACCGCTGAGATGTTACGTTGGGTTAGGTTAGGTTAAATTACGTTTTGATGTATATAAAAGTCCCACGGAGACGTAGAGGCCAACATCGACAGGAATGTTTTCAAATCTTACCGCCGATATGATAGGTTGGTTTAGGTTACGTTATATTACGTTATTGATGTATATGAAGGTCCCACGGAGACGTAGAGGCCAACAAGCCAGGAATGTTGCCAAATATTACCGCCGAGATGTTACGTTGGGTTAGGTTAGGTTAAATTACGTTATTGATGTATATAAAAGTCCCACGGTGACGTAGAGGCCAACATGGACAGGAATGTTTTCAAATATTACCGCCGAGATGATAGGTTGGATTAGGTTATATAATATTACGTTATTGATGTATAGGAAGGTCCCACGGAGACGTAGAGGCCAACATCGACAGGAATGTTTTCAAATATTACCGCCGATATGATAGGTTGGGTTAGGTTACGTTATATTACGTTATTGATGTATATGAAGGACGCACGGAGACGTAGAGGCCAACTCGCCAGGAATGTTGCCAAATATTAGTGCCGAGATGTTAGGTTGGGTTGGGTTAGGTTATATTACGTTATAAATGTATATGCTGGTCCCACGGAGGCGTAGAGGCCAACTCGCCAGGAATGTTGTTAAATATTAACGCCGAGATGTTAGGTTGGTTTAGGTTACGTTATATTACGTTATTGATGTATATGAAGGTCCCACGGAGACGTAGAGGTCAACTCGATAGGAATGTTGTCAAATATTACTGCTGAGATGATAGGTTGGGTTAGGTTAGGTTATATTACGTTATTGATGTATATGAAGGTCCCACGGAGACGTAGAGGCCAACATCGACAGGAATGTTTTCAAATATTACCGCCGATATGATAGGTTGGTTTAGGTTACGTTATATTACGTTATTGATGTATATGAAGGTCCCACGGAGACGTAGAGGCCAACTGGCCAGGAATGTTGCCAAACATTACCGCCGAGATGTTACGTTGGGTTAGGTTAGGTTAAATTACGTTTTGATGTATATAAAAGTCCCACGGAGACGTAGAGGCCAACATCGACAGGAATGTTTTCAAATCTTACCGCCGATATGATAGGTTGGTTTAGGTTACGTTATATTACGTTATTGATGTATATGAAGGTCCCACGGAGACGTAGAGGCCAACAAGCCAGGAATGTTGCCAAATATTACCGCCGAGATGTTACGTTGGGTTAGGTTAGGTTAAATTACGTTATTGATGTATATAAAAGTCCCACGGTGACGTGGAGGCCAACATCGACAGGAATGTTTTCAAATATTACCGCCGAGATGATAGGTTGGATTAGGTTATGTAATATTACGTTATTGATGTATAGGAAGGTCCCACGGAGACGTAGAGGCCAACATCGACAGGAATGTTTTCAAATATTACCGCCGATATGATAGGTTGGGTTAGGTTACGTTATATTACGTTATTGATGTATATGAAGGACGCACGGAGACGTAGAGGCCAACTCGCCAGGAATGTTGCCAAATATTAGTGCCGAGATGTTAGGTTGGGTTGGGTTAGGTTATATTACGTTATAAATGTATATGCTGGTCCCACGGAGGCGTAGAGGCCAACTCGCCAGGAATGTTGTTAAATATTAACGCCGAGATGTTAGGTTGGTTTAGGTTACGTTATATTACGTTATTGATGTATATGAAGGTCCCACGGAGAAGTAGAGGTCAACTCGATAGGAATGTTGTCAAATATTACTGCCGAGATGATAGGTTGGGTTAGGTTAGGTTATATTACGTTATTGATGTATATGAAGGTCCCACGGAGACGTAGAGGCCAACATCGACAGGAATGTTTTCAAATATTACCGCCGATATGATAGGTTGGTTTAGGTTACGTTATATTACGTTATTGATGTATATGAAGGTCCCACGGAGACGTAGAGGCCAACTCGCCAGGAATGTTGTCAAATATTACCGCCGAGATGTTACGTTGGGTTAGGTTAGGTTAAATTACGTTTTGATGTATATAAAAGTCCCACGGAGACGTAGAGGCCAACATCGGCAGGAATGTTTTCAAATATTACCCCCGATATGATAGGTTGGTTTAGGTTACGTTATATTACGTTATTGATGTATATGAAGGTCCCACGGAGACGTAGAGGCCAACATCGACAGGAATGTTTTCAAATATTACCGCAGATATGATAGGTTGGTTTAGGTTACGTTATATTACGTTATTGATGTATATGAAGGTCCCACGGAGACGTAGAGGCCAACTCGCCAGGAATGTTGTCAAATATTACCGCCGAGATGTTAATTTGGGTTAGGTTAGGTTATATTACGTTATTGATGTATATGAATGCCCCACGGAGACATAGAGGCCAACTCGCCAGGAATGTTGTCAAATATTACCGCCGAGAAGTTATGTTGGGTTAGGTTAGGTTAAATTACGTTATTGATGTATATAAAAGTCCCACGGAGACGTAGAGGCCAACATCGACAGGAATGTTCTCAAATATTTCCGCCGAGATGATAGGTTGGGTTAGGTTAGGTAATATTACGTTATTGATGTATATGAAGGTCCCACGGTGACGTAGAGGCCAACATGGACAGGAATGTTTTCAAATATTACCGCCGAGATGATAGGTTGGATTAGGTTATATAATATTACGTTATTGATGTATAGGAAGGTCCCACGGAGACGTAGAGGCCAACATCGACAGGAATGTTTTCAAATATTACCGCCGATATGATAGGTTGGGTTAGGTTACGTTATATTACGTTATTGATGTATATGAAGAACGCACGGAGACGTAGAGGCCAACTCGCCAGGAATGTAGCCAAATATTAGTGCCGAGATGTTAGGTTGGGTTGGGTTAGGTTATATTACGTTATAAATGTATATGCTGGTCCCACGGAGGCGTAGAGGCCAACTCGCCAGGAATGTTGTTAAATATTAACGCCGAGATGTTAGGTTGGTTTAGGTTACGTTATATTACGTTATTGATGTATATGAAGGTCCCACGGAGACGTAGAGGCCAACTGGCCAGGAATGTTGCCAAACATTACCGCCGAGATGTTACGTTGGGTTAGGTTAGGTTAAATTACGTGTTGATGTATATAAAAGTCCCACGGAGACGTAGAGGTCAACTCGATAGGAATGTTGTCAAATATTACTGCCGAGATGATAGGTTGGGTTAGGTTAGGTTATATTACGTTATTGATGTATATGAAGGTCCCACGGAGACGTAGAGGCCAACATCGACAGGAATGTTTTCAAATATTACTGCCGATATGATAGGTTGGTTTAGGTTACGTTATATTACGTTATTGATGTATATGAAGGTCCCACGGAGACGTAGAGGCCAACTCGCCAGGAATGTTGTCAAATATTACCGCCGAGATGTTACGTTGGGTTAGGTTAGGTTAAATTACGTTTTGATGTATATAAAAGTCCCACGGAGACGTAGAGGCCAACATCGACAGGAATGTTTTCAAATCTTACCGCCGATATGATAGGTTGGTTTAGGTTACGTTATATTACGTTATTGATGTATATGAAGGTCCCACGGAGACGTAGAGGCCAACAAGCCAGGAATGTTGCCAAATATTACCGCCGAGATGTTACGTTGGGTTAGGTTAGGTCAAATTACGTTATTGATGTATATAAAAGTCCCACGGTGACGTAGTGGCCAACATCGACAGGAATGTTTTCAAATATTACCGCCGAGATGATAGGTTGGATTAGGTTTGGTAATATTACGTTATTGATGTATATAAAAGTCCCACGGAGACGTAGACGCCAACATCGACAGGAATGTTTTCAAATATTACCGCCGATATGATAGGTTGGTTTAGGTTACGTTATATTACGTTATTGATGTATATGAAGGTCCCACGGAGACGTAGAGGCCAACAAGCCAGGAATGTTGCCAAATATTACCGCCGAGATGTTAGGTTGGGTTAGGTTAGGTTAGATTACGTTATTGATGTATATGAACGCCTCACGGAGACGTAGAGGCCAAATCGCCAGGAATGTTGTCAAATATTACCGCTGAGATGTTACGTTGGGTTAGGTTAGGTTAAATTACGTTTTGATGTATATAAAAGTCCCACGGAGACGTAGAGGCCAACATCGACAGGAATGTTTTCAAATCTTACCGCCGATATGATAGGTTGGTTTAGGTTACGTTATATTACGTTATTGATGTATATGAAGGTCCCACGGAGACGTAGAGGCCAACAAGCCAGGAATGTTGCCAAATATTACCGCCGAGATGATAGGTTGGATTAGGTTATATAATATTACGTTATTGATGTATAGGAAGGTCCCACGGAGACGTAGAGGCCAACATCGACAGGAATGTTTTCAAATATTACCGCCGATATGATAGGTTGGTTTAGGTTACGTTATATTACGTTATTGATGTATATGAAGGACGCACGGAGACGTAGAGGCCAACTCGCCAGGAATGTTGCCAAATATTAGTGCCGAGATGTTAGGTTGGGTTGGGTTAGGTTATATTACGTTATAAATGTATATGCTGGTCCCACGGAGGCGTAGAGGCCAACTCGCCAGGAATGTTGTTAAATATTAACGCCGAGATGTTAGGTTGGTTTAGGTTACGTTATATTACGTTATTGAGGTATATGAAGGTCCCACGGAGACGTAGAGGTCAACTCGATAGGAATGTTGTCAAATATTACTGCCGAGATGATAGGTTGGGTTAGGTTAGGTTATATTACGTTATTGATGTATATGAAGGTCCCACGGAGACGTAGAGGCCAACATCGACAGGAATGTTTTCAAATATTACCGCCGATATGATAGGTTGGTTTAGGTTACGTTATATTACGTTATTGATGTATATGAAGGTCCCACGGAGACGTAGAGGCCAACTCGCCAGGAATGTTGTCAAATATTACCGCCGAGATGTTACGTTGGGTTAGGTTAGGTTAAATTACGTTTTGATGTATATAAAAGTCCCACGGAGACGTAGAGGCCAACATCGACAGGAATGTTTTCAAATCTTACCGCCGATATGATAGGTTGGTTTAGGTTACGTTATATTACGTTATTGATGTATATGAAGGTCCCACGGAGACGTAGAGGCCAACAAGCCAGGAATGTTGCCAAATATTACCGCCGAGATGTTACGTTGGGTTAGGTTAGGTTAAATTACGTTATTGATGTATATAAAAGTCCCACGGTGACGTAGAGGCCAACATGGACAGGAATGTTTTCAAATATTACCGCCGAGATGATAGGTTGGATTAGGTTATGTAACATTACGTTATTGATGTATAGGAAGGTCCCACGGAGACGTAGAGGCCAACATCGACAGGAATGTTTTCAAATATTACCGCCGGTATGATAGGTTGGGTTAGGTTACGTTATATTACGTTATTGATGTATATGAAGGACGCACGGAGACGTAGAGGCCAACTCGCCAGGAATGTTGCCAAATATTAGTGCCGAGATGTTAGGTTGGGTTGGGTTTGGTTATATTACGTTATAAATGTATATGCTGGTCCCACGGAGGCGTAGAGGCCAACTCGCCAGGAATGTTGTTAAATATTAACGCCGAGATGTTAGGTTGGTTTAGGGTACGTTATATTACGTTATTGATGTATATGAAGGTCCCACGGAGACGTAGAGGCCAACTCGCCAGGAATGTTGTCAAATATTACCGCCGAGATGTTACGTTGGGTTAGGTTAGGTTAAATTACGTTTTGATGTATATAAAAGTCCCACGGAGACGTAGAGGCCAACATCGACAGGAATGTTTTCAAATCTTACCGCCGATATGATAGGTTGGTTTAGGTTACGTTATATTACGTTATTGATGTATATGAAGGTCCCACGGAGACGTAGAGGCCAACAAGCCAGGAATGTTGCCAAATATTACCGCCGAGATGTTACGTTGGGTTAGGTTAGGTCAAATTACGTTATTGATGTATATAAAAGTCCCACGGTGACGTAGTGGCCAACATCGACAGGAATGTTTTCAAATATTACCGCCGAGATGATAGGTTGGATTAGGTTCGGTAATATTACGTTATTGATGTATAGGAAGGTCCCACGGAGACGTAGAGGCCAACATCGACAGGAATGTTGTCAAATATTACCGCCGAGATGTTATGTTGGGTTAGGATAGGTTAAATTACGTTATTGATGTATATAAAAGTCCCACGGAGACGTAGACGCCAACATCGACAGGAATGTTTTCAAATATTACCGCCGATATGATAGGTTGGTTTAGGTTACGTTATATTACGTTATTGATGTATATGAATGTCCCACGGAGACGTAGAGGCCAACTGGCCAGGAATGTTGCCAAACATTACCGCCGAGATGTTACGTTGGGTTAGGTTAGGTTAAATTACGTGTTGATGTATATAAAAGTCCCACGGAGACGTAGAGGCCAACATCGACAGGAATGTTTTCAAATCTTACCGCCGATATGATAGGTTGGTTTAGGTTACGTTATATTACGTTATTGATGTATATGAATGTCCCACGGAGACGTAGAGGCCAACAAGCCAGGAATGTTGCCAAATATTACCGCCGAGATGTTACGTTGGGTTAGGTTAGGTTAAATTACGTTATTGATGTATATAAAAGTCCCACGGTGACGTCGAGGCCAACATCGACAGGAATGTTTTCAAAAATTACCGCCGAGATGATAGGTTGGATTAGGTTATGTAATATTACGTTATTGATGTATAGGAAGGTCCCACGGAGACGTAGAGGCCAACATCGACAGGAATGTTTTCAAATATTACCGCCGATATGATAGGTTGGGTTAGGTTACGTTATATTACGTTATTGATGTATATGAAGGTCGCACGGAGAGGTAGAGGCCAACTCGCCAGGAATGTTGTTAAATATTACCGCCGAGATGTTAGGTTGGGTTAGGTTAGGTTAGATTACGTTATTGATGTATATGAACGCCTCACGGAGACGTAGAGGCCAAATCGCCAGGAATGTTGTCAAATATTACCGCTGAGATGTTACGTTGGGTTAGGTTAGGTTAAATTACGTTTTGATGTATATAAAAGTCCCACGGAGACGTAGAGGCCAACATCGACAGGAATGTTTTCAAATCTTACCGCCGATATGATAGGTTGGTTTAGGTTACGTTATATTACGTTATTGATGTATATGAAGGTCCCACGGAGACGTAGAGGCCAACAAGCCAGGAATGTTGCCAAATATTACCGCCGAGATGTTACGTTGGGTTAGGTTAGGTTAAATTACGTTATTGATGTATATAAAAGTCCCACGGTGACGTAGAGGCCAACATGGACAGGAATGTTTTCAAATATTACCGCCGAGATGATAGGTTGGATTAGGTTATATAATATTACGTTATTGATGTATAGGAAGGTCCCACGGAGACGTAGAGGCCAACATCGACAGGAATGTTTTCAAATATTACCGCCGATATGATAGGTTGGGTTAGGTTACGTTATATTACGTTATTGATGTATATGAAGGACGCACGGAGACGTAGAGGCCAACTCGCCAGGAATGTTGCCAAATATTAGTGCCGAGATGTTAGGTTGGGTTGGGTTAGGTTATATTACGTTATAAATGTATATGCTGGTCCCACGGAGGCGTAGAGGCCAACTCGCCAGGAATGTTGTTAAATATTAACGCCGAGATGTTAGGTTGGTTTAGGTTACGTTATATTACGTTATTGATGTATATGAAGGTCCCACGGAGACGTAGAGGTCAACTCGATAGGAATGTTGTCAAATATTACTGCTGAGATGATAGGTTGGGTTAGGTTAGGTTATATTACGTTATTGATGTATATGAAGGTCCCACGGAGACGTAGAGGCCAACATCGACAGGAATGTTTTCAAATATTACCGCCGATATGATAGGTTGGTTTAGGTTACGTTATATTACGTTATTGATGTATATGAAGGTCCCACGGAGACGTAGAGGCCAACTGGCCAGGAATGTTGCCAAACATTACCGCCGAGATGTTACGTTGGGTTAGGTTAGGTTAAATTACGTTTTGATGTATATAAAAGTCCCACGGAGACGTAGAGGCCAACATCGACAGGAATGTTTTCAAATCTTACCGCCGATATGATAGGTTGGTTTAGGTTACGTTATATTACGTTATTGATGTATATGAAGGTCCCACGGAGACGTAGAGGCCAACAAGCCAGGAATGTTGCCAAATATTACCGCCGAGATGTTACGTTGGGTTAGGTTAGGTTAAATTACGTTATTGATGTATATAAAAGTCCCACGGTGACGTAGAGGCCAACATCGACAGGAATGTTTTCAAATATTACCGCCGAGATGATAGGTTGGATTAGGTTATGTAATATTACGTTATTGATGTATAGGAAGGTCCCACGGAGACGTAGAGGCCAACATCGACAGGAATGTTTTCAAATATTACCGCCGATATGATAGGTTGGGTTAGGTTACGTTATATTACGTTATTGATGTATATGAAGGACGCACGGAGACGTAGAGGCCAACTCGCCAGGAATGTTGCCAAATATTAGTGCCGAGATGTTAGGTTGGGTTGGGTTAGGTTATATTACGTTATAAATGTATATGCTGGTCCCACGGAGGCGTAGAGGCCAACTCGCCAGGAATGTTGTTAAATATTAACGCCGAGATGTTAGGTTGGTTTAGGTTACGTTATATTACGTTATTGATGTATATGAAGGTCCCACGGAGAAGTAGAGGTCAACTCGATAGGAATGTTGTCAAATATTACTGCCGAGATGATAGGTTGGGTTAGGTTAGGTTATATTACGTTATTGATGTATATGAAGGTCCCACGGAGACGTAGAGGCCAACATCGACAGGAATGTTTTCAAATATTACCGCCGATATGATAGGTTGGTTTAGGTTACGTTATATTACGTTATTGATGTATATGAAGGTCCCACGGAGACGTAGAGGCCAACTCGCCAGGAATGTTGTCAAATATTACCGCCGAGATGTTACGTTGGGTTAGGTTAGGTTAAATTACGTTTTGATGTATATAAAAGTCCCACGGAGACGTAGAGGCCAACATCGGCAGGAATGTTTTCAAATATTACCCCCGATATGATAGGTTGGTTTAGGTTACGTTATATTACGTTATTGATGTATATGAAGGTCCCACGGAGACGTAGAGGCCAACATCGACAGGAATGTTTTCAAATATTACCGCAGATATGATAGGTTGGTTTAGGTTACGTTATATTACGTTATTGATGTATATGAAGGTCCCACGGAGACGTAGAGGCCAACTCGCCAGGAATGTTGTCAAATATTACCGCCGAGATGTTAATTTGGGTTAGGTTAGGTTATATTACGTTATTGATGTATATGAATGCCCCACGGAGACATAGAGGCCAACTCGCCAGGAATGTTGTCAAATATTACCGCCGAAAAGTTATGTTGGGTTAGGTTAGGTTAAATTACGTTATTGATGTATATAAAAGTCCCACGGAGACGTAGAGGCCAACATCGACAGGAATGTTCTCAAATATTTCCGCCGAGATGATAGGTTGGGTTAGGTTAGGTAATATTACGTTATTGATGTATATGAAGGTCCCACGGAGACGTAGAGGCCAACTCGCCAGGAATGATGTCAAATATTACCGCCGATATGATTGGTTGGGTTAGGTTACGTTATATTACGTTATTGATGTATATGAAGGACGCACGGAGACGTAGAGGCCAACTCGCCAGGAATGTTGTCAAATATTACCGCCGAGAAGTTATGTTGGGTTAGGTTAGGTTAAATTACGTTATTGATGTATATAAAAGTCCCACGGAGACGTAGAGGCCAACTCGCCAGGAATGTTGTCAAATATTAGTGCCGAGATGTTAGGTTGAGTTGGGTTAGGTTATATTACGTTATTGATGTATATGCAGGTCCCACGGAGGCGTAGAGGCCAACTCGCCAGGAATGTTTTTAAATATTACCGCCGAGATGTTAGGTTGGGTTAGGTTAGGTAAAATTACGTTATTGATATATATGAAGGTCCCACGGAGACGTAGAGGCCAACATCGACCGGAATGTTGTTAAATATTACCGCCGAGATGTTAGGTTGGGTTAGGTTAGGTAAGATTACGTTATTGATGTATATGAAGGTCCCACGGAGACGTAGAGGCCAACATCGACCGGAATGTTTTCAAATATTACCGCCGATATGATAGGTTGGGTTAGGTTAGGTTAGATTACGTTATTGATGTATATAAAGTCCCCACGGAGACGTAGGGGCCAAATCGCCAGGAATGTTGTCAAATATTACCGCCGAGAAGTTATGTTGGGTTAGGTTAGGTTAAATTACGTTATTGATGTATATAAAAGTCCCACGGAGACGTAGAGGCCAACATCGACAGGAATGTTCTCAAATGTTTCCGCCGAGATGATAGGTTGTGTTAGGTTAGGTAATATTACGTTATTGATGTATATGAAGGTCCCACGGAGACGTAGAGGCCAACTCGCCAGGAATGTTGTCAAATATTACCGCCGATATGATTGGTTGGGTTAGGTTACGTTATATTACGTTATTGATGTATATGAAGGACGCACGGAGACGTAGAGGCCAACTCGCCAGGAATGTTGTCAAATATTACCGCCGAGAAGTTATGTTGGGTTAGGTTAGGTTAAATTACGTTATTGATGTATATAAAAGTCCCACGGAGACGTAGAGGCCAACTCGCCAGGAATGTTTTCAAATATTACCCCCGATATGATAGGTTGGTTTAGGTTACGTTATATTACGTTATTGATGTATATGAAGGTCCCACGGAGACGTAGAGGCCAACATCGACAGGAATGTTTTCAAATATTACCGCAGATATGATAGGTTGGTTTAGGTTACGTTATATTACGTTATTGATGTATATGAAGGTCCCACGGAGACGTAGAGGCCAACTCGCCAGGAATGTTGTCAAATATTACCGCCGAGATGTTAATTTGGGTTAGGTTAGGTTATATTACGTTATTGAGGTATATGTATGCCCCACGGAGACATAGAGGCCAACTCGCCAGGAATGTTGTCAAATATTACCGGCGAGAAGTTATGTTGGGTTAGGTTAGGTTAAATTACGTTATTGATGTATATAAAAGTCCCACGGAGACGTAGAGGCCAACATCGACAGGAATGTTCTCAAATATTTCCGCCGAGATGATAGGTTGGGTTAGGTTAGGTAATATTACGTTATTGATGTATATGAAGGTCCCACGGAGACGTAGAGGCCAACTCGCCAGGAATGTTGTCAAATATTACCGCCGATATGATTGGTTGGGTTAGGTTACGTTATATTACGTTATTGATGTATATGAAGGACGCACGGAGACGTAGAGGCCAACTCGCCAGGAATGTTGTCAAATATTACCGCCGAGAAGTTATGTTGGGTTAGGTTAGGTTAAATTACGTTATTGATGTATATAAAAGTCCCACGGAGACGTAGAGGCCAACTCGCCAGGAATGTTTTCAAATATTACCCCCGATATGATAGGTTGGTTTAGGTTACGTTATATTACGTTATTGATGTATATGAAGGTCCCACGGAGACGTAGAGGCCAACATCGACAGGAATGTTTTCAAATATTACCGCAGATATGATAGGTTGGTTTAGGTTACGTTATATTACGTTATTGATGTATATGAAGGTCCCACGGAGACGTAGAGGCCAACTCGCCAGGAATGTTGTCAAATATTACCGCCGAGATGTTAATTTGGGTTAGGTTAGGTTATATTACGTTATTGATGTATATGAATGCCCCACGGAGACATAGAGGCCAACTCGCCAGGAATGTTGTCAAATATTACCGCCGAGAAGTTATGTTGGGTTAGGTTAGGTTAAATTACGTTATTGATGTATATAAAAGTCCCACGGAGACGTAGAGGCCAACATCGACAGGAATGTTCTCAAATATTTCCGCCGAGATGATAGGTTGGGTTAGGTTAGGTAATATTACGTTATTGATGTATATGAAGGTCCCACGGAGACGTAGAGGCCAACTCGCCAGGAATGTTGTCAAATATTACCGCCGATATGATTGGTTGGGTTAGGTTACGTTATATTACGTTATTGATGTATATGAAGGACGCACGGAGACGTAGAGGCCAACTCGCCAGGAATGTTGTCAAATATTACCGCCGAGAAGTTATGTTGGGTTAGGTTAGGTTAAATTACGTTATTGATGTATATAAAAGTCCCACGGAGACGTAGAGGCCAACTCGCCAGGAATGTTGTCAAATATTAGTGCCGAGATGTTAGGTTGAGTTGGGTTAGGTTATATTACGTTATTGATGTATATGCAGGTCCCACGGAGGCGTAGATGCCAACTCGCCAGGAATGTTGTTAAATATTACCGCCGAGATGTTAGGTTGGGTTAGGTTAGGTAAAATTACGTTATTGATATATATGAAGGTCCCACGGAGACGTAGAGGCCAACATCGACCGGAATGTTGTTAAATATTACCGCCGAGATGTTAGGTTGGGTTAGGTTAGGTAAGATTACGTTATTGATGTATATGAAGGTCCCACGGAGACGTAGAGGCCAACATCGACCGGAATGTTTTCAAATATTACCGCCGATATGATAGGTTGGGTTAGGATAGGTTAGATTACGTTATTGATGTATATAAAGTCCCCACGGAGACGTAGGGGCCAAATCGCCAGGAATGTTGTCAAATATTACCGCCGAGAAGTTATGTTGGGTTAGGTTAGGTTAAATTACGTTATTGATGTATATAAAAGTCCCACGGAGACGTAGAGGCCAACATCGACAGGAATGTTCTCAAATATTTCCGCCGAGATGATAGGTTGGGTTAGGTTAGGTAATATTACGTTATTGATGTATATGAAGGTCCCACGGAGACGTAGAGGCCAACTCGCCAGGAATGTTGTCAAATATTACCGCCGATATGATTGGTTGGGTTAGGTTACGTTATATTACGTTATTGATGTATATGAAGGACGCACGGAGACGTAGAGGCCAACTCGCCAGGAATGTTGTCAAATATTACCGCCGAGATGTTAATTTGGGTTAGGTTAGGTTATATTACGTTATTGATGTATATCAATGCCCCACGGAGACATAGAGGCCAACTCGCCAGGAATGTTGTCAAATATTACCGCCGAGAAGTTATGTTGGGTTAGGTTAGGTTAAATTACGTTATTGATGTATATAAAAGTCCCACGGAGACGTAGAGGCCAACATCGACAGGAATGTTCTCAAATATTTCCGCCGAGATGATAGGTTGGGTTGGGTTAGGTAATATTACGTTATTGATGTATATGAAGGTCCCACGGAGACGTAGAGGCCAACTCGCCAGGAATGTTGTCAAATATTACCGCCGAGAAGTTATGTTGGGTTAGGTTAGGTTAAATTACGTTATTGATGTATATAAAAGTCCCACGGAGACGTAGAGGCCAACATCGACAGGAATGTTCTCAAATGTTTCCGCCGAGATGATAGGTTGTGTTAGGTTAGGTAATATTACGTTATTGATGTATATGAAGGTCCCACGGAGACGTAGAGGCCAACTCGCCAGGAATGTTGTCAAATATTACCGCCGATATGATTGGTTGGGTTAGGTTACGTTATATTACGTTATTGATGTATATGAAGGACGCACGGAGACGTAGAGGCCAACTCGCCAGGAATGTTGTCAAATATTACCGCCGAGAAGTTATGTTGGGTTAGGTTAGGTTAAATTACGTTATTGATGTATATAAAAGTCCCACGGAGACGTAGAGGCCAACTCGCCAGGAATGTTTTCAAATATTACCCCCGATATGATAGGTTGGTTTAGGTTACGTTATATTACGTTATTGATGTATATGAAGGTCCCACGGAGACGTAGAGGCCAACATCGACAGGAATGTTTTCAAATATTACCGCAGATATGATAGGTTGGTTTAGGTTACGTTATATTACGTTATTGATGTATATGAAGGTCCCACGGAGACGTAGAGGCCAACTCGCCAGGAATGTTGTCAAATATTACCGCCGAGATGTTAATTTGGGTTAGGTTAGGTTATATTACGTTATTGAGGTATATGTATGCCCCACGGAGACATAGAGGCCAACTCGCCAGGAATGTTGTCAAATATTACCGGCGAGAAGTTATGTTGGGTTAGGTTAGGTTAAATTACGTTATTGATGTATATAAAAGTCCCACGGAGACGTAGAGGCCAACATCGACAGGAATGTTCTCAAATATTTCCGCCGAGATGATAGGTTGGGTTAGGTTAGGTAATATTACGTTATTGATGTATATGAAGGTCCCACGGAGACGTAGAGGCCAACTCGCCAGGAATGTTGTCAAATATTACCGCCGATATGATTGGTTGGGTTAGGTTACGTTATATTACGTTATTGATGTATATGAAGGACGCACGGAGACGTAGAGGCCAACTCGCCAGGAATGTTGTCAAATATTACCGCCGAGAAGTTATGTTGGGTTAGGTTAGGTTAAATTACGTTATTGATGTATATAAAAGTCCCACGGAGACGTAGAGGCCAACTCGCCAGGAATGTTTTCAAATATTACCCCCGATATGATAGGTTGGTTTAGGTTACGTTATATTACGTTATTGATGTATATGAAGGTCCCACGGAGACGTAGAGGCCAACATCGACAGGAATGTTTTCAAATATTACCGCAGATATGATAGGTTGGTTTAGGTTACGTTATATTACGTTATTGATGTATATGAAGGTCCCACGGAGACGTAGAGGCCAACTCGCCAGGAATGTTGTCAAATATTACCGCCGAGATGTTAATTTGGGTTAGGTTAGGTTATATTACGTTATTGATGTATATGAATGCCCCACGGAGACATAGAGGCCAACTCGCCAGGAATGTTGTCAAATATTACCGCCGAGAAGTTATGTTGGGTTAGGTTAGGTTAAATTACGTTATTGATGTATATAAAAGTCCCACGGAGACGTAGAGGCCAACATCGACAGGAATGTTCTCAAATATTTCCGCCGAGATGATAGGTTGGGTTAGGTTAGGTAATATTACGTTATTGATGTATATGAAGGTCCCACGGAGACGTAGAGGCCAACTCGCCAGGAATGTTGTCAAATATTACCGCCGATATGATTGGTTGGGTTAGGTTACGTTATATTACGTTATTGATGTATATGAAGGACGCACGGAGACGTAGAGGCCAACTCGCCAGGAATGTTGTCAAATATTACCGCCGAGAAGTTATGTTGGGTTAGGTTAGGTTAAATTACGTTATTGATGTATATAAAAGTCCCACGGAGACGTAGAGGCCAACTCGCCAGGAATGTTGTCAAATATTAGTGCCGAGATGTTAGGTTGAGTTGGGTTAGGTTATATTACGTTATTGATGTATATGCAGGTCCCACGGAGGCGTAGATGCCAACTCGCCAGGAATGTTGTTAAATATTACCGCCGAGATGTTAGGTTGGGTTAGGTTAGGTAAAATTACGTTATTGATATATATGAAGGTCCCACGGAGACGTAGAGGCCAACATCGACCGGAATGTTGTTAAATATTACCGCCGAGATGTTAGGTTGGGTTAGGTTAGGTAAGATTACGTTATTGATGTATATGAAGGTCCCACGGAGACGTAGAGGCCAACATCGACCGGAATGTTTTCAAATATTACCGCCGATATGATAGGTTGGGTTAGGTTAGGTTAGATTACGTTATTGATGTATATAAAGTCCCCACGGAGACGTAGGGGCCAAATCGCCAGGAATGTTGTCAAATATTACCGCCGAGAAGTTATGTTGGGTTAGGTTAGGTTAAATTACGTTATTGATGTATATAAAAGTCCCACGGAGACGTAGAGGCCAACATCGACAGGAATGTTCTCAAATATTTCCGCCGAGATGATAGGTTGGGTTAGGTTAGGTAATATTACGTTATTGATGTATATGAAGGTCCCACGGAGATGTAGAGGCCAACTCGCCAGGAATGTTGTCAAATATTACCGCCGATATGATTGGTTGGGTTAGGTTACGTTATATTACGTTATTGATGTATATGAAGGACGCACGGAGACGTAGAGGCCAACTCGCCAGGAATGTTGTCAAATATTACCGCCGAGAAGTTATGTTGGGTTAGGTTAGGTTAAATTACGTTATTGATGTATATAAAAGTCCCACGGAGACGTAGAGGCCAACTCGCCAGGAATGTTTTCAAATATTACCCCCGATATGATAGGTTGGTTTAGGTTACGTTATATTACGTTATTGATGTATATGAAGGTCCCACGGAGACGTAGAGGCCAACCTCGACAGGAATGTTTTCAAATATTACCGCAGATATGATAGGTTGGTTTAGGTTACGTTATATTACGTTATTGATGTATATGAAGGTCCCACGGAGACGTAGAGGCCAACTCGCCAGGAATGTTGTCAAATATTACCGCCGAGATGTTAATTTGGGTTAGGTTAGGTTATATTACGTTATTGATGTATATGAATGCCCCACGGAGACATAGAGGCCAACTCGCCAGGAATGTTGTCAAATATTACCGCCGAGAAGTTATGTTGGGTTAGGTTAGGTTAAATTACGTTATTGATGTATATAAAAGTCCCACGGAGACGTAGAGGCCAACATCGACAGGAATGTTCTCAAATATTTCCGCCGAGATGATAGGTTGGGTTGGGTTAGGTAATATTACGTTATTGATGTATATGAAGGTCCCACGGAGACGTAGAGGCCAACTCGCCAGGAATGTTGTCAAATATTACCGCCGATATGATTGGTTGGGTTAGGTTACGTTATATTACGTTATTGATGTATATGAAGGACGCACGGAGACGTAGAGGCCAACTCGCCAGGAATGTTGTCAAATATTACCGCCGAGAAGTTATGTTGGGTTAGGTTAGGTTAAATTACGTTATTGATGTATATAAAAGTCCCACGGAGACGTAGAGGCCAACTCGCCAGGAATGTTGTCAAATATTAGTGCCGAGATGTTAGGTTGAGTTGGGTTAGGTTATATTACGTTATTGATGTATATGCAGGTCCCACGGAGGCGTAGATGCCAACTCGCCAGGAATGTTGTTAAATATTACCGCCGAGATGTTAGGTTGGGTTAGGTTAGGTAAAATTACGTTATTGATATATATGAAGGTCCCACGGAGACGTAGAGGCCAACATCGACCGGAATGTTGTTAAATATTACCGCCGAGATGTTAGGTTGGGTTAGGTTAGGTAAGATTACGTTATTGATGTATATGAAGGTCCCACGGAGACGTAGAGGCCAACATCGACCGGAATGTTTTCAAATATTACCGCCGATATGATAGGTTGGGTTAGGTTAGGTTAGATTACGTTATTGATGTATATAAAGTCCCCACGGAGACGTAGGGGCCAAATCGCCAGGAATGTTGTCAAATATTACCGCCGAGAAGTTATGTTGGGTTAGGTTAGGTTAAATTACGTTATTGATGTATATAAAAGTCCCACGGAGACGTAGAGGCCAACATCGACAGGAATGTTCTCAAATATTTCCGCCGAGATGATAGGTTGGGTTAGGTTAGGTAATATTACGTTATTGATGTATATGAAGGTCCCACGGAGATGTAGAGGCCAACTCGCCAGGAATGTTGTCAAATATTACCGCCGATATGATTGGTTGGGTTAGGTTACGTTATATTACGTTATTGATGTATATGAAGGACGCACGGAGACGTAGAGGCCAACTCGCCAGGAATGTTGTCAAATATTACCGCCGAGAAGTTATGTTGGGTTAGGTTAGGTTAAATTACGTTATTGATGTATATAAAAGTCCCACGGAGACGTAGAGGCCAACTCGCCAGGAATGTTTTCAAATATTACCCCCGATATGATAGGTTGGTTTAGGTTACGTTATATTACGTTATTGATGTATATGAAGGTCCCACGGAGACGTAGAGGCCAACCTCGACAGGAATGTTTTCAAATATTACCGCAGATATGATAGGTTGGTTTAGGTTACGTTATATTACGTTATTGATGTATATGAAGGTCCCACGGAGACGTAGAGGCCAACTCGCCAGGAATGTTGTCAAATATTACCGCCGAGATGTTAATTTGGGTTAGGTTAGGTTATATTACGTTATTGATGTATATGAATGCCCCACGGAGACATAGAGGCCAACTCGCCAGGAATGTTGTCAAATATTACCGCCGAGAAGTTATGTTGGGTTAGGTTAGGTTAAATTACGTTATTGATGTATATAAAAGTCCCACGGAGACGTAGAGGCCAACATCGACAGGAATGTTCTCAAATATTTCCGCCGAGATGATAGGTTGGGTTGGGTTAGGTAATATTACGTTATTGATGTATATGAAGGTCCCACGGAGACGTAGAGGCCAACTCGCCAGGAATGTTGTCAAATATTACCGCCGATATGATTGGTTGGGTTAGGTTACGTTATATTACGTTATTGATGTATATGAAGGACGCACGGAGACGTAGAGGCCAACTCGCCAGGAATGTTGTCAAATATTACCGCCGAGAAGTTATGTTGGGTTAGGTTAGGTTAAATTACGTTATTGATGTATATAAAAGTCCCACAGAGACGTAGAGGCCAACTCGCCAGGAATGTTGTCAAATATTAGTGCCGAGATGTTAGGTTGAGTTGGGTTAGGTTATATTACGTTATTGATGTATATGCAGGTCCCACGGAGGCGTAGAGGCCAACTCGCCAGGAATGTTGTTAAATATTACCGCCGAGATGTTAGGTTGGGTTAGGTTAGGTAAAATTACGTTATTGATATATATGAAGGTCCCACGGAGACGTAGAGGCCAACATCGACCGGAATGTTGTTAAATATTACCGCCGAGATGTTAGGTTGGGTTAGGTTAGGTAAGATTACGTTATTGATGTATATGAAGGTCCCACGGAGACGTAGAGGCCAACATCGACCGGAATGTTTTCAAATATTACCGCCGATATGATAGGTTGGGTTAGGTTAGGTTAGATTACGTTATTGATGTATATAAAGTCCCCACGGAGACGTAGGGGCCAAATCGCCAGGAATGTTGTCAAATATTACCGCCGAGAAGTTATGTTGGGTTAGGTTAGGTTAAATTACGTTATTGATGTATATAAAAGTCCCACGGAGACGTAGAGGCCAACATCGACAGGAATGTTCTCAAATATTTCCGCCGAGATGATAGGTTGGGTTAGGTTAGGTAATATTACGTTATTGATGTATATGAAGGTCCCACGGAGACGTAGAGGCCAACTCGCCAGGAATGTTGTCAAATATTACCGCCGATATGATTGGTTGGGTTAGGTTACGTTATATTACGTTATTGATGTATATGAAGGACGCACGGAGACGTAGAGGCCAACTCGCCAGGAATGTTGTCAAATATTACCGCCGAGAAGTTATGTTGGGTTAGGTTAGGTTAAATTACGTTATTGATGTATATAAAAGTCCCACGGAGACGTAGAGGCCAACTCGCCAGGAATGTTTTCAAATATTACCCCCGATATGATAGGTTGGTTTAGGTTACGTTATATTACGTTATTGATGTATATGAAGGTCCCACGGAGACGTAGAGGCCAACATCGACAGGAATGTTTTCAAATATTACCGCAGATATGATAGGTTGGTTTAGGTTACGTTATATTACGTTATTGATGTATATGAAGGTCCCACGGAGACGTAGAGGCCAACTCGCCAGGAATGTTGTCAAATATTACCGCCGAGAAGTTATGTTGGGTTAGGTTAGGTTAAATTACGTTATTGATGTATATAAAAGTCCCACGGAGACGTAGAGGCCAACATCGACAGGAATGTTCTCAAATATTTCCGCCGAGATGATAGGTTGGGTTAGGTTAGGTTAAATTACGTTATTGATGTATATAAAAGTCCCACGGAGACGTAGAGGCCAACATCGACAGGAATGTTCTCAAATATTTCCGCCGAGATGATAGGTTGGGTTAGGTTAGGTAATATTACGTTATTGATGTATATGAAGGTCCCACGGAGACGTAGAGGCCAACTCGCCAGGAATGTTGTCAAATATTACCGCCGATATGATTGGTTGGGTTAGGTTACGTTATATTACGTTATTGATGTATATGAAGGACGCACGGAGACGTAGAGGCCAACTCGCCAGGAATGTTGTCAAATATTACCGCCGAGAAGTTATGTTGGGTTAGGTTAGGTTAAATTACGTTATTGATGTATATAAAAGTCCCACGGAGACGTAGAGGCCAACTCGCCAGGAATGTTGTCAAATATTACCGCCGAGAAGTTATGTTGGGTTAGGTTAGGTTAAATTACGTTATTGATGTATATAAAAGTCCCACGGAGACGTAGAGGCCAACATCGACAGGAATGTTCTCAAATATTTCCGCCGAGATGATAGGTTGGGTTAGGTTAGGTAATATTACGTTATTGATGTATATGAAGGTCCCACGGAGACGTAGAGGCCAACTCGCCAGGAATGTTGTCAAATATTACCGCCGATATGATTGGTTGGGTTAGGTTACGTTATATTACGTTATTGATGTATATGAAGGACGCACGGAGACGTAGAGGCCAACTCGCCAGGAATGTTGTCAAATATTACCGCCGAGAAGTTATGTTGGGTTAGGTTAGGTTAAATTACGTTATTGATGTATATAAAAGTCCCACGGAGACGTAGAGGCCAACTCGCCAGGAATGTTGTCAAATATTAGTGCCGAGATGTTAGGTTGAGTTGGGTTAGGTTATATTACGTTATTGATGTATATGCAGGTCCCACGGAGGCGTAGAGGCCAACTCGCCAGGAATGTTGTTAAATATTACCGCCGAGATGTTAGGTTGGGTTAGGTTAGGTAAAATTACGTTATTGATATATATGAAGGTCCCACGGAGACGTAGAGGCCAACATCGACCGGAATGTTGTTAAATATTACCGCCGAGATGTTAGGTTGGGTTAGGTTAGGTAAGATTACGTTATTGATGTATATGAAGGTCCCACGGAGACGTAGAGGCCAACATCGACCGGAATGTTTTCAAATATTACCGCCGATATGATAGGTTGGGTTAGGTTAGGTTAGATTACGTTATTGATGTATATAAAGTCCCCACGGAGACGTAGGGGCCAAATCGCCAGGAATGTTGTCAAATATTACCGCCGAGAAGTTATGTTGGGTTAGGTTAGGTTAAATTACGTTATTGATGTATATAAAAGTCCCACGGAGACGTAGAGGCCAACATCGACAGGAATGTTCTCAAATATTTCCGCCGAGATGATAGGTTGGGTTAGGTTAGGTAATATTACGTTATTGATGTATATGAAGGTCCCACGGAGACGTAGAGGCCAACTCGCCAGGAATGTTGTCAAATATTACCGCCGATATGATTGGTTGGGTTAGGTTACGTTATATTACGTTATTGATGTATATGAAGGACGCACGGAGACGTAGAGGCCAACTCGCCAGGAATGTTGTCAAATATTACCGCCGAGAAGTTATGTTGGGTTAGGTTAGGTTAAATTACGTTATTGATGTATATAAAAGTCCCACGGAGACGTAGAGGCCAACTCGCCAGGAATGTTTTCAAATATTACCCCCGATATGATAGGTTGGTTTAGGTTACGTTATATTACGTTATTGATGTATATGAAGGTCCCACGGAGACGTAGAGGCCAACCTCGACAGGAATGTTTTCAAATATTACCGCAGATATGATAGGTTGGTTTAGGTTACGTTATATTACGTTATTGATGTATATGAAGGTCCCACGGAGACGTAGAGGCCAACTCGCCAGGAATGTTGTCAAATATTACCGCCGAGATGTTAATTTGGGTTAGGTTAGGTTATATTACGTTATTGATGTATATCAATGCCCCACGGAGACATAGAGGCCAACTCGCCAGGAATGTTGTCAAATATTACCGCCGAGAAGTTATGTTGGGTTAGGTTAGGTTAAATTACGTTATTGATGTATATAAAAGTCCCACGGAGACGTAGAGGCCAACATCGACAGGAATGTTCTCAAATATTTCCGCCGAGATGATAGGTTGGGTTGGGTTAGGTAATATTACGTTATTGATGTATATGAAGGTCCCACGGAGACGTAGAGGCCAACTCGCCAGGAATGTTGTCAAATATTACCGCCGATATGATTGGTTGGGTTAGGTTACGTTATATTACGTTATTGATGTATATGAAGGACGCACGGAGACGTAGAGGCCAACTCGCCAGGAATGTTGTCAAATATTACCGCCGAGAAGTTATGTTGGGTTAGGTTAGGTTAAATTACGTTATTGATGTATATAAAAGTCCCACGGAGACGTAGAGGCCAACTCGCCAGGAATGTTGTCAAATATTAGTGCCGAGATGTTAGGTTGAGTTGGGTTAGGTTATATTACGTTATTGATGTATATGCAGGTCCCACGGAGGCGTAGAGGCCAACTCGCCAGGAATGTTGTTAAATATTACCGCCGAGATGTTAGGTTGGGTTAGGTTAGGTAAAATTACGTTATTGATATATATGAAGGTCCCACGGAGACGTAGAGGCCAACATCGACCGGAATGTTGTTAAATATTACCGCCGAGATGTTAGGTTGGGTTAGGTTAGGTAAGATTACGTTATTGATGTATATGAAGGTCCCACGGAGACGTAGAGGCCAACATCGACCGGAATGTTTTCAAATATTACCGCCGATATGATAGTTTGGGTTAGGTTAGGTTAGATTACGTTATTGATGTATATAAAGTCCCCACGGAGACGTAGGGGCCAAATCGCCAGGAATGTTGTCAAATATTACCGCCGAGAAGTTATGTTGGGTTAGGTTAGGTTAAATTACGTTATTGATGTATATAAAAGTCCCACGGAGACGTAGAGGCCAACATCGACAGGAATGTTCTCAAATATTTCCGCCGAGATGATAGGTTGGGTTAGGTTAGGTAATATTACGTTATTGATGTATATGAAGGTCCCACGGAGACGTAGAGGCCAACTCGCCAGGAATGTTGTCAAATATTACCGCCGATATGATTGGTTGGGTTAGGTTACGTTATATTACGTTATTGATGTATATGAAGGACGCACGGAGACGTAGAGGCCAACTCGCCAGGAATGTTGTCAAATATTACCGCCGAGATGTTAATTTGGGTTAGGTTAGGTTATATTACGTTATTGATGTATATCAATGCCCCCACGGAGACATAGAGGCCAACTCGCCAGGAATGTTGTTAAATATTACCGCCGAGATGTTAGGTTGGGTTTGGTTAGGTAAAATTACGTTATTGATGTATATAAAAGTCCCACGGAGACGTAGAGGCCAACTCGCCAGGAATGTTTTCAAATATTACCCCCGATATGATAGGTTGGTTTAGGTTACGTTATATTACGTTATTGATGTATATGAAGGTCCCACGGAGACGTAGAGGCCAACATCGACAGGAATGTTTTCAAATATTACCGCAGATATGATAGGTTGGTTTAGGTTACGTTATATTACGTTATTGATGTATATGAAGGTCCCACGGAGACGTAGAGGCCAACTCGCCAGGAATGTTGTCAAATATTACCGCCGAGAAGTTATGTTGGGTTAGGTTAGGTTAAATTACGTTATTGATATATATGAAGGTCCCACGGAGACGTAGAGGCCAACATCGACCGGAATGTTGTTAAATATTACCGCCGAGATGTTAGGTTGGGTTAGGTTACGTTATATTACGTTATTGATGTATATGAAGGACGCACGGAGACGTAGAGGCCAACTCGCCAGGAATGTTGTCAAATATTACCGCCGAGAAGTTATGTTGGGTTAGGTTAGGTTAAATTACGTTATTGATGTATATAAAAGTCCCACGGAGACGTAGAGGCCAACTCGCCAGGAATATTACCGCCGAGATGTTAATTTGGGTTAGGTTAGGTTATATTACGTTATTGATGTATATCAATGCCCCACGGAGACATAGAGGCCAACTCGCCAGGAATGTTGTCAAATATTACCGCCGAGAAGTTATGTTGGTTTAGGTTACGTTATATTACGTTATTGATGTATATGAAGGTCCCACGGAGACGTAGAGGCCAACTCGCCAGGAATGTTGTCAAATATTACCGCCGAGAAGTTATGTTGGGTTAGGTTAGGTTAAATTACGTTATTGATGTATATAAAAGTCCCACGGAGACGTAGAGGCCAACATCGACAGGAATGTTCTCAAATATTTCCGCCGAGATGATAGGTTGGGTTAGGTTAGGTTAAATTACGTTATTGATGTATATAAAAGTCCCACGGAGACGTAGAGGCCAACATCGACAGGAATGTTCTCAAATATTTCCGCCGAGATGATAGGTTGGGTTAGGTTAGGTAATATTACGTTATTGATGTATATGAAGGTCCCACGGAGACGTAGAGGCCAACTCGCCAGGAATGTTGTCAAATATTACCGCCGATATGATTGGTTGGGTTAGGTTACGTTATATTACGTTATTGATGTATATGAAGGACGCACGGAGACGTAGAGGCCAACTCGCCAGGAATGTTGTCAAATATTACCGCCGAGAAGTTATGTTGGGTTAGGTTAGGTTAAATTACGTTATTGATGTATATAAAAGTCCCACGGAGACGTAGAGGCCAACTCGCCAGGAATGTTGTCAAATATTACCGCCGAGAAGTTATGTTGGGTTAGGTTAGGTTAAATTACGTTATTGATGTATATAAAAGTCCCACGGAGACGTAGAGGCCAACATCGACAGGAATGTTCTCAAATATTTCCGCCGAGATGATAGGTTGGGTTAGGTTAGGTAATATTACGTTATTGATGTATATGAAGGTCCCACGGAGACGTAGAGGCCAACTCGCCAGGAATGTTGTCAAATATTACCGCCGATATGATTGGTTGGGTTAGGTTACGTTATATTACGTTATTGATGTATATGAAGGACGCACGGAGACGTAGAGGCCAACTCGCCAGGAATGTTGTCAAATATTACCGCCGAGAAGTTATGTTGGGTTAGGTTAGGTTAAATTACGTTATTGATGTATATAAAAGTCCCACGGAGACGTAGAGGCCAACTCGCCAGGAATGTTGTCAAATATTAGTGCCGAGATGTTAGGTTGAGTTGGGTTAGGTTATATTACGTTATTGATGTATATGCAGGTCCCACGGAGGCGTAGAGGCCAACTCGCCAGGAATGTTGTTAAATATTACCGCCGAGATGTTAGGTTGGGTTAGGTTAGGTAAAATTACGTTATTGATATATATGAAGGTCCCACGGAGACGTAGAGGCCAACATCGACCGGAATGTTGTTAAATATTACCGCCGAGATGTTAGGTTGGGTTAGGTTAGGTAAGATTACGTTATTGATGTATATGAAGGTCCCACGGAGACGTAGAGGCCAACATCGACCGGAATGTTTTCAAATATTACCGCCGATATGATAGGTTGGGTTAGGTTAGGTTAGATTACGTTATTGATGTATATAAAGTCCCCACGGAGACGTAGGGGCCAAATCGCCAGGAATGTTGTCAAATATTACCGCCGAGAAGTTATGTTGGGTTAGGTTAGGTTAAATTACGTTATTGATGTATATAAAAGTCCCACGGAGACGTAGAGGCCAACATCGACAGGAATGTTCTCAAATATTTCCGCCGAGATGATAGGTTGGGTTGGGTTAGGTAATATTACGTTATTGATGTATATGAAGGTCCCACGGAGACGTAGAGGCCAACTCGCCAGGAATGTTGTCAAATATTACCGCCGATATGATTGGTTGGGTTAGGTTACGTTATATTACGTTATTGATGTATATGAAGGACGCACGGAGACGTAGAGGCCAACTCGCCAGGAATGTTGTCAAATATTACCGCCGAGAAGTTATGTTGGGTTAGGTTAGGTTAAATTACGTTATTGATGTATATAAAAGTCCCACGGAGACGTAGAGGCCAACTCGCCAGGAATGTTGTCAAATATTAGTGCCGAGATGTTAGGTTGAGTTGGGTTAGGTTATATTACGTTATTGATGTATATGCAGGTCCCACGGAGGCGTAGAGGCCAACTCGCCAGGAATGTTGTTAAATATTACCGCCGAGATGTTAGGTTGGGTTAGGTTAGGTAAAATTACGTTATTGATATATATGAAGGTCCCACGGAGACGTAGAGGCCAACATCGACCGGAATGTTGTTAAATATTACCGCCGAGATGTTAGGTTGGGTTAGGTTAGGTAAGATTACGTTATTGATGTATATGAAGGTCCCACGGAGACGTAGAGGCCAACATCGACCGGAATGTTTTCAAATATTACCGCCGATATGATAGTTTGGGTTAGGTTAGGTTAGATTACGTTATTGATGTATATAAAGTCCCCACGGAGGCGTAGGGGCCAAATCGCCAGGAATGTTGTCAAATATTACCGCCGAGAAGTTATGTTGGGTTAGGTTAGGTTAAATTACGTTATTGATGTATATAAAAGTCCCACGGAGACGTAGAGGCCAACATCGACAGGAATGTTCTCAAATATTTCCGCCGAGATGATAGGTTGGGTTAGGTTAGGTAATATTACGTTATTGATGTATATGAAGGTCCCACGGAGACGTAGAGGCCAACTCGCCAGGAATGTTGTCAAATATTACCGCCGATATGATTGGTTGGGTTAGGTTACGTTATATTACGTTATTAATGTATATGAAGGACGCACGGAGACGTAGAGGCCAACTCGCCAGGAATGTTGTCAAATATTACCGCCGAGAAGTTATGTTGGGTTAGGTTAGGTTAAATTACGTTATTGATGTATATAAAAGTCCCACGGAGACGTAGAGGCCAACTCGCCAGGAATGTTTTCAAATATTACCCCCGATATGATAGGTTGGTTTAGGTTACGTTATATTACGTTATTGATGTATATGAAGGTCCCACGGAGACGTAGAGGCCAACCTCGACAGGAATGTTTTCAAATATTACCGCAGATATGATAGGTTGGTTTAGGTTACGTTATATTACGTTATTGATGTATATGAAGGTCCCACGGAGACGTAGAGGCCAACTCGCCAGGAATGTTGTCAAATATTACCGCCGAGATGTTAATTTGGGTTAGGTTAGGTTATATTACGTTATTGATGTATATCAATGCCCCACGGAGACATAGAGGCCAACTCGCCAGGAATGTTGTCAAATATTACCGCCGAGAAGTTATGTTGGGTTAGGTTAGGTTAAATTACGTTATTGATGTATATAAAAGTCCCACGGAGACGTAGAGGCCAACATCGACAGGAATGTTCTCAAATATTTCCGCCGAGATGATAGGTTGGGTTGGGTTAGGTAATATTACGTTATTGATGTATATGAAGGTCCCACGGAGACGTAGAGGCCAACTCGCCAGGAATGTTGTCAAATATTACCGCCGATATGATTGGTTGGGTTAGGTTACGTTATATTACGTTATTGATGTATATGAAGGACGCACGGAGACGTAGAGGCCAACTCGCCAGGAATGTTGTCAAATATTACCGCCGAGAAGTTATGTTGGGTTAGGTTAGGTTAAATTACGTTATTGATGTATATAAAAGTCCCACGGAGACGTAGAGGCCAACTCGCCAGGAATGTTGTCAAATATTAGTGCCGAGATGTTAGGTTGAGTTGGGTTAGGTTATATTACGTTATTGATGTATATGCAGGTCCCACGGAGGCGTAGAGGCCAACTCGCCAGGAATGTTGTTAAATATTACCGCCGAGATGTTAGGTTGGGTTAGGTTAGGTAAAATTACGTTATTGATATATATGAAGGTCCCACGGAGACGTAGAGGCCAACATCGACCGGAATGTTGTTAAATATTACCGCCGAGATGTTAGGTTGGGTTAGGTTAGGTAAGATTACGTTATTGATGTATATGAAGGTCCCACGGAGACGTAGAGGCCAACATCGACCGGAATGTTTTCAAATATTACCGCCGATATGATAGTTTGGGTTAGGTTAGGTTAGATTACGTTATTGATGTATATAAAGTCCCCACGGAGACGTAGGGGCCAAATCGCCAGGAATGTTGTCAAATATTACCGCCGAGAAGTTATGTTGGGTTAGGTTAGGTTAAATTACGTTATTGATGTATATAAAAGTCCCACGGAGACGTAGAGGCCAACATCGACAGGAATGTTCTCAAATATTTCCGCCGAGATGATAGGTTGGGTTAGGTTAGGTAATATTACGTTATTGATGTATATGAAGGTCCCACGGAGACGTAGAGGCCAACTCGCCAGGAATGTTGTCAAATATTACCGCCGATATGATTGGTTGGGTTAGGTTACGTTATATTACGTTATTGATGTATATGAAGGACGCACGGAGACGTAGAGGCCAACTCGCCAGGAATGTTGTCAAATATTACCGCCGAGATGTTAATTTGGGTTAGGTTAGGTTATATTACGTTATTGATGTATATCAATGCCCCACGGAGACATAGAGGCCAACTCGCCAGGAATGTTGTTAAATATTACCGCCGAGATGTTAGGTTGGGTTTGGTTAGGTAAAATTACGTTATTGATGTATATAAAAGTCCCACGGAGACGTAGAGGCCAACTCGCCAGGAATGTTTTCAAATATTACCCCCGATATGATAGGTTGGTTTAGGTTACGTTATATTACGTTATTGATGTATATGAAGGTCCCACGGAGACGTAGAGGCCAACATCGACAGGAATGTTTTCAAATATTACCGCAGATATGATAGGTTGGTTTAGGTTACGTTATATTACGTTATTGATGTATATGAAGGTCCCACGGAGACGTAGAGGCCAACTCGCCAGGAATGTTGTCAAATATTACCGCCGAGAAGTTATGTTGGGTTAGGTTAGGTTAAATTACGTTATTGATATATATGAAGGTCCCACGGAGACGTAGAGGCCAACATCGACCGGAATGTTGTTAAATATTACCGCCGAGATGTTAGGTTGGGTTAGGTTACGTTATATTACGTTATTGATGTATATGAAGGACGCACGGAGACGTAGAGGCCAACTCGCCAGGAATGTTGTCAAATATTACCGCCGAGAAGTTATGTTGGGTTAGGTTAGGTTAAATTACGTTATTGATGTATATAAAAGTCCCACGGAGACGTAGAGGCCAACTCGCCAGGAATATTACCGCCGAGATGTTAATTTGGGTTAGGTTAGGTTATATTACGTTATTGATGTATATCAATGCCCCACGGAGACATAGAGGCCAACTCGCCAGGAATGTTGTCAAATATTACCGCCGAGAAGTTATGTTGGTTTAGGTTACGTTATATTACGTTATTGATGTATATGAAGGTCCCACGGAGACGTAGAGGCCAACTCGCCAGGAATGTTGTCAAATATTACCGCCGAGAAGTTATGTTGGGTTAGGTTAGGTTAAATTACGTTATTGATGTATATAAAAGTCCCACGGAGACGTAGAGGCCAACATCGACAGGAATGTTCTCAAATATTTCCGCCGAGATGATAGGTTGGGTTAGGTTAGGTTAAATTACGTTATTGATGTATATAAAAGTCCCACGGAGACGTAGAGGCCAACATCGACAGGAATGTTCTCAAATATTTCCGCCGAGATGATAGGTTGGGTTAGGTTAGGTAATATTACGTTATTGATGTATATGAAGGTCCCACGGAGACGTAGAGGCCAACTCGCCAGGAAGGTTGTCAAATATTACCGCCGATATGATTGGTTGGGTTAGGTTACGTTATATTACGTTATTGATGTATATGAAGGACGCACGGAGACGTAGAGGCCAACTCGCCAGGAATGTTGTCAAATATTACCGCCGAGAAGTTATGTTGGGTTAGGTTAGGTTAAATTACGTTATTGATGTATATAAAAGTCCCACGGAGACGTAGAGGCCAACTCGCCAGGAATGTTGTCAAATATTACCGCCGAGAAGTTATGTTGGGTTAGGTTAGGTTAAATTACGTTATTGATGTATATAAAAGTCCCACGGAGACGTAGAGGCCAACATCGACAGGAATGTTCTCAAATATTTCCGCCGAGATGATAGGTTGGGTTAGGTTAGGTAATATTACGTTATTGATGTATATGAAGGTCCCACGGAGACGTAGAGGCCAACTCGCCAGGAATGTTGTCAAATATTACCGCCGATATGATTGGTTGGGTTAGGTTACGTTATATTACGTTATTGATGTATATGAAGGACGCACGGAGACGTAGAGGCCAACTCGCCAGGAATGTTGTCAAATATTACCGCCGAGAAGTTATGTTGGGTTAGGTTAGGTTAAATTACGTTATTGATGTATATAAAAGTCCCACGGAGACGTAGAGGCCAACTCGCCAGGAATGTTGTCAAATATTAGTGCCGAGATGTTAGGTTGAGTTGGGTTAGGTTATATTACGTTATTGATGTATATGCAGGTCCCACGGAGGCGTAGAGGCCAACTCGCCAGGAATGTTGTTAAATATTACCGCCGAGATGTTAGGTTGGGTTAGGTTAGGTAAAATTACGTTATTGATATATATGAAGGTCCCACGGAGACGTAGAGGCCAACATCGACCGGAATGTTGTTAAATATTACCGCCGAGATGTTAGGTTGGGTTAGGTTAGGTAAGATTACGTTATTGATGTATATGAAGGTCCCACGGAGACGTAGAGGCCAACATCGACCGGAATGTTTTCAAATATTACCGCCGATATGATAGGTTGGGTTAGGTTAGGTTAGATTACGTTATTGATGTATATAAAGTCCCCACGGAGACGTAGGGGCCAAATCGCCAGGAATGTTGTCAAATATTACCGCCGAGAAGTTATGTTGGGTTAGGTTAGGTTAAATTACGTTATTGATGTATATAAAAGTCCCACGGAGACGTAGAGGCCAACATCGACAGGAATGTTCTCAAATATTTCCGCCGAGATGATAGGTTGGGTTAGGTTAGGTAATATTACGTTATTGATGTATATGAAGGTCCCACGGAGACGTAGAGGCCAACTCGCCAGGAATGTTGTCAAATATTACCGCCGATATGATTGGTTGGGTTAGGTTACGTTATATTACGTTATTGATGTATATGAAGGACGCACGGAGACGTAGAGGCCAACTCGCCAGGAATGTTGTCAAATATTACCGCCGAGATGTTAATTTGGGTTAGGTTAGGTTATATTACGTTATTGATGTATATCAATGCCCCACGGAGACATAGAGGCCAACTCGCCAGGAATGTTGTCAAATATTACCGCCGAGAAGTTATGTTGGGTTAGGTTAGGTTAAATTACGTTATTGATGTATATAAAAGTCCCACGGAGACGTAGAGGCCAACATCGACAGGAATGTTCTCAAATATTTCCGCCGAGATGATAGGTTGGGTTGGGTTAGGTAATATTACGTTATTGATGTATATGAAGGTCCCACGGAGACGTAGAGGCCAACTCGCCAGGAATGTTGTCAAATATTACCGCCGATATGATTGGTTGGGTTAGGTTACGTTATATTACGTTATTGATGTATATGAAGGACGCACGGAGACGTAGAGGCCAACTCGCCAGGAATGTTGTCAAATATTACCGCCGAGAAGTTATGTTGGGTTAGGTTAGGTTAAATTACGTTATTGATGTATATAAAAGTCCCACGGAGACGTAGAGGCCAACTCGCCAGGAATGTTGTCAAATATTAGTGCCGAGATGTTAGGTTGAGTTGGGTTAGGTTATATTACGTTATTGATGTATATGCAGGTCCCACGGAGGCGTAGAGGCCAACTCGCCAGGAATGTTGTTAAATATTACCGCCGAGATGTTAGGTTGGGTTAGGTTAGGTAAAATTACGTTATTGATATATATGAAGGTCCCACGGAGACGTAGAGGCCAACATCGACCGGAATGTTGTTAAATATTACCGCCGAGATGTTAGGTTGGGTTAGGTTAGGTAAGATTACGTTATTGATGTATATGAAGGTCCCACGGAGACGTAGAGGCCAACATCGACCGGAATGTTTTCAAATATTACCGCCGATATGATAGGTTGGGTTAGGTTAGGTTAGATTACGTTATTGATGTATATAAAGTCCCCACGGAGACGTAGGGGCCAAATCGCCAGGAATGTTGTCAAATATTACCGCCGAGAAGTTATGTTGGGTTAGGTTAGGTTAAATTACGTTATTGATGTATATAAAAGTCCCACGGAGACGTAGAGGCCAACATCGACAGGAATGTTCTCAAATATTTCCGCCGAGGTGATAGGTTGGGTTAGGTTAGGTAATATTACGTTATTGATGTATATGAAGGTCCCACGGAGACGTAGAGGCCAACTCGCCAGGAATGTTGTCAAATATTACCGCCGATATGATTGGTTGGGTTAGGTTACGTTATATTACGTTATTGATGTATATGAAGGACGCACGGAGACGTAGAGGCCAACTCGCCAGGAATGTTGTCAAATATTACCGCCGAGATGTTAATTTGGGTTAGGTTAGGTTATATTACGTTATTGATGTATATCAATGCCCCACGGAGACATAGAGGCCAACTCGCCAGGAATGTTGTCAAATATTACCGCCGAGAAGTTATGTTGGGTTAGGTTAGGTTAAATTACGTTATTGATGTATATAAAAGTCCCACGGAGACGTAGAGGCCAACATCGACAGGAATGTTCTCAAATATTTCCGCCGAGATGATAGGTTGGGTTGGGTTAGGTAATATTACGTTATTGATGTATATGAAGGTCCCACGGAGACGTAGAGGCCAACTCGCCAGGAATGTTGTCAAATATTACCGCCGATATGATTGGTTGGGTTAGGTTACGTTATATTACGTTATTGATGTATATGAAGGACGCACGGAGACGTAGAGGCCAACTCGCCAGGAATGTTGTCAAATATTACCGCCGAGAAGTTATGTTGGGTTAGGTTAGGTTAAATTACGTTATTGATGTATATAAAAGTCCCACGGAGACGTAGAGGCCAACTCGCCAGGAATGTTGTCAAATATTAGTGCCGAGATGTTAGGTTGAGTTGGGTTAGGTTATATTACGTTATTGATGTATATGCAGGTCCCACGGAGGCGTAGAGGCCAACTCGCCAGGAATGTTGTTAAATATTACCGCCGAGATGTTAGGTTGGGTTAGGTTAGGTAAAATTACGTTATTGATATATATGAAGGTCCCACGGAGACGTAGAGGCCAACATCGACCGGAATGTTGTTAAATATTACCGCCGAGATGTTAGGTTGGGTTAGGTTAGGTAAGATTACGTTATTGATGTATATGAAGGTCCCACGGAGACGTAGAGGCCAACATCGACCGGAATGTTTTCAAATATTACCGCCGATATGATAGGTTGGGTTAGGTTAGGTTAGATTACGTTATTGATGTATATAAAGTCCCCACGGAGACGTAGGGGCCAAATCGCCAGGAATGTTGTCAAATATTACCGCCGAGAAGTTATGTTGGGTTAGGTTAGGTTAAATTACGTTATTGATGTATATAAAAGTCCCACGGAGACGTAGAGGCCAACATCGACAGGAATGTTCTCAAATATTTCCGCCGAGGTGATAGGTTGGGTTAGGTTAGGTAATATTACGTTATTGATGTATATGAAGGTCCCACGGAGACGTAGAGGCCAACTCGCCAGGAATGTTGTCAAATATTACCGCCGATATGATTGGTTGGGTTAGGTTACGTTATATTACGTTATTGATGTATATGAAGGACGCACGGAGACGTAGAGGCCAACTCGCCAGGAATGTTGTCAAATATTACCGCCGAGAAGTTATGTTGGGTTAGGTTAGGTTAAATTACGTTATTGATGTATATAAAAGTCCCACGGAGACGTAGAGGCCAACTCGCCAGGAATGTTGTCAAATATTAGTGCCGAGATGTTAGGTTGAGTTGGGTTAGGTTATATTACGTTATTGATGTATATGCAGGTCCCACGGAGGCGTAGAGGCCAACTCGCCAGGAATGTTGTTAAATATTACCGCCGAGATGTTAGGTTGGGTTAGGTTAGGTAAAATTACGTTATTGATATATATGAAGGTCCCACGGAGACGTAGAGGCCAACATCGACAGGAATGTTCTCAAATATTTCCGCCGAGATGATAGGTTGGGTTAGGTTAGGTAATATTACGTTATTGATGTATATGAAGGTCCCACGGAGACGTAGAGGCCAACTCGCCAGGAATGTTGTCAAATATTACCGCCGATATGATTGGTTGGGTTAGGTTACGTTATATTACGTTATTGATGTATATGAAGGACGCACGGAGACGTAGAGGCCAACTCGCCAGGAATGTTGTCAAATATTACCGCCGAGAAGTTATGTTGGGTTAGGTTAGGTTATATTACGTTATTGATGTATATGCAGGTCCCACGGAGGCGTAGAGGCCAACTCGCCAGGAATGTTGTTAAATATTACCGCCGAGATGTTAGGTTGGGTTAGGTTAGGTAAAATTACGTTATTGATATATATGAAGGTCCCACGGAGACGCAGAGGCCAACATCGACCGGAATGTTGTTAAATATTACCGCCGAGATGTTAGGTTGGGTTAGGTTAGGTAAGATTACGTTATTGACGTATATGAAGGTCCCACGGAGACGTAGAGGCCAACATCGACCGGAATGTTTTCAAATATTACCGCCGATATGATAGGTTGGGTTAGGTTAGGTTAGATTACGTTATTGATGTATATAAAGTCCCCACGGAGACGTAGGGGCCAAATCGCCAGGAATGTTGTCAAATATTACCGCCGAGAAGTTATGTTGGGTTAGGTTAGGTTAAATTACGTTATTGATGTATATAAAAGTCCCACGGAGACGTAGAGGCCAACATCGACAGGAATGTTCTCAAATGGTTCCGCCGAGATGATAGGTTGTGTTAGGTTAGGTAATATTACGTTATTGATGTATATGAAGGTCCCACGGAGACGTAGAGGCCAACTCGCCAGGAATGTTGTCAAATATTACCGCCGATATGATTGGTTGGGTTAGGTTACGTTATATTACGTTATTGATGTATATGAAGGACGCACGGAGACGTAGAGGCCAACTCGCCAGGAATGTTGTCAAATATTACCGCCGAGAAGTTATGTTGGGTTAGGTTAGGTTAAATTACGTTATTGATGTATATAAAAGTCCCACGGAGACGTAGAGGCCAACTCGCCAGGAATGTTTTCAAATATTACCCCCGATATGATAGGTTGGTTTAGGTTACGTTATATTACGTTATTGATGTATATGAAGGTCCCACGGAGACGTAGAGGCCAACATCGACAGGAATGTTTTCAAATATTACCGCAGATATGATTGGTTGGGTTAGGTTACGTTATATTACGTTATTGATGTATATGAAGGACGCACGGAGACGTAGAGGCCAACTCGCCAGGAATGTTGTCAAATATTACCGCCGAGAAGTTATGTTGGGTTAGGTTAGGTTAAATTACGTTATTGATGTATATAAAAGTCCCACGGAGACGTAGAGGCCAACTCGCCAGGAATGTTGTCAAATATTAGTGCCGAGATGTTAGGTTGAGTTGGGTTAGGTTATATTACGTTATTGATGTATATGCAGGTCCCACGGAGGCGTAGAGGCCAACTCGCCAGGAATGTTTTTAAATATTACCGCCGAGATGTTAGGTTGGGTTTGGTTAGGTAAAATTACGTTATTGATGTATATGAAGGTCCCACGGAGACGTAGAGGCCAACATCGACAGGAATGTTCTCAAATATTTCCGCCGAGATGATAGGTTGGGTTAGGTTAGGTAATATTACGTTATTGATGTATATGAAGGTCCCAAGGAGACGTAGAGGCCAACTCGCCAGGAATGTTGTCAAATATTACCGCCGATATGATTGGTTGGGTTAGGTTACGTTATATTACGTTATTGATGTATATGAAGGACGCACGGAGACGTAGAGGCCAACTCGCCAGGAATGTTGTCAAATATTACCGCCGAGAAGTTATGTTGGGTTAGGTTAGGTTAAATTACGTTATTGATGTATATAGAAGTCCCACGGAGACGTAGAGGCCAACATCGACAGGAATGTTCTCAAATATTTCCGCCGAGGTGATAGGTTGGGTTAGGTTAGGTAATATTACGTTATTGATGTATATGAAGGTCCCACGGAGACGTAGAGGCCAACTCGCCAGGAATGTTGTCAAATATTACCGCCGATATGATTGGTTGGGTTAGGTTACGTTATATTACGTTATTGATGTATATGAAGGACGCACGGAGACGTAGAGGCCAACTCGCCAGGAATGTTGTCAAATATTACCGCCGAGAAGTTATGTTGGGTTAGGTTAGGTTAAATTACGTTATTGATGTATATAAAAGTCCCACGGAGACGTAGAGGCCAACTCGCCAGGAATGTTTTCAAATATTACCGCCGATATGATAGGTTGGTTTAGGTTACGTTATATTACGTTATTGATGTATATGAAGGTCCCACGGAGACGTAGAGGCCAACATCGACAGGAATGTTTTCAAATATTACCGCAGATATGATAGGTTGGTTTAGGTTACGTTATATTACGTTATTGATGTATATGAAGGTCCCACGGAGACGTAGAGGCCAACTCGCCAGGAATGTTGTCAAATATTACCGCCGAGATGTTAATTTGGGTTAGGTTAGGTTATATTACGTTATTGATGTATATGAATGCCCCACGGAGACATAGAGGCCAACTCGCCAGGAATGTTGTCAAATATTACCGCCGAAAAGTTATGTTGGGTTAGGTTAGGTTAAATTACGTTATTGATGTATATAAAAGTCCCACGGAGACGTAGAGGCCAACATCGACCGGAATGTTGTTAAATATTACCGCCGAGATGTTAGGTTGGGTTAGGTTAGGTAAGATTACTTTATTGATGTATATGAAGGTCCCACGGAGACGTAGAGGCCAACATCGACCGGAATGTTTTCAAATATTACCGCCGATATGATAGGTTGGGTTAGGTTAGGTTAGATTACGTTATTGATGTATATGAAGGTCCCACGGAGACGTAGAGGCCAACTCGCCAGGAATGTTGTCAAATATTACCGCCGATATGATTGGTTGGGTTAGGTTACGTTATATTACGTTATTGATGTATATGAAGGACGCACGGAGACGTAGAGGCCAACTCGCCAGGAATGTTGTCAAATATTACCGCCGAGAAGTTATGTTGGGTTAGGTTAGGTTAAATTACGTTATTGATGTATATAAAAGTCCCACGGAGACGTAGAGGCCAACTCGCCAGGAATGTTGTCAAATATTAGTGCCGAGATGTTAGGTTGAGTTGGGTTAGGTTATATTACGTTATTGATGTATATGCAGGTCCCACGGAGGCGTAGAGGCCAACTCGCCAGGAATGTTGTTAAATATTACCGCCGAGATGTTAGGTTGGGTTAGGTTAGGTAAAATTACGTTATTGATATATATGAAGGTCCCACGGAGACGTAGAGGCCAACATCGACCGGAATGTTGTTAAATATTACCGCCGAGATGTTAGGTTGGGTTAGGTTAGGTAAGATTACGTTATTGATGTATATGAAGGTCCCACGGAGACGTAGAGGCCAACATCGACCGGAATGTTTTCAAATATTACCGCCGATATGATAGGTTGGGTTAGGTTAGGTTAGATTACGTTATTGATGTATATAAAGTCCCCACGGAGACGTAGGGGCCAAATCGCCAGGAATGTTGTCAAATATTACCGCCGAGAAGTTATGTTGGGTTAGGTTAGGCTAAATTACGTTATTGATGTATATAAAAGTCCCACGGAGACGTAGAGGCCAACATCGACAGGAATGTTCTCAAATATTTCCGCCGAGATGATAGGTTGGGTTAGGTTAGGTAATATTACGTTATTGATGTATATGAAGGTCCCACGGAGACGTAGAGGCCAACTCGCCAGGAATGTTGTCAAATATTACCGCCGATATGATTGGTTGGGTTAGGTTACGTTATATTACGTTATTGATGTATATGAAGGACGCACGGAGACGTAGAGGCCAACTCGCCAGGAATGTTGTCAAATATTACCGCCGAGAAGTTATGTTGGGTTAGGTTAGGTTAAATTACGTTATTGATGTATATAAAAGTCCCACGGAGACGTAGAGGCCAACTCGCCAGGAATGTTGTCAAATATTAGTGCCGAGATGTTAGGTTGAGTTGGGTTAGGTTATATTACGTTATTGATGTATATGCAGGTCCCACGGAGGCGTAGAGGCCAACTCGCCAGGAATGTTGTTAAATATTACCGCCGAGATGTTAGGTTGGGTTTGGTTAGGTAAAATTACGTTATTGATGTATATGAAGGTCCCACGGAGACGTAGAGGCCAACATCGACAGGAATGTTCTCAAATATTTCCGCCGAGATGATAGGTTGGGTTAGGTTAGGTAATATTACGTTATTGATGTATATGAAGGTCCCACGGAGACGTAGAGGCCAACTCGCCAGGAATGTTGTCAAATATTACCGCCGAAATGATTGGTTGGGTTAGGTTACGTAATATTACGTTATTGATGTATATGAAGGACGCACGGAGACGTAGAGGCCAACTCGCCAGAAATGTTGTCAAATATTACCGCCGAGAAGTTATGTCGGGTTAGGTTAGGTTAAATTACGTTATTGATGTATATAAAAGTCCCACGGAGACGTAGAGGCCAACTCGCCAGGAATGTTGTCAAATATTAGTGCCGAGATGTTAGGTTGAGTTGGGTTAGGTTATATTACGTTATTGATGTATATGCAGGTCCCACGGAGGCGTAGAGGCCAACTCGCCAGGAATGTTGTCAAATATTACCGCCGATATGATTGGTTGGGTTAGGTTACGTTATATTACGTTATTGATGTATATGAAGGACGCACGGAGACGTAGAGGCCAACTCGCCAGGAATGTTGTCAAATATTACCGCCGAGAAGTTATGTTGGGTTAGGTTAGGTTAAATTACGTTATTGATGTATATAGAAGTCCCACGGAGACGTAGAGGCCAACATCGACAGGAATGTTCTCAAATATTTCCGCCGAGGTGATAGGTTGGGTTAGGTTAGGTAATATTACGTTATTGATGTATATGAAGGTCCCACGGAGACGTAGAGGCCAACTCGCCAGGAATGTTGTCAAATATTACCGCCGATATGATTGGTTGGGTTAGGTTACGTTATATTACGTTATTGATGTATATGAAGGACGCACGGAGACGTAGAGGCCAACTCGCCAGGAATGTTGTCAAATATTACCGCCGAGAAGTTATGTTGGGTTAGGTTAGGTTAAATTACGTTATTGATGTATATAAAAGTCCCACGGAGACGTAGAGGCCAACTCGCCAGGAATGTTTTCAAATATTACCGCCGATATGATAGGTTGGTTTAGGTTACGTTATATTACGTTATTGATGTATATGAAGGTCCCACGGAGACGTAGAGGCCAACATCGACAGGAATGTTTTCAAATATTACCGCAGATATGATAGGTTGGTTTAGGTTACGTTATATTACGTTATTGATGTATATGAAGGTCCCACGGAGACGTAGAGGCCAACTCGCCAGGAATGTTGTCAAATATTACCGCCGAGATGTTAATTTGGGTTAGGTTAGGTTATATTACGTTATTGATGTATATGAATGCCCCACGGAGACATAGAGGCCAACTCGCCAGGAATGTTGTCAAATATTACCGCCGAGAAGTTATGTTGGGTTAGGTTAGGTTAAATTACGTTATTGATGTATATAAAAGTCCCACGGAGACGTAGAGGCCAACATCGACCGGAATGTTGTTAAATATTACCGCCGAGATGTTAGGTTGGGTTAGGTTAGGTAAGATTACTTTATTGATGTATATGAAGGTCCCACGGAGACGTAGAGGCCAACATCGACCGGAATGTTTTCAAATATTACCGCCGATATGATAGGTTGGGTTAGGTTAGGTTAGATTACGTTATTGATGTATATAAAGTCCCCACGGAGACGTAGGGGCCAAATCGCCAGGAATGTTGTCAAATATTACCGCCGAGAAGTTATGTTGGGTTAGGTTAGGTTAAATTACGTTATTGATGTATATAAAAGTCCCACGGAGACGTAGAGGCCAACATCGACAGGAATGTTCTCAAATATTTCCGCCGAGATGATAGGTTGGGTTAGGTTAGGTAATATTACGTTATTGATGTATATGAAGGTCCCACGGAGACGTAGAGGCCAACTCGCCAGGAATGTTGTCAAATATTACCGCCGATATGATTGGTTGGGTTAGGTTACGTTATATTACGTTATTGATGTATATGAAGGACGCACGGAGACGTAGAGGCCAACTCGCCAGGAATGTTGTCAAATATTACCGCCGAGAAGTTATGTTGGGTTAGGTTAGGTTAAATTACGTTATTGATGTATATAAAAGTCCCACGGAGACGTAGAGGCCAACTCGCCAGGAATGTTGTCAAATATTAGTGCCGAGATGTTAGGTTGAGTTGGGTTAGGTTATATTACGTTATTGATGTATATGCAGGTCCCACGGAGGCGTAGAGGCCAACTCGCCAGGAATGTTGTTAAATATTACCGCCGAGATGTTAGGTTGGGTTAGGTTAGGTAAAATTACGTTATTGATATATATGAAGGTCCCACGGAGACGTAGAGGCCAACATCGACCGGAATGTTGTTAAATATTACCGCCGAGATGTTAGGTTGGGTTAGGTTAGGTAAGATTACGTTATTGATGTATATGAAGGTCCCACGGAGACGTAGAGGCCAACATCGACCGGAATGTTTTCAAATATTACCGCCGATATGATAGGTTGGGTTAGGTTAGGTTAGATTACGTTATTGATGTATATAAAGTCCCCACGGAGACGTAGGGGCCAAATCGCCAGGAATGTTGTCAAATATTACCGCCGAGAAGTTATGTTGGGTTAGGTTAGGCTAAATTACGTTATTGATGTATATAAAAGTCCCACGGAGACGTAGAGACCAACATCGACAGGAATGTTCTCAAATATTTCCGCCGAGATGATAGGTTGGGTTAGGTTAGGTAATATTACGTTATTGATGTATATGAAGGTCCCACGGAGACGTAGAGGCCAACTCGCCAGGAATGTTGTCAAATATTACCGCCGATATGATTGGTTGGGTTAGGTTACGTTATATTACGTTATTGATGTATATGAAGGACGCATGGAGACGTAGAGGCCAACTCGCCAGGAATGTTGTCAAATATTACCGCCGAGAAGTTATGTTGGGTTAGGTTAGGTTAAATTACGTTATTGATGTATATAAAAGTCCCACGGAGACGTAGAGGCCAACTCGCCAGGAATGTTGTCAAATATTAGTGCCGAGATGTTAGGTTGAGTTGGGTTAGGTTATATTACGTTATTGATGTATATGCAGGTCCCACGGAGGCGTAGAGGCCAACTCGCCAGGAATGTTGTTAAATATTACCGCCGAGATGTTAGGTTGGGTTTGGTTAGGTAAAATTACGTTATTGATGTATATGAAGGTCCCACGGAGACGTAGAGGCCAACATCGACAGGAATGTTCTCAAATATTTCCGCCGAGATGATAGGTTGGGTTAGGTTAGGTAATATTACGTTATTGATGTATATGAAGGTCCCACGGAGACGTAGAGGCCAACTCGCCAGGAATGTTGTCAAATATTACCGCCGAAATGATTGGTTGGGTTAGGTTACGTAATATTACGTTATTGATGTATATGAAGGACGCACGGAGACGTAGAGGCCAACTCGCCAGGAATGTTGTCAAATATTACCGCCGATATGATAGGTTGGTTTAGGTTACGTTATATTACGTTATTGATGTATATGAAGGTCCCACGGAGACGGAGAGGCCAACATCGACAGGAATGTTTTCAAATATTACCGCAGATATGATAGGTTGGTTTAGGTTACGTTATATTACGTTATTGATGTATATGAAGGTCCCACGGAGACGTAGAGGCCAACTCGCCAGGAATGTTGTCAAATATTACCGCCGAGATGTTAATTTGGGTTAGGTTAGGTTATATTACGTTATTGATGTATATGAATGCCCCACGGAGACATAGAGGCCAACTCGCCAGGAATGTTGTCAAATATTACCGCCGAGAAGTTATGTTGGGTTAGGTTAGGTTAAATTACGTTATTGATGTATATAAAAGTCCCACGGAGACGTAGAGGCCAACATCGACCGGAATGTTGTTAAATATTACCGCCGAGATGTTAGGTTGGGTTAGGTTAGGTAAGATTACTTTATTGATGTATATGAAGGTCCCACGGAGACGTAGAGGCCAACATCGACCGGAATGTTTTCAAATATTACCGCCGATATGATAGGTTGGGTTAGGTTAGGTTAGATTACGTTATTGATGTATATAAAGTCCCCACGGAGACGTAGGGGCCAAATCGCCAGGAATGTTGTCAAATATTACCGCCGAGAAGTTATGTTGGGTTAGGTTAGGTTAAATTACGTTATTGATGTATATAAAAGTCCCACGGAGACGTAGAGGCCAACATCGACAGGAATGTTCTCAAATATTTCCGCCGAGATGATAGGTTGGGTTAGGTTAGGTAATATTACGTTATTGATGTATATGAAGGTCCCACGGAGACGTAGAGGCCAACTCGCCAGGAATGTTGTCAAATATTACCGCCGATATGATTGGTTGGGTTAGGTTACGTTATACTACGTTATTGATGTATATGAAGGACGCACGGAGACGTAGAGGCCAACTCGCCAGGAATGTTGTCAAATATTACCGCCGAGAAGTTATGTTGGGTTAGGTTAGGTTAAATTACGTTATTGATGTATATAAAAGTCCCACGGAGACGTAGAGGCCAACTCGCCAGGAATGTTGTCAAATATTACCGCCGAGAAGTTATGTCGGGTTAGGTTAGGTTAAATTACGTTATTGATGTATATAAAAGTCCCACGCAGACGTAGAGGCCAACTCGCCAGGAATGTTGTCAAATATTAGTGCCGAGATGTTAGGTTGGGTTAGGTTAGGTAAGAATACGTTATTGATGTATATGAAGGTCCCACGGAGACGTAGAGGCCAACATCGACCGGAATGTTTTCAAATATTACCGCCGATATGATAGGTTGGGTTAGGCTAGGTTAGATTACGTTATTGATGTATATAAAGTGCCCACGGAGACGTAGGGGCCAAATCGCCAGGAATGTTGTCAAATATTACCGCCGAGATGTTAGGTTGGGTTAGGTTAGGTTATATTACGTTATTGATGTATATGAATGCCCCACGGAGACATAGAGGCCAACTCGCCAGGAATGTTGTCAAATATTACCGCCGAGATGTTATGTTGGGTTAGGTTAGGTTAAATTACGTTTTGATGTATATAAAAGTCCCACGGAGACGTAGACGCCAACTGGCCAGGAATGTTGTCAAATATTACCGCCGAGATGATAGGTTGGGTTAGGTTACGTTATATTACGTTATTGATGTATATGAAGGTCGCACGGAGAGGTAGAGGCCAACTCGCCAGGAATGTTGTAAAATATTAGTGCCGAGATGTTAGGTTGGGTTAGGTTAGGTTATATTACGTTATTGATGTATATGAATGCCCCACGGAGACGTAGAGGCCAACTCGCCAGGAATGTTGTCAAATATTACCGCCGAGAAGTTATGTTGGGTTAGGTTAGGTTAAATTACGTTATTGATGTATAGGAAGGTCCCACGGAGACGTAGAGGCCAACATCGACAGGAATGTTTTCAAATATTACCGCCGATATGATAGGTTGGGTTAGGTTAGGTTAGATTACGTTATTGATGTATATAAAGTCCCCACGGAGACGTAGGGGCCAAATCGCCAGGAATGTTGTCAAATATTACCGCCGAGATGTTAATTTGGGTTAGGTTAGGTTATATTACGTTATTGATGTATATGAATGCCCCACGGAGACATAGAGGCCAACTCGCCAGGAATGTTGTCAAATATTACCGCCGAGAAGTTATGTTGGGTTAGGTTAGGTTAAATTACGTTATTGATGTATATAAAAGTCCCACGGAGACGTAGAGGCCAACATCGACAGGAATGTTCTCAAATATTTCCGCCGAGATGATAGGTTGGGTTAGGTTAGGTAATATTACGTTATTGATGTATATGAAGGTCCCACGGAGACGTAGAGGCCAACTCGCCAGGAATGTTGTCAAATATTACCGCCGATATGATTGGTTGGGTTAGGTTACGTTATATTACGTTATTGATGTATATGAAGGACGCACGGAGACGTAGAGGCCAACTCGCCAGGAATGTTGTCAAATATAACCGCCGAGAAGTTATGTTGGGTTAGGTTAGGTTAAATTACGTTATTGATGTATATAAAAGTCCCACGGAGACGTAGAGGCCAACTCGCCAGGAATGTTGTCAAATATTAGTGCCGAGATGTTAGGTTGAGTTGGGTTAGGTTATATTACGTTATTGATGTATATGCAGGTCCCACGGAGACGCAGAGGCCAACATCGACCGGAATGTTGTTAAATATTACCGCCGAGAAGTTATGTTGGGTTAGGTTAGGTTAAATTACGTTATTGATGTATATAAAAGTCCCACGGAGACGTAGAGGCCAACTCGCCAGGAATGTTTTCAAATATTACCGCCGATATGATAGGTTGGTTTAGGTTACGTTATATTACGTTATTGATGTATATGAAGGTCCCACGGAGACGTAGAGGCCAACATCGACAGGAATGTTTTCAAATATTACCGCAGATATGATAGGTTGGTTTAGGTTACGTTATATTACGTTATTGATGTATATGAAGGTCCCACGGAGACGTAGAGGCCAACTCGCCAGGAATGTTGTCAAATATTACCGCCGAGATGTTAATTTGGGTTAGGTTAGGTTATATTACGTTATTGATGTATATGAATGCCCCACGGAGACATAGAGGCCAACTCGCCAGGAATGTTGTCAAATATTACCGCCGAGAAGTTATGTTGGGTTAGGTTAGGTTAAATTACGTTATTGATGTATATAAAAGTCCCACGGAGACGTAGAGGCCAACATCGACCGGAATGTTGTTAAATATTACCGCCGAGATGTTAGGTTGGGTTAGGTTAGGTAAGATTACTTTATTGATGTATATGAAGGTCCCACGGAGACGTAGAGGCCAACATCGACCGGAATGTTTTCAAATATTACCGCCGATATGATAGGTTGGGTTAGGTTAGGTTAGATTACGTTATTGATGTATATAAAGTCCCCACGGAGACGTAGGGGCCAAATCGCCAGGAATGTTGTCAAATATTACCGCCGAGAAGTTATGTTGGGTTAGGTTAGGTTAAATTACGTTATTGATGTATATAAAAGTCCCACGGAGACGTAGAGGCCAACATCGACAGGAATGTTCTCAAATATTTCCGCCGAGATGATAGGTTGGGTTAGGTTAGGTAATATTACGTTATTGATGTATATGAAGGTCCCACGGAGACGTAGAGGCCAACTCGCCAGGAATGTTGTCAAATATTACCGCCGATATGATTGGTTGGGTTAGGTTACGTTATATTACGTTATTGATGTATATGAAGGACGCACGGAGACGTAGAGGCCAACTCGCCAGGAATGTTGTCAAATATTACCGCCGAGAAGTTATGTTGGGTTAGGTTAGGTTAAATTACGTTATTGATGTATATAAAAGTCCCACGGAGACGTAGAGGCCAACTCGCCAGGAATGTTGTCAAATATTAGTGCCGAGATGTTAGGTTGAGTTGGGTTAGGTTATATTACGTTATTGATGTATATGCAGGTCCCACGGAGGCGTAGAGGCCAACTCGCCAGGAATGTTGTTAAATATTACCGCCGAGATGTTAGGTTGGGTTAGGTTAGGTAAAATTACGTTATTGATATATATGAAGGTCCCACGGAGACGTAGAGGCCAACATCGACCGGAATGTTGTTAAATATTACCGCCGAGATGTTAGGTTGGGTTAGGTTAGGTAAGATTACGTTATTGATGTATATGAAGGTCCCACGGAGACGTAGAGGCCAACATCGACCGGAATGTTTTCAAATATTACCGCCGATATGATAGGTTGGGTTAGGTTAGGTTAGATTACGTTATTGATGTATATAAAGTCCCCACGGAGACGTAGGGGCCAAATCGCCAGGAATGTTGTCAAATATTACCGCCGAGAAGTTATGTTGGGTTAGGTTAGGCTAAATTACGTTATTGATGTATATAAAAGTCCCACGGAGACGTAGAGGCCAACATCGACAGGAATGTTCTCAAATATTTCCGCCGAGATGATAGGTTGGGTTAGGTTAGGTAATATTACGTTATTGATGTATATGAAGGTCCCACGGAGACGTAGAGGCCAACTCGCCAGGAATGTTGTCAAATATTACCGCCGATATGATTGGTTGGGTTAGGTTACGTTATATTACGTTATTGATGTATATGAAGGACGCACGGAGACGTAGAGGCCAACTCGCCAGGAATGTTGTCAAATATTACCGCCGAGAAGTTATGTTGGGTTAGGTTAGGTTAAATTACGTTATTGATGTATATAAAAGTCCCACGGAGACGTAGAGGCCAACTCGCCAGGAATGTTGTCAAATATTAGTGCCGAGATGTTAGGTTGAGTTGGGTTAGGTTATATTACGTTATTGATGTATATGCAGGTCCCACGGAGGCGTAGAGGCCAACTCGCCAGGAATGTTGTTAAATATTACCGCCGAGATGTTAGGTTGGGTTTGGTTAGGTAAAATTACGTTATTGATGTATATGAAGGTCCCACGGAGACGTAGAGGCCAACATCGACAGGAATGTTCTCAAATATTTCCGCCGAGATGATAGGTTGGGTTAGGTTAGGTAATATTACGTTATTGATGTATATGAAGGTCCCACGGAGACGTAGAGGCCAACTCGCCAGGAATGTTGTCAAATATTACCGCCGAAATGATTGGTTGGGTTAGGTTACGTAATATTACGTTATTGATGTATATGAAGGACGCACGGAGACGTAGAGGCCAACTCGCCAGGAATGTTGTCAAATATTACCGCCGAGAAGTTATGTCGGGTTAGGTTAGGTTAAATTACGTTATTGATGTATATAAAAGTCCCACGCAGACGTAGAGGCCAACTCGCCAGGAATGTTGTCAAATATTAGTGCCGAGATGTTAGGTTGGGTTAGGTTAGGTAAGAATACGTTATTGATGTATATGAAGGTCCCACGGAGACGTAGAGGCCAACATCGACCGGAATGTTTTCAAATATTACCGCCGATATGATAGGTTGGGTTAGGCTAGGTTAGATTACGTTATTGATGTATATAAAGTGCCCACGGAGACGTAGGGGCCAAATCGCCAGGAATGTTGTCAAATATTACCGCCGAGATGTTAGGTTGGGTTAGGTTAGGTTATATTACGTTATTGATGTATATGAATGCCCCACGGAGACATAGAGGCCAACTCGCCAGGAATGTTGTCAAATATTACCGCCGAGATGTTATGTTGGGTTAGGTTAGGTTAAATTACGTTTTGATGTATATAAAAGTCCCACGGAGACGTAGACGCCAACTGGCCAGGAATGTTGTCAAATATTACCGCCGAGATGATAGGTTGGGTTAGGTTACGTTATATTACGTTATTGATGTATATGAAGGTCGCACGGAGAGGTAGAGGCCATCTCGCCAGGAATGTTGTAAAATATTAGTGCCGAGATGTTAGGTTGGGTTAGGTTAGGTTATATTACGTTATTGATGTATATGAATGCCCCACGGAGACGTAGAGGCCAACTCGCCAGGAATGTTGTCAAATATTACCGCCGAGAAGTTATGTTGGGTTAGGTTAGGTTAAATTACGTTATTGATGTATAGGAAGGTCCCACGGAGACGTAGAGGCCAACATCGACAGGAATGTTTTCAAATATTACCGCCGATATGATAGGTTGGGTTAGGTTAGGTTAGATTACGTTATTGATGTATATAAAGTCCCCACGGAGACGTAGGGGCCAAATCGCCAGGAATGTTGTCAAATATTACCGCCGAGATGTTAATTTGGGTTAGGTTAGGTTATATTACGTTATTGATGTATATGAATGCCCCACGGAGACATAGAGGCCAACTCGCCAGGAATGTTGTCAAATATTACCGCCGAGAAGTTATGTTGGGTTAGGTTAGGTTAAATTACGTTATTGATGTATATAAAAGTCCCACGGAGACGTAGAGGCCAACATCGACAGGAATGTTCTCAAATATTTCCGCCGAGATGATAGGTTGGGTTAGGTTAGGTAATATTACGTTATTGATGTATATGAAGGTCCCACGGAGACGTAGAGGCCAACTCGCCAGGAATGTTGTCAAATATTACCGCCGATATGATTGGTTGGGTTAGGTTACGTTATATTACGTTATTGATGTATATGAAGGACGCACGGAGACGTAGAGGCCAACTCGCCAGGAATGTTGTCAAATATAACCGCCGAGAAGTTATGTTGGGTTAGGTTAGGTTAAATTACGTTATTGATGTATATAAAAGTCCCACGGAGACGTAGAGGCCAACTCGCCAGGAATGTTGTCAAATATTAGTGCCGAGATGTTAGGTTGAGTTGGGTTAGGTTATATTACGTTATTGATGTATATGCAGGTCCCACGGAGACGCAGAGGCCAACATCGACCGGAATGTTGTTAAATATTATCGCCGAGATGTTAGGTTGGGTTAGGTTAGGTAAGATTACGTTATTGATGTATATGAAGGTCCCACGAAGACGTAGAGGCCAACATCGACCGGAATGTTTTCAAATATTACCGCCGATATGATAGGTTGGGTTAGGTTAGGTTAGATTACGTTATTGATGTATATAAAGTCCCCACGGAGACGTAGGGGCCAAATCGCCAGGAATGTTGTCAAATATTACCGCCGAGAAGTTATGTTGGGTTAGGTTAGGTTAAATTACGTTATTGATGTATATAAAAGTCCCACGGAGACGTAGAGGCCAACATCGACAGGAATGTTCTCAAATATTTCCGCCGAGATGATAGGTTGGGTTAGGTTAGGTAATATTACGTTATTGATGTATATGAAGGTCCCACGGAGACCTAGAGGCCAACTCGCCAGGAATGTTGTCAAATATTACCGCCGAGAAGTTATGTTGGGTTAGGTTAGGTTAAATTACGTTATTGATGTATATAAAAGTCCCACGGAGACGCAGAGGCCAACTCGACAGGAATGTTGTCAAATATTACTGCCGAGATGATAGGTTGGGTTAGGTTAGGTTATATTACGTTATTGATGTATATCAAGGTCCGACGGAGACGTAGAGGCCAACTCTCCAGGAATGTTGTCAAATATTACCGCCGAGATGTTACTTTGGGTTAGGTTAGGTTAAATTACGTTTTGATGTATATAAAAGTCCCACGGAGACGTAGAGGTCAACTCGCCAGGAATGATGTCAAATATTACCGCCGAGATGTTAGGTTGGGTTAGGTTAGGTTATATTACGTTATTGATGTATATGAATGTCCCACGGAGACGTAGAGGCCAACAAGCCAGGAATGTTCTCAAATAATACCGCCGAGATGTTAGGTTGGGTTAGGTTAGGTAATATTACGTTATTGATGTATATGAAGGACCCACGGAGGCGTAGAGGCCAACATCGACAGGAATGTTTTCAAATATTACCGCCGATATGATAGGTTTGTTTAGGTTACGTTATATTACGTTATTGATGTATATGGAGGTGCCACGGAGACGTAGATGCCAACTCGCCAGGAATGTTGTCAAATATTACCGCCGAGATGTTAGGTTGGGTTAGGTTAGGTTATATTACGTTATTGATGTATATGAATGCCCCACGGAAACGTAGTGGCCAACTCGCCAGGAATGTTGTCAAATATTACTGCCGAGATGTTACGTTGTGTAGGGTTAGGTTATATTACGTTATTGATGTATATGAAGGTCCCACGGAGACGTAGAGATCAACAAGCCAGGAATGCTGCCAAATATTATCGCCGAGATGTTACGTTGGGTTAGGATAGGTTATATTACGTTATTGATGTATATAAAAGTCCCGCGGAGACGTAGAGGCCAACATCGACAGGAATGTTCTTAAATATTTCCGCCGAGATGATATGTTGGGTTAGGTTAGGTAATATTGCGTTATTGATGTATATGAAGGTCCCACGGGGACGTAGAGGCCAACATCGACCGGAATGTTTTCAAATATTACCGCCGAAATGATAGGTTGGTTTAGGTTACGTTATATTACGTTATTGATGTATATGAAGGTCGCACGGAGAGGTAGAGGCCAACTCGCCAGGAATGTTTTCAAATATTAGTGCCGAGATGTTAGGTTGAGTTGGGTTAGGTTATATTACGTTATTGATGTATATGCAGGTCCCACGGAGGCGTAGAGGCCAACTCGCCAGGAATGTTGTTAAATATTACCGCCGAGATGTTAGGTTGGGTTAGGTTAGGTAAGATTACGTTATTGATGTATATGAATGTCCCACGGCGACGTAGCGGCTAACTCGCCAGGAATGTTGTCAAATATTAACGCCGATATGATAGGTTGGGTTAGGTTACGTTATATTACGTTATTGATGTATAGAAAAGTCCCACGGAGACGTAGAGGCCAACATCGACAGGAATGTTTCCAAATATTACCGTCGAGATGATAGGTTGGATTAGGTTAGTTAATATTACGTTATTGATGTATATGAAGGTCCCACGGAGACGTAGAGTCCAACATCGACAGGAATGTTTTCAAATATTACCGCCGATATGATAGGTTGGGTTAGGTTACGTTATATTACGTTATTGATGTATATGAAGGTCGCACGGAGAGGTAGAGGCCAACTCGCCAGGAATGTTGTCAAATATTAGTGCCGAGATGTTAGGTTGGGTTGGGTTAGGTTATATTACGTTATTGATGTATATGAAGGTCCCACGGAGACGTAGAGACCAACTCTCCAGAAATGTTGTCAAATATTACCGCCGAGATGTTACGTTGGCTTAGGTTAGGTTAAATTATGTTTTGATGTATATAAAAGTCCCACGGAGACGTGGAGGCCAACTCGCCAGGAATGTTGTCAAATATTAGTGCCGAGATGTTAGGTTGGGTTGGGTCAGGTTATATTACGTTATTGATGTATATGCAGGTCCCACGGAGGCGTAGAGGCCAACTCGCCAGGAATGTTGTTAAATATTACCGCCGAGATGTTAGGTTGGGTTAGGTTAGGTTATATTACGTTATTGATGTATATGAATGCCCCACGGAGACATAGAGGCCAACTCGCCAGGAATGTTGTCAAATATTACCGCCGAGATGTTATGTTGGGTTAGGTTAGGTTAAATTACGTTTTGATGTATATAAAAGTCCCACGGAGACGTAGACGCCTACTGGCCAGGAATGTTGTCAAATATTACCGCCGAGATGATAGGTTGGGTTAGGTTACGTTACATTACGTTATTGATGTATATGCAGGTCCCACGGAGACGCAGAGGCCAACATCGACCGGAATGTTGTTAAATATTATCGCCGAGATGTTAGGTTGGGTTAGGTTAGGTAAGATTACGTTATTGATGTATATGAAGGTCCCACGAAGACGTAGAGGCCAACATCGACCGGAATGTTTTCAAATATTACCGCCGATATGATAGGTTGGGTTAGGTTAGGTTAGATTACGTTATTGATGTATATAAAGTCCCCACGGAGACGTAGGGGCCAAATCGCCAGGAATGTTGTCAAATATTACCGCCGAGAAGTTATGTTGGGTTAGGTTAGGTTAAATTACGTTATTGATGTATATAAAAGTCCCACGGAGACGTAGAGGCCAACATCGACAGGAATGTTCTCAAATATTTCCGCCGAGATGATAGGTTGGGTTAGGTTAGGTAATATTACGTTATTGATGTATATGAAGGTCCCACGGAGACCTAGAGGCCAACTCGCCAGGAATGTTGTCAAATATTACCGCCGAGAAGTTATGTTGGGTTAGGTTAGGTTAAATTACGTTATTGATGTATATAAAAGTCCCACGGAGACGTAGAGGCCAACTCGCCAGGAATGTTGTCAAATATTAGTGCCGAGATGTTAGGTTGAGTTGGGTTAGGTTATATTACGTTATTGATGTATATGCAGGTCCCACGGAGGCGTAGAGGCCAACTCGCCAGGAATGTTGTTAAATATTACCGCCGAGATGTTAGGTTGGGTTTGGTTAGGTAAAATTACGTTATTGATGTATATGAAGGTCCCACGGAGACGTAGAGGCCAACATCGACCGGAATGTTTTCAAATATTACCGCCGATATGATAGGTTGGGTTAGGTTAGGTTAGATTACGTTATTGATGTATATGAAGGCCCCACGGAGACGTAGGGGCCAAATCGCCAGGAATGTTTTCAAATATTACCGCCGAGATGTTAAGTTGGGATAGGTTATGTTATATTACGTTATTGATGTATATGAATGCCCCACGGAGACATAGAGGCCAACTCGCCAGGAATGTTGTCAAATATTACCGCCGAGAAGTTATGTTGGGTTAGGTTAGGTTAAATTACGTTATTGATGTATATAAAAGTCCCACGGAGACGCAGAGGCCAACTCGACAGGAATGTTGTCAAATATTACTGCCGAGATGATAGGTTGGGTTAGGTTAGGTTATATTACGTTATTGATGTATATCAAGGTCCGACGGAGACGTAGAGGCCAACTCTCCAGGAATGTTGTCAAATATTACCGCCGAGATGTTACTTTGGGTTAGGTTAGGTTAAATTACGTTTTGATGTATATAAAAGTCCCACGGAGACGTAGAGGTCAACTCGCCAGGAATGATGTCAAATATTACCGCCGAGATGTTAGGTTGGGTTAGGTTAGGTTATATTACGTTATTGATGTATATGAATGTCCCACGGAGACGTAGAGGCCAACAAGCCAGGAATGTTCTCAAATAATACCGCCGAGATGTTAGGTTGGGTTAGGTTAGGTAATATTACGTTATTGATGTATATGAAGGACCCACGGAGGCGTAGAGGCCAACATCGACAGGAATGTTTTCAAATATTACCGCCGATATGATAGGTTTGTTTAGGTTACGTTATATTACGTTATTGATGTATATGGAGGTGCCACGGAGACGTAGATGCCAACTCGCCAGGAATGTTGTCAAATATTACCGCCGAGATGTTAGGTTGGGTTAGGTTAGGTTATATTACGTTATTGATGTATATGAATGCCCCACGGAAACGTAGTGGCCAACTCGCCAGGAATGTTGTCAAATATTACTGCCGAGATGTTACGTTGTGTAGGGTTAGGTTATATTACGTTATTGATGTATATGAAGGTCCCACGGAGACGTAGAGATCAACAAGCCAGGAATGCTGCCAAATATTATCGCCGAGATGTTACGTTGGGTTAGGATAGGTTATATTACGTTATTGATGTATATAAAAGTCCCGCGGAGACGTAGAGGCCAACATCGACAGGAATGTTCTTAAATATTTCCGCCGAGATGATATGTTGGGTTAGGTTAGGTAATATTGCGTTATTGATGTATATGAAGGTCCCACGGGGACGTAGAGGCCAACATCGACCGGAATGTTTTCAAATATTACCGCCGAAATGATAGGTTGGTTTAGGTTACGTTATATTACGTTATTGATGTATATGAAGGTCGCACGGAGAGGTAGAGGCCAACTCGCCAGGAATGTTTTCAAATATTAGTGCCGAGATGTTAGGTTGAGTTGGGTTAGGTTATATTACGTTATTGATGTATATGCAGGTCCCACGGAGGCGTAGAGGCCAACTCGCCAGGAATGTTGTTAAATATTACCGCCGAGATGTTAGGTTGGGTTAGGTTAGGTAAGATTACGTTATTGATGTATATGAATGTCCCACGGCGACGTAGCGGCTAACTCGCCAGGAATGTTGTCAAATATTAACGCCGATATGATAGGTTGGGTTAGGTTACGTTATATTACGTTATTGATGTATAGAAAAGTCCCACGGAGACGTAGAGGCCAACATCGACAGGAATGTTTCCAAATATTACCGTCGAGATGATAGGTTGGATTAGGTTAGTTAATATTACGTTATTGATGTATATGAAGGTCCCACGGAGACGTAGAGTCCAACATCGACAGGAATGTTTTCAAATATTACCGCCGATATGATAGGTTGGGTTAGGTTACGTTATATTACGTTATTGATGTATATGAAGGTCGCACGGAGAGGTAGAGGCCAACTCGCCAGGAATGTTGTCAAATATTAGTGCCGAGATGTTAGGTTGGGTTGGGTTAGGTTATATTACGTTATTGATGTATATGAAGGTCCCACGGAGACGTAGAGACCAACTCTCCAGAAATGTTGTCAAATATTACCGCCGAGATGTTACGTTGGCTTAGGTTAGGTTAAATTATGTTTTGATGTATATAAAAGTCCCACGGAGACGTGGAGGCCAACTCGCCAGGAATGTTGTCAAATATTAGTGCCGAGATGTTAGGTTGGGTTGGGTCAGGTTATATTACGTTATTGATGTATATGCAGGTCCCACGGAGGCGTAGAGGCCAACTCGCCAGGAATGTTGTTAAATATTACCGCCGAGATGTTAGGTTGGGTTAGGTTAGGTTATATTACGTTATTGATGTATATGAATGCCCCACGGAGACATAGAGGCCAACTCGCCAGGAATGTTGTCAAATATTACCGCCGAGATGTTATGTTGGGTTAGGTTAGGTTAAATTACGTTTTGATGTATATAAAAGTCCCACGGAGACGTAGACGCCAACTGGCCAGGAATGTTGTCAAATATTACCGCCGAGATGATAGGTTGGGTTAGGTTACGTTACATTACGTTATTGATGTATATGAAGAGCGCACGGAGAGGTAGAGGCCAACTCGCCAGGAATGTTGTAAAATATTAGTGCCGAGATGTTAGGTTGGGTTAGGTTAGGTTATATTACGTTATTGATGTATATGAATGCCCCACGGAGACGTAGAGGCCAACTCGTCAGGAATGTTGTCAAATATCACCGCCGAGATGTTATGTTGGGTTAGATTAGGTTATATTACGTTATTGATGTATATGAATGCCCCACGGAGACGTAGAGGCCAACATCGACAGGAATGTTTTCAAATATTACCGCCGAGATGATAGGTTGGATTAGGTTAGGTAATATTACGTTGTTGATGTATAGGAAGGTCCCACGGAGACGTAGAGGCCAACATCGACAGGAATGTTGTCAAATATTACCGCCGAGATGTTATGTTGGGTTAGGTTAGGTTAAATTACGTTATTGATGTATATAAAAGTCCCACGGAAACGTAGACGCCAACATCGACAGGAATGTTTTCAAATATTACCGCCGATATGATAGGTTGGTTTAGGTTACGTTATATTACGTTATTGATGTATATGAAGGTCCCACGGAGACGTAGAGGCCAGTTCGCCAGGAATGTAGTCAAATATTACCGCCGAGATGTTATGTTGGGTTAGGTTAGGTTATATTACGTTATTGATGTATATGAATGCCCCACGGAGACATAGAGGCCAACTCGCCAGGAATGTTGTCAAATATTACCGCCGAGATGTTATGTTGGGTTAGGTTAGGTTAAATTACGTTTTGATGTATATAAAAGTCCCACGGAGACGTAGACGCCAACTGGCCAGGAATGTTGTCAAATATTACCGCCGAGATGATAGGTTGGGTTAGGTTACGTTACATTACGTTATTGATGTATATGAAGAGCGCACGGAGAGGTAGAGGCCAACTCGCCAGGAATGTTGTAAAATATTAGTGCCGAGATGTTAGGTTGGGTTAGGTTAGGTTATATTACGTTATTGATGTATATGAATGCCCCACGGAGACGTAGAGGCCAACTCGTCAGGAATGTTGTCAAATATCACCGCCGAGATGTTATGTTGGGTTAGATTAGGTTATATTACGTTATTGATGTATATGAATGCCCCACGGAGACGTAGAGGCCAACATCGACAGGAATGTTTTCAAATATTACCGCCGAGATGATAGGTTGGATTAGGTTAGGTAATATTACGTTGTTGATGTATAGGAAGGTCCCACGGAGACGTAGAGGCCAACATCGACAGGAATGTTGTCAAATATTACCGCCGAGATGTTATGTTGGGTTAGGTTAGGTTAAATTACGTTATTGATGTATATAAAAGTCCCACGGAAACGTAGACGCCAACATCGACAGGAATGTTTTCAAATATTACCGCCGATATGATAGGTTGGTTTAGGTTACGTTATATTACGTTATTGATGTATATGAAGGTCCCACGGAGACGTAGAGGCCAGTTCGCCAGGAATGTAGTCAAATATTACCGCCGAGATGTTATGTTGGGTTAGGTTAGGTTATATTACGTTATTGATGTATATGAAGGTCCGACGGTCACGTAGAGGCCAACTCTCCAGGAATCTTGTCAAATATTACCGCCGAGATGTTACGTTGGGTTAGGTTAGGTTAAATTACGTTTTGATGTATATAAAAGTCCCACGGAGACGTAGAGGCCAACATCGACAGGAATGTTTTCAAATATTACCGCCGATATGATAGGTTGGTTTAGGTTACGTTATATTACGTTATTGATGTATATGAAGGTCCCACGGAGACGTAGAGGCCAACTGGCCAGGAATGGTGCCAAACATTACCGCCGAGATGTTACGTTGGGTTAGGTTAGGTTAAATTACGTTTTGATGTATATAAATGTCCCACGGAGACGTAGAGGCCAACGTCGGCAGGAGTGTTTTCAAATATTACCGCCGATATGATAGGTTGGTTTAGGTTACGTTATATTACGTTATTGATGTATATGAATGTCCCACGGAGACGTAGACGCCAACTGGCCAAGAATGTTATCAAATATTACCGCCGAGATGATAGGTTGGGTTAGGTTACGTTATATTACGTTATTGATGTATATGAAGGTCGCACGGAGAGGTAGAGGCCAACTCGCCAGGAATGTTGTCAAATATTAGTGCCGAGATGATAGGTTGGGTTAGGTTACGTTATATTACGTTATTGATGTATAGAAAAGTCCCACGGAGACGTAGAGGCCAACATCGACAGGAATGTTTCCAAATATTACCGTCGAGATGATAGGTTGGATTAGGTTAGTTAATATTACGTTATTGATGTATATGAAGGTCCCACGGAGACGTAGAGTCCAACATCGACAGGAATGTTTTCAAATATTACCGCCGATATGATAGGTTGGGTTAGGTTACGTTATATTACGTTATTGATGTATATGAAGGTCGCACGGAGAGGTAGAGGCCAACTCGCCAGGAATGTTGTCAAATATTAGTGCCGAGATGTTAGGTTGGCTTGGGTTAGGTTATATTACGTTATTGATGTATATGAAGGTCCCAAGGAGACGTTGAGACCAACTCTCCAGAAATGTTGTCAAATATTACCGCCGAGATGTTACGTTGGGTTAGGTTAGGTTAAATTATGTTTTGATGTATATAAAAGTCCCACGGAGACGTGGAGGCCAACTCGCCAGGAATGTTGTCAAATATTAGTGCCGAGATGTTAGGTTGGGTTGGGTCAGGTTATATTACGTTGTTGATGTATATGCAGGTCCCACGGAGGCGTAGAGGCCAACTCGCCAGGAATGTTGTTAAATTTTACCGCCGAGATGTTAGGTTGGGTTAGGTTAGGTTATATTACGTTATTGATGTATATGAATGCCCCACGGAGACATAGAGGCCAACTCGCCAGGAATGTTGTCAAATATTACCGCCGAGATGTTATGTTGGGTTAGGTTAGGTTAAATTACGTTTTGATGTATATAAAAGTCCCACGGAGACGTAGACGCCAACTGGCCAGGAATGTTGTCAAATATTACCGCCGAGATGATAGGTTGGGTTAGGTTACGTTATATTACGTTATTGATGTATATGAAGGTCGCACGGAGAGGTAGAGGCCAACTCGCCAGGAATGTTGTAAAATATTAGTGCCGAGATGTTAGGTTGGGTTAGGTTAGGTTATATTACGTTATTGATGTATATGAATGCCCCACGGAGACGTAGAGGCCAACTCGCCAGGAATGTTGTCAAATATTACCGCCGAGAAGTTATGTTGGGTTAGGTTAGGTTAAATTACGTTATTGATGTATAGGAAGGTCCCACGGAGACGTAGAGGCCAACATCGACAGGAATGTTTTCAAATATTACCGCCGATATGATAGGTTGGGTTAGGTTAGGTTAGATTACGTTATTGATGTATATAAAGTCCCCACGGAGACGTAGGGGCCAAATCGCCAGGAATGTTGTCAAATATTACCGCCGAGATGTTAATTTGGGTTAGGTTAGGTTATATTACGTTATTGATGTATATGAATGCCCCACGGAGACATAGAGGCCAACTCGCCAGGAATGTTGTCAAATATTACCGCCGAGAAGTTATGTTGTGTTAGGTTAGGTTAAATTACGTTATTGATGTATATAAAAGTCCCACGGAGACGTAGAGGCCAACATCGACAGGAATGTTCTCAAATATTTCCGCCGAGATGATAGGTTGGGTTAGGTTAGGTAATATTACGTTATTGATGTATATGAAGGTCCCACGGAGACGTAGAGGCCAACTCGCCAGGAATGTTGTCAAATATTACCGCCGATATGATTGGTTGGGTTAGGTTACGTTATATTACGTTATTGATGTATATGAAGGACGCACGGAGACGTAGAGGCCAACTCGCCAGGAATGTTGTCAAATATAACCGCCGAGAAGTTATGTTGGGTTAGGTTAGGTTAAATTACGTTATTGATGTATATAAAAGTCCCACGGAGACGTAGAGGCCAACTCGCCAGGAATGTTGTCAAATATTAGTGCCGAGATGTTAGGTTGAGTTGGGTTAGGTTATATTACGTTATTGATGTATATGCAGGTCCCACGGAGACGCAGAGGCCAACATCGACCGGAATGTTGTTAAATATTACCGCCGAGATGTTAGGTTGGGTTAGGTTAGGTAAGATTACGTTATTGATGTATATGAAGGTCCCACGAAGACGTAGAGGCCAACATCGACCGGAATGTTTTCAAATATTACCGCCGATATGATAGGTTGGGTTAGGTTAGGTTAGATTACGTTATTGATGTATATAAAGTCCCCACGGAGACGTAGGGGCCAAATCGCCAGGAATGTTGTCAAATATTACCGCCGATATGATTGGTTGGGTTAGGTTACGTTATATTACGTTATTGATGTATATGAAGGACGCACGGAGACGTAGAGGCCAACTCGCCAGGAATGTTGTCAAATATTACCGCCGAGAAGTTATGTTGGGTTAGGTTAGGTTAAATTACGTTATTGATGTATATAAAAGTCCCACGGAGACGTAGAGGCCAACTCGCCAGGAATGTTTTCAAATATTACCGCCGATATGATAGGTTGGTTTAGGTTACGTTATATTACGTTATTGATGTATATGAAGGTCCCACGGAGACGTAGAGGCCAACATCGACAGGAATGTTTTCAAATATTACCGCAGATATGATAGGTTGGTTTAGGTTACGTTATATTACGTTATTGATGTATATGAAGGTCCCACGGAGACGTAGAGGCCAACTCGCCAGGAATGTTGTCAAATATTACCGCCGAGATGTTAATTTGGGTTAGGTTAGGTTATATTACGTTATTGATGTATATGAATGCCCCACGGAGACATAGAGGCCAACTCGCCAGGAATGTTGTCAAATATTACCGCCGAGAAGTTATGTTGGGTTAGGTTAGGTTAAATTACGTTATTGATGTATATAAAAGTCCCACGGAGACGTAGAGGCCAACATCGACCGGAATGTTGTTAAATATTACCGCCGAGATGTTAGGTTGGGTTAGGTTAGGTAAGATTACTTTATTGATGTATATGAAGGTCCCACGGAGACGTAGAGGCGAACATCGACCGGAATGTTTTCAAATATTACCGCCGATATGATAGGTTGGGTTAGGTTAGGTTAGATTACGTTATTGATGTATATAAAGTCCCCACGGAGACGTAGGGGCCAAATCGCCAGGAATGTTGTCAAATATTACCGCCGAGAAGTTATGTTGGGTTAGGTTAGGTTAAATTACGTTATTGATGTATATAAAAGTCCCACGGAGACGTAGAGGCCAACATCGACAGGAATGTTCTCAAATATTTCCGCCGAGATGATAGGTTGGGTTAGGTTAGGTAATATTACGTTATTGATGTATATGAAGGTCCCACGGAGACGTAGAGGCCAACTCGCCAGGAATGTTGTCAAATATTACCGCCGATATGATTGGTTGGGTTAGGTTACGTTATATTACGTTATTGATGTATATGAAGGACGCACGGAGACGTAGAGGCCAACTCGCCAGGAATGTTGTCAAATATTACCGCCGAGAAGTTATGTTGGGTTAGGTTAGGTTAAATTACGTTATTGATGTATATAAAAGTCCCACGGAGACGTAGAGGCCAACTCGCCAGGAATGTTGTCAAATATTAGTGCCGAGATGTTAGGTTGAGTTGGGTTAGGTTATATTACGTTATTGATGTATATGCAGGTCCCACGGAGGCGTAGAGGCCAACTCGCCAGGAATGTTGTTAAATATTACCGCCGAGATGTTAGGTTGGGTTAGGTTAGGTAAAATTACGTTATTGATATATATGAAGGTCCCACGGAGACGTAGAGGCCAACATCGACCGGAATGTTGTTAAATATTACCGCCGAGATGTTAGGTTGGGTTAGGTTAGGTAAGATTACGTTATTGATGTATATGAAGGTCCCACGGAGACGTAGAGGCCAACATCGACCGGAATGTTTTCAAATATTACCGCCGATATGATAGGTTGGGTTAGGTTAGGTTAGATTACGTTATTGATGTATATAAAGTCCCCACGGAGACGTAGGGGCCAAATCGCCAGGAATGTTGTCAAATATTACCGCCGAGAAGTTATGTTGGGTTAGGTTAGGCTAAATTACGTTATTGATGTATATAAAAGTCCCACGGAGACGTAGAGGCCAACATCGACAGGAATGTTCTCAAATATTTCCGCCGAGATGATAGGTTGGGTTAGGTTAGGTAATATTACGTTATTGATGTATATGAAGGTCCCACGGAGACGTAGAGGCCAACTCGCCAGGAATGTTGTCAAATATTACCGCCGATATGATTGGTTGGGTTAGGTTACGTTATATTACGTTATTGATGTATATGAAGGACGCACGGAGACGTAGAGGCCAACTCGCCAGGAATGTTGTCAAATATTACCGCCGAGAAGTTATGTTGGGTTAGGTTAGGTTAAATTACGTTATTGATGTATATAAAAGTCCCACGGAGACGTAGAGGCCAACTCGCCAGGAATGTTGTCAAATATTAGTGCCGAGATGTTAGGTTGAGTTGGGTTAGGTTATATTACGTTATTGATGTATATGCAGGTCCCACGGAGGCGTAGAGGCCAACTCGCCAGGAATGTTGTTAAATATTTCCGCCGAGATGTTAGGTTGGGTTTGGTTAGGTAAAATTACGTTATTGATGTATATGAAGGTCCCACGGAGACGTAGAGGCCAACATCGACAGGAATGTTCTCAAATATTTCCGCCGAGATGATAGGTTGGGTTAGGTTAGGTAATATTACGTTATTGATGTATATGAAGGTCCCACGGAGATGTAGAGGCCAACTCGCCAGGAATGTTGTCAAATATTACCGCCGAAATGATTGGTTGGGTTAGGTTACGTAATATTACGTTATTGATGTATATGAAGGACGCACGGAGACGTAGAGGCCAACTCGCCAGGAATGTTGTCAAATATTACCGCCGAGAAGTTATGTCGGGTTAGGTTAGGTTAAATTACGTTATTGATGTATATAAAAGTCCCACGCAGACGTAGAGGCCAACTCGCCAGGAATGTTGTCAAATATTAGTGCCGAGATGTTAGGTTGGGTTAGGTTAGGTAAGAATACGTTATTGATGTATATGAAGGTCCCACGGAGACGTAGAGGCCAACATCGACCGGAATGTTTTCAAATATTACCGCCGATATGATAGGTTGGGTTAGGCTAGGTTAGATTACGTTATTGATGTATATAAAGTGCCCACGGAGACGTAGGGGCCAAATCGCCAGGAATGTTGTCAAATATTACCGCCGAGATGTTAGGTTGGGTTAGGTTAGGTTATATTACGTTATTGATGTATATGAATGCCCCACGGAGACATAGAGGCCAACTCGCCAGGAATGTTGTCAAATATTACCGCCGAGATGTTATGTTGGGTTAGGTTAGGTTAAATTACGTTTTGATGTATATAAAAGTCCCACGGAGACGTAGACGCCAACTGGCCAGGAATGTTGTCAAATATTACCGCCGAGATGATAGGTTGGGTTAGGTTACGTTATATTACGTTATTGATGTATATGAAGGTCGCACGGAGAGGTAGAGGCCAACTCGCCAGGAATGTTGTAAAATATTAGTGCCGAGATGTTAGGTTGGGTTAGGTTAGGTTATATTACGTTATTGATGTATATGAATGCCCCACGGAGACGTAGAGGCCAACTCGCCAGGAATGTTGTCAAATATTACCGCCGAGAAGTTATGTTGGGTTAGGTTAGGTTAAATTACGTTATTGATGTATAGGAAGGTCCCACGGAGACGTAGAGGCCAACATCGACAGGAATGTTTTCAAATATTACCGCCGATATGATAGGTTGGGTTAGGTTAGGTTAGATTACGTTATTGATGTATATAAAGTCCCCACGGAGACGTAGGGGCCAAATCGCCAGGAATGTTGTCAAATATTACCGCCGAGATGTTAATTTGGGTTAGGTTAGGTTATATTACGTTATTGATGTATATGAATGCCCCACGGAGACATAGAGGCCAACTCGCCAGGAATGTTGTCAAATATTACCGCCGAGAAGTTATGTTGGGTTAGGTTAGGTTAAATTACGTTATTGATGTATATAAAAGTCCCACGGAGACGTAGAGGCCAACATCGACAGGAATGTTCTCAAATATTTCCGCCGAGATGATAGGTTGGGTTAGGTTAGGTAATATTACGTTATTGATGTATATGAAGGTCCCACGGAGACGTAGAGGCCAACTCGCCAGGAATGTTGTCAAATATTACCGCCGATATGATTGGTTGGGTTAGGTTACGTTATATTACGTTATTGATGTATATGAAGGACGCACGGAGACGTAGAGGCCAACTCGCCAGGAATGTTGTCAAATATAACCGCCGAGAAGTTATGTTGGGTTAGGTTAGGTTAAATTACGTTATTGATGTATATAAAAGTCCCACGGAGACGTAGAGGCCAACTCGCCAGGAATGTTGTCAAATATTAGTGCCGAGATGTTAGGTTGAGTTGGGTTAGGTTATATTACGTTATTGATGTATATGCAGGTCCCACGGAGGCGTAGAGGCCAACTCGCCAGGAATGTTGTTAAATATTTCCGCCGAGATGTTAGGTTGGGTTTGGTTAGGTAAAATTACGTTATTGATGTATATGAAGGTCCCACGGAGACGTAGAGGCCAACATCGACAGGAATGTTCTCAAATATTTCCGCCGAGATGATAGGTTGGGTTAGGTTAGGTAATATTACGTTATTGATGTATATGAAGGTCCCACGGAGATGTAGAGGCCAACTCGCCAGGAATGTTGTCAAATATTACCGCCGAAATGATTGGTTGGGTTAGGTTACGTAATATTACGTTATTGATGTATATGAAGGACGCACGGAGACGTAGAGGCCAACTCGCCAGGAATGTTGTCAAATATAACCGCCGAGAAGTTATGTTGGGTTAGGTTAGGTTAAATTACGTTATTGATGTATATAAAAGTCCCACGGAGACGTAGAGGCCAACTCGCCAGGAATGTTGTCAAATATTAGTGCCGAGATGTTAGGTTGAGTTGGGTTAGGTTATATTACGTTATTGATGTATATGCAGGTCCCACGGAGACGCAGAGGCCAACATCGACCGGAATGTTGTTAAATATTACCGCCGAGATGTTAGGTTGGGTTAGGTTAGGTAAGATTACGTTATTGATGTATATGAAGGTCCCACGAAGACGTAGAGGCCAACATCGACCGGAATGTTTTCAAATATTACCGCCGATATGATAGGTTGGGTTAGGTTAGGTTAGATTACGTTATTGATGTATATAAAGTCCCCACGGAGACGTAGGGGCCAAATCGCCAGGAATGTTGTCAAATATTACCGCCGATATGATTGGTTGGGTTAGGTTACGTTATATTACGTTATTGATGTATATGAAGGACGCACGGAGACGTAGAGGCCAACTCGCCAGGAATGTTGTCAAATATTACCGCCGAGAAGTTATGTTGGGTTAGGTTAGGTTAAATTACGTTATTGATGTATATAAAAGTCCCACGGAGACGTAGAGGCCAACTCGCCAGGAATGTTTTCAAATATTACCGCCGATATGATAGGTTGGTTTAGGTTACGTTATATTACGTTATTGATGTATATGAAGGTCCCACGGAGACGTAGAGGCCAACATCGACAGGAATGTTTTCAAATATTACCGCAGATATGATAGGTTGGTTTAGGTTACGTTATATTACGTTATTGATGTATATGAAGGTCCCACGGAGACGTAGAGGCCAACTCGCCAGGAATGTTGTCAAATATTACCGCCGAGATGTTAATTTGGGTTAGGTTAGGTTATATTACGTTATTGATGTATATGAATGCCCCACGGAGACATAGAGGCCAACTCGCCAGGAATGTTGTCAAATATTACCGCCGAGAAGTTATGTTGGGTTAGGTTAGGTTAAATTACGTTATTGATGTATATAAAAGTCCCACGGAGACGTAGAGGCCAACATCGACCGGAATGCTGTTAAATATTACCGCCGAGATGTTAGGTTGGGTTAGGTTAGGTAAGATTACTTTATTGATGTATATGAAGGGCCCACGGAGACGTAGAGGCCAACATCGACCGGAATGTTTTCAAATATTACCGCCGATATGATAGGTTGGGTTAGGTTAGGTTAGATTACGTTATTGATGTATATAAAGTCCCCACGGAGACGTAGGGGCCAAATCGCCAGGAATGTTGTCAAATATTACCGCCGAGAAGTTATGTTGGGTTAGGTTAGGTTAAATTACGTTATTGATGTATATAAAAGTCCCACGGAGACGTAGAGGCCAACATCGACAGGAATGTTCTCAAATATTTCCGCCGAGATGATAGGTTGGGTTAGGTTAGGTAATATTACGTTATTGATGTATATGAAGGTCCCACGGAGACGTAGAGGCCAACTCGCCAGGAATGTTGTCAAATATTACCGCCGATATGATTGGTTGGGTTAGGTTACGTTATATTACGTTATTGATGTATATGAAGGACGCACGGAGACGTAGAGGCCAACTCGCCAGGAATGTTGTCAAATATTACCGCCGAGAAGTTATGTTGGGTTAGGTTAGGTTAAATTACGTTATTGATGTATATAAAAGTCCCACGGAGACGTAGAGGCCAACTCGCCAGGAATGTTGTCAAATATTAGTGCCGAGATGTTAGGTTGAGTTGGGTTAGGTTATATTACGTTATTGATGTATATGCAGGTCCCACGGAGGCGTAGAGGCCAACTCGCCAGGAATGTTGTTAAATATTACCGCCGAGATGTTAGGTTGGGTTAGGTTAGGTAAAATTACGTTATTGATATATATGAAGGTCCCACGGAGACGTAGAGGCCAACATCGACCGGAATGTTGTTAAATATTACCGCCGAGATGTTAGGTTGGGTTAGGTTAGGTAAGATTACGTTATTGATGTATATGAAGGTCCCACGGAGACGTAGAGGCCAACATCGACCGGAATGTTTTCAAATATTACCGCCGATATGATAGGTTGGGTTAGGTTAGGTTAGATTACGTTATTGATGTATATAAAGTCCCCACGGAGACGTAGGGGCCAAATCGCCAGGAATGTTGTCAAATATTACCGCCGAGAAGTTATGTTGGGTTAGGTTAGGCTAAATTACGTTATTGATGTATATAAAAGTCCCACGGAGACGTAGAGGCCAACTCGCCAGGAATGTTGTCAAATATTACCGCCGAGAAGTTATGTTGGGTTAGGTTAGGTTAAATTACGTTATTGATGTATATAAAAGTCCCACGGAGACGTAGAGGCCAACTCGCCAGGAATGTTGTCAAATATTAGTGCCGAGATGTTAGGTTGAGTTGGGTTAGGTTATATTACGTTATTGATGTATATGCAGGTCCCACGGAGGCGTAGAGGCCAACTCGCCAGGAATGTTGTTAAATATTTCCGCCGAGATGTTAGGTTGGGTTTGGTTAGGTAAAATTACGTTATTGATGTATATGAAGGTCCCACGGAGACGTAGAGGCCAACATCGACAGGAATGTTCTCAAATATTTCCGCCGAGATGATAGGTTGGGTTAGGTTAGGTAATATTACGTTATTGATGTATATGAAGGTCCCACGGAGATGTAGAGGCCAACTCGCCAGGAATGTTGTCAAATATTACCGCCGAAATGATTGGTTGGGTTAGGTTACGTAATATTACGTTATTGATGTATATGAAGGACGCACGGAGACGTAGAGGCCAACTCGCCAGGAATGTTGTCAAATATTACCGCCGAGAAGTTATGTCGGGTTAGGTTAGGTTAAATTACGTTATTGATGTATATAAAAGTCCCACGCAGACGTAGAGGCCAACTCGCCAGGAATGTTGTCAAATATTAGTGCCGAGATGTTAGGTTGGGTTAGGTTAGGTAAGAATACGTTATTGATGTATATGAAGGTCCCACGGAGACGTAGAGGCCAACATCGACCGGAATGTTTTCAAATATTACCGCCGATATGATAGGTTGGGTTAGGCTAGGTTAGATTACGTTATTGATGTATATAAAGTGCCCACGGAGACGTAGGGGCCAAATCGCCAGGAATGTTGTCAAATATTACCGCCGAGATGTTAGGTTGGGTTAGGTTAGGTTATATTACGTTATTGATGTATATGAATGCCCCACGGAGACATAGAGGCCAACTCGCCAGGAATGTTGTCAAATATTACCGCCGAGATGTTATGTTGGGTTAGGTTAGGTTAAATTACGTTTTGATGTATATAAAAGTCCCACGGAGACGTAGACGCCAACTGGCCAGGAATGTTGTCAAATATTACCGCCGAGATGATAGGTTGGGTTAGGTTACGTTATATTACGTTATTGATGTATATGAAGGTCGCACGGAGAGGTAGAGGCCAACTCGCCAGGAATGTTGTAAAATATTAGTGCCGAGATGTTAGGTTGGGTTAGGTTAGGTTATATTACGTTATTGATGTATATGAATGCCCCACGGAGACGTAGAGGCCAACTCGCCAGGAATGTTGTCAAATATTACCGCCGAGAAGTTATGTTGGGTTAGGTTAGGTTAAATTACGTTATTGATGTATAGGAAGGTCCCACGGAGACGTAGAGGCCAACATCGACAGGAATGTTTTCAAATATTACCGCCGATATGATAGGTTGGGTTAGGTTAGGTTAGATTACGTTATTGATGTATATAAAGTCCCCACGGAGACGTAGGGGCCAAATCGCCAGGAATGTTGTCAAATATTACCGCCGAGATGTTAATTTGGGTTAGGTTAGGTTATATTACGTTATTGATGTATATGAATGCCCCACGGAGACATAGAGGCCAACTCGCCAGGAATGTTGTCAAATATTACCGCCGAGAAGTTATGTTGGGTTAGGTTAGGTTAAATTACGTTATTGATGTATATAAAAGTCCCACGGAGACGTAGAGGCCAACATCGACAGGAATGTTCTCAAATATTTCCGCCGAGATGATAGGTTGGGTTAGGTTAGGTAATATTACGTTATTGATGTATATGAAGGTCCCACGGAGACGTAGAGGCCAACTCGCCAGGAATGTTGTCAAATATTACCGCCGATATGATTGGTTGGGTTAGGTTACGTTATATTACGTTATTGATGTATATGAAGGACGCACGGAGACGTAGAGGCCAACTCGCCAGGAATGTTGTCAAATATAACCGCCGAGAAGTTATGTTGGGTTAGGTTAGGTTAAATTACGTTATTGATGTATATAAAAGTCCCACGGAGACGTAGAGGCCAACTCGCCAGGAATGTTGTCAAATATTAGTGCCGAGATGTTAGGTTGAGTTGGGTTAGGTTATATTACGTTATTGATGTATATGCAGGTCCCACGGAGACGCAGAGGCCAACATCGACCGGAATGTTGTTAAATATTATCGCCGAGATGTTAGGTTGGGTTAGGTTAGGTAAGATTACGTTATTGATGTATATGAAGGTCCCACGAAGACGTAGAGGCCAACATCGACCGGAATGTTTTCAAATATTACCGCCGATATGATAGGTTGGGTTAGGTTAGGTTAGATTACGTTATTGATGTATATAAAGTCCCCACGGAGACGTAGGGGCCAAATCGCCAGGAATGTTGTCAAATATTACCGCCGAGAAGTTATGTTGGGTTAGGTTAGGTTAAATTACGTTATTGATGTATATAAAAGTCCCACGGAGACGTAGAGGCCAACATCGACAGGAATGTTCTCAAATATTTCCGCCGAGATGATAGGTTGGGTTAGGTTAGGTAATATTACGTTATTGATGTATATGAAGGTCCCACGGAGACCTAGAGGCCAACTCGCCAGGAATGTTGTCAAATATTACCGCCGAGAAGTTATGTTGGGTTAGGTTAGGTTAAATTACGTTATTGATGTATATAAAAGTCCCACGGAGACGTAGAGGCCAACTCGCCAGGAATGTTGTCAAATATTAGTGCCGAGATGTTAGGTTGAGTTGGGTTAGGTTATATTACGTTATTGATGTATATGCAGGTCCCACGGAGGCGTAGAGGCCAACTCGCCAGGAATGTTGTTAAATATTACCGCCGAGATGTTAGGTTGGGTTTGGTTAGGTAAAATTACGTTATTGATGTATATGAAGGTCCCACGGAGACGTAGAGGCCAACATCGACCGGAATGTTTTCAAATATTACCGCCGATATGATAGGTTGGGTTAGGTTAGGTTAGATTACGTTATTGATGTATATGAAGGCCCCACGGAGACGTAGGGGCCAAATCGCCAGGAATGTTTTCAAATATTACCGCCGAGATGTTAAGTTGGGATAGGTTATGTTATATTACGTTATTGATGTATATGAATGCCCCACGGAGACATAGAGGCCAACTCGCCAGGAATGTTGTCAAATATTACCGCCGAGAAGTTATGTTGGGTTAGGTTAGGTTAAATTACGTTATTGATGTATATAAAAGTCCCACGGAGACGCAGAGGCCAACTCGACAGGAATGTTGTCAAATATTACTGCCGAGATGATAGGTTGGGTTAGGTTAGGTTATATTACGTTATTGATGTATATCAAGGTCCGACGGAGACGTAGAGGCCAACTCTCCAGGAATGTTGTCAAATATTACCGCCGAGATGTTACTTTGGGTTAGGTTAGGTTAAATTACGTTTTGATGTATATAAAAGTCCCACGGAGACGTAGAGGTCAACTCGCCAGGAATGATGTCAAATATTACCGCCGAGATGTTAGGTTGGGTTAGGTTAGGTTATATTACGTTATTGATGTATATGAATGTCCCACGGAGACGTAGAGGCCAACAAGCCAGGAATGTTCTCAAATAATACCGCCGAGATGTTAGGTTGGGTTAGGTTAGGTAATATTACGTTATTGATGTATATGAAGGACCCACGGAGGCGTAGAGGCCAACATCGACAGGAATGTTTTCAAATATTACCGCCGATATGATAGGTTTGTTTAGGTTACGTTATATTACGTTATTGATGTATATGGAGGTGCAACGGAGACGTAGATGCCAACTCGCCAGGAATGTTGTCAAATATTACCGCCGAGATGTTAGGTTGGGTTAGGTTAGGTTATATTACGTTATTGATGTATATGAATGCCCCACGGAAACGTAGTGGCCAACTCGCCAGGAATGTTGTCAAATATTACTGCCGAGATGTTACGTTGTGTAGGGTTAGGTTATATTACGTTATTGATGTATATGAAGGTCCCACGGAGACGTAGAGATCAACAAGCCAGGAATGCTGCCAAATATTATCGCCGAGATGTTACGTTGGGTTAGGATAGGTTATATTACGTTATTGATGTATATAAAAGTCCCGCGGAGACGTAGAGGCCAACATCGACAGGAATGTTCTTAAATATTTCCGCCGAGATGATATGTTGGGTTAGGTTAGGTAATATTGCGTTATTGATGTATATGAAGGTCCCACGGGGACGTAGAGGCCAACATCGACCGGAATGTTTTCAAATATTACCGCCGAAATGATAGGTTGGTTTAGGTTACGTTATATTACGTTATTGATGTATATGAAGGTCGCACGGAGAGGTAGAGGCCAACTCGCCAGGAATGTTTTCAAATATTAGTGCCGAGATGTTAGGTTGAGTTGGGTTAGGTTATATTACGTTATTGATGTATATGCAGGTCCCACGGAGGCGTAGAGGCCAACTCGCCAGGAATGTTGTTAAATATTACCGCCGAGATGTTAGGTTGGGTTAGGTTAGGTAAGATTACGTTATTGATGTATATGAATGTCCCACGGCGACGTAGCGGCTAACTCGCCAGGAATGTTGTCAAATATTAACGCCGATATGATAGGTTGGGTTAGGTTACGTTATATTACGTTATTGATGTATAGAAAAGTCCCACGGAGACGTAGAGGCCAACATCGACAGGAATGTTTCCAAATATTACCGTCGAGATGATAGGTTGGATTAGGTTAGTTAATATTACGTTATTGATGTATATGAAGGTCCCACGGAGACGTAGAGTCCAACATCGACAGGAATGTTTTCAAATATTACCGCCGATATGATAGGTTGGGTTAGGTTACGTTATATTACGTTATTGATGTATATGAAGGTCGCACGGAGAGGTAGAGGCCAACTCGCCAGGAATGTTGTCAAATATTAGTGCCGAGATGTTAGGTTGGGTTGGGTTAGGTTATATTACGTTATTGATGTATATGAAGGTCCCACGGAGACGTAGAGACCAACTCTCCAGAAATGTTGTCAAATATTACCGCCGAGATGTTACGTTGGCTTAGGTTAGGTTAAATTATGTTTTGATGTATATAAAAGTCCCACGGAGACGTGGAGGCCAACTCGCCAGGAATGTTGTCAAATATTAGTGCCGAGATGTTAGGTTGGGTTGGGTCAGGTTATATTACGTTATTGATGTATATGCAGGTCCCACGGAGGCGTAGAGGCCAACTCGCCAGGAATGTTGTTAAATATTACCGCCGAGATGTTAGGTTGGGTTAGGTTAGGTTATATTACGTTATTGATGTATATGAATGCCCCACGGAGACATAGAGGCCAACTCGCCAGGAATGTTGTCAAATATTACCGCCGAGATGTTATGTTGGGTTAGGTTAGGTTAAATTACGTTTTGATGTATATAAAAGTCCCACGGAGACGTAGACGCCAACTGGCCAGGAATGTTGTCAAATATTACCGCCGAGATGATAGGTTGGGTTAGGTTACGTTACATTACGTTATTGATGTATATGCAGGTCCCACGGAGACGCAGAGGCCAACATCGACCGGAATGTTGTTAAATATTATCGCCGAGATGTTAGGTTGGGTTAGGTTAGGTAAGATTACGTTATTGATGTATATGAAGGTCCCACGAAGACGTAGAGGCCAACATCGACCGGAATGTTTTCAAATATTACCGCCGATATGATAGGTTGGGTTAGGTTAGGTTAGATTACGTTATTGATGTATATAAAGTCCCCACGGAGACGTAGGGGCCAAATCGCCAGGAATGTTGTCAAATATTACCGCCGAGAAGTTATGTTGGGTTAGGTTAGGTTAAATTACGTTATTGATGTATATAAAAGTCCCACGGAGACGTAGAGGCCAACATCGACAGGAATGTTCTCAAATATTTCCGCCGAGATGATAGGTTGGGTTAGGTTAGGTAATATTACGTTATTGATGTATATGAAGGTCCCACGGAGACCTAGAGGCCAACTCGCCAGGAATGTTGTCAAATATTACCGCCGAGAAGTTATGTTGGGTTAGGTTAGGTTAAATTACGTTATTGATGTATATAAAAGTCCCACGGAGACGTAGAGGCCAACTCGCCAGGAATGTTGTCAAATATTAGTGCCGAGATGTTAGGTTGAGATGGGTTAGGTTATATTACGTTATTGATGTATATGCAGGTCCCACGGAGGCGTAGAGGCCAACTCGCCAGGAATGTTGTTAAATATTACCGCCGAGATGTTAGGTTGGGTTTGGTTAGGTAAAATTACGTTATTGATGTATATGAAGGTCCCACGGAGACGTAGAGGCCAACATCGACCGGAATGTTTTCAAATATTACCGCCGATATGATAGGTTGGGTTAGGTTAGGTTAGATTACGTTATTGATGTATATGAAGGCCCCACGGAGACGTAGGGGCCAAATCGCCAGGAATGTTTTCAAATATTACCGCCGAGATGTTAAGTTGGGATAGGTTATGTTATATTACGTTATTGATGTATATGAATGCCCCACGGAGACATAGAGGCCAACTCGCCAGGAATGTTGTCAAATATTACCGCCGAGAAGTTATGTTGGGTTAGGTTAGGTTAAATTACGTTATTGATGTATATAAAAGTCCCACGGAGACGCAGAGGCCAACTCGACAGGAATGTTGTCAAATATTACTGCCGAGATGATAGGTTGGGTTAGGTTAGGTTATATTACGTTATTGATGTATATCAAGGTCCGACGGAGACGTAGAGGCCAACTCTCCAGGAATGTTGTCAAATATTACCGCCGAGATGTTACTTTGGGTTAGGTTAGGTTAAATTACGTTTTGATGTATATAAAAGTCCCACGGAGACGTAGAGGTCAACTCGCCAGGAATGATGTCAAATATTACCGCCGAGATGTTAGGTTGGGTTAGGTTAGGTTATATTACGTTATTGATGTATATGAATGTCCCACGGAGACGTAGAGGCCAACAAGCCAGGAATGTTCTCAAATAATACCGCCGAGATGTTAGGTTGGGTTAGGTTAGGTAATATTACGTTATTGATGTATATGAAGGACCCACGGAGGCGTAGAGGCCAACATCGACAGGAATGTTTTCAAATATTACCGCCGATATGATAGGTTTGTTTAGGTTACGTTATATTACGTTATTGATGTATATGGAGGTGCCACGGAGACGTAGATGCCAACTCGCCAGGAATGTTGTCAAATATTACCGCCGAGATGTTAGGTTGGGTTAGGTTAGGTTATATTACGTTATTGATGTATATGAATGCCCCACGGAAACGTAGTGGCCAACTCGCCAGGAATGTTGTCAAATATTACTGCCGAGATGTTACGTTGTGTAGGGTTAGGTTATATTACGTTATTGATGTATATGAAGGTCCCACGGAGACGTAGAGATCAACAAGCCAGGAATGCTGCCAAATATTATCGCCGAGATGTTACGTTGGGTTAGGATAGGTTATATTACGTTATTGATGTATATAAAAGTCCCGCGGAGACGTAGAGGCCAACATCGACAGGAATGTTCTTAAATATTTCCGCCGAGATGATATGTTGGGTTAGGTTAGGTAATATTGCGTTATTGATGTATATGAAGGTCCCACGGGGACGTAGAGGCCAACATCGACCGGAATGTTTTCAAATATTACCGCCGAAATGATAGGTTGGTTTAGGTTACGTTATATTACGTTATTGATGTATATGAAGGTCGCACGGAGAGGTAGAGGCCAACTCGCCAGGAATGTTTTCAAATATTAGTGCCGAGATGTTAGGTTGAGTTGGGTTAGGTTATATTACGTTATTGATGTATATGCAGGTCCCACGGAGGCGTAGAGGCCAACTCGCCAGGAATGTTGTTAAATATTACCGCCGAGATGTTAGGTTGGGTTAGGTTAGGTAAGATTACGTTATTGATGTATATGAATGTCCCACGGCGACGTAGCGGCTAACTCGCCAAGAATGTTGTCAAATATTAACGCCGATATGATAGGTTGGGTTAGGTTACGTTATATTACGTTATTGATGTATAGAAAAGTCCCACGGAGACGTAGAGGCCAACATCGACAGGAATGTTTCCAAATATTACCGTCGAGATGATAGGTTGGATTAGGTTAGTTAATATTACGTTATTGATGTATATGAAGGTCCCACGGAGACGTAGAGTCCAACATCGACAGGAATGTTTTCAAATATTACCGCCGATATGATAGGTTGGGTTAGGTTACGTTATATTACGTTATTGATGTATATGAAGGTCGCACGGAGAGGTAGAGGCCAACTCGCCAGGAATGTTGTCAAATATTAGTGCCGAGATGTTAGGTTGGGTTGGGTTAGGTTATATTACGTTATTGATGTATATGAAGGTCCCACGGAGACGTAGAGACCAACTCTCCAGAAATGTTGTCAAATATTACCGCCGAGATGTTACGTTGGCTTAGGTTAGGTTAAATTATGTTTTGATGTATATAAAAGTCCCACGGAGACGTGGAGGCCAACTCGCCAGGAATGTTGTCAAATATTAGTGCCGAGATGTTAGGTTGGGTTGGGTCAGGTTATATTACGTTATTGATGTATATGCAGGTCCCACGGAGGCGTAGAGGCCAACTCGCCAGGAATGTTGTTAAATATTACCGCCGAGATGTTAGGTTGGGTTAGGTTAGGTTATATTACGTTATTGATGTATATGAATGCCCCACGGAGACATAGAGGCCAACTCGCCAGGAATGTAGTCAAATATTACCGCCGAGATGTTATGTTGGGTTAGGTTAGGTTAAATTACGTTTTGATGTATATAAAAGTCCCACGGAGACGTAGACGCCAACTGGCCAGGAATGTTGTCAAATATTACCGCCGAGATGATAGGTTGGGTTAGGTTACGTTACATTACGTTATTGATGTATATGAAGAGCGCACGGAGAGGTAGAGGCCAACTCGCCAGGAATGTTGTAAAATATTAGTGCCGAGATGTTAGGTTGGGTTAGGTTAGGTTATATTACGTTATTGATGTATATGAATGCCCCACGGAGACGTAGAGGCCAACTCGTCAGGAATGTTGTCAAATATCACCGCCGAGATGTTATGTTGGGTTAGATTAGGTTATATTACGTTATTGATGTATATGAATGCCCCACGGAGACGTAGAGGCCAACATCGACAGGAATGTTTTCAAATATTACCGCCGAGATGATAGGTTGGATTAGGTTAGGTAATATTACGTTGTTGATGTATAGGAAGGTCCCACGGAGACGTAGAGGCCAACATCGACAGGAATGTTGTCAAATATTACCGCCGAGATGTTATGTTGGGTTAGGTTAGGTTAAATTACGTTATTGATGTATATAAAAGTCCCACGGAAACGTAGACGCCAACATCGACAGGAATGTTTTCAAATATTACCGCCGATATGATAGGTTGGTTTAGGTTACGTTATATTACGTTATTGATGTATATGAAGGTCCCACGGAGACGTAGAGGCCAGTTCGCCAGGAATGTAGTCAAATATTACCGCCGAGATGTTATGTTGGGTTAGGTTAGGTTATATTACGTTATTGATGTATATGAATGCCCCACGGAGACATAGAGGCCAACTCGCCAGGAATGTTGTCAAATATTACCGCCGAGATGTTATGTTGGGTTAGGTTAGGTTAAATTACGTTTTGATGTATATAAAAGTCCCACGGAGACGTAGACGCCAACTGGCCAGGAATGTTGTCAAATATTACCGCCGAGATGATAGGTTGGGTTAGGTTACGTTACATTACGTTATTGATGTATATGAAGAGCGCACGGAGAGGTAGAGGCCAACTCGCCAGGAATGTTGTAAAATATTAGTGCCGAGATGTTAGGTTGGGTTAGGTTAGGTTATATTACGTTATTGATGTATATGAATGCCCCACGGAGACGTAGAGGCCAACTCGTCAGGAATGTTGTCAAATATCACCGCCGAGATGTTATGTTGGGTTAGATTAGGTTATATTACGTTATTGATGTATATGAATGCCCCACGGAGACGTAGAGGCCAACATCGACAGGGATGTTTTCAAATATTACCGCCGAGATGATAGGTTGGATTAGGTTAGGTAATATTACGTTGTTGATGTATAGGAAGGTCCCACGGAGACGTAGAGGCCAACATCGACAGGAATGTTGTCAAATATTACCGCCGAGATGTTATGTTGGGTTAGGTTAGGTTAAATTACGTTATTGATGTATATAAAAGTCCCACGGAAACGTAGACGCCAACATCGACAGGAATGTTTTCAAATATTACCGCCGATATGATAGGTTGGTTTAGGTTACGTTATATTACGTTATTGATGTATATGAAGGTCCCACGGAGACGTAGAGGCCAGTTCGCCAGGAATGTAGTCAAATATTACCGCCGAGATGTTATGTTGGGTTAGGTTAGGTTATATTACGTTATTGATGTATATGAAGGTCCGACGGTCACGTAGAGGCCAACTCTCCAGGAATCTTGTCAAATATTACCGCCGAGATGTTACGTTGGGTTAGGTTAGGTTAAATTACGTTTTGATGTATATAAAAGTCCCACGGAGACGTAGAGGCCAACATCGACAGGAATGTTTTCAAATATTACCGCCGATATGATAGGTTGGTTTAGGTTACGTTATATTACGTTATTGATGTATATGAAGGTCCCACGGAGACGTAGAGGCCAACTGGCCAGGAATGGTGCCAAACATTACCGCCGAGATGTTACGTTGGGTTAGGTTAGGTTAAATTACGTTTTGATGTATATAAATGTCCCACGGAGACGTAGAGGCCAACGTCGGCAGGAGTGTTTTCAAATATTACCGCCGATATGATAGGTTGGTTTAGGTTACGTTATATTACGTTATTGATGTATATGAAGGTCCCACGGAGACGTAGACGCCAACTGGCCAAGAATGTTATCAAATATTACCGCCGAGATGATAGGTTGGGTTAGGTTACGTTATATTACGTTATTGATGTATATGAAGGTCGCACGGAGAGGTAGAGGCCAACTCGCCAGGAATGTTGTCAAATATTAGTGCCGAGATGATAGGTTGGGTTAGGTTACGTTATATTACGTTATTGATGTATAGAAAAGTCCCACGGAGACGTAGAGGCCAACATCGACAGGAATGTTTCCAAATATTACCGTCGAGATGATAGGTTGGATTAGGTTAGTTAATATTACGTTATTGATGTATATGAAGGTCCCACGGAGACGTAGAGTCCAACATCGACAGGAATGTTTTCAAATATTACCGCCGATATGATAGGTTGGGTTAGGTTACGTTATATTACGTTATTGATGTATATGAAGGTCGCACGGAGAGGTAGAGGCCAACTCGCCAGGAATGTTGTCAAATATTAGTGCCGAGATGTTAGGTTGGCTTGGGTTAGGTTATATTACGTTATTGATGTATATGAAGGTCCCAAGGAGACGTTGAGACCAACTCTCCAGAAATGTTGTCAAATATTACCGCCGAGATGTTACGTTGGGTTAGGTTAGGTTAAATTATGTTTTGATGTATATAAAAGTCCCACGGAGACGTGGAGGCCAACTCGCCAGGAATGTTGTCAAATATTACCGCCGAGATGTTAGGTTGGGTTAGGTTAGGTAAGATTACGTTATTGATGTATATGAAGGTCCCACGGAGACGAAGAGGCCAACATCGACAGGAATGTTTTCAAATATTACCGCCGATATGATAGGTTGGATTAGGTTACGTTATATTACGGTATTGATGTATATGAATGTCCCACGGAGACGTAGCGGCTAACTCGCCAGGAATGTTGTCAAATATTAACGCCGATATGATAGGTTGGGTTAGGTTACGTTATATTACGTTATTGATGTATAGAAAAGTCCCACGGAGACGTAGAGGCCAACATCGACAGGAATGTTTCCAAATATTACCGTCGAGATGATAGGTTGGATTAGGTTAGTTAATATTACGTTATTGATGTATATGAAGGTCCCACGGAGACGTAGAGTCCAACATCGACAGGAATGTTTTCAAATATTACCGCCGATATGATAGGTTGGGTTAGGTTACGTTATATTACGTTATTGATGTATATGAAGGTCGCACGGAGAGGTAGAGGCCAACTCGCCAGGAATGTTGTCAAATATTAGTGCCGAGATGTTAGGTTGGCTTGGGTTAGGTTATATTACGTTATTGATGTATATGAAGGTCCCACGGAGACGTAGATACCAACTCTCCAGAAATGTTGTCAAATATTACCGCCGAGATGTTACGTTGGGTTAGGTTAGGTTAAATTATGTTTTGATGTATATAAAAGTCCCACGGAGACGTGGAGGCCAACTCGCCAGGAATGTTGTCAAATATTAGTGCCGAGATGTTAGGTTGGGTTGGGTCAGGTTATATTACGTTGTTGATGTATATGCAGGTCCCACGGAGGCGTAGAGGCCAACTCGCCAGGAATGTTGTTAAATTTTACCGCCGAGATGTTAGGTTGGGTTAGGTTAGGTTATATTACGTTATTGATGTATATGAATGCCCCACGGAGACATAGAGGCCAACTCGCCAGGAATGTTGTCAAATATTACCGCCGAGATGTTATGTTGGGTTAGGTTAGGTTAAATTACGTTTTGATGTATATAAAAGTCCCACGGAGACGTAGACGCCAACTGGCCAGGAATGTTGTCAAATATTACCGCCGAGATGATAGGTTGGGTTAGGTTACGTTACATTACGTTATTGATGTGTATGAAGAGCGCACGGAGAGGTAGAGGCCAACTCGCCAGGAATGTTGTAAAATATTAGTGCCGAGATGTTAGGTTGGGTTAGGTTAGGTTAAATTACGTTTTGATGTATATAAAAGTCCCACGGAGACGTAGAGGCCAACATCGACAGGAATGTTTTCAAATATTACCGCCGATATGATAGGTTGGTTTAGGTTACGTTATATTACGTTATTGATGTATATGAAGGTCCCACGGAGACGTAGAGGCCAACTGGCCAGGAATGTTGCCAAACATTACCGCCGAGATGTTACGTTGGGTTAGGTTAGGTTAAATTACGTTTTGATGTATATAAATGTCCCACGGAGACGTAGAGGCCAACGTCGGCAGGAATGTTTTCAAATATTACCGCCGATATGATAGGTTGGTTTAGGTTACGTAATATTACGTTATTGATGTATATGAAGGTCCCACGGAGACGTAGACGCCAACTGGCCAGGAATGTTATCAAATATTACCGCCGAGATGATAGGTTGGGTTAGGTTACGTTATATTACGTTATTGATGTATATGAAGGTCGCACGGAGAGGTAGAGGCCAACTCGCCAGGAATGTTGTCAAATATTAGTGCCGAGATGTTAGGTTGAGTTGGGTTAGGTTATATTACGTTATTGATGTATATGCAGGTCCCACGGAGGCGTAGAGGCCAACTCGCCAGGAATGTTGTTAAATATTACCGCCGAGATGTTAGGTTGGGTTAGGTTAGGTAAGATTACGTTATTGATGTATATGAAGGTCCCACGGAGACGAAGAGGCCAACATCGACAGGAATGTTTTTAAATATTACCGCCGATATGATAGGTTGGATTAGGTTACGTTATATTACGGTATTGATGTATATGAATGTCCCACGGAGACGTAGCGGCTAACTCGCCAGGAATGTTGTCAAATATTAACGCCGATATGATAGGTTGGGTTAGGTTACGTTATATTACGTATTGATGTATAGAAAAGTCCCACGGAGACGTAGAGGCCAACATCGACAGGAATGTTTCCAAATATTACCGTCGAGATGATAGGTTGGATTAGGTTAGTTAATATTACGTTATTGATGTATATGAAGGTCCCACGGAGACGTAGAGTCCAACATCGACAGGAATGTTTTCAAATATTACCGCCGATATGATAGGTTGGGTTAGGTTACGTTATATTACGTTATTGATGTATATGAAGGTCGCACGGAGAGGTAGAGGCCAACTCGCCAGGAATGTTGTCAAATATTAGTGCCGAGATGTTAGGTTGGGTTGGGTTAGGTTATATTACGTTATTGATGTATATGAAGGTCCCACGGAGACGTAGAGACCAACTCTCCAGAAATGTTGTCAAATATTACCGCCGAGATGTTACGTTGGCTTAGGTTAGGTTAAATTATGTTTTGATGTATATAAAAGTCCCACGGAGACGTGGAGGCCAACTCGCCAGGAATGTTGTCAAATATTAATGCCGAGATGTTAGGTTGGGTTGGGTCAGGTTATATTACGTTATTGATGTATATGCAGGTCCCACGGAGGCGTAGAGGCCAACTCGCCAGGAATGTTGTTAAATATTACCGCCGAGATGTTAGGTTGGGTTAGGTTAGGTTATATTACGTTATTGATGTATATGAATGCCCCACGGAGACATAGAGGCCAACTCGCCAGGAATGTTGTCAAATATTACCGCCGAGATGTTATGTTGGGTTAGGTTAGGTTAAATTGCGTTTTGATGTATATAAAAGTCCCACGGAGACGTAGACGCCAACTGGCCAGGAATGTTGTCAAATATTACCGCCGAGATGATAGGTTGGGTTAGGTTACGTTATATTACGTTATTGATGTATATGAAGGTCGCACGGAGAGGTAGAGGCCAACTCGCCAGGAATGTTGTAAAATATTAGTGCCGAGATGTTAGGTTGGGTTAGGTTAGGTTATATTACGTTATTGATGTATATGAATGCCCCACGGAGACGTAGAGGCCAACTCGTCAGGAATGTTGTCAAATATTACCGCCGAGATGTTATGTTGGGTTAGATTAGGTTAAATTACGTTATTGATGTATATCAAAGTCCCACGGAAACGTAGACGCCAACATCGACAGGAATGTTTTCAAATATTACCGCCGATATGATAGGTTGGTTTAGGTTACGTTATATTACGTTATTGATGTATATGAAGGTCCCACGGAGACGTAGAGGCCAGTTCGCCAGGAATGTAGTCAAATATTACCGCCGAGATGTTATGTTGGGTTAGGTTAGGTTATATTACGTTATTGATGTATATGAAGGTCCGACGGTCACGTAGAGGCCAACTCTCCAGGAATCTTGTCAAATATTACCGCCGAGATGTTACGTTGGGTTAGGTTAGGTTAAATTACGTTTTGATGTATATAAAAGTCCCACGGAGACGTAGAGGCCAACGTCGGCAGGAATGTTTTCAAATATTACCGCCGATATGATAGGTTGGTTTAGGTTACGTTATATTACGTTATTGATGTATATGAAGGTCCCACGGAGACGTAGACGCCAACTGGCCAGGAATGTTATCAAATATTACCGCCGAGATGATAGGTTGGGTTAGGTTACGTTATATTACGTTATTGATGTATATGAAGAGCGCACGGAGAGGTAGAGGCCAACTCGCCAGGAATGTTGTCATATATTAGTGCCGAGATGTTAGGTTGGGTTAGGTTAGGTTATATTACGTTATTGATGTATATGAATGCCCCACGGAGACGTAGAGGCCAACTCGCCAGGAATGTTGTCAAATATTACCGCCGAGATGTTATGTTGGGTTAGGTTAGGTTATATTACGTTATTGATGTATATGAAGGTCCCACGGAGACGTAGAGTCCAACATCGACAGGAATGTTTTCAAATATTACCGCCGATATGATAGGTTGGGTTAGGTTACGTTATATTACGTTATTGATGTATATGAAGGTCGCACGGTGAGGTAGAGGCCAACTCGCCAGGAATGTTGTCAAATATTAGTGCCGAGATGTTAGGTTGGCTTGGGTTAGGTTATATTACGTTATTGATGTATATGAAGGTCCCAAGGAGACGTAGAGACCAACTCTCCAGAAATGTTGTCAAATATTACCGCCGAGATGTTACGTTGGGTTAGGTTAGGTTAAATTATGTTTTGATGTATATAAAAGTCCCACGGAGACGTGGAGGCCAACTCGCCAGGAATGTTGTCAAATATTACCGCCGAGATGTTAGGTTGGGTTAGGTTAGGTAAGATTACGTTATTGATGTATATGAAGGTCCCACGGAGACGAAGAGGCCAACATCGACAGGAATGTTTTCAAATATTACCGCCGATATGATAGGTTGGATTAGGTTACGTTATATTACGGTATTGATGTATATGAATGTCCCACGGAGACGTAGCGGCTAACTCGCCAGGAATGTTGTCAAATATTAACGCCGATATGATAGGTTGGGTTAGGTTACGTTATATTACGTTATTGATGTATAGAAAAGTCCCACGGAGACGTAGAGGCCAACATCGACAGGAATGTTTCCAAATATTACCGTCGAGATGATAGGTTGGATTAGGTTAGTTAATATTACGTTATTGATGTATATGAAGGTCCCACGGAGACGTAGAGTCCAACATCGACAGGAATGTTTTCAAATATTACCGCCGATATGATAGGTTGGGTTAGGTTACGTTATATTACGTTATTGATGTATATGAAGGTCGCACGGAGAGGTAGAGGCCAACTCGCCAGGAATGTTGTCAAATATTAGTGCCGAGATGTTAGGTTGGCTTGGGTTAGGTTATATTACGTTATTGATGTATATGAAGGTCCCACGGAGACGTAGAGACCAACTCTCCAGAAATGTTGTCAAATATTACCGCCGAGATGTTACGTTGGGTTAGGTTAGGTTAAATTATGTTTTGATGTATATAAAAGTCCCACGGAGACGTGGAGGCCAACTCGCCAGGAATGTTGTCAAATATTAGTGCCGAGATGTTAGGTTGGGTTGGGTCAGGTTATATTACGTTGTTGATGTATATGCAGGTCCCACGGAGGCGTAGAGGCCAACTCGCCAGGAATGTTGTTAAATTTTACCGCCGAGATGTTAGGTTGGGTTAGGTTAGGTTATATTACGTTATTGATGTATATGAATGCCCCACGGAGACATAGAGGCCAACTCGCCAGGAATGTTGTCAAATATTACCGCCGAGATGTTATGTTGGGTTAGGTTAGGTTAAATTACGTTTTGTTGTATATAAAAGTCCCACGGAGACGTAGACGCCAACTGGCCAGGAATGTTGTCAAATATTACCGCCGAGATGATAGGTTGGGTTAGGTTACGTTACATTACGTTATTGATGTGTATGAAGAGCGCACGGAGAGGTAGAGGCCAACTCGCCAGGAATGTTGTAAAATATTAGTGCCGAGATGTTAGGTTGGGTTAGGTTAGGTTATATTACGTTATTGATGTATATGAATGCCCCACGGAGACGTAGAGGCCAACTCGTCAGGAATGTTGTCAAATATTACCGCCGAGATGTTATGTTGGGTTAGGTTAGGTTAAATTACGTTATTGATGTATATAAAAGTCCCACGGAAACGTAGACGCCAACATCGACAGGAATGTTTTCAAATATTACCGCCGATATGATAGGTTGGTTTAGGTTACGTTATATTACGTTATTGATGTATATGAAGGTCCCACGGAGACGTAGAGGCCAGTTCGCCAGGAATGTAGTCAAATATTACCGCCGAGATGTTATGTTGGGTTAGGTTAGGTTATATTACGTTATTGATGTATATGAAGGTCCGACGGTCACGTAGAGGCCAACTCTCCAGGAATCTTGTCAAATATTACCGCCGAGATGTTACGTTGGGTTAGGTTAGGTTAAATTACGTTTTGATGTATATAAAAGTCCCACGGAGACGTAGAGGCCAACATCGACAGGAATGTTTTCAAATATTACCGCCGATATGATAGGTTGGTTTAGGTTACGTTATATTACGTTATTGATGTATATGAAGGTCCCACGGAGACGTAGAGGCCAACTGGCCAGGAATGTTGCCAAACATTACCGCCGAGATGTTACGTTGGGTTAGGTTAGGTTAAATTACGTTTTGATGTATATAAATGTCCCACGGAGACGTAGAGGCCAACGTCGGCAGGAATGTTTTCAAATATTACCGCCGATATGATAGGTTGGTTTAGGTTACGTTATATTACGTTATTGATGTATATGAAGGTCCCACGGAGACGTAGACGCCAACTGGCCAGGAATGTTATCAAATATTACCGCCGAGATGATAGGTTGGGTTAAGTTACGTTATATTACGTTATTGATGTATATGAAGGTCGCACGGAGAGGTAGAGGCCAACTCGCCAGGAATGTTGTCAAATATTAGTGCCGAGATGTTAGGTTGAGTTGGGTTAGGTTATATTACGTTATTGATGTATATGCAGGTCCCACGGAGGCGTAGAGGCCAACTCGCCAGGAATGTTGTTAAATATTACCGCCGAGATGTTAGGTTGGGTTAGGTAAGGTAAGATTACGTTATTGATGTATATGAAGGTCCCACGGAGACGAAGAGGCCAACATCGACAGGAATGTTTTTAAATATTACCGCCGATATGATAGGTTGGATTAGGTTACGTTATATTACGGTATTGATGTATATGAATGTCCCACGGAGACGTAGCGGCTAACTCGCCAGGAATGTTGTCAAATATTAACGCCGATATGATAGGTTGGGTTAGGTTACGTTATATTACGTATTGATGTATAGAAAAGTCCCACGGAGACGTAGAGGCCAACATCGACAGGAATGTTTCCAAATATTACCGTCGAGATGATAGGTTGGATTAGGTTAGTTAATATTACGTTATTGATGTATATGAAGGTCCCACGGAGACGTAGAGTCCAACATCGACAGGAATGTTTTCAAATATTACCGCCGATATGATAGGTTGGGTTAGGTTACGTTATATTACGTTATTGATGTATATGAAGGTCGCACGGAGAGGTAGAGGCCAACTCGCCAGGAATGTTGTCAAATATTAGTGCCGAGATGTTAGGTTGGGTTGGGTTAGGTTATATTACGTTATTGATGTATATGAAGGTCCCACGGAGACGTAGAGACCAACTCTCCAGAAATGTTGTCAAATATTACCGCCGAGATGTTACGTTGGCTTAGGTTAGGTTAAATTATGTTTTGATGTATATAAAAGTCCCACGGAGACGTGGAGGCCAACTCGCCAGGAATGTTGTCAAATATTAGTGCCGAGATGTTAGGTTGGGTTGGGTCAGGTTATATTACGTTATTGATGTATATGCAGGTCCCACGGAGGCGTAGAGGCCAACTCGCCAGGAATGTTGTTAAATATTACCGCCGAGATGTTAGGTTGGGTTAGGTTAGGTTATATTACGTTATTGATGTATATGAATGCCCCACGGAGACATAGAGGCCAACTCGCCAGGAATGTTGTCAAATATTACCGCCGAGATGTTATGTTGGGTTAGGTTAGGTTAAATTACGTTTTGATGTATATAAAAGTCCCACGGAGACGTAGACGCCAACTGGCCAGGAATGTTGTCAAATATTACCGCCGAGATGATAGGTTGGGTTAGGTTACGTTATATTACGTTATTGATGTATATGAAGGTCGCACGGAGAGGTAGAGGCCAACTCGCCAGGAATGTTGTAAAATATTAGTGCCGAGATGTTAGGTTGGGTTAGGTTAGGTTATATTACGTTATTGATGTATATGAATGCCCCACGGAGACGTAGAGGCCAACTCGTCAGGAATGTTGTCAAATATTACCGCCGAGATGTTATGTTGGGTTAGATTAGGTTAAATTACGTTATTGATGTATATCAAAGTCCCACGGAAACGTAGACGCCAACATCGACAGGAATGTTTTCAAATATTACCGCCGATATGATAGGTTGGTTTAGGTTACGTTATATTACGTTATTGATGTATATGAAGGTCCCACGGAGACGTAGAGGCCAGTTCGCCAGGAATGTAGTCAAATATTACCGCCGAGATGTTATGTTGGGTTAGGTTAGGTTATATTACGTTATTGATGTATATGAAGGTCCGACGGTCACGTAGAGGCCAACTCTCCAGGAATCTTGTCAAATATTACCGCCGAGATGTTACGTTGGGTTAGGTTAGGTTAAATTACGTTTTGATGTATATAAAAGTCCCACGGAGACGTAGAGGCCAACATCGACAGGAATGTTTTCAAATATTACCGCCGATATGATAGGTTGGTTTAGGTTACGTTATATTACGTTATTGATGTATATGAAGGTCCCACGGAGACGTAGAGGCCAACTGGCCAGGAATGTTGCCAAACATTACCGCCGAGATGTTACGTTGGGTTAGGTTAGGTTAAATTACGTTTTGATGTATATAAATGTCCCACGGAGACGTAGAGGCCAACGTCGGCAGGAATGTTTTCAAATATTACCGCCGATATGATAGGTTGGTTTAGGTTACGTTATATTACGTTATTGATGTATATGAAGGTCCCACGGAGACGTAGACGCCAACTGGCCAGGAATGTTATCAAATATTACCGCCGAGATGATAGGTTGGGTTAGGTTACGTTATATTACGTTATTGATGTATATGAAGGTCGCACGGAGAGGTAGAGGCCAACTCGCCAGGAATGTTGTCAAATATTAGTGCCGAGATGTTAGGTTGAGTTGGGTTAGGTTATATTACGTTATTGATGTATATGCAGGTCCCACGGAGGCGTAGAGGCCAACTCGCCAGGAATGTTGTTAAATATTACCGCCGAGATGTTAGGTTGGGTTAGGTTAGGTAAGATTACGTTATTGATGTATATGAAGGTCCCACGGAGACGTAGAGACCAACTCTCCAGATATGTTGTCAAATATTACCGCCGAGATGTTACGTTGGCTTAGGTTAGGTTAAATTATGTTTTGATGTATATAAAAGTCCCACGGAGACGTGGAGGCCAACTCGCCAGGAATGTTGTCAAATATTAGTGCCGAGATGTTAGGTTGGGTTGGGTCAGGTTATATTACGTTATTGATGTATATGCAGGTCCCACGGAGGCGTAGAGGCCAACTCGCCAGGAATGTTGTTAAATATTACCGCCGAGATGTTAGGTTGGGTTAGGTTAGGTTATATTACGTTATTGATGTATATGAATGCCCCACGGAGACATAGAGGCCAACTCGCCAGGAATGTTGTCAAATATTACCGCCGAGATGTTATGTTGGGTTAGGTTAGGTTAAATTACGTTTTGATGTATATAAAAGTCCCACGGAGACGTAGACGCCAACTGGCCAGGAATGTTGTCAAATATTACCGCCGAGATGATAGGTTGGGTTAGGTTACGTTACATTACGTTATTGATGTATATGAAGAGCGCACGGAGAGGCAGAGGCCTACTCGCCAGGAATGTTGTAAAATATTAGTGCCGAGATGTTAGGTTGGGTTAGGTTAGGTTATATTACGTTATTGATGTATATGAATGCCCCACGGAGACGTAGAGGCCAACTCGTCAGGAATGTTGTCAAATATTACCGCCGAGATGTTATGTTGGGTTAGATTAGGTTAAATTACGTTATTGATGTATATCAAAGTCCCACGGAAACGTAGACGCCAACATCGACAGGAATGTTTTCAAATATTACCGCCGATATGATAGGTTGGTTTAGGTTACGTTATATTACGTTATTGATGTATATGAAGGTGCCACGGAGACGTAGAGGCCAGTTCGCCAGGAATGTAGTCAAATATTACCGCCGAGATGTTATGTTGGGTTAGGTTAGGTTATATTACGTTATTGATGTATATGAAGGTCCGACGGTCACGTAGAGGCCAACTCTCCAGGAATCTTGTCAAATATTACCGCCGAGATGTTACGTTGGGTTAGGTTAGGTTAAATTACGTTTTGATGTATATAAAAGTCCCACGGAGACGTAGAGGCCAACATCGACAGGAATGTTTTCAAATATTACCGCCGATATGATAGGTTGGTTTAGGTTACGTTATATTACGTTATTGATGTATATGAAGGTCCCACGGAGACGTAGAGGCCAACTGGCCAGGAATGTTGCCAAACATTACCGCCGAGATGTTACGTTGGGTTAGGTTAGGTTAAATTACGTTTTGATGTATATAAATGTCCCACGGAGACGTAGAGGCCAACGTCGGCAGGAATGTTTTCAAATATTACCGCCGATATGATAGGTTGGTTTAGGTTACGTTATATTACGTTATTGATGTATATGAAGGTCCCACGGAGACGTAGACGCCAACTGGCCAGGAATGTTATCAAATATTACCGCCGAGATGATAGGTTGGGTTAGGTTACGTTATATTACGTTATTGATGTATATGAAGAGCGCACGGAGAGGTAGAGGCCAACTCGCCAGGAATGTTGTCATATATTAGTGCCGAGATGTTAGGTTGGGTTAGGTTAGGTTATATTACGTTATTGATGTATATGAATGCCCCACGGAGACGTAGAGGCCAACTCGCCAGGAATGTTGTCAAATATTACCGCCGAGATGTTATGTTGGGTTAGGTTAGGTTATATTACGTTATTGATGTATATGAATGCCCCACGGACACATAGAGGCCAACAAGCCAGGAATGTTGCCAAATATTACCGCCGAGATGTTACGTTGGGTTAGGTTAGGTTAAATTACGTTATTGATGTATATAAAAGTCCCACGGAGACGTAGAGGCCAACATCGACAGGAATGTTCTTAAATATTACCGCCGAGATGTTACGTTGGGTTAGGTTAGGTTAAATTACGTTTTGATGTATATAAAAGTCCCACGGAGACGTAGAGGCCAACATCGACAGGAATGTTTTCAAATATTACCGCCGATATGATAGGTTGGTTTAGGTTACGTTATATTACGTTATTGATGTATATGAAGGTCCCACGGAGACGTAGAGGCCAACTGGCCAGGAATGTTGCCAAACATTACCGCCGAGATGTTACGTTGGGTTAGGTTAGGTTAAATTACGTTTTGATGTATATATGTCCCACGGAGACGTAGAGGCCAACGTCGGCAGGAATGTTTTCAAATATTACCGCCGATATGATAGGTTGGTTTAGGTTACGTTATATTACGTTATTGATGTATATGAAGGTCCCACGGAGACGTAGACGCCAACTGGTCAGGAATGTTATCAAATATTACCGCCGAGATGATAGGTTGGGTTAGGTTACGTTATATTACGTTATTGATGTATATGAAGAGCGCACGGAGAGGTAGAGGCCAACTCGCCAGGAATGTTGTCATATATTAGTGCCGAGATGTTAGGTTGAGTTGGGTTAGGTTATATTACGTTATTGATGTATATGAATGCCCCACGGAGACGTAGAGGCCAACTCGCCAGGAATGTTGTCAAATATTACCGCCGAGATGTTATGTTGGGTTAGGTTAGGTTATATTACGTTATTGATGTATATGAATGCCCCACGGAGACATAGAGGCCAACAAGCCAGGAATGTTGCCAAATATTACCGCCGAGATGTTACGTTGGGTTAGGTTAGGTTAAATTACGTTATTGATGTATATAAAAGTCCCACGGAGACGTAGAGGCCAACATCGACAGGAATGTTCTTAAATATTTCCGCCGAGATGATAGGTTGTGTTAGGGTAGGTAATATTACGTTATTGATGTATATGAAGGTCCCACGGAGACGTAGAGGCCAACATCGACAGGAATGTTTTCAAATGTTACCGCCGATATGATAGGTTGGTTTAGGTTACGTTATATTACGTTATTGATGTATATGAAGGTCCCACGGAGACGTAGAGGTCAACTCGATAGGAATGTTGTCAAATATTACCGCCGAGATGTTACGTTGGGTTAGGTTAGGTTAAATTACGTTTTGATGTATATAAAAGTCCCACGGAGACGTAGAGGCCAACATCGACAGGAATGTTTTCAAATATTACCGCCGATATGATAGGTTGGTTTAGGTTACGTTATATTACGTTATTGATGTATATGAAGGTCCCACGGAGACGTAGAGGCCAACTGGCCAGGAATGTTGCCAAACATTACCGCCGAGATGTTACGTTGGGTTAGGTTAGGTTAAATTACGTTATTGATGTATATAAAAGTCCCACGGAGACGTAGAGGCCAACATCGACAGGAATGTTCTTAAATATTACCGCCGAGATGTTACGTTGGGTTAGGTTAGGTTAAATTACGTTTTGATGTATATAAAAGTCCCACGGAGACGTAGAGGCCAACATCGACAGGAATGTTTTCAAATATTACCGCCGATATGATAGGTTGGTTTAGGTTACGTTATATTACGTTATTGATGTATATGAAGGTCCCACGGAGACGTAGAGGCCAACTGGCCAGGAATGTTGCCAAACATTACCGCCGAGATGTTACGTTGGGTTAGGTTAGGTTAAATTACGTTTTGATGTATATATGTCCCACGGAGACGTAGAGGCCAACGTCGGCAGGAATGTTTTCAAATATTACCGCCGATATGATAGGTTGGTTTAGGTTACGTTATATTACGTTATTGATGTATATGAAGGTCCCACGGAGACGTAGACGCCAACTGGTCAGGAATGTTATCAAATATTACCGCCGAGATGATAGGTTGGGTTAGGTTACGTTATATTACGTTATTGATGTATATGAAGAGCGCACGGAGAGGTAGAGGCCAACTCGCCAGGAATGTTGTCATATATTAGTGCCGAGATGTTAGGTTGAGTTGGGTTAGGTTATATTACGTTATTGATGTATATGAATGCCCCACGGAGACGTAGAGGCCAACTCGCCAGGAATGTTGTCAAATATTACCGCCGAGATGTTATGTTGGGTTAGGTTAGGTTATATTACGTTATTGATGTATATGAATGCCCCACGGAGACATAGAGGCCAACAAGCCAGGAATGTTGCCAAATATTACCGCCGAGATGTTACGTTGGGTTAGGTTAGGTTAAATTACGTTATTGATGTATATAAAAGTCCCACGGAGACGTAGAGGCCAACATCGACAGGAATGTTCTTAAATATTTCCGCCGAGATGATAGGTTGTGTTAGGGTAGGTAATATTACGTTATTGATGTATATGAAGGTCCCACGGAGACGTAGAGGCCAACATCGACAGGAATGTTTTCAAATGTTACCGCCGATATGATAGGTTGGTTTAGGTTACGTTATATTACGTTATTGATGTATATGAAGGTCCCACGGAGACGTAGAGGTCAACTCGATAGGAATGTTGTCAAATATTACCGCCGAGATGTTACGTTGGGTTAGGTTAGGTTAAATTACGTTTTGATGTATATAAAAGTCCCACGGAGACGTAGAGGCCAACATCGACAGGAATGTTTTCAAATATTACCGCCGATATGATAGGTTGGTTTAGGTTACGTTATATTACGTTATTGATGTATATGAAGGTCCCACGGAGACGTAGAGGCCAACTGGCCAGGAATGTTGCCAAACATTACCGCCGAGATGTTACGTTGGGTTAGGTTAGGTTAAATTACGTTTTGATGTATATAAATGTCCCACGGAGACGTAGAGGCCAACGTCGGCAGGAATGTTTTCAAATATTACCGCCGATATGATAGGTTGGTTTAGGTTACGTTATATTACGTTATTGATGTATATGAAGGTCCCACGGAGACGTAGACGCCAACTGGCCAGGAATGTTATCAAATATTACCGCCGAGATGATAGGTTGGGTTACGTTACGTTATATTACGTTATTGAGGTATATGAAGGACGCACGGAGACGTAGAGTCCAACTCGCCAGGAATGTTGTCAAATATTACCGCCGAGAAGTTATGTTGGGTTAGGTTAGGTTAAATTACGTTATTGATGTATATAAAAGTCCCACGGAGACGTAGAGGCCAACTCGCCAGGAATGTTGTCAAATATTAGTGCCGAGATGTTAGGTTGAGTTGGGTTAGGTTATATTACGTTATTGATGTATATGCAGGTCCCACGGAGGCGTAGAGGCCAACTCGCCAGGAATGTTGTTAAATATTACCGGCTAGATGTTAGGTTGGGTTAGGTTAGGTTATATTACGTTATTGATGTGTATGAATGCCCCACGGAGACATAGAGGTCAACTCGCCAGGAATGTTGTCAAATATTACCGCCGAGAAGTTATGTTGGGTTAGGTTAGGTTAAATTACGTTATTGATGTATATAAAAGTCCCACGGAGACGCAGAGGCCAACTCGACAGGAATGTTGTCAAATATTACTGCCGAGATGATAGGTTGGGTTAGGTTAGGTTATATTACGTTATTGATGTATATCAAGGTCCGACGGAGACGTAGAGGCCAACTCTCCAGGAATGTTGTCAAATATTACCGCCGAGATGTTACTTTGGGTTAGGTTAGGTTAAATTACGTTTTGATGTATATAAAAGCCCCACGGAGACGTAGAGGTCAACTCGCCAGGAATGATGTCAAATATTACCGCCGAGATGTTAGGTTGGGTTAGGTTAGGTTATATTACGTTATTGATGTATATGAAGGTCCCACGGAGACGTAGAGACCAACAAGCCAGGAATGCTGCCAAATATTATCGCCGAGATGTTACGTTGGGTTAGGTTAGGTTATATTACGTTATTGATGTATATAAAAGTCCCACGGAGACGTAGAGGCCAACATCGACAGGAATGTTCTCAAGTATTTCCGCCGAGATGATAGGTTGGGTTAGGTTAGGTAATATTACGTTATTGATGTATATGAAGGTCCCACGGGGACGTAGAGGCCAACATCGACCGGAATGTTTTCAAATATTACCGCCGAAATGATAGGTTGGTTTAGGTTACGTTATATTACGTTATTGATGTATATGAAGGTCGCACGGAGAGGCAGAGGCCAACTCGCCAGGAATGTTGTCAAATATTAGTGCCGAGATGTTAGGTTGAGTTGGGTTAGGTTATATTACGTTATTGATGTATATGCAGGTCCCACGGAGGCGTAGAGGCCAACTCGCCAGGAATGTTGTTAAATATTACCGCCGAGATGTTAGGTTGGGTTAGGTTAGGTAAGATTACGTTATTGATGTATATGAAGGTCCCACGGAGACGAAGAGGCCAACATCGACAGGAATGTTTTCAAATATTACCGCCGATATGATAGGTTGGTTTAGGTTACGTTACATTACGTTATTGATGTATATGAAGGTCCCACGGAGACCTAGAGGCCAACTGGCCAGGAATGTTGCCAAACATTACCGCCGAGATGTTACGTTGGGTTAGGTTAGGTTAAATTACGTTTTGATGTATATAAATGTCCCACGGAGACGTAGAGGCCAACATCGGCAGGAATGTTTTCAAATATTACCGCCGATATGATAGGTTGGTTTAGGTTACGTTATATTACGTTATTGATGTATATGAAGGTCCCACGGAGACGTAGACGCCAACTGGCCAGGAATGTTATCAAATATTACCGCCGAGATGATAGGTTGGGTTAGGTTACGTTATATTACGTTATTGATGTATATGAAGAGCGCACGGAGATGTAGAGGCCAACAAGCCAGGAATGTTGCCAAATATTACCGCCGAGATGTTACGTTGGGTTAGGTTAGGTTAAATTACGTTATTGATGTATATAAAAGTCCCACGGTGACGTAGAGGCCAACATCGACAGGAATGTTTTCAAATATTACCGCCGATATGATAGGTTGGGTTAGGTTAGGTTAGATTACGTTATTGATGTATATAAAGTCCCCACGGAGACGTAGGGGCCAAATTGCCAGGAATGTTGTAAAATATTACCGCCGAGATGTTAGGTTGGGTTAGGTTAGGTTATATTACGTTATTGATGTATATGAATGCCCCACGGAGACATAGAGGCCAACTCGCCAGGAATGTTGTCAAATATTACCGCCGAGAAGTTATGTTGGGTTAGGTTAGGTTAAATTACGTTATTGATGTATATAAAAGTCCCACGGAGACGTAGAGGCCAACATCGACAGGAATGTTGTCAAATATTTCCGCCGAGATGATAGGTTGGGTTAGGTTAGGTAATATTACGTTATTGATGTATATGAAGGTCCCACGGAGACGTAGAGGCCAACTCGCCAGGAATGTTGTCAAATATTACCGCCGAGATGTTACTTTGGGTTAGGTTAGGTTAAATTACGTTTTGATGTATATAAAAGTCCCACGGAGACGTAGAGGTCAACTCGCCAGGAATGATGTCAAATATTACCGCCGAGATGTTAGGTTGGGTTAGGTTAGGTTATATTACGTTATTGATGTATATGAATGTCCCACGGAGACGTAGAGGCCAACAAGCCAGGAATGTTCTCAAATATTACCGCCGAGATGTTAGGTTGGGTAGGGTTAGGTTATATTACGTTATTGATGTATATGAAGGTCCCACGGAGACGTAGAGACCAACAAGCCAGGAATGCTGCCAAATATTATCGCCGAGATGTTACGTTGGGTTAGGTTAGGTTATATTACGTTATTGATGTATATAAAAGTCCCACGGAGACGTAGAGGCCAACATCGACAGGAATGTTCTCAAGTATTTCCGCCGAGATGATAGGTTGGGTTAGGTTAGGTAATATTACGTTATTGATGTATATGAAGGTCCCACGGGGACGTAGAGGCCAACATCGACCGGAATGTTTTCAAATATTACCGCCGAAATGATAGGTTGGTTTAGGTTACGTTATATTACGTTATTGATGTATATGAAGGTCGCACGGAGAGGTAGAGGCCAACTCGCCAGGAATGTTGTCAAATATTAGTGCCGAGATGTTAGGTTGAGTTGGGTTAGGTTATATTACGTTATTGATGTATATGCAGGTCCCACGGAGGCGTAGAGGCCAACTCGCCAGGAATGTTGTTAAATATTACCGCCGAGATGTTAGGTTGGGTTAGGTTAGGTAAGATTACGTTATTGATGTATATGAAGGTCCCACGGAGACGAAGAGGCCAACATCGACAGGAATGTTTTCAAATATTACCGCCGATATGATAGGTTGGTTTAGGTTACGTTACATTACGTTATTGATGTATATGAAGGTCCCACGGAGACCTAGAGGCCAACTGGCCAGGAATGTTGCCAAACATTACCGCCGAGATGTTACGTTGGGTTAGGTTAGGTTAAATTACGTTTTGATGTATATAAATGTCCCACGGAGACGTAGAGGCCAACATCGGCAGGAATGTTTTCAAATATTACCGCCGATATGATAGGTTGGTTTAGGTTACGTTATATTACGTTATTGATGTATATGAAGGTCCCACGGAGACGTAGACGCCAACTGGCCAGGAATGTTATCAAATATTACCGCCGAGATGATAGGTTGGGTTAGGTTACGTTATATTACGTTATTGATGTATATGAAGAGCGCACGGAGATGTAGAGGCCAACAAGCCAGGAATGTTGCCAAATATTACCGCCGAGATGTTACGTTGGGTTAGGTTAGGTTAAATTACGTTATTGATGTATATAAAAGTCCCACGGTGACGTAGAGGCCAACATCGACAGGAATGTTTTCAAATATTACCGCCGATATGATAGGTTGGGTTAGGTTAGGTTAGATTACGTTATTGATGTATATAAAGTCCCCACGGAGACGTAGGGGCCAAATTGCCAGGAATGTTGTAAAATATTACCGCCGAGATGTTAGGTTGGGTTAGGTTAGGTTATATTACGTTATTGATGTATATGAATGCCCCACGGAGACATAGAGGCCAACTCGCCAGGAATGTTGTCAAATATTACCGCCGAGAAGTTATGTTGGGTTAGGTTAGGTTAAATTACGTTATTGATGTATATAAAAGTCCCACGGAGACGTAGAGGCCAACATCGACAGGAATGTTCTCAAATATTACCGCCGATATGATAGGTTGGGTTAGGTTAGGTTAGATTACGTTATTGATGTATATAAAGTCCCCACGGAGACGTAGGGGCCAAATCGCCAGGAATGTTGTAAAATATTACCGCCGAGATGTTAGGTTGGGTTAGGTTAGGTTATATTACGTTATTGATGTATATGAATGCCCCACGGAGACATAGAGGCCAACTCGCCAGGAATGTTGTCAAATATTACCGCCGAGAAGTTATGTTGGGTTAGGTTAGGTTAAATTACGTTATTGATGTATATAAAAGTCCCACGGAGACGTAGAGGCCAACATCGACAGGAATGTTGTCAAATATTTCCGCCGAGATGATAGGTTGGGTTAGGTTAGGTAATATTACGTTATTGATGTATATGAAGGTCCCACGGAGACGTAGAGGCCAACTCGCCAGGAATGTTGTCAAATATTACCGCCGAGATGTTACTTTGGGTTAGGTTAGGTTAAATTACGTTTTGATGTATATAAAAGTCCCACGGAGACGTAGAGGTCAACTCGCCAGGAATGATGTCAAATATTACCGCCGAGATGTTAGGTTGGGTTAGGTTAGGTTATATTACGTTATTGATGTATATGAATGTCCCACGGAGACGTAGAGGCCAACAAGCCAGGAATGTTCTCAAATATTACCGCCGAGATGTTAGGTTGGGTTAGGTTAGGTAATATTACGTTATTGATGTATATGAAGGACCCACGGAGACGTAGAGGCCAACATCGACAGGAAAGTTTTCAAATATTACCGCCGATATGATAGGTTTGTTTAGGTTACGTTATATTACGTTATTGATGTATATGGAGGTGCCACGGAGACGTAGATGCCAACTCGCCAGGAATGTTGTCAAATATTACCGCCGAGATGTTAGGTTGGGTTAGGTTAGGTTATATTACGTTATTGATGTATATGAATGCCCCACGGAGACGTAGTGGCCAACTCGCCAGGAATGTTGTCAAATATTACTGCCGAGATGTTAGGTTGGGTAGGGTTAGGTTATATTACGTTATTGATGTATATGAAGGTCCCACGGAGACGTAGAGACCAACAAGCCAGGAATGCTGCCAAATATTATCGCCGAGATGTTACGTTGGGTTAGGTTAGGTTATATTACGTTATTGATGTATATAAAAGTCCCACGGAGACGTAGAGGCCAACATCGACAGGAATGTTCTCAAATATTTCCGCCGAGATGATAGGTTGGGTTAGGTTAGGTAATACTACGTTATTGATGTATATGAAGGTCCCACGGGGACGTAGAGGCCAACATCGACCGGAATGTTTTCAAATATTACCGCCGAAATGATAGGTTGGTTTAGGTTACGTTATATTACGTTATTGATGTATATGAAGGTCGCACGGAGAGGTAGAGGCCAACTCGCCAGGAATGTTGTCAAATATTAGTGCCGAGATGTTAGGTTGAGTTGGGTTAGGTTATATTACGTTATTGATGTATATGCAGGTCCCACGGAGGCGTAGAGGCCAACTCGCCAGGAATGTTGTTAAATATTACCGCCGAGATGTTAGGTTGGGTTAGGTTAGGTAAGATTACGTTATTGATGTATATGAAGGTCCCACGGAGACGAAGAGGCCAACATCGACAGGAATGTTTTCAAATATTACCGCCGATATGATAGGTTGGTTTAGGTTACGTTATATTACGTTATTGATGTATATGAAGAGCGCACGGAGACGTAGCGGCTAACTCGCCAGGAATGTTGTCAAATATTAACGCCGATATGATAGGTTGGGTTAGGTTACGTTATATTACGTTATTGATGTATAGAAAAGTCCCACGGAGACGTAGAGGCCAACATCGACAGGAATGTTTTCAAATATTACCGCCGATATGATAGGTTGGTTTAGGTTACGTTACATTACGTTATTGATGTATATGAAGGTCCCACGGAGACGTAGAGGCCAACTGGCCAGGAATGTTGCCAAACATTACCGCCGAGAAGTTATGTTGGGTTAGGTTAGGTTAAATTACGTTATTGATGTATATAAAAGTCCCACGGAGACGTAGAGGCCAACATCGACAGGAATGTTCTCAAATATTTCCGCCGAGATGATAGGTTGGGTTAGGTTAGGTAAGATTACGTTATTGATGTATATGAAGGTCCCACGGAGACGTAGAGGCCAACATCGACCGGAATGTTTTCAAATATTACCGCCGATATGATAGGTTGGGTTAGGTTAGGTTAGATTACGTTATTGATGTATATAAAGTCCCCACGGAGACGTAGGGGCCAAATCGCCAGGAATGTTGTCAAATATTACCGCCGAGATGTTAGGTTGGGTTAGGTTAGGTTATATTACGTTATTGATGTATATGAATGCCCCACGGAGACATAGAGGCCAACTCGCCAGGAATGTTGTCAAATATTACCGCCGAGAAGTTATGTTGGGTTAGGTTAGGTTAAATTAGGTTATTGATGTATATAAAAGTCCCACGGAGACGTAGAGGCCAACATCGACAGGAATGTTGTCAAATATTTCCGCCGAGATGATAGGTAGGGTTAGGTTAGGTAATATTACGTTATTGATGTATATGAAGGTCCCACGGAGACGTAGAGGCCAACTCGCCAGGAATGTTGTCAAATATTACCCACCGATATGATAGGTTGGGTTAGGTTACGTTATATTACGTTATTGATGTATATGATGGACGCACGGAGACGTAGAGTCCAACTCGCCAGGAATGTTGTCAAATATTACCGCCGAGAAGTTATGTTGGGTTAGGTTAGGTTAAATTACGTTATTGATGTATATAAATGTCCCACGGAGACGTAGAGGCCAACTCGCCAGGAATGTTGTCAAATATTAGTGCCGAGATGTTAGGTTGAGTTGGGTTAGGTTATATTACGTTATTGACGTATATGCAGGTCCCACGGAGGCGTAGAGGCCAACTCGCCAGGAATGTTGTTAAATATTACCGCCGAGATGTTAGGTTGGGTTAGGTTAGGTAAAATTACGTTATTGATGTATATGAAGGTCCCACGGAGACGTAGAGGCCAACATCGACCGGAATGTTTTCAAATATTACCGCCGATATGATAGGTTGGGTTAGGTTAGGTTAGATTACGTTATTGATGTATATGAAGGCCCCACGGAGACGTAGGCTCTAAATCGCCAGGAATGTTTTCAAATATTACCGCCGAGATGTTAAGTTGGGATAGGTTATGTTATATTACGTTATTGATGTATATGAATGCCCCACGGAGACATAGAGGCCAACTCGCCAGGAATGTTGTCAAATATTACCGCCGAGAAGTTATGTTGGGTTAGGTTAGGTTAAATTACGTTCTTGATGTATATAAAAGTCCCACGGAGACGCAGAGGCCAACTCGACAGGAATGTTGTCAAATATTACTGCCGAGATGATAGGTTGGGTTAGGTTAGGTTATATTACGTTATTGATGTATATCAAGGTCCGACGGAGACGTAGAGGCCAACTCTCCAGGAATGTTGTCAAATATTACCGCCGAGATGTTACTTTGGGTTAGGTTAGGTTAAATTACGTTTTGATGTATATAAAAGTCCCACGGAGACGTAGAGGTCAACTCGCCAGGAATGATGTCAAATATTACCGCCGAGATGTTAGGTTGGGTTAGGTTAGGTTATATTACGTTATTGATGTATATGAATGTCTCACGGAGACGTAGAGGCCAACAAGCCAGGAATGTTCTCAAATATTACCGCCGAGATGTTAGGTTGGGTTAGGTTAGGTAATATTACGATATTGATGTATATGAAGGACCCACGGAGACGTAGAGGCTAACATCGACAGGAATGTTTCCAAATATGACCGCCGATATGATAGGTTTGTTTAGGTTACGTTATATTACGTTATTGATGTATATGGAGGTGCCACGGAGACGTAGATGCCAACTCGCCAGGAATGTTGTCAAATATTACCGCCGAGATGTTAGGTTGGGTTAGGTTAGGTAAGATTACGTTATTGATGTATATGAAGGTCCCACGGAGACGAAGAGGCCAACATCGACAGGAATGTTTTCAAATATTACCGCCGATATGATAGGTTGGTTTAGGTTACGTTATATTACGGTATTGATGTATATGAATGTCCCACGGAGACGTAGCGGCTAACTCGCCAGGAATGTTGTCAAATATTAACGCCGATATAATAGGTTGGGTTAGGTTACGTTATATTACGTTATTGATGTATAGAAAAGTCCCACGGAGACGTAGAGGCCAACATCGACAGGAATGTTTACAAATATTACCGCCGATATGATAGGTTGGTTTAGGTTACGTTACATTACGTTATTGATGTATATGAAGGTCCCCCGGAGACGTAGAGGCCAACTGGCCAGGAATGTTGCCAAACATTACCGCCGAGAAGTTATGTTGGGTTAGGTTAGGTTAAATTACGTTATTGATGTATATAAAAGTCCCACGGAGACGTAGAGGCCAACATCGACAGGAATGTTCTCAAATATTTCCGCCGAGATGATAGGTTGGGTTAGGTTAGGTAAGATTACGTTATTGATGTATATGAAGGTCCCACGGAGACGTAGAGGCCAACATCGACCGGAATGTTTTCAATTATTACCGCCGATATGATAGGTTGGGTTAGGTTAGGTTAGATTACGTTATTGATGTATATAAAGTCCCCACGGAGACGTAGGGGCCAAATCGCCAGGAATGTTGTCAAATATTACCGCCGAGATGTTAGGTTGGGTTAGGTTAGGTTATATTACGTTATTGATGTATATGAATGCCCCACGGAGACATAGAGGCCAACTCGCCAGGAATGTTGTCAAATATTACCGCCGAGAAGTTATGTTGGGTTAGGTTAGGTTAAATTACGTTATTGATGTATATAAAAGTCCCACGGAGACGTAGAGGCCAACATCGACAGGAATGTTGTCAAATATTTCCGCCGAGATGATAGGTAGGGTTAGGTTAGGTAATATTACGTTATTGATGTATATGAAGGTCCCACGGAGACGTAGAGGCCAACTCGCCAGGAATGTTGTCAAATATTACCCACCGATATGATAGGTTGGGTTAGGTTACGTTATATTACGTTATTGATGTATATGATGGACGCACGGAGACGTAGAGTCCAACTCGCCAGGAATGTTGTCAAATATTACCGCCGAGAAGTTATGTTGGGTTAGGTTAGGTTAAATTACGTTATTGATGTATATAAATGTCCCACGGAGACATAGAGGCCAACTCGCCAGGAATGTTGTCAAATATTAGTGCCGAGATGTTAGGTTGAGTTGGGTTAGGTTATATTACGTTATTGATGTATATGCAGGTCCCACGGAGACGTAGAGGCCAACTCGCCAGGAATGTTGTCAAATATTACCGCCGAGAAGTTATGTTGGGTTAGGTTAGGTTAAATTACGTTCTTGATGTATATAAAAGTCCCACGGAGACGCAGAGGCCAACTCGACAGGAATGTTGTCAAATATTACTGCCGAGATGATAGGTTGGGTTAGGTTAGGTTATATTACGTTATTGATGTATATCAAGGTCCGACGGAGACGTAGAGGCCAACTCTCCAGGAATGTTGTCAAATATTACCGCCGAGATGTTACTTTGGGTTAGGTTAGGTTAAATTACGTTTTGATGTATATAAAAGTCCCACGGAGACGTAGAGGTCAACTCGCCAGGAATGATGTCAAAAATTACCGCCGAGATGTTAGGTTGGGTTAGGTTAGGTTATATTACGTTATTGATGTATATGAATGTCTCACGGAGACGTAGAGGCCAACAAGCCAGGAATGTTCTCAAATATTACCGCCGAGATGTTAGGTTGGGTTAGGTTAGGTAATATTACGATATTGATGTATATGAAGGACCCACGGAGACGTAGAGGCTAACATCGACAGGAATGTTTTCAAATATGACCGCCGATATGATAGGTTTGTTTAGGTTACGTTATATTACGTTATTGATGTATATGGAGGTGCCACGGAGACGTAGATGCCAACTCGCCAGGAATGTTGTCAAATATTACCGCCGAGATGTTAGGTTGGGTTAGGTTAGGTTATATTACGTTATTGATGTATATGAATGCCCCACGGAGACGTAGTGGCCAACTCGCCAGGAATGTTGTCAAATATTACTGCCGAGATGTTAGGTTGGGTAGGGTTAGGTTATATTACGTTATTGATGTATATGAAGGTCCCACGGAGACGTAGAGACCAACAAGCCAGGAATGCTGCCAAATATTATCGCCGAGATGTTACGTTGGGTTAGGTTAGGTTATATTACGTTATTGATGTATATAAAAGTCCCACGGAGACGTAGAGGCCAACATCGACAGGAATGTTCTCAAATATTTCCGCCGAGATGATAGGTTGGGTTAGGTTACGTTATATTACGTTATTGATGTATAGAAAAGTCCCACGGAGACGTAGAGGCCAACATCGACAGGAATGTTTCCAAATATTACCGTCGAGATGATAGGTTGGATTAGGTTAGTTAATATTACGTTATTGATGTATATGAAGGTCCCTCGGAGACGTAGAGGCCAACATCGACAGGAATGTTTTCAAATATTACCGCCGATATGATAGGTTGGGTTAGGTTACGTTATATTACGTTATTGATGTATATGAAGGTCGCACGGAGAGGTAGAGGCCAACTCGCCAGGAATGTTGTCAAATATTAGTGCCGAGATGTTAGGTTGGGTTGGGTTAGGTTATATTATGTTATTGATGTATATGAAGGTCCCACGGAGACGTAGAGACCAACTCTCCAGAAATGTTGTCAAATATTACCGCCGAGATGTTACGTTGGCTTAGGTTAGGTTAAATTATGTTTTGATGTATATAAAAGTCCCACGGAGACGTAGAGGCCAACTCGCCAGGAATGATGTCAAATATTAGTGCCGAGATGTTAGGTTGGGTTGGGTCAGGTTATATTACGTTATTGATGTATATGCAGGTCCCACGGAGGCGTAGAGGCCAACTCGCCAGGAATGTTGTTAAATATTACCGCCGAGATGTTAGGTTGGGTTAGGTTAGGTTATATTACGTTATTGATGTATATGAATGCCCCACGGAGACATAGAGGCCAACTCGCCAGGAATGTTGTCAAATATTACCGCCGAGATGTTAGGTTGTGTTGGGTTAGGTTATATTACGTTATTGATGTATATGCAGGTCCCACGGAGAGGTAGAGGCCAACTCGCCAGGAATGTTGTCAAATATTACCGCCGAGATGTTACGTTGGGTTAGGTTAGGTTAAATTATGTTTTGATGTATATAAAAGTCCCACGGAGACGTAGAGGCCAACTCGCCAGGAATGTTGTCAAATATTACCGCCGATATGATAGGTTGGGTTAGGTTACGTTATATTACGTTATTGATGTATATGAAGGTCGCACGGAGAGGTAGAGGCCAACTCGCCAGGAATGTTGTCAAATATTAGTGCCGCGATGTTCGGTTGGGTTGGGTTAGGTTATATTACGTTATTGATGTATATGCAGGTCCCACGGAGGCGTAGAGGCCAACATCGACAGGAATGTTCTCAAATATTACCGCCGAGATGTTAGGTTGGGTTAGGTTAGGTTATATTACGTTATTGATGTATATGAATGCCCCACGGAGACATAGAGGTCAACTCGCCAGGAATGTTGTCAAATATTACCGCCGAGAAGTTATGTTGGGTTAGGTTAGGTTAAATTACGTTATTGATGTATATAAAAGTCCCACGGAGACGCAGAGGCCAACTCGACAGGAATGTTGTCAAATATTACTGCCGAGATGATAGGTTGGGTTAGGTTAGGTTATATTACGTTATTGATGTATATCAAGGTCCGACGGAGACGTAGAGGCCAACTCTCCAGGAATGTTGTCAAATATTACCGCCGAGATGTTACTTTGGGTTAGGTTAGGTTAAATTACGTTTTGATGTATATAAAAGTCCCACGGAGACGTAGAGGTCAACTCGCCAGGAATGATGTCAAATATTACCGCCGAGATGTTAGGTTGGGTTAGGTTAGGTTATATTACGTTATTGATGTATATGAATGTCCCACGGAGACGTAGAGGCCAACAAGCCAGGAATGTTGTCAAATATTACTGCCGAGATGTTAGGTTGGGTAGGGTTAGGTTATATTACGTTATTGATGTATATGAAGGTCCCACGGAGACGTAGAGACCAACAAGCCAGGAATGCTGCCAAATATTATCGCCGAGATGTTACGTTGGGTTAGGTTAGGTTATATTACGTTATTGATGTATATAAAAGTCCCACGGAGACGTAGAGGCCAACATCGACAGGAATGTTCTCAAATATTTCCGCCGAGATGATAGGTTGGGTTAGGTTAGGTAAGATTACGTTATTGATGTATATGAAGGTCCCACGGAGACGTAGAGGCCAACATCGACCGGAATGTTTTCAAATATTACCGCCGATATGATAGGTTGGGTTAGGTTAGGTTAGATTACGTTATTGATGTATATAAAGTCCCCACGGAGACGTAGGGGCCAAATCGCCAGGAATGTTGTAAAATATTACCGCCGAGATGTTAGGTTGGGTTAGGTTAGGTTATATTACGTTATTGATGTATATGAATGCCCCACGGAGACATAGAGGCCAACTCGCCAGGAATGTTGTCAAATATTACCGCCGAGAAGTTATGTTGGGTTAGGTTAGGTTAAATTACGTTATTGATGTATATAAAAGTCCCACGGAGACGTAGAGGCCAACATCGACAGGAATGTTGTCAAATATTTCCGCCGAGATGATAGGTTGGGTTAGGTTAGGTAATATTACGTTATTGATGTATATGAAGGTCCCACGGAGACGTAGAGGCCAACTCGCCAGGAATGTTGTCAAATATTACCGCCGAGATGTTACTTTGGGTTAGGTTAGGTTAAATTACGTTTTGATGTATATAAAAGTCCCACGGAGACGTAGAGGTCAACTCGCCAGGAATGATGTCAAATATTACCGCCGAGATGTTAGGTTGGGTTAGGTTAGGTTATATTACGTTATTGATGTATATGAATGTCCCACGGAGACGTAGAGGCCAACAAGCCAGGAATGTTCTCAAATATTACCGCCGAGATGTTAGGTTGGGTTAGGTTAGGTAATATTACGTTATTGATGTATATGAAGGACCCACGGAGACGTAGAGGCCAACATCGACAGGAAAGTTTTCAAATATTACCGCCGATATGATAGGTTTGTTTAGGTTACGTTATATTACGTTATTGATGTATATGGAAGTGCCACGGAGACGTAGATGCCAACTCGCCAGGAATGTTGTCAAATATTACCGCCGAGATGTTAGGTTGGGTTAGGTTAGGTTATATTACGTTATTGATGTATATGAATGCCCCACGGAGACGTAGTGGCCAACTCGCCAGGAATGTTGTCAAATATTACTGCCGAGATGTTAGGTTGGGTAGGGTTAGGTTATATTACGTTATTGATGTATATGAAGGTGCCACGGAGACGTAGAGACCAACAAGCCAGGAATGCTGCCAGATATTATCGCCGAGATGTTACGTTGGGTTAGGTTAGGTTATATTACGTTATTGATGTATATAAAAGTCCCACGGAGACGTAGAGGCCAACATCGACAGGAATGTTCTCAAATATTTCCGCCGAGATGATAGGTTGGGTTAGGATAGGTAATACTACGTTATTGATGTATATGAAGGTCCCACGGGGACGTAGAGGCCAACATCGACCGGAATGTTTTCAAATATTACCGCCGAAATGATAGGTTGGTTTAGGTTACGTTATATTACGTTATTGATGTATATGAAGGTCGCACGGAGAGGTAGAGGCCAACTCGCCAGGAATGTTGTCAAATATTAGTGCCGAGATGTTAGGTTGAGTTGGGTTAGGTTATATTACGTTATTGATGTATATGCAGGTCCCACGGAGGCGTAGAGGCCAACTCGCCAGGAATGTTGTTAAATATTACCGCCGAGATGTTAGGTTGGGTTAGGTTAGGTAAGATTACGTTATTGATGTATATGAAGGTCCCACGGAAACGAAGAGGCCAACATCGACAGGAATGTTTTCAAATATTACCGCCGATATGATAGGTTGGTTTAGGTTACGTTATATTACGGTATTGATGTATATGAATGTCCCACGGAGACGTAGCGGCTAACTCGCCAGGAATGTTGTCAAATATTAACGCCGATATGATAGGTTGGGTTAGGTTACGTTATATTACGTTATTGATGTATAGAAAAGTCCCACGGAGACGTAGAGGCCAACATCGACAGGAATGTTTTCAAATATTACCGCCGATATGATAGGTTGGTTTAGGTTACGTTACATTACGTTATTGATGTATATGAAGGTCCCACGGAGACGTAGAGGCCAACTGGCCAGGAATGTTGCCAAACATTACCGCCGAGAAGTTATGTTGGGTTAGGTTAGGTTAAATTACGTTATTGATGTATATAAAAGTCCCACGGAGACGTAGAGGCCAACATCGACAGGAATGTTCTCAAATATTTCCGCCGAGATGATAGGTTGGGTTAGGTTAGGTAAGATTACGTTATTGATGTATATGAAGGTCCCACGGAGACGTAGAGGCCAACATCGACCGGAATGTTTTCAAATATTACCGCCGATATGATAGGTTGGGTTAGGTTAGGTTAGATTACGTTATTGATGTATATAAAGTCCCCACGGAGACGTAGGGGCCAAATCGCCAGGAATGTTGTCAAATATTACCGCCGAGATGTTACGTTGGGTTAGGTTAGGTTATATTACGTTATTGATGTATATAAAAGTCCCACGGAGACGTAGAGGCCAACTCTCCAGGAATGTTCTCAAATATTTCCGCCGAGATGTTACGTTGGCTTAGGTTAGGTTAAATTATGTTTTGATGTATATAAAAGTCCCACGGAGACGTGGAGGCCAACTCGCCAGGAATGTTGTCAAATACTAGTGCCGAGATGTTAGGTTGGGTTGGGTCAGGTTAAATTACGTTATTGATGTATATAAAAGTCCCACGGAGGCGTAGAGGCCAACATCGACAGGAATGTTCTCAAATATTTCCGCCGAGATGATAGGTTGGGTTAGGTTAGGTAAGATTACGTTATTGATGTATATGAAGGTCCCACGGAGACGTAGAGGCCAACATCGACCGGAATGTTTTCAAATATTACCGCCGATATGATAGGTTGGGTTAGGTTAGGTTAGATTACGTTATTGATGTATATAAAGTCCCCACGGAGACGTAGGGGCCAAATCGCCAGGAATGTTGTCAAATATTACCGCCGAGATGTTACGTTGGGTTAGGTTAGGTTATATTACGTTATTGATGTATATAAAAGTCCCACGGAGACGTAGAGGCCAACATCGACAGGAATGTTCTCAAATATTTCCGCCGAGATGATAGGTTGGGTTAGGTTACGTTATATTACGTTATTGATGTATAGAAAAGTCCCACGGAGACGTAGAGGCCAACATCGACAGGAATGTTTCCAAATATTACCGTCGAGATGATAGGTTGGATTAGGTTAGTTAATATTACGTTATTGATGTATATGAAGGTCCCTCGGAGACGTAGAGGCCAACATCGACAGGAATGTTTTCAAATATTACCGCCGATATGATAGGTTGGGTTAGGTTACGTTATATTACGTTATTGATGTATATGAAGGTCGCACGGAGAGGTAGAGGCCAACTCGCCAGGAATGTTGTCAAATATTACCGCCGAGATGTTACGTTGGGTTAGGTTAGGTTAAATTATGTTTTGATGTATATAAAAGTCCCACGGAGACGTAGAGGCCAACTCGCCAGGAATGTTGTCAAATATTACCGCCGATATGATAGGTTGGGTTAGGTTACGTTATATTACGTTATTGATGTATATGAAGGTCGCACGGAGAGGTAGAGGCCAACTCGCCAGGAATGTTGTCAAATATTAGTGCCGCGATGTTCGGTTGGGTTGGGTTAGGTTATATTACGTTATTGATGTATATGCAGGTCCCACGGAGGCGTAGAGGCCAACATCGACAGGAATGTTCTCAAATATTACCGCCGAGATGTTAGGTTGGGTTAGGTTAGGTAAGATTACGTTATTGATGTATATGAAGGTCCCACGGAGACGAAGAGGCCAACATCGACAGGAATGTTTTCAAATATTACCGCCGATATGATAGGTTGGATTAGGTTACGTTATATTACGGTATTGATGTATATGAATGTCCCACGGAGACGTAGCGGCTAACTCGCCAGGAATGTTGTCAAATATTAACGCCGATATGATAGGTTGGGTTAGGTTACGTTATATTACGTATTGATGTATAGAAAAGTCCCACGGAGACGTAGAGGCCAACATCGACAGGAATGTTTCCAAATATTACCGTCGAGATGATAGGTTGGATTAGGTTAGTTAATATTACGTTATTGATGTATATGAAGGTCCCACGGAGACGTAGAGTCCAACATCGACAGGAATGTTTTCAAATATTACCGCCGATATGATAGGTTGGGATAGGTTACGTTATATTACGTTATTGATGTATATGAATGTCGCACGGAGAGGTAGAGGCCAACTCGCCAGGAATGTTGTCAAGTATTAGTGCCGAGATGTTAGGTTGGGTTGGGTTAGGTTATATTACGTTATTGATGTATATGAAGGTCCCACGGAGACGTAGAGACCAACTCTCCAGAAATGTTGTCAAATATTACCGCCGAGATGTTACGTTGGCTTAGGTTAGGTTAAATTATGTTTTGATGTATATAAAAGTCCCACGGAGACGTGGAGGCCAACTCGCCAGGAATGTTGTCAAATACTAGTGCCGAGATGTTAGGTTGGGTTGGGTCAGGTTATATTACGTTATTGATGTATATGCAGGTCCCACGGAGGCGTAGAGGCCAACTCGCCAGGAATGTTGTTAAATATTACCGCCGAGATGTTAGGTTGGGTTAGGTTAGGTTATATTACGTTATTGATGTATATGAATGCCCCACGGAGACATAGAAGCCAACTCGCCAGGAATGTTGTCAAATATTACCGCCGAGATGTTATGTTGGGTTAGGTTAGGTTAAATTACGTTTTGATGTATATAAAAGTCCCACGGAGACGTAGACGCCAACTGGCCAGGAATGTTGTCAAATATTACCGCCGAGATGATAGGTTGGGTTAGGTTACGTTACATTACGTTATTGATGTATATGAAGAGCGCACGGAGAGGTAGAGGCCAACTCGCCAGGAATGTTGTAAAATATTAGTGCCGAGATGTTAGGTTGGGTTAGGTTAGGTTATATTATGTTATTGATGTATATGAATGCCCCACGGAGACATAGAGGCCAACAAGCCAAGAATGTTGCCAAATATTACCGCCGAGATGTTACGTTGGGTTAGGTTAGGTTAAATTACGTTATTGATGTATATAAAAGTCCCACGGAGACGTAGACGCCAACTGGCCAGGAATGTTATCAAATATTACCGCCGAGATGATAGGTTGGGTTAGGTTACGCTATATTACGTTATTGATGTATATGAAGAGCGCACGGAGATGTAGAGGCCAACAAGCCAGGAATGTTGCCAAATATTACCGCCGAGATGTTACGTTGGGTTAGGTTAGGTTAAATTACGTTATTGATGTATATAAAAGTCCCACGGTGACGTAAAGGCCAACATCGACAGGAATGTTTTCAAATATTACCGCCGATATGATAGGTTGGGTTAGGTTAGGTTAGATTACGTTATTGATGTATATAAAGTCCCCACGGAGACGTAGGGGCCAAATTGCCAGGAATGTTGTAAAATATTACCGCCGAGATGTTAGGTTGGGTTAGGTTAGGTTATATTACGTTATTGATGTATATGAATGCCCCACGGAGACATAGAGGCGAACTCGCCAGGAATGTTGTCAAATATTACCGCCGAGAAGTTATGTTGGGTTAGGTTAGGTTAAATTACGTTATTGATGTATATAAAAGTCCCACGGAGATGTAGAGGCCAACATCGACAGGAATGTTCTCAAATATTTCCGCCGAGATGATAGGTTGGGTTAGGTTAGGTAAGATTACGTTATTGATGTATATGAAGGTCCCACGGAGACGTAGAGGCCAACATCGACCGGAATGTTTTCAAATATTACCGCCGATATGATAGGTTGGGTTAGGTTAGGTTAGATTACGTTATTGATGTATATAAAGTCCCCACGGAGACGTAGGGGCCAAATCGCCAGGAATGTTGTAAAATATTACCGCCGAGATGTTAGGTTGGGTTAGGTTAGGTTATATTACGTTATTGATGTATATGAATGCCCCACGGAGACATAGAGGCCAACTCGCCAGGAATGTTGTCAAATATTACCGCCGAGAAGTTATGTTGGGTTAGGTTAGGTTAAATTACGTTATTGATGTATATGAAGGTCCCACGGAGACGTAGAGACCAACAAGCCAGGAATGCTATCAAATATTATCGCCGAGATGTTACGTTGGGTTAGGTTAGGTTATATTACGTTATTGATGTATATAAAAGTCCCACGGAGACGTAGAGGCCAACATCGACAGGAATGTTCTCAAATATTTCCGCCGAGATGATAGGTTGGGTTAGGTTAGGTAATACTACGTTATTGATGTATATGAAGGTCCCACGGGGACGTAGAGGCCAACATCGACCGGAATGTTTTCAAATATTACCGCCGAAATGATAGGTTGGTTTAGGTTACGTTACATTACGTTATTGATGTATATGAAGGTCCCACGGAGACGTAGAGGCCAACTGGCCAGGAATGTTGCCAAACATTACCGCCGAGATGTTACGTTGGGTTAGGTTAGGTTAAATTACGTTTTGATGTATATAAATGTCCCACGGAGACGTAGAGGCCAACATCGGCAGGAATGTTTTCAAATATTACCGCCGATATGATAGGTTGGTTTAGGTTACGTTATATTACGTTATTGATGTATATGAAGGTCGCACGGAGAGGTAGAGGCCAACTCGCCAGGAATGTTGTCAAATATTAGTGCCGAGATGTTAGGTTGAGTTGGGTTAGGTTATATTACGTTATTGATGTATATGCAGGTCCCACGGAGGCGTAGAGGCCAACTCGCCAGGAATGTTGTTAAATATTACCGCCGAGATGTTAGGTTGGGTTAGGTTAGGTAAGATTACGTTATTGATGTATATGAAGGTCCCACGGAGACGAAGAGGCCAACATCGACAGGAATGTTTTCAAATATTACCGCCGATATGATAGGTTGGTTTAGGTTACGTTATATTACGGTATTGATGTATATGAATGTCCCACGGAGACGTAGCTGCTAACTCGCCAGGAATGTTGTCAAATATTAACGCCGATATGATAGGTTGGGTTAGGTTACGTTATATTACGTTATTGATGTATAGAAAAGTCCCACGGAGACGTAGAGGCCAACATCGACAGGAATGTTTTCAAATATTACCGCCGATATGATAGGTTGGTTTAGGTTACGTTACATTACGTTATTGATGTATATGAAGGTCCCACGGAGACGTAGAGGCCAACTGGCCAGGAATGTTGCCAAACATTACCGCCGAGAAGTTATGTTGGGTTAGGTTAGGTTAAATTACGTTATTGATGTATATAAAAGTCCCACGGAGACGTAGAGGCCAACATCGACAGGAATGTTCTCAAATATTTCCGCCGAGATGATAGGTTGGGTTAGGTTAGGTAAGATTACGTTATTGATGTATATGAAGGTCCCACGGAGACGTAGAGGCCAACATCGACCGGAATGTTTTCAAATATTACCGCCGATATGATAGGTTGGGTTAGGTTAGGTTAGATTACGTTATTGATGTATATAAAGTCCCCACGGAGACGTAGGGGCCAAATCGCCAGGAATGTTGTCAAATATTACCGCCGAGATGTTACGTTGGGTTAGGTTAGGTTATATTACGTTATTGATGTATATAAAAGTCCCACGGAGACGTAGAGGCCAACATCGACAGGAATGTTCTCAAATATTTCCGCCGAGATGATAGGTTGGGTTAGGTTACGTTATATTACGTTATTGATGTATAGAAAAGTCCCACGGAGACGTAGAGGCCAACATCGACAGGAATGTTTCCAAATATTACCGTCGAGATGATAGGTTGGATTAGGTTAGTTAATATTACGTTATTGATGTATATGAAGGTCCCTCGGAGACGTAGAGGCCAACATCGACAGGAATGTTTTCAAATATTACCGCCGATATGATAGGTTGGGTTAGGTTACGTTATATTACGTTATTGATGTATATGAAGGTCGCACGGAGAGGTAGAGGCCAACTCGCCAGGAATGTTGTCAAATATTACCGCCGAGATGTTACGTTGGGTTAGGTTAGGTTAAATTATGTTTTGATGTATATAAAAGTCCCACGGAGACGTAGAGGCCAACTCGCCAGGAATGTTGTCAAATATTACCGCCGATATGATAGGTTGGGTTAGGTTACGTTATATTACGTTATTGATGTATATGAAGGTCGCACGGAGAGGTAGAGGCCAACTCGCCAGGAATGTTGTCAAATATTAGTGCCGCGATGTTCGGTTGGGTTGGGTTAGGTTATATTACGTTATTGATGTATATGCAGGTCCCACGGAGGCGTAGAGGCCAACATCGACAGGAATGTTCTCAAATATTACCGCCGAGATGTTAGGTTGGGTTAGGTTAGGTAAGATTACGTTATTGATGTATATGAAGGTCCCACGGAGACGAAGAGGCCAACATCTACAGGAATGTTTTCAAATATTACCGCCGATATGATAGGTTGGATTAGGTTACGTTATATTACGGTATTGATGTATATGAATGTCCCACGGAGACGTAGCGGCTAACTCGCCAGGAATGTTGTCAAATATTAACGCCGATATGATAGGTTGGGTTAGGTTACGTTATATTACGTATTGATGTATAGAAAAGTCCCACGGAGACGTAGAGGCCAACATCGACAGGAATGTTTCCAAATATTACCGTCGAGATGATAGGTTGGATTAGGTTAGTTAATATTACGTTATTGATGTATATGAAGGTCCCACGGAGACGTAGAGTCCAACATCGACAGGAATGTTTTCAAATATTACCGCCGATATGATAGGTTGGGATAGGTTACGTTATATTACGTTATTGATGTATATGAATGTCGCACGGAGAGGTAGAGGCCAACTCGCCAGGAATGTTGTCAAGTATTAGTGCCGAGATGTTAGGTTGGGTTGGGTTAGGTTATATTACGTTATTGATGTATATGAAGGTCCCACGGAGACGTAGAGACCAACTCTCCAGAAATGTTGTCAAATATTACCGCCGAGATGTTACGTTGGCTTAGGTTAGGTTAAATTATGTTTTGATGTATATAAAAGTCCCACGGAGACGTGGAGGCCAACTCGCCAGGAATGTTGTCAAATACTAGTGCCGAGATGTTAGGTTGGGTTGGGTCAGGTTATATTACGTTATTGATGTATATGCAGGTCCCACGGAGGCGTAGAGGCCAACTCGCCAGGAATGTTGTTAAATATTACCGCCGAGATGTTAGGTTGGGTTAGGTTAGGTTATATTACGTTATTGATGTATATGAATGCCCCACGGAGACATAGAGGCCAACTCGCCAGGAATGTTGTCAAATATTACCGCCGAGATGTTATGTTGGGTTAGGTTAGGTTAAATTACGTTATTGATGTATATAAAAGTCCCACGGAGACGTAGACGCCAACTGGCCAGGAATGTTATCAAATATTACCGCCGAGATGATAGGTTGGGTTAGGTTACGCTATATTACGTTATTGATGTATATGAAGAGCGCACGGAGATGTAGAGGCCAACAAGCCAGGAATGTTGCCAAATATTACCGCCGAGATGTTACGTTGGGTTAGGTTAGGTTAAATTACGTTATTGATGTATATAAAAGTCCCACGGTGACGTAGAGGCCAACATCGACAGGAATGTTTTCAAATATTACCGCCGATATGATAGGTTGGGTTAGGTTAGGTTAGATTACGTTATTGATGTATATAAAGTCCCCACGGAGACGTAGGGGCCAAATTGCCAGGAATGTTGTAAAATATTACCGCCGAGATGTTACGTTGGGTTAGGTTAGGTAATACTACGTTATTGATGTTTATGAAGGTCCCACGGGGACGTAGAGGCCAACATCGACCGGAATGTTTTCAAATATTACCGCCGAAATGATAGGTTGGTTTAGGTTACGTTATATTACGTTATTGATGTATATGAAGGTCGCACGGAGAGGTAGAGGCCAACTCGCCAGGAATGTTGTCAAATATTAGTGCCGAGATGTTAGGTTGAGTTGGGTTAGGTTATATTACGTTATTGATGTATATGCAGGTCCCACGGAGGCGTAGAGGCCAACTCGCCAGGAATGTTGTTAAATATTACCGCCGAGATGTTAGGTTGGGTTAGGTTAGGTAAGATTACGTTATTGATGTATATGAAGGTCCCACGGAGACGAAGAGGCCAACATCGACAGGAATGTTTTCAAATATTACCGCCGATATGATAGGTTGGTTTAGGTTACGTTATATTACGGTATTGATGTATATGAATGTCCCACGCAGACGGAGCGGCTAACTCGCCAGGAATGTTGTCCAATATTAACGCCGATATGATAGGTTGGGTTAGGTTACGTTATATTACGTTATTGATGTATAGAAAAGTCCCACGGAGACGTAGAGGCCAACATCGACAGGAATGTTTTCAAATATTACCGCCGATATGATAGGTTGGTTTAGGTTACGTTACATTACGTTATTGATGTATATGAAGGTCCCACGGAGACGTAGAGGCCAACTGGCCAGGAATGTTGCCAAACATTACCGCCGAGAAGTTATGTTGGGTTAGGTTAGGTTAAATTACGTTATTGATGTATATAAAAGTCCCACGGAGACGTAGAGGCCAACATCGACAGGAATGTTCTCAAATATTTCCGCCGAGATGATAGGTTGGGTTAGGTTAGGTAAGATTACGTTATTGATGTATATGAAGGTCCCACGGAGACGTAGAGGCCAACATCGACTGGAATGTTTTCAAATATTACCGCCGATATGATAGGTTGGGTTAGGTTAGGTTAGATTACGTTATTGATGTATATAAAGTCCCCACGGAGACGTAGGGGCCAAATCGCCAGGAATGTTGTCAAATATTACCGCCGAGATGTTACGTTGGGTTAGGTTAGGTTATATTACGTTATTGATGTATATAAAAGTCCCACGGAGACGTAGAGGCCAACATCGACAGGAATGTTCTCAAATATTTCCGCCGAGATGATAGGTTGGGTTAGGTTACGTTATATTACGTTATTGATGTATAGAAAAGTCCCACGGAGACGTAGAGGCCAACATCGACAGGAATGTTTCCAAATATTACCGTCGAGATGATAGGTTGGATTAGGTTAGTTAATATTACGTTATTGATGTATATGAAGGTCCCTCGGAGACGTAGAGGCCAACATCGACAGGAATGTTTTCAAATATTACCGCCGATATGATAGGTTGGGTTAGGTTACGTTATATTACGGTATTGATGTATATGAATGTCCCACGGAGACGTAGCGGCTAACTCGCCAGGAATGTTGTCAAATATTAACGCCGATATGATAGGTTGGGTTAGGTTACGTTATATTACGTATTGATGTATAGAAAAGTCCCACGGAGACGTAGAGGCCAACATCGACAGGAATGTTTCCAAATATTACCGTCGAGATGATAGGTTGGATTAGGTTAGTTAATATTACGTTATTGATGTATATGAAGGTCCCACGGAGACGTAGAGTCCAACATCGACAGGAATGTTTTCAAATATTACGGCCGATATGATAGGTTGGGATAGGTTACGTTATATTACGTTATTGATGTATATGAATGTCGCACGGAGAGGTAGAGGCCAACTCGCCAGGAATGTTGTCAAGTATTAGTGCCGAGATGTTAGGTTGGGTTGGGTTAGGTTATATTACGTTATTGATGTATATGAAGGTCCCACGGAGACGTAGAGACCAACTCTCCAGAAATGTTGTCAAATATTACCGCCGAGATGTTACGTTGGCTTAGGTTAGGTTAAATTATGTTTTGATGTATATAAAAGTCCCACGGAGACGTGGAGGCCAACTCGCCAGGAATGTTGTCAAATATTAGTGCCGAGATGTTAGGTTGGGTTGGGTCAGGTTATATTACGTTATTGATGTATATGCAGGTCCCACGGAGGCGTAGAGGCCAACTCGCCAGGAATGTTGTTAAATATTACCGCCGAGATGTTAGGTTGGGTTAGGTTAGGTTATATTACGTTATTGATGTATATGAATGCCCCACGGAGACATAGAGGCCAACTCGCCAGGAATGTTGTCAAATATTACCGCCGAGATGTTATGTTGGGTTAGGTTAGGTTAAATTACGTTTTGATGTATATAAAAGTCCCACGGAGAGGTAGACGCCAACTGGCCAGGAATGTTGTCAAATATTACCGCCGAGATGATAGGTTGGGTTAGGTTACGTTACATTACGTTATTGATGTATATGAAGAGCGCACGGAGAGGTAGAGGCCAACTCGCCAGGAATGTTGTAAAATATTAGTGCCGAGATGTTAGGTTGGGTTAGGTTAGGTTATATTATGTTATTGATGTATATGAATGCCCCACGGAGACATAGAGGCCAACAAGCCAAGAATGTTGCCAAATATTACCGCCGAGATGTTACGTTGGGTTAGGTTAGGTTAAATTACGTTATTGATGTATATAAAAGTCCCACGGAGACGTAGAGGCCAACATCGACAGGAATGTTCTTAAATATTACCGCCGAGATGTTACGTTGGGTTAGGTTAGGTTAAATTACGTTTTGATGTATATAAAAGTCCCACGGAGACGTAGAGGCCAACATCGACAGGAATGTTTTCAAATATTACCGCCGATATGATAGGTTGGTTTAGGTTACGTTATATTACGTTATTGATGTATATGAAGGTCCCACGGAGACGTAGAGGCCAACTGGCCAGGGATGTTGCCAAACATTACCGCCGAGATGTTACGTTGGGTTAGGTTAGGTTAAATTACGTTTTGATGTATATAAATGTCCCACGGAGACGTAGAGGCCAACTCGCCAGGAATGTTGTCAAATATTACCGCCGAGATGTTATGTTGGGTTAGGTTAGGTTATATTACGTTATTGATGTATATGAATGCCCCACGGAGACATAGAGGCCAACAAGCCAGGAATGTTGCCAAATATTACCGCCGAGATGTTACGTTGGGTTAGGTTAGGTTAAATTACGTTATTGATGTATATGAAGGTCCCACGGAGACGTAGAGGCCAACATCGACCGGAATGTTTTCAAATATTACCGCCGATATGATAGGTTGGGTTGGGTTAGGTTATATTACGTTATTGATGTATATGAAGGTCCCACGGAGACGTAGAGACCAACTCTCCAGAAATGTTGTCAAATATTACCGCCGAGATGTTACGTTGGCTTAGGTTAGGTTAAATTATGTTTTGATGTATATAAAAGTCCCACGGAGACGTGGAGGCCAACTCGCCAGGAATGTTGTCAAATATTAGTGCCGAGATGTTAGGTTGGGTTGGGTCAGGTTATATTACGTTATTGATGTATATGCAGGTCCCACGGAGGCGTAGAGGCCAACTCGCCAGGAATGTTGTTAAATATTACCGCCGAGATGTTAGGTTGGGTTAGGTTAGGTTATATTACGTTATTGATGTATATGAATGCCCCACGGAGACATAGAGGCCAACTCGCCAGGAATGTTGTCAAATATTACCGCCGAGATGTTATGTTGGGTTAGGTTAGGTTAAATTACGTTTTGATGTATATAAAAGTCCCACGGAGACGTAGACGCCAACTGGCCAGGAATGTTGTCAAATATTACCGCCGAGATGATAGGTTGGGTTAGGTTACGTTACATTACGTTATTGATGTATATGAAGAGCGCACGGAGAGGTAGAGGCCAACTCGCCAGGAATGTTGTAAAATATTAGTGCCGAGATGTTAGGTTGGGTTAGGTTAGGTTATATTATGTTATTGATGTATATGAATGCCCCACGGAGACATAGAGGCCAACAAGCCAAGAATGTTGCCAAATATTACCGCCGAGATGTTACGTTGGGTTAGGTTAGGTTAAATTACGTTATTGATGTATATAAAAGTCCCACGGAGACGTAGACGCCAACTGGCCAGGAATGTTATCAAATATTACCGCCGAGATGATAGGTTGGGTTAGGTTACGCTATATTACGTTATTGATGTATATGAAGAGCGCACGGAGATGTAGAGGCCAACAAGCCAGGAATGTTGCCAAATATTACCGCCGAGATGTTACGTTGGGTTAGGTTAGGTTAAATTACGTTATTGATGTATATAAAAGTCCCACGGTGACGTAAAGGCCAACATCGACAGGAATGTTTTCAAATATTACCGCCGATATGATAGGTTGGGTTAGGTTAGGTTAGATTACGTTATTGATGTATATAAAGTCCCCACGGAGACGTAGGGGCCAAATTGCCAGGAATGTTGTAAAATATTACCGCCGAGATGTTAGGTTGGGTTAGGTTAGGTTATATTACGTTATTGATGTATATGAATGCCCCACGGAGACATAGAGGCGAACTCGCCAGGAATGTTGTCAAATATTACCGCCGAGAAGTTATGTTGGGTTAGGTTAGGTTAAATTACGTTATTGATGTATATAAAAGTCCCACGGAGATGTAGAGGCCAACATCGACAGGAATGTTCTCAAATATTTCCGCCGAGATGATAGGTTGGGTTAGGTTAGGTAAGATTACGTTATTGATGTATATGAAGGTCCCACGGAGACGTAGAGGCCAACATCGACCGGAATGTTTTCAAATATTACCGCCGATATGATAGGTTGGGTTAGGTTAGGTTAGATTACGTTATTGATGTATATAAAGTCCCCACGGAGACGTAGGGGCCAAATCGCCAGGAATGTTGTAAAATATTACCGCCGAGATGTTAGGTTGGGTTAGGTTAGGTTATATTACGTTATTGATGTATATGAATGCCCCACGGAGACATAGAGGCCAACTCGCCAGGAATGTTGTCAAATATTACCGCCGAGAAGTTATGTTGGGTTAGGTTAGGTTAAATTACGTTATTGATGTATATGAAGGTCCCACGGAGACGTAGAGACCAACAAGCCAGGAATGCTATCAAATATTATCGCCGAGATGTTACGTTGGGTTAGGTTAGGTTATATTACGTTATTGATGTATATAAAAGTCCCACGGAGACGTAGAGGCCAACATCGACAGGAATGTTCTCAAATATTTCCGCCGAGATGATAGGTTGGGTTAGGTTAGGTAATACTACGTTATTGATGTATATGAAGGTCCCACGGGGACGTAGAGGCCAACATCGACCGGAATGTTTTCAAATATTACCGCCGAAATGATAGGTTGGTTTAGGTTACGTTACATTACGTTATTGATGTATATGAAGGTCCCACGGAGACGTAGAGGCCAACTGGCCAGGAATGTTGCCAAACATTACCGCCGAGATGTTACGTTGGGTTAGGTTAGGTTAAATTACGTTTTGATGTATATAAATGTCCCACGGAGACGTAGAGGCCAACATCGGCAGGAATGTTTTCAAATATTACCGCCGATATGATAGGTTGGTTTAGGTTACGTTATATTACGTTATTGATGTATATGAAGGTCGCACGGAGAGGTAGAGGCCAACTCGCCAGGAATGTTGTCAAATATTAGTGCCGAGATGTTAGGTTGAGTTGGGTTAGGTTATATTACGTTATTGATGTATATGCAGGTCCCACGGAGGCGTAGAGGCCAACTCGCCAGGAATGTTGTTAAATATTACCGCCGAGATGTTAGGTTGGGTTAGGTTAGGTAAGATTACGTTATTGATGTATATGAAGGTCCCACGGAGACGAAGAGGCCAACATCGACAGGAATGTTTTCAAATATTACCGCCGATATGATAGGTTGGTTTAGGTTACGTTATATTACGGTATTGATGTATATGAATGTCCCACGGAGACGTAGCTGCTAACTCGCCAGGAATGTTGTCAAATATTAACGCCGATATGATAGGTTGGGTTAGGTTACGTTATATTACGTTATTGATGTATAGAAAAGTCCCACGGAGACGTAGAGGCCAACATCGACAGGAATGTTTTCAAATATTACCGCCGATATGATAGGTTGGTTTAGGTTACGTTACATTACGTTATTGATGTATATGAAGGTCCCACGGAGACGTAGAGGCCAACTGGCCAGGAATGTTGCCAAACATTACCGCCGAGAAGTTATGTTGGGTTAGGTTAGGTTAAATTACGTTATTGATGTATATAAAAGTCCCACGGAGACGTAGAGGCCAACATCGACAGGAATGTTCTCAAATATTTCCGCCGAGATGATAGGTTGGGTTAGGTTAGGTAAGATTACGTTATTGATGTATATGAAGGTCCCACGGAGACGTAGAGGCCAACATCGACCGGAATGTTTTCAAATATTACCGCCGATATGATAGGTTGGGTTAGGTTAGGTTAGATTACGTTATTGATGTATATAAAGTCCCCACGGAGACGTAGGGGCCAAATCGCCAGGAATGTTGTCAAATATTACCGCCGAGATGTTACGTTGGGTTAGGTTAGGTTATATTACGTTATTGATGTATATAAAAGTCCCACGGAGACGTAGAGGCCAACATCGACAGGAATGTTCTCAAATATTTCCGCCGAGATGATAGGTTGGGTTAGGTTACGTTATATTACGTTATTGATGTATAGAAAAGTCCCACGGAGACGTAGAGGCCAACATCGACAGGAATGTTTCCAAATATTACCGTCGAGATGATAGGTTGGATTAGGTTAGTTAATATTACGTTATTGATGTATATGAAGGTCCCTCGGAGACGTAGAGGCCAACATCGACAGGAATGTTTTCAAATATTACCGCCGATATGATAGGTTGGGTTAGGTTACGTTATATTACGTTATTGATGTATATGAAGGTCGCACGGAGAGGTAGAGGCCAACTCGCCAGGAATGTTGTCAAATATTACCGCCGAGATGTTACGTTGGGTTAGGTTAGGTTAAATTATGTTTTGATGTATATAAAAGTCCCACGGAGACGTAGAGGCCAACTCGCCAGGAATGTTGTCAAATATTACCGCCGATATGATAGGTTGGGTTAGGTTACGTTATATTACGTTATTGATGTATATGAAGGTCGCACGGAGAGGTAGAGGCCAACTCGCCAGGAATGTTGTCAAATATTAGTGCCGCGATGTTCGGTTGGGTTGGGTTAGGTTATATTACGTTATTGATGTATATGCAGGTCCCACGGAGGCGTAGAGGCCAACATCGACAGGAATGTTCTCAAATATTACCGCCGAGATGTTAGGTTGGGTTAGGTTAGGTAAGATTACGTTATTGATGTATATGAAGGTCCCACGGAGACGAAGAGGCCAACATCTACAGGAATGTTTTCAAATATTACCGCCGATATGATAGGTTGGATTAGGTTACGTTATATTACGGTATTGATGTATATGAATGTCCCACGGAGACGTAGCGGCTAACTCGCCAGGAATGTTGTCAAATATTAACGCCGATATGATAGGTTGGGTTAGGTTACGTTATATTACGTATTGATGTATAGAAAAGTCCCACGGAGACGTAGAGGCCAACATCGACAGGAATGTTTCCAAATATTACCGTCGAGATGATAGGTTGGATTAGGTTAGTTAATATTACGTTATTGATGTATATGAAGGTCCCACGGAGACGTAGAGTCCAACATCGACAGGAATGTTTTCAAATATTACCGCCGATATGATAGGTTGGGATAGGTTACGTTATATTACGTTATTGATGTATATGAATGTCGCACGGAGAGGTAGAGGCCAACTCGCCAGGAATGTTGTCAAGTATTAGTGCCGAGATGTTAGGTTGGGTTGGGTTAGGTTATATTACGTTATTGATGTATATGAAGGTCCCACGGAGACGTAGAGACCAACTCTCCAGAAATGTTGTCAAATATTACCGCCGAGATGTTACGTTGGCTTAGGTTAGGTTAAATTATGTTTTGATGTATATAAAAGTCCCACGGAGACGTGGAGGCCAACTCGCCAGGAATGTTGTCAAATACTAGTGCCGAGATGTTAGGTTGGGTTGGGTCAGGTTATATTACGTTATTGATGTATATGCAGGTCCCACGGAGGCGTAGAGGCCAACTCGCCAGGAATGTTGTTAAATATTACCGCCGAGATGTTAGGTTGGGTTAGGTTAGGTTATATTACGTTATTGATGTATATGAATGCCCCACGGAGACATAGAGGCCAACTCGCCAGGAATGTTGTCAAATATTACCGCCGAGATGTTATGTTGGGTTAGGTTAGGTTAAATTACGTTATTGATGTATATAAAAGTCCCACGGAGACGTAGACGCCAACTGGCCAGGAATGTTATCAAATATTACCGCCGAGATGATAGGTTGGGTTAGGTTACGCTATATTACGTTATTGATGTATATGAAGAGCGCACGGAGATGTAGAGGCCAACAAGCCAGGAATGTTGCCAAATATTACCGCCGAGATGTTACGTTGGGTTAGGTTAGGTTAAATTACGTTATTGATGTATATAAAAGTCCCACGGTGACGTAGAGGCCAACATCGACAGGAATGTTTTCAAATATTACCGCCGATATGATAGGTTGGGTTAGGTTAGGTTAGATTACGTTATTGATGTATATAAAGTCCCCACGGAGACGTAGGGGCCAAATTGCCAGGAATGTTGTAAAATATTACCGCCGAGATGTTACGTTGGGTTAGGTTAGGTAATACTACGTTATTGATGTTTATGAAGGTCCCACGGGGACGTAGAGGCCAACATCGACCGGAATGTTTTCAAATATTACCGCCGAAATGATAGGTTGGTTTAGGTTACGTTATATTACGTTATTGATGTATATGAAGGTCGCACGGAGAGGTAGAGGCCAACTCGCCAGGAATGTTGTCAAATATTAGTGCCGAGATGTTAGGTTGAGTTGGGTTAGGTTATATTACGTTATTGATGTATATGCAGGTCCCACGGAGGCGTAGAGGCCAACTCGCCAGGAATGTTGTTAAATATTACCGCCGAGATGTTAGGTTGGGTTAGGTTAGGTAAGATTACGTTATTGATGTATATGAAGGTCCCACGGAGACGAAGAGGCCAACATCGACAGGAATGTTTTCAAATATTACCGCCGATATGATAGGTTGGTTTAGGTTACGTTATATTACGGTATTGATGTATATGAATGTCCCACGCAGACGGAGCGGCTAACTCGCCAGGAATGTTGTCCAATATTAACGCCGATATGATAGGTTGGGTTAGGTTACGTTATATTACGTTATTGATGTATAGAAAAGTCCCACGGAGACGTAGAGGCCAACATCGACAGGAATGTTTTCAAATATTACCGCCGATATGATAGGTTGGTTTAGGTTACGTTACATTACGTTATTGATGTATATGAAGGTCCCACGGAGACGTAGAGGCCAACTGGCCAGGAATGTTGCCAAACATTACCGCCGAGAAGTTATGTTGGGTTAGGTTAGGTTAAATTACGTTATTGATGTATATAAAAGTCCCACGGAGACGTAGAGGCCAACATCGACAGGAATGTTCTCAAATATTTCCGCCGAGATGATAGGTTGGGTTAGGTTAGGTAAGATTACGTTATTGATGTATATGAAGGTCCCACGGAGACGTAGAGGCCAACATCGACTGGAATGTTTTCAAATATTACCGCCGATATGATAGGTTGGGTTAGGTTAGGTTAGATTACGTTATTGATGTATATAAAGTCCCCACGGAGACGTAGGGGCCAAATCGCCAGGAATGTTGTCAAATATTACCGCCGAGATGTTACGTTGGGTTAGGTTAGGTTATATTACGTTATTGATGTATATAAAAGTCCCACGGAGACGTAGAGGCCAACATCGACAGGAATGTTCTCAAATATTTCCGCCGAGATGATAGGTTGGGTTAGGTTACGTTATATTACGTTATTGATGTATAGAAAAGTCCCACGGAGACGTAGAGGCCAACATCGACAGGAATGTTTCCAAATATTACCGTCGAGATGATAGGTTGGATTAGGTTAGTTAATATTACGTTATTGATGTATATGAAGGTCCCTCGGAGACGTAGAGGCCAACATCGACAGGAATGTTTTCAAATATTACCGCCGATATGATAGGTTGGGTTAGGTTACGTTATATTACGGTATTGATGTATATGAATGTCCCACGGAGACGTAGCGGCTAACTCGCCAGGAATGTTGTCAAATATTAACGCCGATATGATAGGTTGGGTTAGGTTACGTTATATTACGTATTGATGTATAGAAAAGTCCCACGGAGACGTAGAGGCCAACATCGACAGGAATGTTTCCAAATATTACCGTCGAGATGATAGGTTGGATTAGGTTAGTTAATATTACGTTATTGATGTATATGAAGGTCCCACGGAGACGTAGAGTCCAACATCGACAGGAATGTTTTCAAATATTACGGCCGATATGATAGGTTGGGATAGGTTACGTTATATTACGTTATTGATGTATATGAATGTCGCACGGAGAGGTAGAGGCCAACTCGCCAGGAATGTTGTCAAGTATTAGTGCCGAGATGTTAGGTTGGGTTGGGTTAGGTTATATTACGTTATTGATGTATATGAAGGTCCCACGGAGACGTAGAGACCAACTCTCCAGAAATGTTGTCAAATATTACCGCCGAGATGTTACGTTGGCTTAGGTTAGGTTAAATTATGTTTTGATGTATATAAAAGTCCCACGGAGACGTGGAGGCCAACTCGCCAGGAATGTTGTCAAATATTAGTGCCGAGATGTTAGGTTGGGTTGGGTCAGGTTATATTACGTTATTGATGTATATGCAGGTCCCACGGAGGCGTAGAGGCCAACTCGCCAGGAATGTTGTTAAATATTACCGCCGAGATGTTAGGTTGGGTTAGGTTAGGTTATATTACGTTATTGATGTATATGAATGCCCCACGGAGACATAGAGGCCAACTCGCCAGGAATGTTGTCAAATATTACCGCCGAGATGTTATGTTGGGTTAGGTTAGGTTAAATTACGTTTTGATGTATATAAAAGTCCCACGGAGAGGTAGACGCCAACTGGCCAGGAATGTTGTCAAATATTACCGCCGAGATGATAGGTTGGGTTAGGTTACGTTACATTACGTTATTGATGTATATGAAGAGCGCACGGAGAGGTAGAGGCCAACTCGCCAGGAATGTTGTAAAATATTAGTGCCGAGATGTTAGGTTGGGTTAGGTTAGGTTATATTATGTTATTGATGTATATGAATGCCCCACGGAGACATAGAGGCCAACAAGCCAAGAATGTTGCCAAATATTACCGCCGAGATGTTACGTTGGGTTAGGTTAGGTTAAATTACGTTATTGATGTATATAAAAGTCCCACGGAGACGTAGAGGCCAACATCGACAGGAATGTTCTTAAATATTACCGCCGAGATGTTACGTTGGGTTAGGTTAGGTTAAATTACGTTTTGATGTATATAAAAGTCCCACGGAGACGTAGAGGCCAACATCGACAGGAATGTTTTCAAATATTACCGCCGATATGATAGGTTGGTTTAGGTTACGTTATATTACGTTATTGATGTATATGAAGGTCCCACGGAGACGTAGAGGCCAACTGGCCAGGGATGTTGCCAAACATTACCGCCGAGATGTTACGTTGGGTTAGGTTAGGTTAAATTACGTTTTGATGTATATAAATGTCCCACGGAGACGTAGAGGCCAACTCGCCAGGAATGTTGTCAAATATTACCGCCGAGATGTTATGTTGGGTTAGGTTAGGTTATATTACGTTATTGATGTATATGAATGCCCCACGGAGACATAGAGGCCAACAAGCCAGGAATGTTGCCAAATATTACCGCCGAGATGTTACGTTGGGTTAGGTTAGGTTAAATTACGTTATTGATGTATATGAAGGTCCCACGGAGACGTAGAGGCCAACATCGACCGGAATGTTTTCAAATATTACCGCCGATATGATAGGTTGGGTTGGGTTAGGTTATATTACGTTATTGATGTATATGAAGGTCCCACGGAGACGTAGAGACCAACTCTCCAGAAATGTTGTCAAATATTACCGCCGAGATGTTACGTTGGCTTAGGTTAGGTTAAATTATGTTTTGATGTATATAAAAGTCCCACGGAGACGTGGAGGCCAACTCGCCAGGAATGTTGTCAAATATTAGTGCCGAGATGTTAGGTTGGGTTGGGTCAGGTTATATTACGTTATTGATGTATATGCAGGTCCCACGGAGGCGTAGAGGCCAACTCGCCAGGAATGTTGTTAAATATTACCGCCGAGATGTTAGGTTGGGTTAGGTTAGGTTATATTACGTTATTGATGTATATGAATGCCCCACGGAGACATAGAGGCCAACTCGCCAGGAATGTTGTCAAATATTACCGCCGAGATGTTATGTTGGGTTAGGTTAGGTTAAATTACGTTTTGATGTATATAAAAGTCCCACGGAGACGTAGACGCCAACTGGCCAGGAATGTTGTCAAATATTACCGCCGAGATGATAGGTTGGGTTAGGTTACGTTACATTACGTTATTGATGTATATGAAGAGCGCACGGAGAGGTAGAGGCCAACTCGCCAGGAATGTTGTAAAATATTAGTGCCGAGATGTTAGGTTGGGTTAGGTTAGGTTATATTATGTTATTGATGTATATGAATGCCCCACGGAGACATAGAGGCCAACAAGCCAAGAATGTTGCCAAATATTACCGCCGAGATGTTACGTTGGGTTAGGTTAGGTTAAATTACGTTATTGATGTATATAAAAGTCCCACGGAGACGTAGAGGCCAACATCGACAGGAATGTTCTTAAATATTACCGCCGAGATGTTACGTTGGGTTAGGTTAGGTTAAATTACGTTTTGATGTATATAAAAGTCCCACGGAGACGTAGAGGCCAACATCGACAGGAATGTTTTCAAATATTACCGCCGATATGATAGGTTGGTTTAGGTTACGTTATATTACGTTATTGATGTATATGAAGGTCCCACGGAGACGTAGAGGCCAACTGGCCAGGGATGTTGCCAAACATTACCGCCGAGATGTTACGTTGGGTTAGGTTAGGTTAAATTACGTTTTGATGTATATAAATGTCCCACGGAGACGTAGAGGCCAACGTCGGCAGGAATGTTTTCAAATATTACCGCCGATATGATAGGTTGGTTTAGGTTACGTTATATTACGTTATTGATGTATATGAAGGTCCCACGGAGACGTAGACGCCAACTGGCCAGGAATGTTATCAAATATTACCGCCGAGATGATAGGTTGGGTTAGGTTACGTTATATTACGTTATTGATGTATAGGAAGAGCGCACGGAGAGGTAGAGGCCAACTCGCCAGGTATGTTGTCATATATTAGTGCCGAGATGTTAGGTTGGGTTAGGTTAGGTTATATTACGTTATTGATGTATATGAATGCCCCACGGAGACGTAGAGGCCAACTCGCCAGGAATGTTGTCAAATATTACCGCCGAGATGTTATGTTGGGTTAGGTTAGGTTATATTACGTTATTGATGTATATGAATGCCCCACGGAGACATAGAGGCCAACAAGCCAGGAATGTTGCCAAATATTACCGCCGAGATGTTACGTTGGGTTAGGTTAGGTTAAATTACGTTATTGATGTATATGAAGGTCCCACGGAGACGTAGAGGCCAACATCGACCGGAATGTTTTCAAATATTACCGCCGATATGATAGGTTGGGTTAGGTTAGGTTAGATTACGTTATTGATGTATATGAAGGCCCCACGGAGACGTAGGGGCTAAATCGCCAGGAATGTTTTCAAATATTACCGCCGAGATGTTAAGTTGGGATAGGTTATGTTATATTACGTTATTGATGTATATGAATGCCCCACGGAGACATAGAGGCCAACTCGCCAGGAATGTTGTCAAATATTACCGCCGAGAAGTTATGTTGGGTTAGGTTAGGTTAAATTACGTTATTGATGTATATAAAAGTCCCACGGAGACGCAGAGGCCAACTCGACAGGAATGTTGTCAAATATTACTGCCGAGATGATAGGTTGGGTTAGGTTAGGTTATATTACGTTATTGATGTATATCAAGGTCCGACGGAGACGTAGAGGCCAACTCTCCAGGAATGTTGTCAAATATTACCGCCGAGATGTTACTTTGGGTTAGGTTAGGTTAAATTACGTTTTGATGTATATAAAAGTCCCACGGAGACGTAGAGGTCAACTCGCCAGGAATGATGTCAAATATTACCGCCGAGATGTTAGGTTGGGTTAGGTTAGGTTATATTACGTTATTGATGTATATGAATGTCCCACGGAGACGTAGAGGCCAACAAGCCAGGAATGTTCTCAAATATTACCGCCGAGATGTTAGGTTGGGTTAGGTTAGGTAATATTACGTTATTGATGTATATGAAGGACCCACGGAGACGTAGAGGCCAACATCGACAGGAAAGTTTTCAAATATTACCGCCGATATGATAGGTTTGTTTAGGTTACGTTATATTACGTTATAGATGTATATGGAGGTGCCACGGAGACGTAGATGCCAACTCGCCAGGAATGTTGTCAAATATTACCGCCGAGATGTTAGGTTGGGTTAGGTTAGGTTATATTACGTTATTGATGTATATGAATGCCCCACGGAGACGTAGTGGCCAACTCGCCAGGAATGTTGTCAAATATTACTGCCGAGATGTTAGGTTGGGTAGGGTTAGGTTATATTACGTTATTGATGTATATGAAGGTCCCACGGAGACGTAGAGACCAACAAGCCAGGAATGCTGCCAAATATTATCGCCGAGATGTTACGTTGGGTTAGGTTAGGTTATATTACGTTATTGATGTATATAAAAGTCCCACGGAGACGTAGAGGCCAACATCGACAGGAATGTTCTCAAGTATTTCCGCCGAGATGATAGGTTGGGTTAGGTTAGGTAATATTACGTTATTGATGTATATGAAGGTCCCACGGGGACGTAGAGGCCAACATCGACCGGAATGTTTTCAAATATTACCGCCGAAATGATAGGTTGGTTTAGGTTACGTTATATTACGTTATTGATGTATATGAAGGTCGCACGGAGAGGTAGAGGCCAACTCGCCAGGAATGTTGTCAAATATTAGTGCCGAGATGTTAGGTTGAGTTGGGTTAGGTTATATTACGTTATTGATGTATATGCAGGTCCCACGGAGGCGTAGAGGCCAACTCGCCAGGAATGTTGTTAAATATTACCGCCGAGATGTTAGGTTGGGTTAGGTTAGGTAAGATTACGTTATTGATGTATATGAAGGTCCCACGGAGACGAAGAGGCCAACATCGACAGGAATGTTTTCAAATATTACCGCCGATATGATAGGTTGGATTAGGTTACGTTATATTACGGTATTGATGTATATGAATGTCCCACGGAGACGTAGCGGCTAACTCGCCAGGAATGTTGTCAAATATTAACGCCGATATGATAGGTTGGGTTAGGTTACGTTATATTACGTATTGATGTATAGAAAAGTCCCATGGAGACGTAGAGGCCAACATCGACAGGAATGTTTCCAAATATTACCGTCGAGATGATAGGTTGGATTAGGTTAGTTAATATTACGTTATTGATGTATATGAAGGTCCCACGGAGACGTAGAGTCCAACATCGACAGGAATGTTTTCAAATATTACCGCCGATATGATAGGTTGGGATAGGTTACGTTATATTACGTTATTGATGTATATGAATGTCGCACGGAGAGGTAGAGGCCAACTCGCCAGGAATGTTGTCAAGTATTACCGCCGAGGTGATAGGTTGGGTTCGGTTAGATAATATTACGTTATTGATGTATATGAAGGCCCCACGGAGACGTAGAGGCCAATATCGACAGGAATGTTTTCAAATACTACCGCCGAGATGATAGGTTGGATTAGGTTAGGTAATATTACGTTATTGATGTATATGAAGGTCCCACGGAGACGTAGAGGCCAACTGGCCAGGAATGTTGCCAAACATTAACGCCGAGATGTTACGTTGGGTTAGGTTAGGTTAAATTACGTTTTGATGTATATAAATGTCCCACGGAGACGTAGAGGCCAACGTCGGCAGGAATGTTTTCAAATATTACCGCCGATATGATAGGTTGGTTTAGGTTACGTTATATTACGTTATTGATGTATATGAAGGTCCCACGGAGACGTAGACGCCAACTGGCCAGGAATGTTATCAAATATTACCGCCGAGATGATAGGTTGGGTTAGGTTACGTTATATTACGTTATTGATGTATAGGAAGAGCGCACGGAGAGGTAGAGGCCAACTCGCCAGGAATGTTGTCATATATTAGTGCCGAGATGTTAGGTTGGGTTAGGTTAGGTTATATTACGTTATTGATGTATATGAATGCCCCACGGAGACATAGAGGCCAACTCGCCAGGAATGTTGTCAAATATTACCGCCGAGATGTTATGTTGGGTTAGGTTAGGTTATATTACGTTATTGATGTATATGAATGCCCCACGGAGACATAGAGGCCAACAAGCCAGGAATGTTGCCAAATATTACCGCCGAGATGTTACGTTGGGTTAGGTTAGGTTAAATTACGTTATTGATGTATATAAAAGTCCCACGGAGACGTAGAGGCCAACATCGACAGGAATGTTCTTAAATATTTCCGCCGAGATGATAGGTTGTGTTAGGGTAGGTAATATTACGTTATTGATGTATATGAAGGTCCCACGGAGACGTAGAGGCCAACATCGACAGGAATGTTTTCAAATGTTACCGCCGATATGATAGGTTGGTTTAGGTTACGTTATATTACGTTATTGATGTATATGAAGGTCCCACGGAGACGTAGAGGTCAACTCGATAGGAATGTTGTCAAATATTACTGCCGAGATGTTACGTTGGGTTAGGTTAGGTTAAATTACGTTTTGATGTATATAAAAGTCGCACGGAGACGTAGAGGCCAACATCGACAGGAATGTTTTCAAATCTTACCGCCGATATGATAGGTTGGTTTAGGTTACGTTATATTACGTTATTGATGTATATGAAGGTCCCACGGAGACGTAGAGGCCAACAAGCCAGGAATGTTGCCAAATATTACCGCCGAGATGTTACGTTGGGTTACGTTAGGTTAAATTACGTTATTGATGTATATAAAAGTCCCACGGTGACGTAGAGGCCAACATCGACAGGAATGTTTTCAAATATTACCGCCGAGATGATAGGTTGGATTAGGTTATGTAATATTACGTTATTGATGTATAGGAAGGTCCCACGGAGACGTAGAGGCCAACATCGACAGGAATGTTTTCAAATATTACCGCCGATATGATAGGTTGGGTTAGGTTAGGTTAGATTACGTTATGGATGTATATAAAGTCCCCACGGAGACGTAGGGGCCAAATTGCCAGGAATGTTGTAAAATATTACCGCCGAGATGTTAGGTTGGGTTAGGTTAGGTTATATTACGTTATTGATGTATATGAATGCCCCACGGAGACATAGAGGCGAACTCGCCAGGAATGTTGTCAAATATTACCGCCGAGAAGTTATGTTGGGTTAGGTTAGGTTAAATTACGTTATTGATGTATATAAAAGTCCCACGGAGACGTAGAGGCCAACATCGACAGGAATGTTCTCAAATATTTCCGCCGAGATGATAGGTTGGGTTAGGTTAGGTAAGATTACGTTATTGATGTATATGAAGGTCCCACGGAGACGTAGAGGCCAACATCGACCGGAATGTTTTCAAATATTACCGCCGATATGATAGGTTGGGTTAGGTTAGGTTAGATTACGTTATTGATGTATATAAAGTCCCCACGGAGACGTAGGGGCCAAATCGCCAGGAATGTTGTAAAATATTACCGCCGAGATGTTAGGTTGGGTTAGGTTAGGTTATATTACGTTATTGATGTATATGAATGCCCCACGGAGACATAGAGGCCAACTCGCCAGGAATGTTGTCAAATATTACCGCCGAGAAGTTATGTTGGGTTAGGTTAGGTTATATTACGTTATTGATGTATATGAATGCCCCACGGAGACATAGAGGCCAACAAGCCAGGAATGTTGCCAAATATTACCGCCGAGATGTTACGTTGGGTTAGGTTAGGTTAAATTACGTTATTGATGTATATAAAAGTCCCACGGAGACGTAGAGGCCAACATCGACAGGAATGTTCTTAAATATTTCCGCCGAGATGATAGGTTGTGTTAGGGTAGGTAATATTACGTTATTGATGTATATGAAGGTCCCACGGAGACGTAGAGGCCAACATCGACAGGAATGTTTTCAAATGTTACCGCCGATATGATAGGTTGGTTTAGGTTACGTTATATTACGTTATTGATGTATATGAAGGTCCCACGGAGACGTAGAGGTCAACTCGATAGGAATGTTGTCAAATATTACTGCCGAGATGTTACGTTGGGTTAGGTTAGGTTAAATTACGTTTTGATGTATATAAAAGTCGCACGGAGACGTAGAGGCCAACATCGACAGGAATGTTTTCAAATCTTACCGCCGATATGATAGGTTGGTTTAGGTTACGTTATATTACGTTATTGATGTATATGAAGGTCCCACGGAGACGTAGAGGCCAACAAGCCAGGAATGTTGCCAAATATTACCGCCGAGATGTTACGTTGGGTTACGTTAGGTTAAATTACGTTATTGATGTATATAAAAGTCCCACGGTGACGTAGAGGCCAACATCGACAGGAATGTTTTCAAATATTACCGCCGAGATGATAGGTTGGATTAGGTTATGTAATATTACGTTATTGATGTATAGGAAGGTCCCACGGAGACGTAGAGGCCAACATCGACAGGAATGTTTTCAAATATTACCGCCGATATGATAGGTTGGGTTAGGTTAGGTTAGATTACGTTATGGATGTATATAAAGTCCCCACGGAGACGTAGGGGCCAAATTGCCAGGAATGTTGTAAAATATTACCGCCGAGATGTTAGGTTGGGTTAGGTTAGGTTATATTACGTTATTGATGTATATGAATGCCCCACGGAGACATAGAGGCGAACTCGCCAGGAATGTTGTCAAATATTACCGCCGAGAAGTTATGTTGGGTTAGGTTAGGTTAAATTACGTTATTGATGTATATAAAAGTCCCACGGAGACGTAGAGGCCAACATCGACAGGAATGTTCTCAAATATTTCCGCCGAGATGATAGGTTGGGTTAGGTTAGGTAAGATTACGTTATTGATGTATATGAAGGTCCCACGGAGACGTAGAGGCCAACATCGACCGGAATGTTTTCAAATATTACCGCCGATATGATAGGTTGGGTTAGGTTAGGTTAGATTACGTTATTGATGTATATAAAGTCCCCACGGAGACGTAGGGGCCAAATCGCCAGGAATGTTGTAAAATATTACCGCCGAGATGTTAGGTTGGGTTAGGTTAGGTTATATTACGTTATTGATGTATATGAATGCCCCACGGAGACATAGAGGCCAACTCGCCAGGAATGTTGTCAAATATTACCGCCGAGAAGTTATGTTGGGTTAGGTTAGGTTAAATTACGTTATTGATGTATATAAAAGTCCCACGGAGACGTAGAGGCCAACATCGACAGGAATGTTGTCAAATATTTCCGCCGAGATGATAGGTTGGGTTAGGTTAGGTAATATTACGTTATTGATGTATATGAAGGTCCCACGGAGACGTAGAGGCCAACTCGCCAGGAATGTTGTCAAATATTACCGCCGAGATGTTACTTTGGGTTAGGTTAGGTTAAATTACGTTTTGATGTATATAAAAGTCCCACGGAGACGTAGAGGTCAACTCGCCAGGAATGATGTCAAATATTACCGCCGAGATGTTAGGTTGGGTTAGGTTAGGTTATATTACGTTATTGATGTATATGAATGTCCCACGGAGACGTAGAGGCCAACAAGCCAGGAATGTTCTCAAATATTACCGCCGAGATGTTAGGTTGGGTTAGGTTAGGTAATATTACGTTATTGATGTATATGAAGGACCCACGGAGACGTAGAGGCCAACATCGACAGGAAAGTTTTCAAATATTACCGCCGATATGATAGGTTTGTTTAGGTTACGTTATATTACGTTATTGATGTATATGGAAGTGCCACGGAGACGTAGATGCCAACTCGCCAGGAATGTTGTCAAATATTACCGCCGAGATGTTAGGTTGGGTTAGGTTAGGTTATATTACGTTATTGATGTATATGAATGCCCCACGGAGACGTAGTGGCCAACTCGCCAGGAATGTTGTCAAATATTACTGCCGAGATGTTAGGTTGGGTAGGGTTAGGTTATATTACGTTATTGATGTATATGAAGGTCCCACGGAGACGTAGAGACCAACAAGCCAGGAATGCTGCCAAATATTATCGCCGAGATGTTACGTTGGGTTAGGTTAGGTTATATTACGTTATTGATGTATATAAAAGTCCCACGGAGACGTAGAGGCCAACATCGACAGGAATGTTCTCAAATATTTCCGCCGAGATGATAGGTTGGGTTAGGTTAGGTAATACTACGTTATTGATGTTTATGAAGGTCCCACGGGGACGTAGAGGCCAACATCGACCGGAATGTTTTCAAATATTACCGCCGAAATGATAGGTTGGTTTAGGTTACGTTATATTACGTTATTGATGTATATGAAGGTCGCACGGAGAGGTAGAGGCCAACTCGCCAGGAATGTTGTCAAATATTAGTGCCGAGATGTTAGGTTGAGTTGGGTTAGGTTATATTACGTTATTGATGTATATGCAGGTCCCACGGAGGCGTAGAGGCCAACTCGCCAGGAATGTTGTTAAATATTACCGCCGAGATGTTAGGTTGGGTTAGGTTAGGTAAGATTACGTTATTGATGTATATGAAGGTCCCACGGAGACGAAGAGGCCAACATCGACAGGAATGTTTTCAAATATTACCGCCGATATGATAGGTTGGTTTAGGTTACGTTATATTACGGTATTGATGTATATGAATGTCCCACGCAGACGTAGCGGCTAACTCGCCAGGAATGTTGTCAAATATTAACGCCGATATGATAGGTTGGGTTAGGTTACGTTATATTACGTTATTGATGTATAGAAAAGTCCCACGGAGACGTAGAGGCCAACATCGACAGGAATGTTTTCAAATATTACCGCCGATATGATAGGTTGGTTTAGGTTACGTTACATTACGTTATTGATGTATATGAAGGTCCCACGGAGACGTAGAGTCCAACTGGCCAGGAATGTTGCCAAACATTACCGCCGAGAAGTTATGTTGGGTTAGGTTAGGTTAAATTACGTTATTGATGTATATAAAAGTCCCACGGAGACGTAGAGGCCAACATCGACAGGAATGTTCTCAAATATTTCCGCCGAGATGATAGGTTGGGTTAGGTTAGGTAAGATTACGTTATTGATGTATATGAAGGTCCCACGGAGACGTAGAGGCCAACATCGACTGGAATGTTTTCAAATATTACCGCCGATATGATAGGTTGGGTTAGGTTAGGTTAGATTACGTTATTGATGTATATAAAGTCCCCACGGAGACGTAGGGGCCAAATCGCCAGGAATGTTGTCAAATATTACCGCCGAGATGTTACGTTGGGTTAGGTTAGGTTATATTACGTTATTGATGTATATAAAAGTCCCACGGAGACGTAGAGGCCAACATCGACAGGAATGTTCTCAAATATTTCCGCCGAGATGATAGGTTGGGTTAGGTTACGTTATATTACGTTATTGATGTATAGAAAAGTCCCACGGAGACGTAGAGGCCAACATCGACTGGAATGTTTTCAAATATTACCGCCGATATGATAGGTTGGTTTAGGTTACGTTATATTACGTTATTGATGTATATGAAGGTCCCACGGAGACGTAGAGGCCAACTGGCCAGGGATGTTGCCAAACATTACCGCCGAGATGTTACGTTGGGTTAGGTTAGGTTAAATTACGTTTTGATGTATATAAATGTCCCACGGAGACGTAGAGGCCAACGTCGGCAGGAATGTTTTGAAATATTACCGCCGATATGATAGGTTGGTTTAGGTTACGTTATATTACGTTATTGATGTATATGAAGGTCCCACGGAGACGTAGACGCCAACTGGCCAGGAATGTTATCAAATATTACCGCCGAGATGATAGGTTGGGTTAGGTTACGTTATATTACGTTATTGATGTATAGGAAGAGCGCACGGAGAGGTAGAGGCCAACTCGCCAGGTATGTTGTCATATATTAGTGCCGAGATGTTAGGTTGGGTTAGGTTAGGTTATATTACGTTATTGATGTATATGAATGCCCCACGGAGACGTAGAGGCCAACTCGCCAGGAATGTTGTCAAATATTACCGCCGAGATGTTATGTTGGGTTAGGTTAGGTTATATTACGTTATTGATGTATATGAATGCCCCACGGAGACATAGAGGCCAACAAGCCAGGAATGTTGCCAAATATTACCGCCGAGATGTTACGTTGGGTTAGGTTAGGTTAAATTACGTTATTGATGTATATGAAGGTCCCACGGAGACGTAGAGGCCAACATCGACCGGAATGTTTTCAAATATTACCGCCGATATGATAGGTTGGGTTAGGTTAGGTTAGATTACGTTATTGATGTATATGAAGGCCCCACGGAGACGTAGGGGCTAAATCGCCAGGAATGTTTTCAAATATTACCGCCGAGATGTTAAGTTGGGATAGGTTATGTTATATTACGTTATTGATGTATATGAATGCCCCACGGAGACATAGAGGCCAACTCGCCAGGAATGTTGTCAAATATTACCGCCGAGAAGTTATGTTGGGTTAGGTTAGGTTAAATTACGTTATTGATGTATATAAAAGTCCCACGGAGACGCAGAGGCCAACTCGACAGGAATGTTGTCAAATATTACCGCCGAGATGTTAGGTTGGGTTAGGTTAGGTTATATTACGTTATTGATGTATATGAATGTCCCACGGAGACGTAGAGGCCAACAAGCCAGGAATGTTCTCAAATATTACCGCCGAGATGTTAGGTTGGGTTAGGTTAGGTAATATTACGTTATTGATGTATATGAAGGACCCACGGAGACGTAGAGGCCAACATCGACAGGAAAGTTTTCAAATATTACCGCCGATATGATAGGTTTGTTTAGGTTACGTTATATTACGTTATAGATGTATATGGAGGTGCCACGGAGACGTAGATGCCAACTCGCCAGGAATGTTGTCAAATATTACCGCCGAGATGTTAGGTTGGGTTAGGTTAGGTTATATTACGTTATTGATGTATATGAATGCCCCACGGAGACGTAGTGGCCAACTCGCCAGGAATGTTGTCAAATATTACTGCCGAGATGTTAGGTTGGGTAGGGTTAGGTTATATTACGTTATTGATGTATATGAAGGTCCCACGGAGACGTAGAGACCAACAAGCCAGGAATGCTGCCAAATATTATCGCCGAGATGTTACGTTGGGTTAGGTTAGGTTATATTACGTTATTGATGTATATAAAAGTCCCACGGAGACGTAGAGGCCAACATCGACAGGAATGTTCTCAAGTATTTCCGCCGAGATGATAGGTTGGGTTAGGTTAGGTAATATTACGTTATTGATGTATATGAAGGTCCCACGGGGACGTAGAGGCCAACATCGACCGGAATGTTTTCAAATATTACCGCCGAAATGATAGGTTGGTTTAGGTTACGTTATATTACGTTATTGATGTATATGAAGGTCGCACGGAGAGGTAGAGGCCAACTCGCCAGGAATGTTGTCAAATATTAGTGCCGAGATGTTAGGTTGAGTTGGGTTAGGTTATATTACGTTATTGATGTATATGCAGGTCCCACGGAGGCGTAGAGGCCAACTCGCCAGGAATGTTGTTAAATATTACCGCCGAGATGTTAGGTTGGGTTAGGTTAGGTAAGATTACGTTATTGATGTATATGAAGGTCCCACGGAGACGAAGAGGCCAACATCGACAGGAATGTTTTCAAATATTACCGCCGATATGATAGGTTGGATTAGGTTACGTTATATTACGGTATTGATGTATATGAATGTCCCACGGAGACGTAGCGGCTAACTCGCCAGGAATGTTGTCAAATATTAACGCCGATATGATAGGTTGGGTTAGGTTACGTTATATTACGTATTGATGCATAGAAAAGTCCCATGGAGACGTAGAGGCCAACATCGACAGGAATGTTTCCAAATATTACCGTCGAGATGATAGGTTGGATTAGGTTAGTTAATATTACGTTATTGATGTATATGAAGGTCCCACGGAGACGTAGAGTCCAACATCGACAGGAATGTTTTCAAATATTACCGCCGATATGATAGGTTGGGATAGGTTACGTTATATTACGTTATTGATGTATATGAATGTCGCACGGAGAGGTAGAGGCCAACTCGCCAGGAATGTTGTCAAGTATTACCGCCGAGGTGATAGGTTGGGTTCGGTTAGATAATATTACGTTATTGATGTATATGAAGGCCCCACGGAGACGTAGAGGCCAATATCGACAGGAATGTTTTCAAATACTACCGCCGAGATGATAGGTTGGATTAGGTTAGGTAATATTACGTTATTGATGTATATGAAGGTCCCACGGAGACGTAGAGGCCAACTGGCCAGGAATGTTGCCAAACATTACCGCCGAGATGTTACGTTGGGTTAGGTTAGGTTAAATTACGTTTTGATGTATATAAATGTCCCACGGAGACGTAGAGGCCAACGTCGGCAGGAATGTTTTCAAATATTACCGCCGATATGATAGGTTGGTTTAGGTTACGTTATATTACGTTATTGATGTATATGAAGGTCCCACGGAGACGTAGAGGTCAACTCGATAGGAATGTTGTCAAATATTACTGCCGAGATGTTACGTTGGGTTAGGTTAGGTTAAATTACGTTTTGATGTATATAAAAGTCGCACGGAGACGTAGAGGCCAACATCGACAGGAATGTTTTCAAATCTTACCGCCGATATGATAGGTTGGTTTAGGTTACGTTATATTACGTTATTGATGTATATGAAGGTCCCACGGAGACGTAGAGGCCAACAAGCCAGGAATGTTGCCAAATATTACCGCCGAGATGTTACGTTGGGTTACGTTAGGTTAAATTACGTTATTGATGTATATAAAAGTCCCACGGTGACGTAGAGGCCAACATCGACAGGAATGTTTTCAAATATTACCGCCGAGATGATAGGTTGGATTAGGTTATGTAATATTACGTTATTGATGTATAGGAAGGTCCCACGGAGACGTAGAGGCCAACATCGACAGGAATGTTTTCAAATATTACCGCCGATATGATAGGTTGGGTTAGGTTAGGTTAGATTACGTTATGGATGTATATAAAGTCCCCACGGAGACGTAGGGGCCAAATTGCCAGGAATGTTGTAAAATATTACCGCCGAGATGTTAGGTTGGGTTAGGTTAGGTTATAATACGTTATTGATGTATATGAATGCCCCACGGAGACATAGAGGCCAACTCGCCAGGAATGTTGTCAAATATTACCGCCGAGAAGTTATGTTGGGTTAGGTTAGGTTAAATTACGTTATTGATGTATATAAAAGTCCCACGGAGACGTAGAGGCCAACTCGCCAGGAATGTTGTCAAATATTAGTGCCGAGATGTTAGGTTGAGTTGGGTTAGGTTATATTACGTTATTGATGTATATGCAGGTCCCACGGAGGCGTAGAGGCCAACTCGCCAGGAATGTTGTTAAATATTACCGCCGAGATGTTAGGTTGGGTTAGGTTAGGTAAAATTACGTTATTGATGTATATGAAGGTGCCACGGAGACGTAGAGGCCAACATCGACCGGAATGTTTTCAAATATTACCGCCGATATGATAGGTTGGGTTAGGTTAGGTTAGATTACGTTATTGATGTATATGAAGGCCCCACGGAGACGTAGGGGCTAAATCGCCAGGAATGTTTTCAAATATTACCGCCGAGATGTTAAGTTGGGATAGGTTATGTTATATTACGTTATTGATGTATATGAATGCCCCACGGAGACATAGAGGCCAACTCGCCAGGAATGTTGTCAAATATTACCGCCGAGAAGTTATGTTGGGTTAGGTTAGGTTAAATTACGTTATTGATGTATATAAAAGTCCCACGGAGACGCAGAGGCCAACTCGACAGGAATGTTGTCAAATATTACTGCCGAGATGATAGGTTGGGTTAGGTTAGGTTATATTACGTTATTGATGTATATCAAGGTCCGACGGAGACGTAGAGGCCAACTCTCCAGGAATGTTGTCAAATATTACCGCCGAGATGTTACTTTGGGTTAGGTTAGGTTAAATTACGTTTTGATGTATATAAAAGTCCCACGGAGACGTAGAGGTCAACTCGCCAGGAATGATGTCAAATATTACCGCCGAGATGTTAGGTTGGGTTAGGTTAGGTTATATTACGTTATTGATGTATATGAATGTCCCACGGAGACGTAGAGGCCAACAAGCCAGGAATGTTCTCAAATATTACCGCCGAGATGTTAGGTTGGGTTAGGTTAGGTAATATTACGTTATTGATGTATATGAAGGACCCACGGAGACGTAGAGGCCAACATCGACAGGAAAGTTTTCAAATATTACCGCCGATATGATAGGTTTGTTTAGGTTACGTTATATTACGTTATAGATGTATATGGAGGTGCCACGGAGACGTAGATGCCAACTCGCCAGGAATGTTGTCAGATATTACCGCCGAGATGTTAGGTTGGGTTAGGTTAGGTTATATTACGTTATTGATGTATATGAATGCCCCACGGAGACGTAGTGGCCAACTCGCCAGGAATGTTGTCAAATATTACTGCCGAGATGTTAGGTTGGGTAGGGTTAGGTTATATTACGTTATTGATGTATATGAAGGTCCCACGGAGACGTAGAGACCAACAAGCCAGGAATGCTGCCAAATATTATCGCCGAGATGTTACGTTGGGTTAGGTTAGGTTATATTACGTTATTGATGTATATAAAAGTCCCACGGAGACGTAGAGGCCAACATCGACCGGAATGTTTTCAAATATTACCGCCGAAATGATAGGTTGGTTTAGGTTACGTTATATTACGTTATTGATGTATATGAAGGTCGCACGGAGAGGTAGAGGCCAACTCGCCAGGAATGTCGTCAAATATTAGTGCCGAGATGTTAGGTTGAGTTGGGTTAGGTTATATTACGTTATTGATGTATATGCAGTTCCCACGGAGGCGTAGAGGCCAACTCGCCAGGAATGTTGTTAAATATTACCGCCGAGATGTTAGGTTGGGTTAGGTTAGGTAAGATTACGTTATTGATGTATATGAAGGTCCCACGGAGACGAAGAGGCCAACATCGACAGGAATGTTTTCAAATATTACCGCCGATATGATAGGTTGGTTTAGGTTACGTTACATTACGTTATTGATGTATATGAAGGTCCCACGGAGACGTAGAGGCCAACTGGCCAGGAATGTTGCCAAACATTACCGCCGAGATGTTACGTTGGGTTAGGTTAGGTTAAATTACGTTTTGATGTATATAAATGTCCCACGGAGACGTAGAGGCCAACATCGGCAGGAATGTTTTCAAATATTACCGCCGATATGATAGGTTGGTTTAGGTTACGTTATATTACGTTATTGATGTATATGAAGGTCCCACGGAGACGTAGACGCCAACTGGCCAGGAATGTTATCAAATATTACCGCCGAGATGATAGGTTGGGTTAGGTTACGTTATATTACGTTATTGATGTATATGAAGAGCGCACGGAGACGTAGAGGCCAACAAGCCAGGAATGTTGCCAAATATTACCGCCGAGATGTTACGTTGGGTTAGGTTAGGTTAAATTACGTTATTGATGTATATAAAGTCCCCACGGAGACGTAGGGGCCAAATTGCCAGGAATGTTATAAAATATTACCGCCGAGATGTTAGGTTGGGTTAGGTTAGGTTATATTACGTTATTGATGTATATGAATGCCCCACGGAGACATAGAGGCCAACTCGCCAGGAATGTTGTCAAATATTACCGCCGAGAAGTTATGTTGGGTTAGGTTAGGTTAAATTACGTTATTGATGTATATAAAAGTCCCACGGAGACGTAGAGGCCAATATCGACGGGAATGTTCTCAAATATTTCCGCCGAGATGATAGGTTGGGTTAGGTTAGGTAAGATTACGTTATTGATGTATATGAAGGTCCCACGGAGACGTAGAGGCCAACATCGACCAGAATGTTTTCAAATATTACCGCCGATATGATAGGTTGGGTTAGGTTAGGTTAGATTACGTTATTGATGTATATAAAGTACCCACGGAGACGTAGGGGCCAAATCGCCAGGAATGTTGTAAAATATTACCGCCGAGATGTTAGGTTGGGTTAGGTTAGGTTATATTACGTTATTGATGTATATGAATGCCCCACGGAGACATAGAGGCCAACTCGCCAGGAATGTTGTCAAATATTACCGCCGAGAAGTTATGTTGGGTTAGGTTAGGTTAAATTACGTTATTGATGTATATAAAAGTCCCACGGAGACGTAGAGGCCAACATCGACAGGAATGTTGTCAAATATTTCCGCCGAGATGATAGGTTGGGTTAGGTTAGGTAATATTACGTTATTGATGTATATGAAGGTCCCACGGAGACGTAGAGGCCAACTCGCCAGGAATGTTGTCAAATATTACCGCCGAGATGTTACTTTGGGTTAGGTTAGGTTAAATTACGTTTTGATGTATATGAAAGTCCCACGGAGACGTAGAGGTCAACTCGCCAGGAATGATGTCAAATATTACCGCCGAGATGTTAGGTTGGGTTAGGTTAGGTTATATTACGTTATTGATGTATATGAATGTCCCACGGAGACGTAGAGGCCAACAAGCCAGGAATGTTCTCAAATATTACCGCCGAGATGTTAGGTTGGGTTAGGTTAGGTAATATTACGTTATTGATGTATATGAAGGACCCACGGAGACGTAGACGCCAACTGGCCAGGAATGTTATCAAATATTACCGCCGAGATGATAGGTTGGGTTAGGTTACGTTATATTACGTTATTGATGTATAGGAAGAGCGCACGGAGAGGTAGAGGCCAACTCGCCAGGAATGTTGTCATATATTAGTGCCGAGATGTTAGGTTGGGTTAGGTTAGGTTATATTACGTTATTGATGTATATGAATGCCCCACGGAGACGTAGAGGCCAACTCGCCAGGAATGTTGTCAAATATTACCGCCGAGATGTTATGTTGGGTTAGGTTAGGTTATATTACGTTATTGATGTATATGAATGCCCCACGGAGACATAGAGGCCAACAAGCCAGGAATGTTGCCAAATATTACCGCCGAGATGTTACGTTGGGTTAGGTTAGGTTAAATTACGTTATTGATGTATATAAAAGTCCCACGGAGACGTAGAGGCCAACATCAACAGGAATGTTCTTAAATATTTCCGCCGAGATGATAGGTTGTGTTAGGGTAGGTAATATTACGTTATTGATGTATATGAAGGTCCCACGGAGACGTAGAGGCCAACATCGACAGGAATGTTTTCAAATGTTACCGCCGATATGATAGGTTGGTTTAGGTTACGTTATATTACGTTATTGATGTATATGAAGGTCCCACGGAGACGTAGAGGTCAACTCGATAGGAATGTTGTCAAATATTACTGCCGAGATGTTACGTTGGGTTAGGTTAGGTTAAATTACGTTTTGATGTATATAAAAGTCGCACGGAGACGTAGAGGCCAACATCGACAGGAATGTTTTCAAATCTTACCGCCGATATGATAGGTTGGTTTAGGTTACGTTATATTACGTTATTGATGTATATGAAGGTCCCACGGAGACGTAGAGGCCAACAAGCCAGGAATGTTGCCAAATATTACCGCCGAGATGTTACGTTGGGTTACGTTAGGTTAAATTACGTTATTGATGTATATAAAAGTCCCACGGTGACGTAGAGGCCAACATCGACAGGAATGTTTTCAAATATTACCGGCGAGATGATAGGTTGGATTAGGTTATGTAATATTACGTTATTGATGTATAGGAAGGTCCCACGGAGACGTAGAGGCCAACATCGACAGGAATGTTTTCAAATATTACCGCCGATATGATAGGTTGGGTTAGGTTAGGTTAGATTACGTTATGGATGTATATAAAGTCCCCACGGAGACGTAGGGGCCAAATTGCCAGGAATGTTGTAAAATATTACCGCCGAGATGTTAGGTTGGGTTAGGTTAGGTTATAATACGTTATTGATGTATATGAATGCCCCACGGAGACGTAGGGGCTAAATCGCCAGGAATGTTTTCAAATATTACCGCCGAGATGTTAAGTTGGGATAGGTTATGTTATATTACGTTATTGATGTATATGAATGCCCCACGGAGACATAGAGGCCAACTCGCCAGGAATGTTGTCAAATATTACCGCCGAGAAGTTATGTTGGGTTAGGTTAGGTTAAATTACGTTATTGATGTATATAAAAGTCCCACGGAGACGCAGAGGCCAACTCGACAGGAATGTTGTCAAATATTACTGCCGAGATGATAGGTTGGGTTAGGTTAGGTTATATTACGTTATTGATGTATATCAAGGTCCGACGGAGACGTAGAGGCCAACTCTCCAGGAATGTTGTCAAATATTACCGCCGAGATGTTACTTTGGGTTAGGTTAGGTTAAATTACGTTTTGATGTATATAAAAGTCCCACGGAGACGTAGAGGTCAACTCGCCAGGAATGATGTCAAATATTACCGCCGAGATGTTAGGTTGGGTTAGGTTAGGTTATATTACGTTATTGATGTATATGAATGTCCCACGGAGACGTAGAGGCCAACAAGCCAGGAATGTTCTCAAATATTACCGCCGAGATGTTAGGTTGGGTTAGGTTAGGTAATATTACGTTATTGATGTATATGAAGGACCCACGGAGACGTAGAGGCCAACATCGACAGGAAAGTTTTCAAATATTACCGCCGATATGATAGGTTTGTTTAGGTTACGTTATATTACGTTATAGATGTATATGGAGGTGCCACGGAGACGTAGATGCCAACTCGCCAGGAATGTTGTCAAATATTACCGCCGAGATGTTAGGTTGGGTTAGGTTAGGTTATATTACGTTATTGATGTATATGAATGCCCCACGGAGACGTAGTGGCCAACTCGCCAGGAATGTTGTCAAATATTACTGCCGAGATGTTAGGTTGGGTAGGGTTAGGTTATATTACGTTATTGATGTATATGAAGGTCCCACGGAGACGTAGAGACCAACAAGCCAGGAATGCTGCCAAATATTATCGCCGAGATGTTACGTTGGGTTAGGTTAGGTTATATTACGTTATTGATGTATATAAAAGTCCCACGGAGACGTAGAGGCCAACATCGACAGGAATGTTCTCAAGTATTTCCGCCGAGATGATAGGTTGGGTTAGGTTAGGTAATATTACGTTATTGATGTATATGAAGGTCCCACGGGGACGTAGAGGCCAACATCGACCGGAATGTTTTCAAATATTACCGCCGAAATGATAGGTTGGTTTAGGTTACGTTATATTACGTTATTGATGTATATGAAGGTCGCACGGAGAGGTAGAGGCCAACTCGCCAGGAATGTCGTCAAATATTAGTGCCGAGATGTTAGGTTGAGTTGGGTTAGGTTATATTACGTTATTGATGTATATGCAGTTCCCACGGAGGCGTAGAGGCCAACTCGCCAGGAATGTTGTTAAATATTACCGCCGAGATGTTAGGTTGGGTTAGGTTAGGTAAGATTACGTTATTGATGTATATGAAGGTCCCACGGAGACGAAGAGGCCAACATCGACAGGAATGTTTTCAAATATTACCGCCGATATGATAGGTTGGTTTAGGTTACGTTACATTACGTTATTGATGTATATGAAGGTCCCACGGAGACGTAGAGGCCAACTGGCCAGGAATGTTGCCAAACATTACCGCCGAGATGTTACGTTGGGTTAGGTTAGGTTAAATTACGTTTTGATGTATATAAATGTCCCACGGAGACGTAGAGGCCAACATCGGCAGGAATGTTTTCAAATATTACCGCCGATATGATAGGTTGGTTTAGGTTACGTTATATTACGTTATTGATGTATATGAAGGTCCCACGGAGACGTAGACGCCAACTGGCCAGGAATGTTATCAAATATTACCGCCGAGATGATAGGTTGGGTTAGGTTACGTTATATTACGTTATTGATGTATATGAAGAGCGCACGGAGACGTAGAGGCCAACAAGCCAGGAATGTTGCCAAATATTACCGCCGAGATGTTACGTTGGGTTAGGTTAGGTTAAATTACGTTATTGATGTATATAAAGTCCCCACGGAGACGTAGGGGCCAAATTGCCAGGAATGTTATAAAATATTACCGCCGAGATGTTAGGTTGGGTTAGGTTAGGTTATATTACGTTATTGATGTATATGAATGCCCCACGGAGACATAGAGGCCAACTCGCCAGGAATGTTGTCAAATATTACCGCCGAGAAGTTATGTTGGGTTAGGTTAGGTTAAATTACGTTATTGATGTATATAAAAGTCCCACGGAGACGTAGAGGCCAACATCGACAGGAATGTTCTCAAATATTTCCGCCGAGATGATAGGTTGGGTTAGGTTAGGTAAGATTACGTTATTGATGTATATGAAGGTCCCACGGAGACGTAGAGGCCAACATCGACCGGAATGTTTTCAAATATTACCGCCGATATGATAGGTTGGGTTAGGTTAGGTTAGATTACGTTATTGATGTATATAAAGTACCCACGGAGACGTAGGGGCCAAATCGCCAGGAATGTTGTAAAATATTACCGCCGAGATGTTAGGTTGGGTTAGGTTAGGTTATATTACGTTATTGATGTATATGAATGCCCCACGGAGACATAGAGGCCAACTCGCCAGGAATGTTGTCAAATATTACCGCCGAGAAGTTATGTTGGGTTAGGTTAGGTTAAATTACGTTATTGATGTATATAAAAGTCCCACGGAGACGTAGAGGCCAACATCGACAGGAATGTTGTCAAATATTTCCGCCGAGATGATAGGTTGGGTTAGGTTAGGTAATATTACGTTATTGATGTATATGAAGGTCCCACGGAGACGTAGAGGCCAACTCGCCAGGAATGTTGTCAAATATTACCGCCGAGATGTTACTTTGGGTTAGGTTAGGTTAAATTACGTTTTGATGTATATAAAAGTCCCACGGAGACGTAGAGGTCAACTCGCCAGGAATGATGTCAAATATTACCGCCGAGATGTTAGGTTGGGTTAGGTTAGGTTATATTACGTTATTGATGTATACGAATGTCCCACGGAGACGTAGAGGCCAACAAGCCAGGAATGTTCTCAAATATTACCGCCGAGATGTTAGGTTGGGTTAGGTTAGGTAATATTACGTTATTGATGTATATGAAGGACCCACGGAGACGTAGAGGCCAACATCGACAGGAAAGTTTTCAAATATTACCGCCGATATGATAGGTTTGTTTAGGTTACGTTATATTACGTTATTGATGTATATGGAGGTGCCACGGAGACGTAGATGCCAACTCGCCAGGAATGTTGTCAAATATTACCGCCGAGATGTTACGTTGGGTTAGGTTAGGTTATATTACGTTATTGATGTATATGAATGCCCCACGGAGACGTAGTGGCCAACTCGCCAGGAATGTTGTCAAATATTACTGCCGAGATGTTAGGTTGGGTAGGGTTAGGTTATATTACGTTATTGATGTATATGAAGGTCCCACGGAGACGTAGAGACCAACAAGCCAGGAATGCTGCCAAATATTATCGCCGAGATGTTACGTTGGGTTAGGTTAGGTTATATTACGTTATTGATGTATATAAAAGTCCCACGGAGACGTAGAGGCCAACATCGACAGGAATGTTCTCAAATATTTCCGCCGAGATGATAGGTTGGGTTAGGTTAGGTAATACTACGTTATTGATGTATATGAAGGTCCCACGGGGACGTAGAGGCCAACATCGACCGGAATGTTTTCAAATATTACCGCCGAAATGATAGGTTGGTTTAGGTTACGTTATATTACGTTATTGATGTATATGAAGGTCGCACGGAGAGGTAGAGGCCAACTCGCCAGGAATGTTGTCAAATATTAGTGCCGAGATGTTAGGTTGAGTTGGGTTAGGTTATATTACGTTATTGATGTATATGCAGGTCCCACGGAGGCGTAGAGGCCAACTCGCCAGGAATGTTGTTAAATATTACCGCCGAGATGTTAGGTTGGGTTAGGTTAGGTAAGATTACGTTATTGATGTATATGAAGGTCCCACGGAGACGAAGAGGCCAACATCGACAGGAATGTTTTCAAATATTACCGCCGATATGATAGGTTGGTTTAGGTTACGTTATATTACGGTATTGATGTATATGAATGTCCCACGGAGACGTAGCGGCTAACTCGCCAGGAATGTTGTCAAATATTAACGCCGATATGATAGGTTGGGTTAGGTTACGTTATATTACGTTATTGATGTATAGAAAAGTCCCACGGAGACGTAGAGGCCAACATCGACAGGAATGTTTTCAAATATTACCGCCGATATGATAGGTTGGTTTAGGTTACGTTACATTACGTTATTGATGTATATGAAGGTCCCACGGAGACGTAGAGGCCAACTGGCCGGGAATGTTGCCAAACATTACCGCCGAGAAGTTATGTTGGGTTAGGTTAGGTTAAATTACGTTATTGATGTATATAAAAGTCCCACGGAGACGTAGAGGCCAACATCGACAGGAATGTTCTCAAATATTTCCGCCGAGATGATAGGTTGGGTTAGGTTAGGTAAGATTACGTTATTGATGTATATGAAGGTCCCACGGAGACGTAGAGGCCAACATCGACCGGAATGTTTTCAAATATTACCGCCGATATGATAGGTTGGGTTAGGTTAGGTTGGATTATGTTATTGATGTATATAAAGTCCCCACGGAGCCGTAGGGGCCAAATCGCCAGGAATGTTGTCAAATATTACCGCCGAGATGTTAGGTTGGGTTAGGTTAGGTTATATTACGTTATTGATGTATATGAATGCCCCACGGAGACATAGAGGCCAACTCGCCAGGAATTTTGTCAAATATTACCGCCGAGAAGTTATGTTGGGTTAGGTTAGGTTAAATTACGTTATTGATGTATATAAAAGTCCCACGGAGACGTAGAGGCCAACATCGACAGGAATGTTGTCAAATATTTCCGCCGAGATGATAGGTAGGGTTAGGTTAGGTAATATTACGTTATTGATGTATATGAAGGTCCCACGGAGACGTAGAGGCCAACTCGCCAGGAATGTTGTCAAATATTACCCACCGAGAAGTTATGTTGGGTTAGGTTAGGTTAAATTACGTTCTTGATGTATATAAAAGTCCCACGGAGACGCAGAGGCCAACTCGACAGGAATGTTGTCAAATATTACTGCCGAGATGATAGGTTGGGTTAGGTTAGGTTATATTACGTTATTGATGTATATCAAGGTCCGACGGAGACGTAGAGGCCAACTCTCCAGGAATGTTGTCAAATATTACCGCCGAGATGTTACTTTGGGTTAGTTTAGGTTAAATTACGTTTTGATGTATATAAAAGTCCCACGGAGACGTAGAGGTCAACTCGCCAGGAATGATGTCAAATATTACCGCCGAGATGTTAGGTTGGGTTAGGTTAGGTTATATTACGTTATTGATGTATATGAATGTCTCACGGAGACGTAGAGGCCAACAAGCCAGGAATGTTCTCAAATATTACCGCCGAGATGTTAGGTTGGGTTAGGTTAGGTAATATTACGATATTGATGTATATGAAGGACCCACGGAGACGTAGAGGCCAACATCGACAGGAATGTTTTCAAATATGACCGCCGATATGATAGGTTTGTTTAGGTTACGTTATATTACGTTATTGATGTATATGGAGGTGCCACGGAGACGTAGATGCCAACTCGCCAGGAATGTTGTCAAATATTACCGCCGAGATGTTAGGTTGGGTTAGGTTAGGTTATATTACGTTATTGATGTATATGAATGCCCCACGGAGACGTAGTGGCCAACGCGCCAGGAATGTTGTCAAATATTACTGCCGAGATGTTAGGTTGGGTAGGGTTAGGTTATATTACGTTATTGATGTATATGAAGGTCCCACGGAGACGTAGAGACCAACAAGCCAGGAATGCTGCCAAATATTATCGCCGAGATGTTACGTTGGCTTAGGTTAGGTTAAATTATGTTTTGATGTATATAAAAGTCCCACGGAGACGTAGAGGCCAACTCGCCAGGAATGTTGTCAAATATTAGTGCCGAGATGTTAGGTTGGGTTGGGTCAGGTTATATTACGTTATTGATGTATATGCAGGTCCCACGGAGGCGTAGAGGCCAACTCGCCAGGAATGTGGTTAAATATTACCGCCGAGATGTTAGGTTGGTTTAGGTTAGGTTATATTACGTTATTGATGTATATGAATGCCCCACGGAGACATAGAGGCCAACTCGCCAGGAATGTTGTCAAATATTACCGCCGATATGATAGGTTGGGTTAGGTTACGTTATATTACGTTATTGATGTATATGAAGGTCGCACGGAGAGGTAGAGGCCAACTCGCCAGGAATGTTGTCAAATATTAGTGCCGCGATGTTCGGTTGGGTTGGGTTAGGTTATATTACGTTATTGATGTATATGCAGGTCCCACGGAGGCGTAGAGGCCAACATCGACAGGAATGTTCTCAAATATTACCGCCGAGATGTTAGGTTGGGTTAGGTTAGGTAAGATTACATTATTGATGTATATGAAGGCCCCACGGAGACGTAGAGGCCAACATCGACAGGAATGTTCTCAAATATTTCCGCCGAGATGTTACGTTGGGTTAGGTTAGGTTAAATTATGTTTTGATGTATATAAAAGTCCCACGGAGACGTAGAGGCCAACTCGCCAGGAATGTTGTCAAATATTACCGCCGATATGATAGGTTGGGTTAGGTTACGTTATATTACGTTATTGATGTATATGAAGGTCGCACGGAGAGGTAGAGGCCAACTCGCCAGGAATGTTGTCAAATATTAGTGCCGCGATGTTAGGTTGGGTTAGGTTACGTTATATTACGTTATTGATGTATATGAAGGTCGCACGGAGAGGTAGAGGCCAACTCGCCAGGAATGTTGTCAAATATTAGTGCCGAGATGTTACGTTGGGTTGGGTTAGGTTATATTACGTTATTGATGTATATGAAGGTCCCACGGAGACGTAGAGAGCAACTCTCCATAAATGTTGTCAAATATTACCGCCGAGATGTTACGTTGGGTTAGGTTAGGTTAAATTGTGTTTTGTTGTATATAAAAGTCCCACGGAGACGTAGAGGCCAACTCGCCAGGAATGTTGTCAAATATTACCGCCGATATGATAGGTTGGTTTAGGTTACTTTATATTACGTTATTGATGTATAGGAAGGTCCCACGGAGACGTAGAGGCCAACTCGCCAGGAATGTTGTCAAATATTACAGCCGAGATGTTATGTTGGGCTCGGTTAGGTTAAATTACGTTATTGATGTATATGAAAGTCCCACGGAGACGTAGAGGCCAACTCGCCAGGAATGTTGTCAAATATTAGTGCCGCGATGTTAGGTTGGGTTAGGTTACGTTATATTACGTTATTGATGTATATGAAGGTCGCGCGGAGAGGTAGAGGCCAACTCGCCAGGAATGTTCTCAAATATTACCGCCGAGATGTTACGTTGGGTTAGGTTAGGTTATATTACGTTATTGATGTATATAAAAGTCCCACGGAGACGTAGAGGCCAATATCGACAGGAATGTTTTCAAATACTACCGCCGAGATGGTAGGTTGGGTTACGTTAGGTTATATTACGTTATTGATGTATATGAAGGTCCCACGGAGACGTAGAGGCCAGCAAGCCAGGAATGTTCTCAAATATTATCGCCGAGATGTTAGGTTGGATTAGGTTAGGTTATATTACGTTATTGATGTATATGAAGGTCCCGCGGAGACGTAGAGGCCAACATCGACAGGAATGTTCTCAAATATTTCCGCAGAGATGATAGGTTGTGTTAGGTTAGGTAATATTACGTTATTGATGTATATGATAGTCCCATGGAGACGTAGAGGCCAACATCGACAGGAATGTTTTCAAATATTACCGCCGATATGATAGGTTGGTTTAGGTTACGTTATATTACGTTATTGATGTATATGAATGCCCCACGGAGACATAGAGGCCAACTCGCCAGGAATGTTGTCAAATATTACCGCCGAGATGTTATGTTGGGTTAGGTTAGGTTAAATTACGTTTTGATGTATATAAAAGTCCCACGGAGACGTAGAGGCCAACTCGCCAGGAATGTTTTCAAATAAGAGCGCCGAAAGGTTAGGTTGGGTTAGGTTACGTTATATTACGTTATTGATGTATATGAAGCTCCCACGGAGACGTAGAGGCCAACTCGCCAGGAATGTTGTCAAATATTACCGCCGAGAGGATAGGTTGGGTTAGATTAGGTTATATTACGTTATTGATGTATATAAAACTCCAACGAAGACGTAGAGGCCAACTGGCCAGGAATGTTGTCAAATATTACCGCCGAGATGTTACGTTGGGTTAGGTTAGGTTATATTACGTTATTGATGTATATAAAAGTCCCACGGAGACGTAGAGGCCAATATCGACAGGAATGTTTTCAAATACTACCGCCGAGATGTTAGGTTGGGTTACGTTAGGTTATATTACGTTATTGATGTATATGAAGGTCCCACGGAGGCGTAGAGGCCAACATCGACAGGAATGTTTTCAAATACTACCGCCGATATGATAGGTTGGATTAGGTTAGGTAATATTACGTTATTGATGTAAATGAAGGTCGCACGGAGAGGTAGAGGCCAACTCGCCAGGAATGTTGTCAAATATTACCGCCGAGATGTTACGTTGGGTTAGGTTAGGTTAAATTATGTTTTGATGTATATAAAAGTCCCACGGAGACGTAGAGGCCAACTCGCCAGGAATGTTGTCAAATATTGCCGCCGATATGATAGGTTGGGTTAGGTTACGTTATATTACGTTATTGATGTATATGAAGGACGCACGGAGACGTAGAGGCCAACTCGCCAGGAATGTTGTCAAATATTAGTGCCGAGATGTTAGGTTGGGTTGGGTTAGGTTATATTACGTTATTGATGTATATGCAGGTCCCACGGAGGCGTAGAGGCCAACTCGCCAGGAATGTTGTTAAATATTACCGCCAAGATGTTAGGTTGGGTTAGGTTAGGTAAGATTACGTTATTGATGTATATGAAGGCCCCACGGAGACGTAGAGGCCAATATCGGCAGGAATGTTCTCAAATATTTCCGCCGAGATGATAGGTTGTGTTAGGTTAGGTTATATTACGTTATTCATGTATATGAAGATCCCACGGAGACATAGAGGCCAACATCGACAGGAATGTTCTCAAGTATTTCCGCCGAGATGATAGGTTGGGTTAGGTTAGGTAATATTACGTTATTGATGTATATGAAGGTCCCACGGAGACGTAGAGGCCAACATCAACCGGAATGTTTTCAAATATTACCGCCGATATGATAGGTTGGTTTAGGTTACGTTATATTACGTTATTGATGTATATGAAGGTCCCACGGAGACGTAGAGGCCAACTCGCCAGGAATGTTGTCAAATATTATCGCCGAGATGTTATGTTGGGTTAGATTAGGTTACATTACGTTATTGATGTATATAAAAGTCCCACGGAGACGTAGAGACCAACTCTCCATAAATGTTGTCAAATATTACCGCCGAGATGTTATGTTGGGCTAGGTTAGGTTAAATTACGTTATTAATGTATATAAAAGTCCCACGGAGACGTAGAGGCCAACTGGCCAGGAATGTTGTCAAATATTACCGCCGAGATGATAGGTTGGGTTAGGTTAGGTTATATTACGTTATTCATGTATATGAAGATCCCACGGAGACGTAGAGGCCAACTGGCCAGGAATGTTGTCAAATATTACCGCCGTGATGTTACGTTGGGTTAGGTTAGGTTATATTACGTTATTGATGTATATAAAAGTCCCACGGAGACGTAGAGGCCAATATCGACAGGAATGTTTTCAAATACTACCGCCGAGATGGTAGGTTGGGTTACGTTAGGTTATATTACGTTATTGATGTATATGAAGGTCCCACGGAGACGTAGAGGCCAACAAGCCAGGAATGTTCTCAAATATTATCGCCGAGATGTTAGGTTGGGTTAGGTTAGGTTATATTACGTTATTGATGTATATGGAGGACCTACGGAGACATAGGTGCCAACTCGCAAGGAATGTTGTCAAATAAGAGCGCCGAAAGGTTAGGTTGGATTAGGTTACGTTATATTAGGTTATTGATGTATATAAAAGTCCCACGGAGACGTAGAGGCCAACATCGACAGGAATGTTCTCAAATATTACCGCCGAGATGTTAGGTTGGGTTAGGTTAGGTAAGATTACGTTATTGATGTATATGAAGGCCCCACGGAGACGTAGAGGCCAACATCGACAGGAATGTTCTCAAATATTTCCGCCGAGATGTTACGTTGGGTTAGGTTAGGTTAAATTATGTTTTGATGTATATAAAAGTCCCACGGAGACGTAGAGGCCAACTCGCCAGGAATGTTGTCAAATATTACCGCCGAGATGATAGGTTGGGTTAGGTTAGGTTATATTACGTTATTCATGTATATGAAGATCCCACGGAGACGTAGAGGCCAACTGGCCAGGAATGTTGTCAAATATTACCGCCGTGATGTTACGTTGGGTTAGGTTAGGTTATATTACGTTATTGATGTATATAAAAGTCCCACGGAGACGTAGAGGCCAATATCGACAGGAATGTTTTCAAATACTACCGCCGAGATGGTAGGTTGGGTTACGTTAGGTTATATTACGTTATTGATGTATATGAAGGTCCCACGGAGACGTAGAGGCCAACAAGCCAGGAATGTTCTCAAATATTATCGCCGAGATGTTAGGTTGGGTTAGGTTAGGTTATATTACGTTATTGATGTATATGGAGGACCTACGGAGACATAGGTGCCAACTCGCAAGGAATGTTGTCAAATAAGAGCGCCGAAAGGTTAGGTTGGATTAGGTTACGTTATATTAGGTTATTGATGTATATAAAAGTCCCACGGAGACGTAGAGGCCAACATCGACAGGAATGTTCTCAAATATTACCGCCGAGATGTTAGGTTGGGTTAGGTTAGGTAAGATTACGTTATTGATGTATATGAAGGCCCCACGGAGACGTAGAGGCCAACATCGACAGGAATGTTCTCAAATATTACCGCCGAGATGTTAGGTTGGGTTAGGTTAGGTAAGATTACATTATTGATGTATATGAAGGCCCCACGGAGACGTAGAGGCCAACATCGACAGGAATGTTCTCAAATATTTCCGCCGAGATGTTACGTTGGGTTAGGTTAGGTTAAATTATGTTTTGATGTATATAAAAGTCCCACGGAGACGTAGAGGCCAACTCGCCAGGAATGTTGTCAAATATTACCGCCGATATGATAGGTTGGGTTAGGTTACGTTATATTACGTTATTGATGTATATGAAGGTCGCACGGAGAGGTAGAGGCCAACTCGCCAGGAATGTTGTCAAATATTAGTGCCGCGATGTTAGGTTGGGTTAGGTTACGTTATATTACGTTATTGATGTATATGAAGGTCGCACGGAGAGGTAGAGGCCAACTCGCCAGGAATGTTGTCAAATATTAGTGCCGAGATGTTACGTTGGGTTGGGTTAGGTTATATTACGTTATTGATGTATATGAAGGTCCCACGGAGACGTAGAGAGCAACTCTCCATAAATGTTGTCAAATATTACCGCCGAGATGTTACGTTGGGTTAGGTTAGGTTAAATTGTGTTTTGTTGTATATAAAAGTCCCACGGAGACGTAGAGGCCAACTCGCCAGGAATGTTGTCAAATATTACCGCCGATATGATAGGTTGGTTTAGGTTACGTTATATTACGTTATTGATGTATAGGAAGGTCCCACGGAGACGTAGAGGCCAACTCGCCAGGAATGTTGTCAAATATTACAGCCGAGATGTTATGTTGGGCTCGGTTAGGTTAAATTACGTTATTGATGTATATGAAAGTCCCACCGAGACGTAGAGGCCAACTCGCCAGGAATGTTGTCAAATATTAGTGCCGCGATGTTAGGTTGGGTTAGGTTACGTTATATTACGTTATTGATGTATATGAAGGTCGCGCGGAGAGGTAGAGGCCAACTCGCCAGGAATGTTCTCAAATATTACCGCCGAGATGTTACGTTGGGTTAGGTTAGGTTATATTACGTTATTGATGTATATAAAAGTCCCACGGAGACGTAGAGGCCAATATCGACAGGAATGTTTTCAAATACTACCGCCGAGATGGTAGGTTGGGTTACGTTAGGTTATATTACGTTATTGATGTATATGAAGGTCCCACGGAGACGTAGGGGCCAGCAAGCCAGGAATGTTCTCAAATATTATCGCCGAGATGTTAGGTTGGATTAGGTTAGGTTATATTACGTTATTGATGTATATGAAGGTCCCGCGGAGACGTAGAGGCCAACATCGACAGGAATGTTCTCAAATATTTCCGCAGAGATGATAGGTTGTGTTAGGTTAGGTAATATTACGTTATTGATGTATATGATAGTCCCATGGAGACGTAGAGGCCAACATCGACAGGAATGTTTTCAAATATTACCGCCGATATGATAGGTTGGTTTAGGTTACGTTATATTACGTTATTGATGTATATGAATGCCCCACGGAGACATAGAGGCCAACTCGCCAGGAATGTTGTCAAATATTACCGCCGAGATGTTATGTTGGGTTAGGTTAGGTTAAATTACGTTTTGATGTATATAAAAGTCCCACGGAGACGTAGAGGCCAACTCGCCAGGAATGTTTTCAAATAAGAGCGCCGAAAGGTTAGGTTGGGTTAGGTTACGTTATATTACGTTATTGATGTATATGAAGCTCCCACGGAGACGTAGAGGCCAACTCGCCAGGAATGTTGTCAAATATTACCGCCGAGAGGATAGGTTGGGTTAGATTAGGTTATATTACGTTATTGATGTATATAAAACTCCAACGAAGACGTAGAGGCCAACTGGCCAGGAATGTTGTCAAATATTACCGCCGAGATGTTACGTTGGGTTAGGTTAGGTTATATTACGTTATTGATGTATATAAAAGTCCCACGGAGACGTAGAGGCCAATATCGACAGGAATGTTTTCAAATACTACCGCCGAGATGTTAGGTTGGGTTACGTTAGGTTATATTACGTTATTGATGTATATGAAGGTCCCACGGAGGCGTAGAGGCCAACATCGACAGGAATGTTTTCAAATACTACCGCCGATATGATAGGTTGGATTAGGTTAGGTAATATTACGTTATTGATGTATATGAAGGTCGCACGGAGAGGTAGAGGCCAACTCGCCAGGAATGTTGTCAAATATTACCGCCGAGATGTTACGTTGGGTTAGGTTAGGTTAAATTATGTTTTGATGTATATAAAAGTCCCACGGAGACGTAGAGGCCAACTCGCCAGGAATGTTGTCAAATATTGCCGCCGATATGATAGGTTGGGTTAGGTTACGTTATATTACGTTATTGATGTATATGAAGGACGCACGGAGACGTAGAGGCCAACTCGCCAGGAATGTTGTCAAATATTAGTGCCGAGATGTTAGGTTGGGTTGGGTTAGGTTATATTACGTTATTGATGTATATGCAGGTCCCACGGAGGCGTAGAGGCCAACTCGCCAGGAATGTTGTTAAATATTACCGCCAAGATGTTAGGTTGGGTTAGGTTAGGTAAGATTACGTTATTGATGTATATGAAGGCCCCACGGAGACGTAGAGGCCAATATCGGCAGGAATGTTCTCAAATATTTCCGCCGAGATGATAGGTTGTGTTAGGTTAGGTTATATTACGTTATTCATGTATATGAAGATCCCACGGAGACATAGAGGCCAACATCGACAGGAATGTTCTCAAGTATTTCCGCCGAGATGATAGGTTGGGTTAGGTTAGGTAATATTACGTTATTGATGTATATGAAGGTCCCACGGAGACGTAGAGGCCAACATCAACCGGAATGTTTTCAAATATTACCGCCGATATGATAGGTTGGTTTAGGTTACGTTATATTACGTTATTGATGTATATGAAGGTCCCACGGAGACGTAGAGGCCAACTCGCCAGGAATGTTGTCAAATATTATCGCCGAGATGTTATGTTGGGTTAGATTAGGTTACATTACGTTATTGATGTATATAAAAGTCCCACGGAGACGTAGAGACCAACTCTCCATAAATGTTGTCAAATATTACCGCCGAGATGTTATGTTGGGCTAGGTTAGGTTAAATTACGTTATTAATGTATATAAAAGTCCCACGGAGACGTAGAGGCCAACTGGCCAGGAATGTTGTCAAATATTACCGCCGAGATGATAGGTTGGGTTAGGTTAGGTTATATTACGTTATTCATGTATATGAAGATCCCACGGAGACGTAGAGGCCAACTGGCCAGGAATGTTGTCAAATATTACCGCCGTGATGTTACGTTGGGTTAGGTTAGGTTATATTACGTTATTGATGTATATAAAAGTCCCACGGAGACGTAGAGGCCAATATCGACAGGAATGTTTTCAAATACTACCGCCGAGATGGTAGGTTGGGTTACGTTAGGTTATATTACGTTATTGATGTATATGAAGGTCCCACGGAGACGTAGAGGCCAACAAGCCAGGAATGTTCTCAAATATTATCGCCGAGATGTTAGGTTGGGTTAGGTTAGGTTATATTACGTTATTGATGTATATGGAGGACCTACGGAGACATAGGTGCCAACTCGCAAGGAATGTTGTCAAATAAGAGCGCCGAAAGGTTAGGTTGGATTAGGTTACGTTATATTAGGTTATTGATGTATATAAAAGTCCCACGGAGACGTAGAGGCCAACATCGACAGGAATGTTCTCAAATATTACCGCCGAGATGTTAGGTTGGGTTAGGTTAGGTAAGATTACGTTATTGATGTATATGAAGGCCCCACGGAGACGTAGAGGCCAACATCGACAGGAATGTTCTCAAATATTTCCGCCGAGATGTTACGTTGGGTTAGGTTAGGTTAAATTATGTTTTGATGTATATAAAAGTCCCACGGAGACGTAGAGGCCAACTCGCCAGGAATGTTGTCAAATATTACCGCCGATATGATAGGTTGGGTTAGGTTACGTTATATTACGTTATTGATGTATATGAAGGTCGCACGGAGAGGTAGAGGCCAACTCGCCAGGAATGTTGTCAAATATTAGTGCCGCGATGTTAGGTTGGGTTAGGTTACGTTATATTACGTTATTGATGTATATGAAGGTCGCACGGAGAGGTAGAGGCCAACTCGCCAGGTATGTTGTCAAATATTAGTGCCGAGATGTTACGTTGGGTTGGGTTAGGTTATATTACGTTATTGATGTATATGAAGGTCCCACGGAGACGTAGAGAGCAACTCTCCATAAATGTTGTCAAATATTACCGCCGAGATGTTACGTTGGGTTAGGTTAGGTTAAATTGTGTTTTGTTGTATATAAAAGTCCCACGGAGACGTAGAGGCCAACTCGCCAGGAATGTTGTCAAATATTACCGCCGATATGATAGGTTGGTTTAGGTTACGTTATATTACGTTATTGATGTATAGGAAGGTCCCACGGAGACGTAGAGGCCAACTCGCCAGGAATGTTGTCAAATATTACCGCCGAGATGTTATGTTGGGCTCGGTTAGGTTAAATTACGTTATTGATGTATATGAAAGTCCCACGGAGACGTAGAGGCCAACTCGCCAGGAATGTTGTCAAATATTAGTGCCGCGATGTTAGGTTGGGTTACGTTAGGTTATATTACGTTATTGATGTATATGAAGGTCCCACGGAGACGTAGAGGCCAGCAAGCCAGGAATGTTCTCAAATATTATCGCCGAGATGTTAGGTTGGGTTAGGTTAGGTTATATTACGTTATTGATGTATATGAAGGTCCCGCGGAGACGTAGAGGCCAACATCGACAGGAATGTTCTCAAATATTTCCGCAGAGATGATAGGTTGGGTTAGGTTAGGTAATATTACGTTATTGATGTATATGATAGTCCCATGGAGACGTAGAGGCCAACATCGACAGGAATGTTTTCAAATATTACCGCCGATATGATAGGTTGGTTTAGGTTACGTTATATTACGTTATTGATGTACATGAATGCCCCACGGAGACATAGAGGCCAACTCGCCAGGAATGTTGTCAAATATTACCGCCGAGATGTTATGTTGTGTTAGGTTAGGTTAAATTACGTATTGATGTATATAAAAGTCCCACGGAGACGTAGAGGCCAACTCGCCAGGAATGTTTTCAAATAAGAGCGCCGAAAGGTTAGGTTGGGTTAGGTTACGTTATATTACGTTATTGATGTATATGAAGCTCCCACGGAGACGTAGAGGCCAACTCGCCAGGAATGTTGTCAAATATTACCGCCGAGAGGATAGGTTGGGTTAGATTAGGTTATATTACGTTATTGATGTATATAAAACTCCAACGAAGACGTAGAGGCCAACTGGCCAGGAATGTTGTCAAATATTACCGCCGAGATGTTACGTTGGGTTAGGTTAGGTTATATTACGTTATTGATGTATATAAAAGTCCCACGGAGACGTAGAGGCCAATATCGACAGGAATGTTTTCAAATACTACCGCCGAGATGTTAGGTTGGGTTACGTTAGGTTATATTACGTTATTGATGTATATGAAGGTCCCACGGAGGCGTAGAGGCCAACATCGACAGGAATGTTTTCAAATACTACCGCCGATATGATAGGTTGGATTAGGTTAGGTAATATTACGTTATTGATGTATATGAAGGTCGCACGGAGAGGTAGAGGCCAACTCGCCAGGAATGTTGTCAAATATTACCGCCGAGATGTTACGTTGGGTTAGGTTAGGTTAAATTATGTTTTGATGTATATAAAAGTCCCACGGAGACGTAGAGGCCAACTCGCCAGGAATGTTGTCAAATATTATCGCCGAGATGTTATGTTGGGTTAGATTAGGTTACATTACGTTATTGATGTATATAAAAGTCCCACGGAGACGTAGAGACCAACTCTCCATAAATGTTGTCAAATATTACCGCCGAGATGTTATGTTGGGCTAGGTTAGGTTAAATTACGTTATTAATGTATATAAAAGTCCCACGGAGACGTAGAGGCCAACTGGCCAGGAATGTTGTCAAATATTACCGCCGAGATGATAGGTTGGGTTAGGTTAGGTTATATTACGTTATTCATGTATATGAAGATCCCACGGAGACGTAGAGGCCAACTGGCCAGGAATGTTGTCAAATATTACCGCCGTGATGTTACGTTGGGTTAGGTTAGGTTATATTACGTTATTAATGTATATAAAAGTCCCACGGAGACGTAGAGGCCAATATCGACAGGAATGTTTTCAAATACTACCGCCGAGATGGTAGGTTGGGTTACGTTAGGTTATATTACGTTATTGATGTATATGAAGGTCCCGCGGAGACGTAGAGGCCAACATCGACAGGAATGTTCTCAAATATTTCCGCAGCGATGATAGGTTGGGTTAGGTTAGGTAATATTACGTTATTGATGTATATGATGGTCCCATGGAGACGTAGAGGCCAACATCGACAGGAATGTTTTCAAATATTACCGCCGATATGATAGGTTGGTTTAGGTTACGTTATATTACGTTATTGATGTATATGAATGCCCCACGGAGACATAGAGGCCAACTCGCCAGGAATGTTGTCAAATATTACCGCCGAGATGTTATGTTGGGTTAGGTTAGGTTAAATTACGTTTTGATGTATATAAAAGTCCCACGGAGACGTAGAGGCCAACTCGCCAGGAATGTTTTCAAATAAGAGCGCCGAAATGTTAGGTTGGGTTAGGTTACGTTATATTACGTTATTGATGTATATGAAGCTCCCACGGAGACGTAGAGGCCAACTCGCCAGGAATGTTGTCAAATATTACCGCCGAGAGGATAGGTTGGGTTAGATTAGGTTATATTACGTTATTGATGTATATAAAACTCCCACGGAGACGTAGAGGCCAACTCGCCAGGAATGTTGTCAAATATTACCGCCGAGAGGATAGGTTGGGTTAGGTTAGGTTATATTACGTTATTGATGTATATAAAACTCCCACGGAGACGTAGAGGCCAACTCGCAAGGAATGTTGACAAATATTACCGCCGAGATGTTTGGTTGGGTTAGGTTAGGTTATATTACGTTATTGATGTATATGGAGGACCTACGGAGACATAGGTGCCAACTCGCAAGGAATGTTGTCAAATAAGAGCGCCGAAAGGTTAGGTTGGATTAGGTTACGTTATATTAGGTTATTGATGTATATAAAAGTCCCACGGAGACGTAGAGGCCAACAAGCCAGGAATGTTTTCAAATATTGCCGCCGAGATATTACGTTGGGTTGGGTTAGGTTATATTACGTTATTGATGTATGTGAAGGTCCCACGGAGACGTAGAGGCCAACAAGCCAGGAATGTTGTCAAATATTACCGCCGAGATGTTATGTTGGGTTAGATTAGGTTACATTACGTTATTGATGTATATAAAAGTTCCACGGAGACGTAGAGGCCAACTGGCCAGGAATGTTGTCAAATATTACCGCCGAGATGATAGGTTGTGTTAGGTTAGGTTATATTACGTTATTCATGTATATGAAGATCCCACGGAGACATAGAGGCCAACTGGCCAGGAATGTTGTCAAATATTACCGCCGAGATGATAGGTTGGTTTAGGTTAGATTATATTACGTTATTGATGTATACGAAGGTCGCACGGAGAGGTAGAGGCCAACTCGCCAGGAATGTTGTCAAATATTAGTGCCGAGATGTTGGGTTGGGTTGGGTTAGGTTATATTACGTTATTGATGTATATGAAGGTCCCACGGAGACGTAGAGACCAACTCTCCATAAATGTTGTCAAATATTACCGCCGAGATGTTATGTTGGGCTAGGTCAGGTTAAATTACGTTATTAATGTATATAAAAGTCCCACGGAGACGTAGAGGCCAACTGGCCAGGAATGTTGTCAAATATTACCGCCGAGATGATAGGTTGGGTTAGATTAGGTTATATTACGTTATTCATGTATATGAAGATCCCACGGAGACGTAGAGGCCAACTGGCCAGGAATGTTGTCAAATATTACCGCCGAGATGTTACGTTGGGTTAGGTTAGGTTAAATTATGTTTTGATGTATATAAAAGTCCCACGGAGACGTAGAGGCCAACTCGCCAGGAATGTTGTCAAATATTGCCGCCGATATGATAGGTTGGGTTAGGTTACGTTATATTACGTTATTGATGTATATGAAGGACGCACGGAGACGTAGAGGCCAACTCGCCAGGAATGTTGTCAAATATTAGTGCCGAGATGTTAGGTTGGGTTGGGTTAGGTTATATTACGTTATTGATGTATATGCAGGTCCCACGGAGGCGTAGAGGCCAACTCGCCAGGAATGTTGTTAAATATTACCGCCGAGATGTTAGGTTGGGTTAGGTTAGGTAAGATTACGTTATTGATGTATATGAAGGCCCCACGGAGACGTAGAGGCCAATATCGGCAGGAATGTTCTCAAATATTTCCGCCGAGATGATAGGTTGTGTTAGGTTAGGTTATATTACGTTATTCATGTATATGAAGATCCCACGGAGACATAGAGGCCAACATCGACAGGAATGTTCTCAAGTATTTCCGCCGAGATGATAGGTTGGGTTAGGTTAGGTAATATTACGTTATTGATGTATATGAAGGTCCCACGGAGACGTAGAGGCCAACATCAACCGGAATGTTTTCAAATATTACCGCCGATATGATAGGTTGGTTTAGGTTACGTTATATTACGTTATTGATGTATATGAAGGTCCCACGGAGACGTAGAGGCCAACTCGCCAGGAATGTTGTCAAACATTATCGCCGAGATGTTATGTTGGGTTAGATTAGGTTACATTACGTTATTGATGTATATAAAAGTCCCACGGAGACGTAGAGACCAACTCTCCATAAATGTTGTCAAATATTACCGCCGAGATGTTATGTTGGGCTAGGTTAGGTTAAATTACGTTATTAATGTATATAAAAGTCCCACGGAGACGTAGAGGCCAACTGGCCAGGAATGTTGTCAAATATTACCGCCGAGATGATAGGTTGGGTTAGGTTAGGTTATATTACGTTATTCATGTATATGAAGATCCCACGGAGACGTAGAGGCCAACTGGCCAGGAATGTTGTCAAATATTACCGCCGTGATGTTACGTTGGGTTAGGTTAGGTTATATTACGTTATTAATGTATATAAAAGTCCCACGGAGACGTAGAGGCCAATATCGACAGGAATGTTTTCAAATACTACCGCCGAGATGGTAGGTTGGGTTACGTTAGGTTATATTACGTTATTGATGTATATGAAGGTCCCGCGGAGACGTAGAGGCCAACATCGACAGGAATGTTCTCAAATATTTCCGCAGCGATGATAGGTTGGGTTAGGTTAGGTAATATTACGTTATTGATGTATATGATGGTCCCATGGAGACGTAGAGGCCAACATCGACAGGAATGTTTTCAAATATTACCGCCGATATGATAGGTTGGTTTAGGTTACGTTATATTACGTTATTGATGTATATGAATGCCCCACGGAGACATAGAGGCCAACTCGCCAGGAATGTTGTCAAATATTACCGCCGAGATGTTATGTTGGGTTAGGTTAGGTTAAATTACGTTTTGATGTATATAAAAGTCCCACGGAGACGTAGAGGCCAACTCGCCAGGAATGTTTTCAAATAAGAGCGCCGAAAGGTTAGGTTGGGTTAGGTTACGTTATATTACGTTATTGATGTATATGAAGCTCCCACGGAGACGTAGAGGCCAACTCGCCAGGAATGTTGTCAAATATTACCGCCGAGAGGATAGGTTGGGTTAGATTAGGTTATATTACGTTATTGATGTATATAAAACTCCCACGGAGACGTAGAGGCCAACTCGCCAGGAATGTTGTCAAATATTACCGCCGAGAGGATAGGTTGGGTTAGGTTAGGTTATATTACGTTATTGATGTATATAAAACTCCCACGGAGACGTAGAGGCCAACTCGCAAGGAATGTTGACAAATATTACCGCCGAGATGTTTGGTTGGGTTAGGTTAGGTTATATTACGTTATTGATGTATATGGAGGACCTACGGAGACATAGGTGCCAACTCGCAAGGAATGTTGTCAAATAAGAGCGCCGAAAGGTTAGGTTGGATTAGGTTACGTTATATTAGGTTATTGATGTATATAAAAGTCCCACGGAGACGTAGAGGCCAACAAGCCAGGAATGTTTTCAAATATTGCCGCCGAGATATTACGTTGGGTTGGGTTAGGTTATATTACGTTATTGATGTATGTGAAGGTCCCACGGAGACGTAGAGGCCAACAAGCCAGGAATGTTGTCAAATATTACCGCCGAGATGTTATGTTGGGTTAGATTAGGTTACATTACGTTATTGATGTATATAAAAGTTCCACGGAGACGTAGAGGCCAACTGGCCAGGAATGTTGTCAAATATTACCGCCGAGATGATAGGTTGTGTTAGGTTAGGTTATATTACGTTATTCATGTATATGAAGATCCCACGGAGACATAGAGGCCAACTGGCCAGGAATGTTGTCAAATATTACCGCCGAGATGATAGGTTGGTTTAGGTTAGATTATATTACGTTATTGATGTATATGAAGGTCGCACGGAGAGGTAGAGGCCAACTCGCCAGGAATGTTGTCAAATATTAGTGCCGAGATGTTAGGTTGGGTTGGGTTAGGTTATATTACGTTATTGATGTATATGAAGGTCCCACGGAGACGTAGAGACCAACTCTCCATAAATGTTGTCAAATATTACCGCGGAGATGTTATGTTGGGCTAGGTTAGGTTAAATTACGTTATTAATGTATGTAAAAGTCCCACGGAGACGTAGAGGCCAACTGGCCAGGAATGTTGTCAAATATTACCGCCGAGATGATAGGTTGGGTTAGGTTAGGTTATATTACGTTATTCATGTATATGAAGATCCCACGGAGACGTAGAGGCCAACTGGCCAGGAATGTTGTCCAATATTACCGCCGAGATGTTACGTTGGGTTAGGTTAGGTTATATTACGTTATTGATGTATATAAAAGTCCCACGGAGACGTAGAGGCCAATATCGACAGGAATGTTTTCAAATACTACCGCCGAGATGATAGGTTGGATTAGGTTAGGTAATATTACGTTATTGATGTATATGAAGGCCCCACGGAGACGTAGAGGCCAAATCGCCAGAAATGTTGTCAAATATTACCGCCGAGATGTTAGGTTGGGTTAGGTTAGGTTATATTACGTTATTGATGTATATGAATGCCCCACGGAGACATAGAGGCCAACTCGACAGGAATTTTGTCAAATATTACCGCCGAGATGTTATGTTGGGTTAGGTTAGGTTAAATTACGTTTTGATGTATATAAAAGTCCCACGGAGACGTAGAGGCCAACTCGCCAGGAATGTTGTCAAATATTGCCGCCGATATGATAGGTTGGGTTAGGTTACGTTATATTACGTTATTGATGTATATGAAGGACGCACGGAGACGTAGAGGCCAACTCGCCAGGAATGTTGTCAAATATTAGTGCCGAGATGTTAGGTTGGGTTGGGTTAGGTTATATTACGTTATTGATGTATATGCAGGTCCCACGGAGGCGTAGAGGCCAACTCGCCAGGAATGTTGTTAAATATTACCGCCGAGATGTTAGGTTGGGTTAGGTTAGGTAAGATTACGTTATTGATGTATATGAAGGCCCCACGGAGACGTAGAGGCCAATATCGGCAGGAATGTTCTCAAATATTTCCGCCGAGATGATAGGTTGTGTTAGGTTAGGTTATATTACGTTATTCATGTATATGAAGATCCCACGGAGACATAGAGGCCAACATCGACAGGAATGTTCTCAAGTATTTCCGCCGAGATGATAGGTTGGGTTAGGTTAGGTAATATTACGTTATTGATGTATATGAAGGTCCCACGGAGACGTAGAGGCCAACATCGACAGGAATGTTCTCAAATATTACCGCCGAGATGTTAGGTTGGGTTAGGTTAGGTAAGATTACGTTATTGATGTATATGAAGGCCCCACGGAGACGTAGAGGCCAACATCGACAGGAATGTTCTCAAATATTTCCGCCGAGATGTTACGTTGGGTTAGGTTAGGTTAAATTATGTTTTGATGTATATAAAAGTCCCACGGAGACGTAGAGGCCAACTCGCCAGGAATGTTGTCAAATATTACCGCCGATATGATAGGTTGGGTTAGGTTACGTTATATTACGTTATTGATGTATATGAAGGTCGCACGGAGAGGTAGAGGCCAACTCGCCAGGAATGTTGTCAAATATTAGTGCCGAGATGTTACGTTGGGTTGGGTTAGGTTATATTACGTTATTGATGTATATGAAGGTCCCACGGAGACGTAGAGAGCAACTCTCCATAAATGTTGTCAAATATTACCGCCGAGATGTTACGTTGGGTTAGGTTAGGTTAAATTGTGTTTTGTTGTATATAAAAGTCCCACGGAGACGTAGAGGCCAACTCGCCAGGAATGTTGTCAAATATTACCGCCGATATGATAGGTTGGTTTAGGTTACGCTATATTACGTTATTGATGTATAGGAAGGTCCCACGGAGACGTAGAGGCCAACTCGCCAGGAATGTTGTCAAATATTACCGCCGAGATGTTATGTTGGGCTCGGTTAGGTTAAATTACGTTATTGATGTATATGAAAGTCCCACGGAGACGTAGAGGCCAACTCGCCAGGAATGTTGTCAAATATTAGTGCCGCGATGTTAGGTTGGGTTACGTTAGGTTATATTACGTTATTGATGTATATGAAGGTCCCACGGAGACGTAGAGGCCAGCAAGCCAGGAATGTTCTCAAATATTATCGCCGAGATGTTAGGTTGGGTTAGGTTAGGTTATATTACGTTATTGATGTATATGAAGGTCCCGCGGAGACGTAGAGGCCAACATCGACAGGAATGTTCTCAAATATTTCCGCAGAGATGATAGGTTGGGTTAGGTTAGGTAATATTACGTTATTGATGTATATGATAGTCCCATGGAGACGTAGAGGCCAACATCGACAGGAATGTTTTCAAATATTACCGCCGATATGATAGGTTGGTTTAGGTTACGTTATATTACGTTATTGATGTATATGAATGCCCCACGGAGACATAGAGGCCAACTCGCCAGGAATGTTGTCAAATATTACCGCCGAGATGTTATGTTGTGTTAGGTTAGGTTAAATTACGTATTGATGTATATAAAAGTCCCACTGAGACGTAGAGGCCAACTCGCCAGGAATGTTTTCAAATAAGAGCGCCGAAAGGTTAGGTTGGGTTAGGTTACGTTATATTACGTTATTGATGTAGATGAAGCTCCCACGGAGACGTAGAGGCCAACTCGCCAGGAATGTTGTCAAATATTACCGCCGAGAGGATAGGTTGGGTTAGATTAGGTTATATTACGTTATTGATGTATATAAAACTCCAACGAAGACGTAGAGGCCAACTGGCCAGGAATGTTGTCAAATATTACCGCCGAGATGTTACGTTGGGTTAGGTTAGGTTATATTACGTTATTGATGTATATAAAAGTCCCACGGAGACGTAGAGGCCAATATCGACAGGAATGTTTTCAAATACTACCGCCGAGATGTTAGGTTGGGTTACGTTAGGTTATATTACGTTATTGATGTATATGAAGGTCCCACGGAGGCGTAGAGGCCAACATCGACAGGAATGTTTTCAAATACTACCGCCGATATGATAGGTTGGATTAGGTTAGGTAATATTACGTTATTGATGTATATGAAGGTCGCACGGAGAGGTAGAGGCCAACTCGCCAGGAATGTTGTCAAATATTACCGCCGAGATGTTACGTTGGGTTAGGTTAGGTTAAATTATGTTTTGATGTATATAAAAGTCCCACGGAGACGTAGAGGCCAACTCGCCAGGAATGTTGTCAAATATTATCGCCGAGATGTTATGTTGGGTTAGATTAGGTTACATTACGTTATTGATGTATATAAAAGTCCCACGGAGACGTAGAGACCAACTCTCCATAAATGTTGTCAAATATTACCGCCGAGATGTTATGTTGGGCTAGGTTAGGTTAAATTACGTTATTAATGTATATAAAAGTCCCACGGAGACGTAGAGGCCAACTGGCCAGGAATGTTGTCAAATATTACCGCCGAGATGATAGGTTGGGTTAGGTTAGGTTATATTACGTTATTCATGTATATGAAGATCCCACGGAGACGTAGAGGCCAACTGGCCAGGAATGTTGTCAAATATTACCGCCGTGATGTTACGTTGGGTTAGGTTAGGTTATATTACGTTATTAATGTATATAAAAGTCCCACGGAGACGTAGAGGCCAATATCGACAGGAATGTTTTCAAATACTACCGCCGAGATGGTAGGTTGGGTTACGTTAGGTTATATTACGTTATTGATGTATATGAAGGTCCCGCGGAGACGTAGAGGCCAACATCGACAGGAATGTTCTCAAATATTTCCGCAGCGATGATAGGTTGGGTTAGGTTAGGTAATATTACGTTATTGATGTATATGATGGTCCCATGGAGACGTAGAGGCCAACATCGACAGGAATGTTTTCAAATATTACCGCCGATATGATAGGTTGGTTTAGGTTACGTTATATTACGTTATTGATGTATATGAATGCCCCACGGAGACATAGAGGCCAACTCGCCAGGAATGTTGTCAAATATTACCGCCGAGATGTTATGTTGGGTTAGGTTAGGTTAAATTACGTTTTGATGTATATAAAAGTCCCACGGAGACGTAGAGGCCAACTCGCCAGGAATGTTTTCAAATAAGAGCGCCGAAAGGTTAGGTTGGGTTAGGTTACGTTATATTACGTTATTGATGTATATGAAGCTCCCACGGAGACGTAGAGGCCAACTCGCCAGGAATGTTGTCAAATATTACCGCCGAGAGGATAGGTTGGGTTAGATTAGGTTATATTACGTTATTGATGTATATAAAACTCCCACGGAGACGTAGAGGCCAACTCGCCAGGAATGTTGTCAAATATTACCGCCGAGAGGATAGGTTGGGTTAGGTTAGGTTATATTACGTTATTGATGTATATAAAACTCCCACGGAGACGTAGAGGCCAACTCGCAAGGAATGTTGACAAATATTACCGCCGAGATGTTTGGTTGGGTTAGGTTAGGTTATATTACGTTATTGATGTATATGGAGGACCTACGGAGACATAGGTGCCAACTCGCAAGGAATGTTGTCAAATAAGAGCGCCGAAAGGTTAGGTTGGATTAGGTTACGTTATATTAGGTTATTGATGTATATAAAAGTCCCACGGAGACGTAGAGGCCAACAAGCCAGGAATGTTTTCAAATATTGCCGCCGAGATATTACGTTGGGTTGGGTTAGGTTATATTACGTTATTGATGTATGTGAAGGTCCCACGGAGACGTAGAGGCCAACAAGCCAGGAATGTTGTCAAATATTACCGCCGAGATGTTATGTTGGGTTAGATTAGGTTACATTACGTTATTGATGTATATAAAAGTTCCACGGAGACGTAGAGGCCAACTGGCCAGGAATGTTGTCAAATATTACCGCCGAGATGATAGGTTGTGTTAGGTTAGGTTATATTACGTTATTCATGTATATGAAGATCCCACGGAGACATAGAGGCCAACTGGCCAGGAATGTTGTCAAATATTACCGCCGAGATGATAGGTTGGTTTAGGTTAGATTATATTACGTTATTGATGTATATGAAGGTCGCACGGAGAGGTAGAGGCCAACTCGCCAGGAATGTTGTCAAATATTAGTGCCGAGATGTTAGGTTGGGTTGGGTTAGGTTATATTACGTTATTGATGTATATGAAGGTCCCACGGAGACGTAGAGACCAACTCTCCATAAATGTTGTCAAATATTACCGCCGAGATGTTATGTTGGGCTAGGTCAGGTTAAATTACGTTATTAATGTATATAAAAGTCCCACGGAGACGTAGAGGCCAACTGGCCAGGAATGTTGTCAAATATTACCGCCGAGATGATAGGTTGGGTTAGATTAGGTTATATTACGTTATTCATGTATATGAAGATCCCACGGAGACGTAGAGGCCAACTGGCCAGGAATGTTGTCAAATATTACCGCCGAGATGTTACGTTGGGTTAGGTTAGGTTAAATTATGTTTTGATGTATATAAAAGTCCCACGGAGACGTAGAGGCCAACTCGCCAGGAATGTTGTCAAATATTGCCGCCGATATGATAGGTTGGGTTAGGTTACGTTATATTACGTTATTGATGTATATGAAGGACGCACGGAGACGTAGAGGCCAACTCGCCAGGAATGTTGTCAAATATTAGTGCCGAGATGTTAGGTTGGGTTGGGTTAGGTTATATTACGTTATTGATGTATATGCAGGTCCCACGGAGGCGTAGAGGCCAACTCGCCAGGAATGTTGTTAAATATTACCGCCGAGATGTTAGGTTGGGTTAGGTTAGGTAAGATTACGTTATTGATGTATATGAAGGCCCCACGGAGACGTAGAGGCCAATATCGGCAGGAATGTTCTCAAATATTTCCGCCGAGATGATAGGTTGTGTTAGGTTAGGTTATATTACGTTATTCATGTATATGAAGATCCCACGGAGACATAGAGGCCAACATCGACAGGAATGTTCTCAAGTATTTCCGCCGAGATGATAGGTTGGGTTAGGTTAGGTAATATTACGTTATTGATGTATATGAAGGTCCCACGGAGACGTAGAGGCCAACATCAACCGGAATGTTTTCAAATATTACCGCCGATATGATAGGTTGGTTTAGGTTACGTTATATTACGTTATTGATGTATATGAAGGTCCCACGGAGACGTAGAGGCCAACTCGCCAGGATTGTTGTCAAACATTATCGCCGAGATGTTATGTTGGGTTAGATTAGGTTACATTACGTTATTGATGTATATAAAAGTCCCACGGAGACGTAGAGACCAACTCTCCATAAATGTTGTCAAATATTACCGCCGAGATGTTATGTTGGGCTAGGTTAGGTTAAATTACGTTATTAATGTATATAAAAGTCCCACGGAGACGTAGAGGCCAACTGGCCAGGAATGTTGTCAAATATTACCGCCGAGATGATAGGTTGGGTTAGGTTAGGTTATATTACGTTATTCATGTATATGAAGATCCCACGGAGACGTAGAGGCCAACTGGCCAGGAATGTTGTCAAATATTACCGCCGTGATGTTACGTTGGGTTAGGTTAGGTTATATTACGTTATTAATGTATATAAAAGTCCCACGGAGACGTAAAGGCCAATATCGACAGGAATGTTTTCAAATACTACCGCCGAGATGGTAGGTTGGGTTACGTTAGGTTATATTACGTTATTGATGTATATGAAGGTCCCGCGGAGACGTAGAGGCCAACATCGACAGGAATGTTCTCAAATATTTCCGCAGCGATGATAGGTTGGGTTAGGTTAGGTAATATTACGTTATTGATGTATATGATGGTCCCATGGAGACGTAGAGGCCAACATCGACAGGAATGTTTTCAAATATTACCGCCGATATGATAGGTTGGTTTAGGTTACGTTATATTACGTTATTGATGTATATGAATGCCCCACGGAGACATAGAGGCCAACTCGCCAGGAATGTTGTCAAATATTACCGCCGAGATGTTATGTTGGGTTAGGTTAGGTTAAATTACGTTTTGATGTATATAAAAGTCCCACGGAGACGTAGAGGCCAACTCGCCAGGAATGTTTTCAAATAAGAGCGCCGAAAGGTTAGGTTGGGTTAGGTTACGTTATATTACGTTATTGATGTATATGAAGCTCCCACGGAGACGTAGAGGCCAACTCGCCAGGAATGTTGTCAAATATTACCGCCGAGAGGATAGGTTGGGTTAGATTAGGTTATATTACGTTATTGATGTATATAAAACTCCCACGGAGACGTAGAGGCCAACTCGCCAGGAATGTTGTCAAATATTACCGCCGAGAGGATAGGTTGGGTTAGGTTAGGTTATATTACGTTATTGATGTATATAAAACTCCCACGGAGACGTAGAGGCCAACTCGCAAGGAATGTTGACAAATATTACCGCCGAGATGTTTGGTTGGGTTAGGTTAGGTTATATTACGTTATTGATGTATATGGAGGACCTACGGAGACATAGGTGCCAACTCGCAAGGAATGTTGTCAAATAAGAGCGCCGAAAGGTTAGGTTGGATTAGGTTACGTTATATTAGGTTATTGATGTATATAAAAGTCCCACGGAGACGTAGAGGCCAACAAGCCAGGAATGTTTTCAAATATTGCCGCCGAGATATTACGTTGGGTTGGGTTAGGTTATATTACGTTATTGATGTATGTGAAGGTCCCACGGAAACGTAGAGGCCAACAAGCCAGGAATGTTGTCAAATATTACCGCCGAGATGTTATGTTGGGTTAGATTAGGTTACATTACGTTATTGATGTATATAAAAGTTCCACGGAGACGTAGAGGCCAACTGGCCAGGAATGTTGTCAAATATTACCGCCGAGATGATAGGTTGTGTTAGGTTAGGTTATATTACGTTATTCATGTATATGAAGATCCCACGGAGACATAGAGGCCAACTGGCCAGGAATGTTGTCAAATATTACCGCCGAGATGATAGGTTGGTTTAGGTTAGATTATATTACGTTATTGATGTATATGAAGGTCGCACGGAGAGGTAGAGGCCAACTCGCCAGGAATGTTGTCAAATATTAGTGCCGAGATGTTAGGTTGGGTTGGGTTAGGTTATATTACGTTATTGATGTATATGAAGGTCCCACGGAGACGTAGAGACCAACTCTCCATAAATGTTGTCAAATATTACCGCGGAGATGTTATGTTGGGCTAGGTTAGGTTAAATTACGTTATTAATGTATGTAAAAGTCCCACGGAGACGTAGAGGCCAACTGGCCAGGAATGTTGTCAAATATTACCGCCGAGATGATAGGTTGGGTTAGGTTAGGTTATATTACGTTATTCATGTATATGAAGATCCCACGGAGACGTAGAGGCCAACTGGCCAGGAATGTTGTCCAATATTACCGCCGAGATGTTACGTTGGGTTAGGTTAGGTTATATTACGTTATTGATGTATATAAAAGTCCCACGGAGACGTAGAGGCCAATATCGACAGGAATGTTTTCAAATACTACCGCCGAGATGATAGGTTGGATTAGGTTAGGTAATATTACGTTATTGATGTATATGAAGGCCCCACGGAGACGTAGAGGCCAAATCGCCAGAAATGTTGTCAAATATTACCGCCGAGATGTTAGGTTGGGTTAGGTTAGGTTATATTACGTTATTGATGTATATGAATGCCCCACGGAGACATAGAGGCCAACTCGACAGGAATTTTGTCAAATATTACCGCCGAGATGTTATGTTGGGTTAGGTTAGGTTAAATTACGTTTTGATGTATATAAAAGTCCCACGGAGACGTAGAGGCCAACTCGCCAGGAATGATGTCAAATATTACCGCCGAGATGGTAGGTTGGGTTACGTTAGGTTTTATTACGTTATTGATGTATATGAAGGTCCCACGGAGACGTAGAGGCCAACAAGTCAGGAATGTTCTCAAATATTATCGCCGAGATGATAGGTTGTGTTAGGTTAGGTTATATTACGTTATTCATGTATATGAAGATCCCACGGAGACATAGAGGCCAACTGGCCAGGAATGTTGTCAAATATTACCGCCGAGATGATAGGTTGGTTTAGGTTAGATTATATTACGTTATTGATGTATATGAAGGTCGCACGGAGAGGTAGAGGCCAACTCGCCAGGAATGTTGTCAAATATTAGTGCCGAGATGTTAGGTTGGGTTGGGTTAGGTTATATTACGTTATTGATGTATATGAAGGTCCCACGGAGACGTAGAGACCAACTCTCCATAAATGTTGTCAAATATTACCGCCGAGATGTTATGTTGGGCTAGGTCAGGTTAAATTACGTTATTAATGTATATAAAAGTCCCACGGAGACGTAGAGGCCAACTGGCCAGGAATGTTGTCAAATATTACCGCCGAGATGATAGGTTGGGTTAGATTAGGTTATATTACGTTATTCATGTATATGAAGATCCCACGGAGACGTAGAGGCCAACTGGCCAGGAATGTTGTCAAATATTACCGCCGAGATGTTACGTTGGGTTAGGTTAGGTTAAATTATGTTTTGATGTATATAAAAGTCCCACGGAGACGTAGAGGCCAACTCGCCAGGAATGTTGTCAAATATTGCCGCCGATATGATAGGTTGGGTTAGGTTACGTTATATTACGTTATTGATGTATATGAAGGACGCACGGAGACGTAGAGGCCAACTCGCCAGGAATGTTGTCAAATATTAGTGCCGAGATGTTAGGTTGGGTTGGGTTAGGTTATATTACGTTATTGATGTATATGCAGGTCCCACGGAGGCGTAGAGGCCAACTCGCCAGGAATGTTGTTAAATATTACCGCCGAGATGTTAGGTTGGGTTAGGTTAGGTAAGATTACGTTATTGATGTATATGAAGGCCCCACGGAGACGTAGAGGCCAATATCGGCAGGAATGTTCTCAAATATTTCCGCCGAGATGATAGGTTGTGTTAGGTTAGGTTATATTACGTTATTCATGTATATGAAGATCCCACGGAGACATAGAGGCCAACATCGACAGGAATGTTCTCAAGTATTTCCGCCGAGATGATAGGTTGGGTTAGGTTAGGTAATATTACGTTATTGATGTATATGAAGGTCCCACGGAGACGTAGAGGCCAACATCAACCGGAATGTTTTCAAATATTACCGCCGATATGATAGGTTGGTTTAGGTTACGTTATATTACGTTATTGATGTATATGAAGGTCCCACGGAGACGTAGAGGCCAACTCGCCAGGAATGTTGTCAAACATTATCGCCGAGATGTTATGTTGGGTTAGATTAGGTTACATTACGTTATTGATGTATATAAAAGTCCCACGGAGACGTAGAGACCAACTCTCCATAAATGTTGTCAAATATTACCGCCGAGATGTTATGTTGGGCTAGGTTAGGTTAAATTACGTTATTAATGTATATAAAAGTCCCACGGAGACGTAGAGGCCAACTGGCCAGGAATGTTGTCAAATATTACCGCCGAGATGATAGGTTGGGTTAGGTTAGGTTATATTACGTTATTCATGTATATGAAGATCCCACGGAGACGTAGAGGCCAACTGGCCAGGAATGTTGTCAAATATTACCGCCGTGATGTTACGTTGGGTTAGGTTAGGTTATATTACGTTATTAATGTATATAAAAGTCCCACGGAGACGTAAAGGCCAATATCGACAGGAATGTTTTCAAATACTACCGCCGAGATGGTAGGTTGGGTTACGTTAGGTTATATTACGTTATTGATGTATATGAAGGTCCCGCGGAGACGTAGAGGCCAACATCGACAGGAATGTTCTCAAATATTTCCGCAGCGATGATAGGTTGGGTTAGGTTAGGTAATATTACGTTATTGATGTATATGATGGTCCCATGGAGACGTAGAGGCCAACATCGACAGGAATGTTTTCAAATATTACCGCCGATATGATAGGTTGGTTTAGGTTACGTTATATTACGTTATTGATGTATATGAATGCCCCACGGAGACATAGAGGCCAACTCGCCAGGAATGTTGTCCAATATTACCGCCGAGATGTTATGTTGGGTTAGGTTAGGTTAAATTACGTTTTGATGTATATAAAAGTCCCACGGAGACGTAGAGGCCAACTCGCCAGGAATGTTTTCAAATAAGAGCGCCGAAAGGTTAGGTTGGGTTAGGTTACGTTATATTACGTTATTGATGTATATGAAGCTCCCACGGAGACGTAGAGGCCAACTCGCCAGGAATGTTGTCAAATATTACCGCCGAGAGGATAGGTTGGGTTAGATTAGGTTATATTACGTTATTGATGTATATAAAACTCCCACGGAGACGTAGAGGCCAACTCGCCAGGAATGTTGTCAAATATTACCGCCGAGAGGATAGGTTGGGTTAGGTTAGGTTATATTACGTTATTGATGTATATAAAACTCCCACGGAGACGTAGAGGCCAACTCGCAAGGAATGTTGACAAATATTACCGCCGAGATGTTTGGTTGGGTTAGGTTAGGTTATATTACGTTATTGATGTATATGGAGGACCTACGGAGACATAGGTGCCAACTCGCAAGGAATGTTGTCAAATAAGAGCGCCGAAAGGTTAGGTTGGATTAGGTTACGTTATATTAGGTTATTGATGTATATAAAAGTCCCACGGAGACGTAGAGGCCAACAAGCCAGGAATGTTTTCAAATATTGCCGCCGAGATATTACGTTGGGTTGGGTTAGGTTATATTACGTTATTGATGTATGTGAAGGTCCCACGGAAACGTAGAGGCCAACAAGCCAGGAATGTTGTCAAATATTACCGCCGAGATGTTATGTTGGGTTAGATTAGGTTACATTACGTTATTGATGTATATAAAAGTTCCACGGAGACGTAGAGGCCAACTGGCCAGGAATGTTGTCAAATATTACCGCCGAGATGATAGGTTGTGTTAGGTTAGGTTATATTACGTTATTCATGTATATGAAGATCCCACGGAGACATAGAGGCCAACTGGCCAGGAATGTTGTCAAATATTACCGCCGAGATGATAGGTTGGTTTAGGTTAGATTATATTACGTTATTGATGTATATGAAGGTCGCACGGAGAGGTAGAGGCCAACTCGCCAGGAATGCTGTCAAATATTAGTGCCGAGATGTTAGGTTGGGTTGGGTTAGGTTATATTACGTTATTGATGTATATGAAGGTCCCACGGAGACGTAGAGACCAACTCTCCATAAATGTTGTCAAATATTACCGCGGAGATGTTATGTTGGGCTAGGTTAGGTTAAATTACGTTATTAATGTATGTAAAAGTCCCACGGAGACGTAGAGGCCAACTGGCCAGGAATGTTGTCAAATATTACCGCCGAGATGATAGGTTGGGTTAGGTTAGGTTATATTACGTTATTCATGTATATGAAGATCCCACGGAGACGTAGAGGCCAACTGGCCAGGAATGTTGTCCAATATTACCGCCGAGATGTTACGTTGGGTTAGGTTAGGTTATATTACGTTATTGATGTATATAAAAGTCCCACGGAGACGTAGAGGCCAATATCGACAGGAATGTTTTCAAATACTACCGCCGAGATGATAGGTTGGATTAGGTTAGGTAATATTACGTTATTGATGTATATGAAGGCCCCACGGAGACGTAGAGGCCAAATCGCCAGAAATGTTGTCAAATATTACCGCCGAGATGTTAGGTTGGGTTAGGTTAGGTTATATTACGTTATTGATGTATATGAATGCCCCACGGAGACATAGAGGCCAACTCGACAGGAATTTTGTCAAATATTACCGCCGAGATGTTATGTTGGGTTAGGTTAGGTTAAATTACGTTTTGATGTATATAAAAGTCCCACGGAGACGTAGAGGCCAACTCGCCAGGAATGATGTCAAATATTACCGCCGAGATGGTAGGTTGGGATACGTTAGGTTTTATTACGTTATTGATGTATATGAAGGTCCCACGGAGACGTAGAGGCCAACAAGTCAGGAATGTTCTCAAATATTATCGCCGAGATGATAGGTTGTGTTAGGTTAGGTTATATTACGTTATTCATGTATATGAAGATCCCACGGAGACATAGAGGCCAACTGGCCAGGAATGTTGTCAAATATTACCGCCGAGATGATAGGTTGGTTTAGGTTAGATTATATTACGTTATTGATGTATATGAAGGTCGCACGGAGAGGTAGAGGCCAACTCGCCAGGAATGTTGTCAAATATTAGTGCCGAGATGTTAGGTTGGGTTGGGTTAGGTTATATTACGTTATTGATGTATATGAAGGTCCCACGGAGACGTAGAGACCAACTCTCCATAAATGTTGTCAAATATTACCGCCGAGATGTTATGTTGGGCTAGGTCAGGTTAAATTACGTTATTAATGTATATAAAAGTCCCACGGAGACGTAGAGGCCAACTGGCCAGGAATGTTGTCAAATATTACCGCCGAGATGATAGGTTGGGTTAGATTAGGTTATATTACGTTATTCATGTATATGAAGATCCCACGGAGACGTAGAGGCCAACTGGCCAGGAATGTTGTCAAATATTACCGCCGAGATGTTACGTTGGGTTAGGTTAGGTTAAATTATGTTTTGATGTATATAAAAGTCCCACGGAGACGTAGAGGCCAACTCGCCAGGAATGTTGTCAAATATTGCCGCCGATATGATAGGTTGGGTTAGGTTACGTTATATTACGTTATTGATGTATATGAAGGACGCACGGAGACGTAGAGGCCAACTCGCCAGGAATGTTGTCAAATATTAGTGCCGAGATGTTAGGTTGGGTTGGGTTAGGTTATATTACGTTATTGATGTATATGCAGGTCCCACGGAGGCGTAGAGGCCAACTCGCCAGGAATGTTGTTAAATATTACCGCCGAGATGTTAGGTTGGGTTAGGTTAGGTAAGATTACGTTATTGATGTATATGAAGGCCCCACGGAGACGTAGAGGCCAATATCGGCAGGAATGTTCTCAAATATTTCCGCCGAGATGATAGGTTGTGTTAGGTTAGGTTATATTACGTTATTCATGTATATGAAGATCCCACGGAGACATAGAGGCCAACATCGACAGGAATGTTCTCAAGTATTTCCGCCGAGATGATAGGTTGGGTTAGGTTAGGTAATATTACGTTATTGATGTATATGAAGGTCCCACGGAGACGTAGAGGCCAACATCAACCGGAATGTTTTCAAATATTACCGCCGATATGATAGGTTGGTTTAGGTTACGTTATATTACGTTATTGATGTATATGAAGGTCCCACGGAGACGTAGAGGCCAACTCGCCAGGAATGTTGTCAAACATTATCGCCGAGATGTTATGTTGGGTTAGATTAGGTTACATTACGTTATTGATGTATATAAAAGTCCCACGGAGACGTAGAGACCAACTCTCCATAAATGTTGTCAAATATTACCGCCGAGATGTTATGTTGGGCTAGGTTAGGTTAAATTACGTTATTAATGTATATAAAAGTCCCACGGAGACGTAGAGGCCAACTGGCCAGGAATGTTGTCAAATATTACCGCCGAGATGATAGGTTGGGTTAGGTTAGGTTATATTACGTTATTCATGTATATGAAGATCCCACGGAGACGTAGAGGCCAACTGGCCAGGAATGTTGTCAAATATTACCGCCGTGATGTTACGTTGGGTTAGGTTAGGTTATATTACGTTATTGATGTATATAAAAGTCCCACGGAGACGTAGAGGCCAATATCGACAGGAATGTTTTCAAATACTACCGCCGAGATGGTAGGTTGGGTTACGTTAGGTTATATTACGTTATTGATGTATATGAAGGTCCCACGGAGACGTAGAGGCCAACAAGCCAGGAATGTTCTCAAATATTATCGCCGAGATGTTAGGTTGGGTTGGGTTAGGTTATATTACGTTATTGATGTATATGAAGGTCCCACGGAGACGTAGAGACCAACTCTCCATAAATGTTGTCAAATATTACCGCCGAGATGTTACGTTGGGTTAGGTTAGGTTAAATTATGTTTTGATGTATATAAAAGTCCCACGGAGACGTAGAGGCCAACTCGCCAGGAATGTTGTCAAATATTGCCGCCGATATGATAGGTTGGGTTAGGTTACGTTATATTACGTTATTGATGTATATGAAGGACGCACGGAGACGTAGAGGCCAACTCGCCAGGAATGTTGTCAAATATTAGTGCCGAGATGTTAGGTTGGGTTGGGTTAGGTTATATTACGTTATTGATGTATATGCAGGTCCCACGGAGGCGTAGAGGCCAACTCGCCAGGAATGTTGTTAAATATTACCGCCGAGATGTTAGGTTGGGTTAGGTTAGGTAAGATTACGTTATTGATGTATATGAAGGCCCCACGGAGACGTAGAGGCCAATATCGGCAGGAATGTTCTCAAATATTTCCGCCGAGATGATAGGTTGTGTTAGGTTAGGTTATATTACGTTATTCATGTATATGAAGATCCCACGGAGACATAGAGGCCAACATCGACAGGAATGTTCTCAAGTATTTCCGCCGAGATGATAGGTTGGGTTAGGTTAGGTAATATTACGTTATTGATGTATATGAAGGTCCCACGGAGACGTAGAGGCGAACATCAACCGGAATGTTTTCAAATATTACCGCCGATATGATAGGTTGGTTTAGGTTACGTTATATTACGTTATTGATGTATATGAAGGTCCCACGGAGACGTAGAGGCCAACTCGCCAGGAATGTTGTCAAATATTATCGCCGAGATGTTATGTTGGGTTAGATTAGGTTACATTACGTTATTGATGTATATAAAAGTCCCACGGAGACGTAGAGACCAACTCTCCATAAATGTTGTCAAATATTACCGCCGAGATGTTATGTTGGGCTAGGTTAGGTTAAATTACGTTATTAATGTATATAAAAGTCCCACGGAGACGTAGAGGCCAACTGGCCAGGAATGTTGTCAAATATTACCGCCGAGATGATAGGTTGGGTTAGGTTAGGTTATATTACGTTATTCATGTATATGAAGATCCCACGGAGACGTAGAGTCCAACTGGCCAGGAATGTTGTCAAATATTACCGCCGTGATGTTACGTTGGGTTAGGTTAGGTTATATTACGTTATTGATGTATATAAAAGTCCCACGGAGACGTAGAGGCCAATATCGACAGGAATGTTTTCAAATACTACCGCCGAGATGGTAGGTTGGGTTACGTTAGGTTATATTACGTTATTGATGTATATGAAGGTCCCACGGAGACGTAGAGGCCAACAAGCCAGGAATGTTCTCAAATATTATCGCCGAGATGTTAGGTTGGGTTAGGTTAGGTTATATTACGTTATTGATGTATATGAAGGTCCCGCGGAGACGTAGAGGCCAACATCGACAGGAATGTTCTCAAATATTTCCGCAGCGATGATAGGTTGGGTTAGGTTAGGTAATATTACGTTATTGATGTATATGATGGTCCCATGGAGACGTAGAGGCCAACATCGACAGGAATGTTTTCAAATATTACCGCCGATATGATAGGTTGGTTTAGGTTACGTTATATTACGTTATTGATGTATATGAATGCCCCACGGAGACATAGAGGCCAACTCGCCAGGAAGGTTGTCAAATATTACCGCCGAGATGTTATGTTGGGTTAGGTTAGGTTAAATTACGTTTTGATGTATATAAAAGTCCCACGGAGACGTAGAGGCCAACTCGCCAGGAATGTTTTCAAATAAGAGCGCCGAAAGGTTAGGTTGGCTTAGGTTACGTTATATTACGTTATTGATGTATATGAAGCTCCCACGGAGACGTAGAGGCCAACTCGCCAGGAATGTTGTCAAATATTACCGCCGAGAGGATAGGTTGGGTTAGATTAGGTTATATTACGTTATTGATGTATATAAAACTCCCACGGAGACGTAGAGGCCAACTCGCCAGGAATGTTGTCAAATATTACCGCCGAGAGGATAGGTTGGGTTAGGTTAGGTTATATTACGTTATTGATGTATATAAAACTCCCACGGAGACGTAGAGGCCAACTCGCAAGGAATGTTGACAAATATTACCGCCGAGATGTTTGGTTGGGTTAGGTTAGGTTATATTACGTTATTGATGTATATGGAGGACCTACGGAGACATAGGTGCCAACTCGCAAGGAATGTTGTCAAATAAGAGCGCCGAAAGGTTAGGTTGGATTAGGTTACGTTATATTAGGTTATTGATGTATATAAAAGTCCCACGGAGACGTAGAGGCCAACAAGCCAGGAATGTTATCAAATATTGCCGCCGAGATATTACGTTGGGTTGGGTTAGGTTATATTACGTTATTGATGTATGTGAAGGTCCCACGGAGACGTAGAGGCCAACAAGCCAGGAATGTTGTCAAATATTACCGCCGAGATGTTACGTTGCGTTAGGTTAGGTTAAATTACGTTATTGATGTATATAAAAGTCCCACGGAGACGTAGAGGCCAACAAGCCAGGAATGTGGTTAAATATTACATCCGAGACGTTACGTTGGGTTATTTTAGGTTATATTATGTTATTGATGTATATAAAAGTCCCACGGAGACGTAGAGGCCAACAAGCCAGGAATGTTCTCAAATATTATCGCCGAGATGTTAGGTTGGTTTAGGTTACGTTATATTACGTTATTGATGTATATGAAGGTCCCACGGAGACGTAGAGGCCAACTCGCCAGGAATGTTGTCAAATATTACCGCCGAGATGTTATGTTGGGTTAGATTAGGTTACATTACGTTATTGATGTATATAAAAGTCCCACGGAGACGTAGAGGCCAACTGGCCAGGAATGTTGTCAAATATTACCGCCGAGATGATAGGTTGTGTTAGGTTAGGTTATATTACGTTATTCATGTATATGAAGATCCCACGGAGACATAGAGGCCAACTGGCCAGGAATGTTGTCAAATATTATCGCCGAGATGATAGGTTGGTTTGGGTTAGATTATATTACGTTATTGATGTATATGAAGGTCGCACGGAGAGGTAGAGGCCAACTCGCCAGGAATGTTGTCAAATATTAGTGCCGAGATGTTAGGTTGGGTTGGGTTAGGTTATATTACGTTATTGATGTATATGAAGGTCCCACGGAGACGTAGAGGCCAACAAGCCAGGAATGTTCTCAAATATTATCGCCGAGATGTTAGGTTGGGTTAGGTTAGGTTATATTACGTTATTGATGTATATGAAGGTCCCACGGAGACGTAGAGGCCAACAAGCCAGGAATGTTGCCAAATATTACCGCCGAGATGTTACGTTGGGTTAGGTTAGGTTAAATTACGTTATTGATGTATATAAAAGTCCCACGGAGACGTAGAGGCCAACATCGACAGGAATGTTCTCAAGTATTTCCGCCGAGATGATAGGTTGGGTTAGGTTAGGTAATATTACGTTATTGATGTATATGAAGGTCCCACGGAGACGTAGAGGCCAACATCGACCGGAATGTTTTCAAATATTACCGCCGATATGATAGGTTGGTTTAGGTTACGTTATATTACGTTATTGATGTATATGAAGGTCCCACGGAGACGAAGAGGCCAACTCGCCAGGAATGTTGTCAAATATTACCGCCGAGATGTTATGTTGGGTTAGATTAGGTTACATTACGTTATTGATGTATATAAAAGTTCCACGGAGACGTAGAGGCCAACTGGCCAGGAATGTTGTCAAATATTACCGCCGAGATGATAGGTTGTGTTAGGTTAGGTTATATTACGTTATTCATGTATATGAAGATCCCACGGAGACATAGGGGCCAACTGGCCAGGAATGTTGTCAAATATTACCGCCGAGATGATAGGTTGGTTTAGGTTAGATTATATTACGTTATTGATGTATATGAAGGTCGCACGGAGAGGTAGAGGCCAACTCGCCAGGAATGTTGTCAAATATTAGTGCCGAGATGTTAGGTTGGGTTGGGTTAGGTTATATTACGTTATTGATGTATATGAAGGTCCCACGGAGACGTAGAGACCAACTCTCCATAAATGTTGTCAAATATTACCGCGGAGATGTTATGTTGGGCTAGGTTAGGTTAAATTACGTTATTAATGTATATAAAAGTCCCACGGAGACGTAGAGGCCAACTGGCCAGGAATGTTGTCAAATATTACCGCCGAGATGATAGGTTGGGTTAGGTTAGGTTATATTACGTTATTCATGTATATGAAGATCCCACGGAGACGTAGAGGCCAACTGGCCAGGAATGTTGTCCAATATTACCGCCGAGATGTTACGTTGGGTTAGGTTAGGTTATATTACGTTATTGATGTATATAAAAGTCCCACGGAGACGTAGAGGCCAATATCGACAGGAATGTTTTCAAATACTACCGCCGAGATGATAGGTTGGATTAGGTTAGGTAATATTACGTTATTGATGTATATGAAGGCCCCACGGAGACGTAGAGGCCAAATCGCCAGGAATGTTGTCAAATATTACCGCCGAGATGTTAGGTTGGGTTAGGTTAGGTTATATTACGTTATTGATGTATATGAATGCCCCACGGAGACATAGAGGCCAACTCGACAGGAATTTTGTCAAATATTACCGCCGAGATGTTATGTTGGGTTAGGTTAGGTTAAATTACGTTTTGATGTATATAAAAGTCCCACGGAGACGTAGAGGCCAACTCGCCAGGAATGATGTCAAATATTACCGCCGAGATGGTAGGTTGGGTTACGTTAGGTTTTATTACGTTATTGATGTATATGAAGGTCCCACGGAGACGTAGAGGCCAACAAGTCAGGTATGTTCTCAAATATTATCGCCGAGATGATAGGTTGTATTAGGTTAGGTTATATTACGTTATTCATGTATATGAAGATCCCACGGAGACGTAGAGGCCAACTGGCCAGGAATGTTGTCAAATATTACCGCCGAGATGTTACGTTGGGTTAGGTTAGGTTATATTACGTTATGGATGTATATAAAAGTCCCACGGAGACGTAGAGGCCAATATCGACAGGAATGTTTTCAAATACTACCGCCGAGATGATAGGTTGGATTAGGTTAGGTTATATTACGTTATTCATGTATAGGAAGATCCCACGGAGACATAGAGGCCAACTGGCCAGGAATGTTGTCAAATATTACCGCCGAGATGATAGGTTGGTTTAGGTTAGATTATATTACGTTATTGATGTATATGAAGGTCCCGCGGAGACGTAGAGGCCAACATCGACAGGAATGTTCTCAAATATTTCCGCACAGATGATAGGTTGGGTAAGGTTAGGTAATATTACGTTATTGATGTATATGAAGGTCCCATGGAGACGTAGAGGCCAACATCGACAGGAATGTTTTCAAATATTACCGCCGATATGATAGGTTGGTTTAGGTTACGTTATATTACGTTATTGATGTATATGAATGCCCCACGGAGACATAGAGTCCAACTCGCCAGGAATGTTGTCAAATATTACCGCCGAGTTGTTATGTTGGGTTAGGTTAGGTTAAATTACGTTTTGATGTATATAAAAGTCCCACGGAGACGTAGAGGCCAACTCGCAAGGAATGTTGTCAAATAAGAGCGCCGAAACGTTAGGTTGGATTAGGTTACGTTATATTAGGTTATTGATGTATATAAAAGTCCCACGGAGACGTAGAGGCCAACAAGCCAGGAATGTTTTCAAATATTGCCGCCGAGATATTACGTTGGGTTGGGTTAGGTTATATTACGTTATTGATGTATGTGAAGGTCCCACGGAGACGTAGAGGCCAACAAGCCAGGAATGTTGTCAAATATTACCGCCGAGATGTTACGTTGGGTTAGGTTAGGTTAAATTACGTTATTGATGTATATAAAAGTCCCACGGAGACGTAGAGGCCAACAAGCCAGGAATGTGGTTAAATATTACCTCCGAGACGTTACGTTGGGTTATTTTAGGTTATATTATGTTATTGATGTATATAAAAGTCCCACGGAGACGTAGAGGCCAACTCGCCAGGAATGTTGTCAAATATTACCGCCGAAATGTTAGGTTGGGTTACGTTAGGTTATATTACGTTATTGATGTATATGAAGGTCCCACGGAGACGTAGAGGCCAACAAGCCAGGAATGTTCTCAAATATTACCGCCGAGATGTTATGTTGGGTTAGGTTAGGTTAAATTACGTTTTGATGTATATAAAAGTCCCACGGAGACGTAGAGGCCAACTCGCCAGGAATGATGTCAAATATTACCGCCGAGATGTTAGGTTGGGTTACGGTAGGTTATATTACGTTATTGATGTATATGAAGGTCCCACGGAGACGTAGAGGCCAACAAGCCAGGAATGTTCTCAAATATTATCGCCGAGATGTTAGGTTGGGTTAGGTTAGGTTATATTACGTTACTGATGTATATGAAGGTCCCACGGAGACGTAGAGGCCAACAAGCCAGGAATGTTGCCAAATATTACCGCCGAGATGTTACGTTGGGTTAGGTTAGGTTAAATTATGTTATTGATGTATATAAATGTCCCACGGAGACGTAGAGGCCAACATCGACAGGAATGTTCTCAAGTATTTCCGCCGAGATGATAGGTTGGGTTAGGTTAGGTAATATTACGTTATTGATGTATATGAAGGTCCCACGGAGACGTAGAGGCCAACATCGACCGGAATGTTTTCAAATATTACCGCCGATATGATAGGTTGGTTTAGGTTACGTTATATTACGTTATTGATGTACATGAAGGTCCCACGGAGACGTAGAGGCCAACTCGCCAGGAATGTTGTCAAATATTACCGCCGAGATGTTATGTTGGGTTAGGTTAGGTTAAATTACGTTTTGATGTATATAAAAGTCCCACGGAGACGTAGAGGCCAACTCGCCAGGAATGTTTTCAAATAAGAGCGCCGAAAGGTTAGGTTGGGTTAGGTTACGTTATATTACGTTATTGATGTATATGAAGGTCCCACGTAGACGTAGAGGCCAACTCGCCAGGAATGTTGTCAAAAATTACCGCCGAGGTGATAGGTTGGGTTCGGTTAGATAATATTACGTTATTGATGTATATGAAGGCCCCAGGGAGACGTAGAGGCCAATATCGGCAGGAATGTTCTCAAATATTTCCGCCGAGATGATAGGTTGTGTTAGGTTAGGTTATATTACGTTATTCATGTATATGAAGATCCCACGGAGACATAGAGGCCAACATCGACAGGAATGTTCTCAAGTATTTCCGCCGAGATGATAGGTTGGGTTAGGTTAGGTAATATTACGTTATTGATGTATATGAAGGTCCCACGGAGACGTAGAGGCCAACTGGCCAGGAATGTTGTCAAATATTACCGCCGATATGTTACGTTGGGTTAGGTTAGGTTATATTACGTTATTGATGTATATAAAAGTCCCACGGAGACGTAGAGGCCAATATCGACAGGAATGTTTTCAAATACTACCGCCGAGATGATAGGTTGGATTAGGTTAGGTAATATTACGTTATTGATGTATATGAAGGCCCCACGGAGACATAGAGGCCAACTCGCCAGGAATGTTGTCAAATATTACCGCCGAAATGTTATGTTGGGTTAGGTTAGGTTAAATTACGTTTTGATGTATATAAAAGTCCCACGGAGACGTAGAGGCCAACTCGCCAGGAATGATGTCAAATATTACCGCCGAGATTGTAGGTTGGGTTACGTTAGGTTATATTACGTTATTGATGTATATGAAGGTCCCACGGAGACGTAGAAGCCAACAAGCCAGGAATGTTCTCAAATATTATCGCCGAGATGTTACGTTGGGTTAGGTTAAGTTAAATTACGTTATTGATGTATATAAAAGTCCCACGGAGACGTAGAGGCCAACATCGACAGGAATGTTCTCAAGTATTTCCGCCGAGATGATAGGTTGGGTTAGGTTAGGTAATATTACGTTATTGATGTATATGAAGGTCCCACGGAGACGTAGAGGCCAACATCGACCGGAATGTTTTCAAATATTACCGCCGATATGATAGGTTGGTTTAGGTTACGTTATATTACGTTATTGATGTATATGAATGCCCCACGGAGACATAGAAGCCAACTCGCCAGGAATGTTGTCAAAAATTACCGCCGAGATGTTACGTTGGGTTAGGTTAGGCTAAATTACGTTATTGATGTATATAAAAGTCCCACGGAGACGTAGAGGCCAACAAGCCAGGAATGTTTTCAAATATTGCCGCCGAGATATTACGTTGGGTTGGGTTAGGTTATATTACGTTATTGATGTATGTGAAGGTCCCACGGAGACGTAGAGGCCAACAAGCCAGGAATGTTGTCAAATATTACCGCCGAGATGTTACGTTGGGTTAGGTTAGGCTAAATTACGTTATTGATGTATATAAAAGTCCCACGGAGACGTAGAGGCCAACAAGCCAGGAATGTGGTTAAATATTACCTCCGAGACGTTACGTTGGGTTATTTTAGGTTATATTATGTTATTGATGTATATAAAAGTCCCACGGAGACGTAGAGGCCAACTCGCCAGGAATGTTGTCAAATATTACCGCCGAGATGTTAGGTTGGGTTACGTTAGGTTATATTACGTTATTGATGTATATGAAGGTCCCACGGAGACGTAGAGGCCAACAAGCCAGGAATGTTCTCAAATATTACCGCCGAGATGTTATGTTGGGTTGGGTTAGGTTAAATTACGTTTTGATGTATATAAAAGTCCCACGGAGACGTAGAGGCCAACTCGCCAGGAATGATGTCAAATATTACCGCCGAGATGTTAGGTTGGGTTACGGTAGGTTATATTACGTTATTGATGTATATGAAGGTCCCACGGAGACGTAGAGGCCAACAAGCCAGGAATGTTCTCAAATATTATCGCCGAGATGTTAGGTTGGGTTAGGTTACGTTATATTACGTTATTGATGTATATGAATGCCCCACGGAGACATAGAAGCCAACTCGCCAGGAATGTTGTCAAAAATTACCGCCGAGATGTTATGTTGGGTTAGGTTAGGTTAAATTACGTTTTGATGTATATAAAAGTCCCACGGAGACGTAGAGGCCAACTCGCCAGGAATGTTTTCAAATAAGAGCGCCGAAAGGTTAGGTTGGGTTAGGTTACGTTATATTACGTTATTGATGTATATGAAGGTCCCACGTAGACGTAGAGGCCAACTCGCCAGGAATGTTGTCAAAAATTACCGCCGAGGTGATAGGTTGGGTTCGGTTAGATAATATTACGTTATTGATGTATATGAAGGCCCCACGGAGACGTAGAGGCCAATATCGGCAGGAATGTTCTCAAATATTTCCGCCGAGATGATAGGTTGTGTTAGGTTAGGTTATATTACGTTATTCATGTATATGAAGATCCCACGGAGACATAGAGGCCAACATCGACAGGAATGTTCTCAAGTATTTCCGCCGAGATGATAGGTTGGGTTAGGTTAGGTAATATTACGTTATTGATGTATATGAAGGTCCCACGGAGACGTAGAGGCCAACTGGCCAGGAATGTTGTCAAATATTACCGCCGATATGTTACGTTGGGTTAGGTTAGGTTATATTACGTTATTGATGTATATAAAAGTCCCACGGAGACGTAGAGGCCAATATCGACAGGAATGTTTTCAAATACTACCGCCGAGATGATAGGTTGGATTAGGTTAGGTAATATTACGTTATTGATGTATATGAAGGCCCCACGGAGACATAGAGGCCAACTCGCCAGGAATGTTGTCAAATATTACCGCCGAAATGTTATGTTGGGTTAGGTTAGGTTAAATTACGTTTTGATGTATATAAAAGTCCCACGGAGACGTAGAGGCCAACTCGCCAGGAATGATGTCAAATATTACCGCCGAGATTGTAGGTTGGGTTACGTTAGGTTATATTACGTTATTGATGTATATGAAGGTCCCACGGAGACGTAGAAGCCAACAAGCCAGGAATGTTCTCAAATATTATCGCCGAGATGTTACGTTGGGTTAGGTTAAGTTAAATTACGTTATTGATGTATATAAAAGTCCCACGGAGACGTAGAGGCCAACATCGACAGGAATGTTCTCAAGTATTTCCGCCGAGATGATAGGTTGGGTTAGGTTAGGTAATATTACGTTATTGATGTATATGAAGGTCCCACGGAGACGTAGAGGCCAACATCGACCGGAATGTTTTCAAATATTACCGCCGATATGATAGGTTGGTTTAGGTTACGTTATATTACGTTATTGATGTATATGAATGCCCCACGGAGACATAGAAGCCAACTCGCCAGGAATGTTGTCAAAAATTACCGCCGAGATGTTACGTTGGGTTAGGTTAGGTTAAATTACGTTATTGATGTATATAAATGTCCCACGGAGACGTAGAGGCCAACATCGACAGGAATGTTCTCAAGTATTTCCGCCGAGATGATAGGTTGGGTTAGGTTAGGTAATATTACGTTATTGATGTATATGAAGGTCCCACGGAGACGTAGAGGCCAACATCGACCGGAATGTTTTCAAATATTACCGCCGATATGATAGGTTGGTTTAGGTTACGTTATATTACGTTATTGATGTACATGAAGGTCCCACGGAGACGTAGAGGCCAACTCGCCAGGAATGTTGTCAAATATTACCGCCGAGATGTTATGTTGGGTCAGATTAGGTTACATTACGTTATTGATGTATATAAAAGTCCCACGGAGACGTAGAGGCCAACTGGCCAGGAATGTTGTCAAATATTACCGCCGAGATGATAGGTTGTGTTAGGTTAGGTTATATTACGTTATTCATGTATATGAAGATCCCACGGAGACATAGAGGCCAACTGGCCAGGAATGTTGTCAAATATTACCGCCGAGGTGATAGGTTGGTTTAGGTTAGATTATATTACGCTATTGATGTATATGAAGATCGCACGGAGAGGTAGAGGCCAACTCGCCAGGAATGTTGTCAAATATTAGTGCCGAGATGTTAGGTTCGGTTGGGTTAGGTTATATTACGTTATTGATGTATATGAAGGTCCCACGGAGACGTAGAGGCCAACAAGCCAGGAATGTTCTCAAATATTATCGCCGAGATGTTAGGTTGGGTTAGGTTAGGTTATATTACGTTATTGATGTATATGAAGGTCCCACGGAGACGTAGAGGCCAACAAGCCAGGAATGTGGCCAAATATTACCGCCGAGATGTTACTTTGGGTTAGGTTAGGTTAAATTACGTTATTGATGTATATAAAAGTCCCACGGAGACGTAGAGGCCAACATCGACAGGAATGTTCTCAAGTATTTCCGCCGAGATGATAGGTTGGGTTAGGTTAGGTAATATTACGTTATTGATGTATATGAATGTCCCACGGAGACGTAGAGGCCAACATCGACCGGAATGTTTTCAAATATTACCGCCGATATGATAGGTTGGTTTAGGTTAAGTTATATTACGTTATTGATGTATATGTAGGTCCCACGGAGACGTAGAGGCCAACTCGCCAGGAATGTTGTCAAATATTACCGCCGAGATGTTATGTTGGGTTAGATTAGGTTACATTACGTTATTGATGTATATAAAATTCCCACGGAGACGTAGAGGCCAACAGGCCAGGAATGTTGTCAAATATTACCGCCGAGATGATAGGTTGTGTTAGGTTAGGTTATATTACGTTATTCATGTATATGAAGATCCCACGGAGACATAGAGGCCAACTGGCCAGGAATGTTGTCAAATATTACCGCCGAGATGATAGGTTGGTTTAGGTTAGATTATATTACGTTATTGATGTATATGAAGGTCCCACGGAGACGTAGAAGCCAACAAGCCAGGAATGTTCTCAAATATTATCGCCGAGATGTTACGTTGGGTTAGGTTAAGTTAAATTACGTTATTGATGTATATAAAAGTCCCACGGAGACGTAGAGGCCAACATCGACAGGAATGTTCTCAAGTATTTCCGCCGAGATGATAGGTTGGGTTAGGTTAGGTAATATTACGTTATTGATGTATATGAAGGTCCCACGGAGACGTAGAGGCCAACATCGACCGGAATGTTTTCAAATATTACCGCCGATATGATAGGTTGGTTTAGGTTACGTTATATTACGTTATTGATGTATATGAATGCCCCACGGAGACATAGAGGCCAACTCGCCAGGAATGTTGTCAAATATTACCGCTGAGATGTTATGTTGGGTTAGGTTAGGTTAAATTACGTTTTGATGTATATAAAAGTCCCACGGAGACGTAGAGGCCAACTCGCCAGGAATGTTTTCAAATAAGAGCGACGAAAGGTTAGGTTGGGTTAGGTTACGTTATATTACGTTATTGATGTATATGAAGGTCCCACGTAGACGCAGAGGCCAACTCGCCAGGAATGTTGTCAAAAATTACCGCCGAGGTGATAGGTTGGGTTCGGTTAGATAATATTACGTTATTGATGTATATGAAGGCCCCACGGAGACGTAGAGGCCAAATCGCCAGGAATGTTGTCAAATATTACCGCCGAGATGTTAGGTTGGGTTAGGTTAGGTTATATTACGTTATTGATGTATATGAATGCCCCACGGAGACATAGAGGCCAACTCGCCAGGAATGTTGTCAAATATTACCGCCGAAATGTTATGTTGGGTTAGGTTAGGTTAAATTACGTTTTGATGTATATAAAAGTCCCACGGAGACGTAGAGGCCAACTCGCCAGGAATGATGTCAAATATTACCGCCGAGATGGTAGGTTGGGTTACGTTAGGTTATATTACGTTATTGATGTATATGAAGGTCCCACGGAGACGTAGAAGCCAACAAGCCAGGAATGTTCTCAAATATTATCGCCGAGATGTTACGTTGGGTTAGGTTAAGTTAAATTACGTTATTGATGTATATAAAAGTCCCACGGAGACGTAGAGGCCAACATCGACAGGAATGTTCTCAAGTATTTCCGCCGAGATGATAGGTTGGGTTAGGTTAGGTAATATTACGTTATTGATGTATATGAATGCCCCACGGAGACATAGAGGCCAACTCGCCAGGAATGTTCTCAAATATTACCGCCGAGATGTTATGTTGGGTTAGGTTAGGTTAAATTACGTTTTGATGTATATAAAAGTCCCACGGAGACGTAGAGGCCAACTCGCCAGGAATGTTTTCAAATAAGAGCGACGAAAGGTTAGGTTGGGTTAGGTTACGTTATATTACGTTATTGATGTATATGAAGGTCCCACGTAGACGCAGAGGCCAACTCGCCAGGAATGTTGTCAAAAATTACCGCCGAGGTGATAGGTTGGGTTCGGTTAGATAATATTACGTTATTGATGTATATGAAGGTCCCACGGAGACGTAGAGGCCAACTCGCCAGGAATGTTGTCAAATATTAAGGCCGAGATGATAGGTTGGGTTAGGCTAGGTAATATTACGTTATTGATGTATATGAAGCTCCCACGGAGACGTAGAGGCCAACTCGCCAGGTATGTTGTCAAATATTACCGCCGAGAGGATAGGTTGGGTTAGATTAGGTTATATTACGTTATTGATGTATATAAAACTCCCACGGAGACGTAGCGGCCAACTCGCCAGGAATGTTGTCAAATATTACCGCCGAGAGGATAGGTTGGGTTAGGTTAGGTTATATTACGTTATTGATGTATATAAAACTCCCACGGAGACGTAGAGGCCAACTCGCCAGGAATGTTGACAAATATTACCGCCGAGATGTTTGGTTGGGTTAGGTTAGGTTATATTACGTTATTGATGTATATGGAGGACGTACGGAGACGTAGGTGCCAACTCGCAAGGAATGTTGCCAAATAAGAGCGCCGAAATGTTAGGTTGGATTAGGTTACGTTATATTAGGTTATTGATGTATATAAAAGTCCCACGGAGACGTAGAGGCCAACAAGCCAGGAATGTTTTCAAATATTGCCGCCGAGATATTACGTTGGGTTGGGTTAGGTTATATTACGTTATTGATGTATATAAAAGTCCCACGGAGACGTAGAGGCCAACTCGCCAGGAATGATGTCAAATATTACCGCCGAGATGTTAGGTTGGGTTACGTTAGGTTATATTACGTTATTGATGTATATGAAGGTCCCACGGAGACGTAGAGGCCAACAAGCCAGGAATGTTCTCAAATATTATCGCCGAGATGTTAAGTTGGGTTAGGTTAGGTTATATTACGTTACTGATGTATATGAAGGTCCCACGGAGACGTAGAGGCCAACAAGCCAGGAATGTTGCCAAATATTACCGCCGAGATGTTACGTTGGGTTAGGTTAAGTTAAATTACGTTATTGATGTATATAAAAGTCCCACGGAGACGTAGAGGCCAACATCGACAGGAATGTTCTCAAGTATTTCCGCCGAGATGATAGGTTGTGTTAGGTTAGGTAATATTACGTTATTGATGTATATGAAGGTCCCACGGAGACGTAGAGGCCAACATCGACCGGAATGTTTTCAAATATTACCGCCGATATGATAGGTTGGTTTAGGTTACGTTATATTACGTTATTGATGTATATGAAGGTCCCACGGAGACGTAGAGGCCAACTCGCCAGGAATGTTGTCAAATATTACCGCCGAGATGTTATGTTGGGTTAGATTAGGTTACATTACGTTATTGATGTATATAAAAGTCCCACGGAGACGTAGAGGCCAACTGGCCAGGAATGTTGTCAAATATTACCGCCGAGATGATAGGTTGGGTTAGGTTAGCTTATATTACGTTATTCATGTATATGAAGATCCCACGGAGACGTAGAGGCCAACTGGCCAGGAATGTTGTCAAATATTACCGCCGAGATGTTACGTTGGGTTAGGTTAGGTTATATTACGTTATTGATGTATATAAAAGTCCCACGGAGATGTAGAGGCCAATATCGACAGGAATGTTTTCAAATACCACCGCCGAGATGATAGGTTGTATTAGGTTAGGTAATATTACGTTATTGATGTATATGAAGGCCCCACGGAGACGTAGAGGCCAAATCGCCAGGAATGTTGTCAAATATTACCGCCGAGATGTTAGGTTGGGTTAGGTTATATTACGTTATTGATGTATATGAATGCCCCACGGAGACATAGAGGCCAACTCGCCAGGAATGTTGTCAAATATTACCGCCGAGATGTTATGTTGGGTTAGGTTAGGTTAAATTACGTTTTGATGTATATAAAAGTCCCACGGAGACGTAGAGGCCAACTCGCCAGGAATGTTTTCAAACAAGAGCGCTGAAAGGTTAGGTTGGGTTAGGTTACGTTATATTACGTTATTGATGTATATAAAACTCCCACGGAGACGTAGAGGCCAACTCGCCAGGAATGTTGACAAATATTACCGCCGAGATGTTTGGTTGGGTTAGGTTAGGTTATATTACGTTATTGATGTATATGGAGGACCTACGGAGACGTAGGTGCCAACTCGCAAGAAATGTCGTCAAATAAGAGCGCCGAAAGGTTAGGTTGGATTAGGTTACGTTATATTAGGTTATTGATGTATATAAAAGTCCAACGGAGACGAAGAGGCCAACAAGCCAGGAATGTTTTCAAATATTGCCGCCGAGATATTACGTTGGGTTGGGTTAGGTTATGTTACGTTATTGATGTATGTGAAGGTCCCACGGAGACGTAGAGGCCAACAAGCCAGGAATGTTGTCAAATATTACCGCCGAGATGTTACGTTGGGTTAGGTTAGGTTAAATTACGTTATTGATGTATATAAAAGTCCCACGGAGACGTAGAGGCCAACTCGACAGGAATGTTGTCAAATATTACCGCCGAGATCATAGGTTGGGTTAGGTTAGGTTATATTACGTTATTGATGTATATAAAGGTCCCACGGAGACGTAGAGGCCAACATGCCAGGAATGCTATCAAATATTACCGCCAAGATGTTAGGTTGGGTAAGGTTAGGTTATATTACGTTATTGATGTATATGAAGGCCCCACGGAGACGTAGAGGCCAACTCGCCAGGAATGTTGTCAAATACCAACGCCGAGATGTTAGGTTGGTTTAGGTTAGGTTATATTACGTTATTGATGTATATAAAGGTCCCACGGAAACATAGAGGCCAACAAGCCAGGTATGTTGTCAAATATTACCAGCGAGATGTTAGGTTGGGTTAGGCTAGTTTAAATTACGTTATTGATGTATATAAAAGTCCCAGAGAGACGTAGAGGCCAACTCGACTGGAATGTTTTCAAATATTACCGCCGAGATGATGGGTTGGGTCAGGTTAGGTTATATTACGTTATTGATGTATAGGAAGGTCAGACGGAGACGTAGAGGCCAACTCGCCAGGAATGTTGTCAAATATTACTGCCGAGATGATAGGTTGGGTTAGGTTAGTTAATATTACGTTATTGATGTATATGAAGGTCCCACGGAGACGTAAAGGCCAACTCGCCAGGAATGTTGTAAAATATTACCGCCGAGATGTTACGTTGGGTTAGGCTAGTTTAAATTACGTTATTGATGTATATAAAAGTCCCAGAGGGACGTAGAAGCCAACTCGACAGGAATGTTTTCAAATATTACCGCCGAGATGATGGGTTGGGTTAGGTTAGGTCATATTACGTTATTGATGTATATGAAGTTCCCACAGAGACGTACAGGCCAACTCGCCAGGAATGTTGTCAAATATTACCGACGAGATGATAGGTTGGGTTAGGCTAGGTAACATTACGTTATTGATGTATATGAATATCCCACGGAGACGTAGAGGCCAACTCGCCAGGAATGTTGTCAAATATTACCGCCGAGAGGATAGGTTGGGTTAGGTTAGGTTATACTACGTTATTGATGTATATAAAGGTCCCACGGAAACATAGAGGCCAACAAGACAGGAATGTTGTCAAATATTACCGCCGAGATGTTACGTTGGGTTAGGCTAGTTTAAATTGCGTTATTGATGTATATAAAAGTCCCACGGAGACGTAGAGGCCAATTCGCCAGGAATGTTGTCAAATATTACCGCCGAGATGTTAGGTTGGCTTAGGTTAGGTTATATTACGTTATTGATGTATACAAAGGTCTCACGGAAGCGTAGAGGCCAAAAAGCCAGGAATGTGGTTAAATATTACCTCCGAGACGTTACGTTGGGTTAGGTTAGGTTAAATTACGTTATTGATGTATATAAAAGTCCCACGGAGACGTAGAGGCCAACTCGACAGGAATGTTTTCAAATATTACCGCCGTGATGATAGGTTGGGTTAGGTTAGGTTATATTACGTTATTGATGTATATGAAGGTCTCACGGAGACATAGATGCCAACTCGCAAGGAATGTTGTCAAATAAGAGCACCGAAAGGTTAGGTTGGGTTAGGTTACGTTATATTACGTTATTGATGTATATAAAAGTCCCACGGAGACGTAGAGGCCAACAAGCCAGGAATGTTGTCAAATATTACCGCCGAGATATTACGTTGGCTTAGGTTAGGTTATATTACGTTATTGATGCATATGAAGGCCCCACGGAGACGTGGAGGCCAACAAGCCAGGAATGTTGTCAAATATTACCGCCGAGATGCTAGGTTGGGTTAGGTTAGGTTATATTACGTTATTGATGTATATGAATGCCCCACGGAGACATAGAGGCCAACTCGCCAGGAATGTTGTCAAATATTACCGCCGAAATGTTATGTTGGGTTAGGTTAGGTTAAATTACGTTTTGATGTATATAAAAGTCCCACGGAGACGTAGAGGCCAACTCGCCAGGAATGATGTCAAATATTACCGCCGAGATGGTAGGTTGGGTTACGTTAGGTTATATTACGTTATTGATGTATATGAAGGTCCCACGTAGACGTAGAGGCCAACAAGCCAGGAGTGTTCTCAAATATTATCGCCGAGATGTTAGGTTGGGTTAGGTTAGGTTATATTACGTTATTGATGTATATGAAGGTCCCGCGGAGACGTAGAGGCCAACATCGACAGGAATGTTCTCAAATATTTCCGCAAAGATGTTACGTTGGGTTAGATTAGGTTACATTACGTTATTGATGTATATAAAAGTCCCACGGAGACGTAGAGGCCAACTGGCCAGGAATGTTGTCAAATATTACCGCCAAGATGTTATGTTGGGTTAGATTAGGTTACATTACGTTATTGATGTATATAAAAGTCCCACGGAGACGTAGAGGCCAACTGGCCAGGAATGTTGTCAAATATTACCGCCGAGATGATAGGTTGTGTTAGGTTAGGTTATATTACGTTATTCATGTATATGAAGATCCCACGGAGACATAGAGGCCAACTGGCCAGGAATGTTGTCAAATATTACCGCCGAGATGATAGGTTGGTTTAGGTTAGATTATATTACGTTATTGATGTATATGAAGGTCGCACGGAGAGGTAGAGGCCAACTCGCCAGGAATGTTGTCAAATATTAGTGCCGAGATGTTAGGTTGGGTTGGGTTAGGTTATATTACGTTATTGATGTATATGAAGGTCCCACGGAGACGTAGAGACCAACTCTCCATAAATGTTGTCAAATATTACCGCCGAGATGTTACGTTGGGTTAGGTTAGGTTAAATTATGTTTTGATGTATATAAAAGTCCCACGGAGACGTAGAGGCCAACTCGCCAGGAATGTTGTCAAATATTACCGCCGATATGATAGGTTGGGTTAGGTTACGTTATATTACGTTATTGATGTATATGAAGGACGCACGGAGACGTAGAGGCCAACTCGCCAGGAATGTTGTCAAATATTAGTGCCGAGATGTTAGGTTGGGTTGGGTTAGGTTATATTACGTTATTGATGTACATGCAGGTCCCACGGAGGCGTAGGTGCCAACTCGCAAGGAATGTTGCCAAATAAGAGCGCCGAAATGTTATGTTGGGTTAGGTTAGGTTAAATTACGTTTTGATGTATATAAAAGTCCCACGGAGACGTAGAGGCCAACTCGCCAGGAATGATGTCAAATATTACCGCCGAGATGGTAGGTTGGGTTACGTTAGGTTATATTACGTTATTGGTGTATATGAAGGTCCCACGGAGACGTAGAAGCCAACAAGCCAGGAATGTTCTCAAATATTATCGCCGAGATGTTACGTTGGGTTAGGTTAAGTTAAATTACGTTATTGATGTATATAAAAGTCCCACGGAGACGTAGAGGCCAACATCGACAGGAATGTTCTCAAATATTACCGCCGAGATGTTATGTTGGGTTAGGTTAGGTTAAATTACGTTTTGATGTATATAAAAGTCCCACGGAGACGTAGAGGCCAACTCGCCAGGAATGTTTTCAAATAAGAGCGACGAAAGGTTAGGTTGGGTTAGGTTACGTTATATTACGTTATTGATGTATATGAAGGTCCCACGTAGACGCAGAGGCCAACTCGCCAGGAATGTTGTCAAAAATTACCGCCGAGGTGATAGGTTGGGTTCGGTTAGATAATATTACGTTATTGATGTATATGAAGGTCCCACGGAGACGTAGAGGCCAACTCGCCAGGAATGTTGTCAAATATTAAGGCCGAGATGATAGGTTGGGTTAGGCTAGGTAATATTACGTTATTGATGTATATGAAGCTCCCACGGAGACGTAGAGGCCAACTCGCCAGGTATGTTGTCAAATATTACCGCCGAGAGGATAGGTTGGGTTAGGTTAGGTTATATTACGTTATTGATGTATATAAAACTCCCACGGAGACGTAGAGGCCAACTCGCCAGGAATGTTGACAAATATTACCGCCGAGATGTTTGGTTGGGTTAGGTTAGGTTATATTACGTTATTGATGTATATGGAGGACGTACGGAGACGTAGGTGCCAACTCGCAAGGAATGTTGCCAAATAAGAGCGCCGAAATGTTAGGTTGGATTAGGTTACGTTATATTAGGTTATTGATGTATATAAAAGTCCCACGGAGACGTAGAGGCCAACAAGCCAGGAATGTTTTCAAATATTGCCGCCGAGATATTACGTTGGGTTGGGTTAGGTTATATTACGTTATTGATGTATGTGAAGGTCCCACGGAGACGTAGAGGCCAACAAGCCAGGAATGTTCTCAAATATTACCGCCGAGATGTTACGTTGGGTTAGGTTAGGTTAAATTACGTTATTGATGTATATAAAAGTCCCACGGAGACGTAGAGGCCAACTCGACAGGAATGTTGTCAAATATTACCGACGAGATGATAGGTTGGGTTAGGCTAGGTAACATTACGTTGTTGATGTATATGAATATCCCACGGAGACGTAGAGGCCAACTCGCCAGGAATGTTCTCAAATATTACCGCCGAGATGTTATGTTGGGTTAGGTTAGGTTAAATTACGTTTTGATGTATATAAAAGTCCCACGGAGGCGTAGAGGCCAACTCGCCAGGAATGATGTCAAATATTACCGCCGAGATGTTAGGTTGGGTTACGTTAGGTTATATTACGTTATTGATGTATATGAAGGTCCCACGGAGACGTAGAGGCCAACAAGCCAGGAATGTTCTCAAATATTATCGCCGAGATGTTAGGTTGGGTTAGGTTAGGTTATATTACGTTACTGATGTATATGAAGGTCCCACGGAGACGTAGAGGCCAACAAGCCAGGAATGTTGCCAAATATTACCGCCGAGATGTTACGTTGGGTTAGGTTAAGTTAAATTACGTTATTGATGTATATAAAAGTCCCACGGAGATGTAGAGGCCAATATCGACAGGAATGTTTTCAAATACCACCGCCGAGATGATAGGTTGTATTAGGTTAGGTAATATTACGTTATTGATGTATATGAAGGCCCCACGGAGACGTAGAGGCCAAATCGCCAGGAATGTTGTCAAATATTACCGCCGAGATGTTAGGTTGGGTTAGGTTATATTACGTTATTGATGTATATGAATGCCCCACGGAGACATAGAGGCCAACTCGCCAGGAATGTTGTCAAATATTACCGCCGAGATGTTATGTTGGGTTAGGTTAGGTTAAATTACGTTTTGATGTATATAAAAGTCCCACGGAGACGTAGAGGCCAACTCGCCAGGAATGTTTTCAAACAAGAGCGCCGAAAGGTTAGGTTGGGTTAGGTTACGTTATATTACGTTATTGATGTATATAAAACTCCCACGGAGACGTAGAGGCCAACTCGCCAGGAATGTTGACAAATACTACCGCCGAGATGTTTGGTTGGGTTAGGTTAGGTTATATTACGTTATTGATGTATATGGAGGACCTACGGAGACGTAGGTGCCAACTCGCAAGGAATGTCGTCAAATAAGAGCGCCGAAAGGTTAGGTTGGATTAGGTTACGTTATATTAGGTTATTGATGTATATAAAAGTCCAACGGAGACGAAGAGGCCAACAAGCCAGGAATGTTTTCAAATATTGCCGCCGAGATATTACGTTGGGTTGGGTTAGGTTATGTTACGTTATTGATGTATGTGAAGGTCCCACGGAGACGTAGAGGCCAACAAGCCAGGAATGTTGTCAAATATTACCGCCGAGATGTTACGTTGGGTTAGGTTAGGTTAAATTACGTTATTGATGTATATAAAAGTCCCACGGAGACGTAGAGGCCAACTCGACAGGAATGTTGTCAAATATTAGCGCCGAGATCATAGGTTGGGTTAGGTTAGGTTATATTACGTTATTGATGTATATAAAGGTCCCACGGAAACGTAAAGGCCAACTCGCCAGGAATGTTGTAAAATATTACCGCCGAGATGTTACGTTGGGTTAGGCTAGTTTAAATTACGTTATTGATGTATATAAAAGTCCCAGAGAGACGTAGAGGCCAACTCGACAGGAATGTTTTCAAATATTACCGCCGAGATGATGGGTTGGGTTAGGTTAGGTTATATTACGTTATTGATGTATAGGAAGGTCAGACGGAGACGTAGAGGCCAACTCGCCAGGAATGTTGTCAAATATTACTGCCGAGATGATAGGTTGGGTTAGGTTAGTTAATATTACGTTATTGATGTATATGAAGGTCCCACGGAGACGTAAAGGCCAACTCGCCAGGAATGTTGTAAAATATTACCGCCGAGATGTTACGTTGGGTTAGGCTAGTTTAAATTACGTTATTGATGTATATAAAAGTCCCAGAGGGACGTAGAAGCCAACTCGACAGGAATGTTTTCAAATATTACCGCCGAGATGATGGGTTGGGTTAGGTTAGGTCATATTACGTTATTGATGTATATGAAGTTCCCACAGAGACGTACAGGCCAACTCGCCAGGAATGTTGTCAAATATTACCGACGAGATGATAGGTTGGGTTAGGCTAGGTAACATTACGTTATTGATGTATATGAATATCCCACGGAGACGTAGAGGCCAACTCGCCAGGAATGTTGTCAAATATTACCGCCGAGATGTTAGGTTGGCTTAGGTTAGGTTATATTACGTTATTGATGTATACAAAGGTCTCACGGAAGCGTAGAGGCCAAAAAGCCAGGAATGTGGTTAAATATTACCTCCGAGACGTTACGTTGGGTTAGGTTAGGTTAAATTACGTTATTGATGTATATAAAAGTCCCACGGAGACGTAGAGGCCAACTCGACAGGAATGTTTTCAAATATTACCGCCGTGATGATAGGTTGGGTTAGGTTAGGTTATATTACGTTATTGATGTATATGAAGGTCTCACGGAGACATAGATGCCAACTCGCAAGGAATGTTGTCAAATAAGAGCACCGAAAGGTTAGGTTGGGTTAGGTTACGTTATATTACGTTATTGATGTATATAAAAGTCCCACGGAGACGTAGAGGCCAACAAGCCAGGAATGTTGTCAAATATTACCGCCGAGATATTACGTTGGCTTAGGTTAGGTTATATTACGTTATTGATGCATATGAAGGCCCCACGGAGACGTGGAGGCCAACAAGCCAGGAATGTTGTCAAATATTACCGCCGAGATGCTAGGTTGGGTTAGGTTAGGTTATATTACGTTATTGATGTATATGAATGCCCCACGGAGACATAGAGGCCAACTCGCCAGGAATGTTGTCAAATATTACCGCCGAAATGTTATGTTGGGTTAGGTTAGGTTAAATTACGTTTTGATGTATATAAAAGTCCCACGGAGACGTAGAGGCCAACTCGCCAGGAATGTTGACAAATATTACCGCCGAGATGTTAGGTTGGGTTAGGTTATATTACGTTATTGATGTATATGAATGCCCCACGGAGACATAGAGGCCAACTCGCCAGGAATGTTGTCAAATATTACCGCCGAGATGTTATGTTGGGTTAGGTTAGGTTAAATTACGTTTTGATGTATATAAAAGTCCCACGGAGACGTAGAGGCCAACTCGCCAGGAATGTTTTCAAACAAGAGCGCCGAAAGGTTAGGTTGGGTTAGGTTACGTTATATTACGTTATTGATGTATATAAAACTCCCACGGAGACGTAGAGGCCAACTCGCCAGGAATGTTGACAAATATTACCGCCGAGATGGTAGGTTGGGTTACGTTAGGTTATATTACGTTATTGGTGTATATGAAGGTCCCACGGAGACGTAGAAGCCAACAAGCCAGGAATGTTCTCAAATATTATCGCCGAGATGTTACGTTGGGTTAGGTTAAGTTAAATTACGTTATTGATGTATATAAAAGTCCCACGGAGACGTAGAGGCCAACATCGACAGGAATGTTCTCAAATATTACCGCCGAGATGTTATGTTGGGTTAGGTTAGGTTAAATTACGTTTTGATGTATATAAAAGTCCCACGGAGACGTAGAGGCCAACTCGCCAGGAATGTTTTCAAATAAGAGCGACGAAAGGTTAGGTTGGGTTAGGTTACGTTATATTACGTTATTGATGTATATGAAGGTCCCACGTAGACGCAGAGGCCAACTCGCCAGGAATGTTGTCAAAAATTACCGCCGAGGTGATAGGTTGGGTTCGGTTAGATAATATTACGTTATTGATGTATATGAAGGTCCCACGGAGACGTAGAGGCCAACTCGCCAGGAATGTTGTCAAATATTAAGGCCGAGATGATAGGTTGGGTTAGGCTAGGTAATATTACGTTATTGATGTATATGAAGCTCCCACGGAGACGTAGAGGCCAACTCGCCAGGTATGTTGTCAAATATTACCGCCGAGAGGATAGGTTGGGTTAGGTTAGGTTATATTACGTTATTGATGTATATAAAACTCCCACGGAGACGTAGAGGCCAACTCGCCAGGAATGTTGACAAATATTACCGCCGAGATGTTTGGTTGGGTTAGGTTAGGTTATATTACGTTATTGATGTATATGGAGGACGTACGGAGACGTAGGTGCCAACTCGCAAGGAATGTTGCCAAATAAGAGCGCCGAAATGTTAGGTTGGATTAGGTTACGTTATATTAGGTTATTGATGTATATAAAAGTCCCACGGAGACGTAGAGGCCAACAAGCCAGGAATGTTTTCAAATATTGCCGCCGAGATATTACGTTGGGTTGGGTTAGGTTATATTACGTTATTGATGTATGTGAAGGTCCCACGGAGACGTAGAGGCCAACAAGCCAGGAATGTTCTCAAATATTACCGCCGAGATGTTACGTTGGGTTAGGTTAGGTTAAATTACGTTATTGATGTATATAAAAGTCCCACGGAGACGTAGAGGCCAACTCGACAGGAATGTTGTCAAATATTACCGACGAGATGATAGGTTGGGTTAGGCTAGGTAACATTACGTTGTTGATGTATATGAATATCCCACGGAGACGTAGAGGCCAAATCGCCAGGAATGTTGTCAAATATTACCGCCGAGATGTTAGGTTGGGTTAGGTTATATTACGTTATTGATGTATATGAATGCCCCACGGAGACATAGAGGCCAACTCGCCAGGAATGTTGTCAAATATTACCGCCGAGATAATTATGTTGGGTTAGGTTAGGTTAAATTACGTTTTGATGTATATAAAAGTCCCACGGAGACGTAGAGGCCAACTCGCCAGGAATGTTTTCAAACAAGAGCGCCGAAAGGTTAGGTTGGGTTAGGTTACGTTATATTACGTTATTGATGTATATAAAACTCCCACGGAGACGTAGAGGCCAACTCGCCAGGAATGTTGACAAATATTACCGCCGAGATGTTTGGTTGGGTTAGGTTAGGTTATATTACGTTATTGATGTATATGGAGGACCTACGGAGACGTAGGTGTCAACTCGCAAGGAATGTCGTCAAATAAGAGCGCCGAAAGGTTAGGTTGGATTAGGTTACGTTATATTAGGTTATTGATGTATATAAAAGTCCAACGGAGACGAAGAGGCCAACAAGCCAGGAATGTTTTCAAATATTGCCGCCGAGATATTACGTTGGGTTGGGTTAGGTTATGTTACGTTATTGATGTATGTGAAGGTCCCACGGAGACGTAGAGGCCAACAAGCCAGGAATGTTGTCAAATATTACCGCCGAGATGTTACGTTGGGTTAGGTTAGGTTAAATTACGTTATTGATGTATATAAAAGTCCCACGGAGACGTAGAGGCCAACTCGACAGGAATGTTGTCAAATATTACCGCCGAGATCATAGGTTGGGTTAGGTTAGGTTATATTACGTTATTGATGTATATAAAGGTCCCACGGAAACGTAAAGGCCAACTCGCCAGGAATGTTGTAAAATATTACCGCCGAGATGTTACGTTGGGTTAGGCTAGTTTAAATTACGTTATTGATGTATATAAAAGTCCCAGAGAGACGTAGAGGCCAACTCGACAGGAATGTTTTCAAATATTACCGCCGAGATGATGGGTTGGGTTAGGTTAGGTTATATTACGTTATTGATGTATAGGAAGGTCAGACGGAGACGTAGAGGCCAACTCGCCAGGAATGTTGTCAAATATTACTGCCGAGATGATAGGTTGGGTTAGGTTAGTTAATATTACGTTATTGATGTATATGAAGGTCCCACGGAGACGTAAAGGCCAACTCGCCAGGAATGTTGTAAAATATTACCGCCGAGATGTTACGTTGGGTTAGGCTAGTTTAAATTACGTTATTGATGTATATAAAAGTCCCAGAGGGACGTAGAAGCCAACTGGACAGGAATGTTTTCAAATATTACCGCCGAGATGATGGGTTGGGTTAGGTTAGGTCATATTACGTTATTGATGTATATGAAGTTCCCACAGAGACGTACAGGCCAACTCGCCAGGAATGTTGTCAAATATTACCGACGAGATGATAGGTTGGGTTAGGCTAGGTAACATTACGTTATTGATGTATATGAATATCCCACGGAGACGTAGAGGCCAACTCGCCAGGAATGTTGTCAAATATTACCGCCGAGAGGATAGGTTGGGTTAGGTTAGGTTGTACTACGTTATTGATGTATATAAAGGTCCCACGGAAACATAGAGGCCAACAAGACAGGAATGTTGTCAAATATTACCGCCGAGATGTTACGTTGGGTTAGGCTAGTTTAAATTGCGTTATTGATGTATATAAAAGTCCCACGGAGACGTAGAGGCCAATTCGCCAGGAATGTTGTCAAATATTACCGCCGAGATGTTAGGTTGGCTTAGGTTAGGTTATATTACGTTATTGATGTATACAAAGGTCTCACGGAAGCGTAGAGGCCAAAAAGCCAGGAATGTGGTTAAATATTACCTCCGAGACGTTACGTTGGGTTAGGTTAGGTTAAATTACGTTATTGATGTATATAAAAGTCCCACGGAGACGTAGAGGCCAACTCGACAGGAATGTTTTCAAATATTACCGCCGTGATGATAGGTTGGGTTAGGTTAGGTTATATTACGTTATTGATGTATATGAAGGTCTCACGGAGACATAGATGCCAACTCGCAAGGAATGTTGTCAAATAAGAGCACCGAAAGGTTAGGTTGGGTTAGGTTACGTTATATTACGTTATTGATGTATATAAAAGTCCCACGGAGACGTAGAGGCCAACAAGCCAGGAATGTTGTCAAATATTACCGCCGAGATATTACGTTGGCTTAGGTTAGGTTATATTACGTTATTGATGCATATGAAGGCCCCACGGAGACGTGGAGGCCAACAAGCCAGGAATGTTGTCAAATATTACCGCCGAGATGCTAGGTTGGGTTAGGTTAGGTTATATTACGTTATTGATGTATATGAATGCCCCACGGAGACATAGAGGCCAACTCGCCAGGAATGTTGTCAAATATTACCGCCGAAATGTTATGTTGGGTTAGGTTAGGTTAAATTACGTTTTGATGTATATAAAAGTCCCACGGAGACGTAGAGGCCATCTCGCCAGGAATGTTTTCAAATAAGAGCGCCGAAAGGTTAGGTTGGGTTAGGTTACGTTATATTACGTTATTGATGTATATGAAGCTCCCACGGAGACGTAGAGGCCAACTCGCCAGGAATGTTGTCAAATATTACCGCCGAGAGGATAGGTTGGGTTAGATTAGGTTATATTACGTTATTGATGTATATAAAACTCCCACGGAGACGTAGAGGCCAACTCGCCAGGAATGTTGTCAAATATTACCGCCGAGAGGATAGGTTGGGTTAGGTTATGTTATATTACGTTACTGATGTATATAAAACTCCCACGGAGACGTAGAGGCCAACTCGCCAGGAATGTTGACAAATATTACCGCCGAGATGTTTGGTTGGATTAGGTTAGGTTATATTACGTTATTGATGTATATGGAGGACCTACGGAGACGTAGGTGCCAACTCGCAAGGAATGTTGTCAAATAAGAGCGCCGAAAGTTCAGGTTGGATTAGGTTACGTTATATTAGGTTATTGATGTATATAAAAGTCCCACGGAGACGTAGAGGCCAACAAGCCAGGAATGTTTTCAAATATTGCCGCCGAGATATTACGTTGGTTTAGGTTACGTTATATTACGTTATTGATGTATATGAAGGTGCCACGGAGACGTAGAGGCCAACTCGCCAGGAATGTTGTCAAATATTACCGCCGAGATGTTATGTTGGGTTAGATTAGGTTACATTACGTTATTGATGTATATAAAAGTCCCACGGAGACGTAGAGGCCAACTGGCCAGGAATGTTGTCAAATATTACCGCCGAGATGATAGGTTGTGTTAGGTTAGGTTATATTACGTTATTCATGTATATGAAGATCCCACGGAGACATAGAGGCCAACTGGCCAGGAATGTTGTCAAATATTAAGGCCGAGATGATAGGTTGGGTTAGGCTAGGTAATATTACGTTATTGATGTATATGAAGCTCCCACGGAGACGTAGAGGCCAACTCGCCAGGTATGTTGTCAAATATTACCGCCGAGAGGATAGGTTGGGTTAGATTAGGTTATATTACGTTATTGATGTATATAAAACTCCCACGGAGACGTAGAGGCCAACTCGCCAGGAATGTTGTCAAATATTACCGCCGAGAGGATAGGTTGGGTTAGGTTAGGTTATATTACGTTATTGATGTATATAAAACTCCCACGGAGACGTAGAGGCCAACTCGCCAGGAATGTTGACAAATATTACCGCCGAGATGTTAGGTTGGGTTAGGTTATATTACGTTATTGATGTATATGAATGCCCCACGGAGACATAGAGGCCAACTCGCCAGGAATGTTGTCAAATATTACCGCCGAGATGTTATGTTGGGTTAGGTTAGGTTAAATTACGTTTTGATGTATATAAAAGTCCCACGGAGACGTAGAGGCCAACTCGCCAGGAATGTTTTCAAACAAGAGCGCCGAAAGGTTAGGTTGGGTTAGGTTACGTTATATTACGTTATTGATGTATATAAAACTCCCACGGAGACGTAGAGGCCAACTCGCCAGGAATGTTGACAAATATTACCGCCGAGATGTTTGGTTGGGTTAGGTTAGGTTATATTACGTTATTGATGTATATGGAGGACCTACGGAGACGTAGGTGTCAACTCGCAAGGAATGTCGTCAAATAAGAGCGCCGAAAGGTTAGGTTGGATTAGGTTACGTTATATTAGGTTATTGATGTATATAAAAGTCCAACGGAGACGAAGAGGCCAACAAGCCAGGAATGTTTTCAAATATTGCCGCCGAGATATTACGTTGGGTTGGGTTAGGTTATGTTACGTTATTGATGTATGTGAAGGTCCCACGGAGACGTAGAGGCCAACAAGCCAGGAATGTTGTCAAATATTACCGCCGAGATGTTACGTTGGGTTAGGTTAGGTTAAATTACGTTATTGATGTATATAAAAGTCCCACGGAGACGTAGAGGCCAACTCGACAGGAATGTTGTCAAATATTACCGCCGAGATCATAGGTTGGGTTAGGTTAGGTTATATTACGTTATTGATGTATATAAAGGTCCCACGGAAACGTAAAGGCCAACTCGCCAGGAATGTTGTAAAATATTACCGCCGAGATGTTACGTTGGGTTAGGCTAGTTTAAATTACGTTATTGATGTATATAAAAGTCCCAGAGAGACGTAGAGGCCAACTCGACAGGAATGTTTTCAAATATTACCGCCGAGATGATGGGTTGGGTTAGGTTAGGTTATATTACGTTATTGATGTATAGGAAGGTCAGACGGAGACGTAGAGGCCAACTCGCCAGGAATGTTGTCAAATATTACTGCCGAGATGATAGGTTGGGTTAGGTTAGTTAATATTACGTTATTGATGTATATGAAGGTCCCACGGAGACGTAAAGGCCAACTCGCCAGGAATGTTGTAAAATATTACCGCCGAGATGTTACGTTGGGTTAGGCTAGTTTAAATTACGTTATTGATGTATATAAAAGTCCCAGAGGGACGTAGAAGCCAACTCGACAGGAATGTTTTCAAATATTACCGCCGAGATGATGGGTTGGGTTAGGTTAGGTCATATTACGTTATTGATGTATATGAAGTTCCCACAGAGACGTACAGGCCAACTCGCCAGGAATGTTGTCAAATATTACCGACGAGATGATAGGTTGGGTTAGGCTAGGTAACATTACGTTATTGATATATATGAATATCCCACGGAGACGTAGAGGCCAACTCGCCAGGAATGTTGTCAAATATTACCGCCGAGAGGATAGGTTGGGTTAGGTTAGGTTATACTACGTTATTGATGTATATAAAGGTCCCACGGAAACATAGAGGCCAACAAGACAGGAATGTTGTCAAATATTACCGCCGAGATGTTACGTTGGGTTAGGCTAGTTTAAATTGCGTTATTGATGTATATAAAAGTCCCACGGAGACGTAGAGGCCAATTCGCCAGGAATGTTGTCAAATATTACCGCCGAGATGTTAGGTTGGCTTAGGTTAGGTTATATTACGTTATTGATGTATACAAAGGTCTCACGGAAGCGTAGAGGCCAAAAAGCCAGGAATGTGGTTAAATATTACCTCCGAGACGTTACGTTGGGTTAGGTTAGGTTAAATTACGTTATTGATGTATATAAAAGTCCCACGGAGACGTAGAGGCCAACTCGACAGGAATGTTTTCAAATATTACCGCCGTGATGATAGGTTGGGTTAGGTTAGGTTATATTACGTTATTGATGTATATGAAGGTCTCACGGAGACATAGATGCCAACTCGCAAGGAATGTTGTCAAATAAGAGCACCGAAAGGTTAGGTTGGGTTAGGTTACGTTATATTACGTTATTGATGTATATAAAAGTCCCACGGAGACGTAGAGGCCAACAAGCCAGGAATGTTGTCAAATATTACCGCCGAGATATTACGTTGGCTTAGGTTAGGTTATATTACGTTATTGATGCATATGAAGGCCCCACGGAGACGTGGAGGCCAACAAGCCAGGAATGTTGTCAAATATTACCGCCGAGATGCTAGGTTGGGTTAGGTTAGGTTATATTACGTTATTGATGTATATGAATGCCCCACGGAGACATAGAGGCCAACTCGCCAGGAATGTTGTCAAATATTACCGCCGAAATGTTATGTTGGGTTAGGTTAGGTTAAATTACGTTTTGATGTATATAAAAGTCCCACGGAGACGTAGAGGCCAACTCGCCAGGAATGATGTCAAATATTACCGCCGAGATGGTAGGTTGGGTTACGTTAGGTTATATTACGTTATTGATGTATATGAAGGTCCCACGTAGACGTAGAGGCCAACAAGCCAGGAGTGTTCTCAAATATTATCGCCGAGATGTTAGGTTGGGTTAGGTTAGGTTATATTACGTTATTGATGTATATGAAGGTCCCGCGGAGACGTAGAGGCCAACATCGACAGGAATGTTCTCAAATATTTCCGCAAAGATGTTACGTTGGGTTAGATTAGGTTACATTACGTTATTGATGTATATAAAAGTCCCACGGAGACGTAGAGGCCAACTGGCCAGGAATGTTGTCAAATATTACCGCCGAGATGTTATGTTGGGTTAGGTTAGGTTAAATTACGTTTTGATGTATATAAAAGTCCCACGGAGACGTAGAGGCCATCTCGCCAGGAATGTTTTCAAATAAGAGCGCCGAAAGGTTAGGTTGGGTTAGGTTACGTTATATTACGTTATTGATGTATATGAAGCTCCCACGGAGACGTAGAGGCCAACTCGCCAGGAATGTTGTCAAATATTACCGCCGAGAGGATAGGTTGGGTTAGATTAGGTTATATTACGTTATTGATGTATATAAAACTCCCACGGAGACGTAGAGGCCAACTCGCCAGGAATGTTGTCAAATATTACCGCCGAGAGGATAGGTTGGGTTAGGTTAGGTTATATTACGTTACTGATGTATATAAAACTCCCACGGAGACGTAGAGGCCAACTCGCCAGGAATGTTGACAAATATTACCGCCGAGATGTTTGGTTGGGTTAGGTTAGGTTATATTACGTTATTGATGTATATGGAGGACCTACGGAGACGTAGGTGCCAACTCGCAAGGAATGTTGTCAAATAAGAGCGCCGAAAGTTCAGGTTGGATTAGGTTACGTTATATTAGGTTATTGATGTATATAAAAGTCCCACGGAGACGTAGAGGCCAACAAGCCAGGAATGTTTTCAAATATTGCCGCCGAGATATTACGTTGGTTTAGGTTACGTTATATTACGTTATTGATGTATATGAAGGTCCCACGGAGACGTAGAGGCCAACTCGCCAGGAATGTTGTCAAATATTACCGCCGAGATGTTATGTTGGGTTAGATTAGGTTACATTACGTTATTGATGTATATAAAAGTCCCACGGAGACGTAGAGGCCAACTGGCCAGGAATGTTGTCAAATATTACCGCCGAGATGATAGGTTGTGTTAGGTTAGGTTATATTACGTTATTCATGTATATGAAGATCCCACGGAGACATAGAGGCCAACTGGCCAGGAATGTTGTCAAATATTAAGGCCGAGATGATAGGTTGGGTTAGGCTAGGTAATATTACGTTATTGATGTATATGAAGCTCCCACGGAGACGTAGAGGCCAACTCGCCAGGTATGTTGTCAAATATTACCGCCGAGAGGATAGGTTGGGTTAGATTAGGTTATATTACGTTATTGATGTATATAAAACTCCCACGGAGACGTAGAGGCCAACTCGCCAGGAATGTTGTCAAATATTACCGCCGAGAGGATAGGTTGGGTTAGGTTAGGTTATATTACGTTATTGATGTATATAAAACTCCCACGGAGACGTAGAGGCCAACTCGCCAGGAATGTTGACAAATATTACCGCCGAGATGTTAGGTTGGGTTAGGTTATATTACGTTATTGATGTATATGAATGCCCCACGGAGACATAGAGGCCAACTCGCCAGGAATGTTGTCAAATATTACCGCCGAGATGTTATGTTGGGTTAGGTTAGGTTAAATTACGTTTTGATGTATATAAAAGTCCCACGGAGACGTAGAGGCCAACTCGCCAGGAATGTTTTCAAACAAGAGCGCCGAAAGGTTAGGTTGGGTTAGATTACGTTATATTACGTTATTGATGTATATAAAACTCCCACGGAGACGTAGAGGCCAACTCGCCAGGAATGTTGACAAATATTACCGCCGAGATGTTTGGTTGGGTTAGGTTAGGTTATATTACGTTATTGATGTATATGGAGGACCTACGGAGACGTAGGTGCCAACTCGCAAGGAATGTTGTCAAATAAGAGCGCCGAAAGGTCAGGTTGGATTAGGTTACGTTATATTAGGTTATTGATGTATATAAAAGTCCCACGGAGACGTAGAGGCCAACAAGCCAGGAATGTTTTCAAATATTGCCGCCGAGATATTACGTTGGTTTAGGTTACGTTATATTACGTTATTGATGTATATGAAGGTCCCACGGAGACGTAGAGGCCAACTCGCCAGGAATGTTGTCAAATATTACCGCCGAGATGTTATGTTGGGTTAGATTAGGTTACATTACGTTATTGATGTATATAAAAGTCCCACGGAGACGTAGAGGCCAACTGGCCAGGAATGTTGTCAAATATTACCGCCGAGATGATAGGTTGTGTTAGGTTAGGTTATATTACGTTATTCATGTATATGAAGATCCCACGGAGACATAGAGGCCAACTGGCCAGGAATGTTGTCAAATATTACCGCCGATATGATAGGTTGGGTTAGGTTACGTTATATTACGTTATTGATGTATATGAAGGACGCACGGAGACGTAGAGGCCAACAAGCCAGGAATGTTGCCAAATATTACCGCCGAGATGTTACGTTGGGTTAGGTTAAGTTAAATTACGTTATTGATGTATATAAAAGTCCCACGGAGACGTAGAGGCCAACATCGACAGGAATGTTCTCAAGTATTTCCGCCGAGATGATAGGTTGTGTTAGGTTAGGTAATATTACGTTATTGATGTATATGAAGGTCCCACGGAGACGTAGAGGCCAACATCGACCGGAATGTTTTCAAATATTACCGCCGATATGATAGGTTGGTTTAGGTTACGTTATATTACGTTATTGATGTATATGAAGGTCCCACGGAGACGTAGAGGCCAACTCGCCAGGAATGTTGTCAAATATTACCGCCGAGATGTTATGTTGGGTTAGATTAGGTTACATTACGTTATTGATGTATATAAAAGTCCCACGGAGACGTAGAGGCCAACTGGCCAGGAATGTTGTCAAATATTACCGCCGAGATGATAGGTTGGGTTAGGTTAGCTTATATTACGTTATTCATGTATATGAAGATCCCACGGAGACGTAGAGGCCAACTGGCCAGGAATGTTGTCAAATATTACCGCCGAGATGTTACGTTGGGTTAGGTTAGGTTATATTACGTTATTGATGTATATAAAAGTCCCACGGAGATGTAGAGGCCAATATCGACAGGAATGTTTTCAAATACCACCGCCGAGATGATAGGTTGTATTGGGTTAGGTAATATTACGTTATTGATGTATATGAAGGCCCCACGGAGACGTAGAGGCCAAATCGCCAGGAATGTTGTCAAATATTACCGCCGAGATGTTAGGTTGGGTTAGGTTATATTACGTTATTGATGTATATGAATGCCCCACGGAGACATAGAGGCCAACTCGCCAGGAATGTTGTCAAATATTACCGCCGAGATGTTATGTTGGGTTAGGTTAGGTTAAATTACGTTTTGATGTATATAAAAGTCCCACGGAGACGTAGAGGCCAACTCGCCAGGAATGTTTTCAAACAAGAGCGCTGAAAGGTTAGGTTGGGTTAGGTTACGTTATATTACGTTATTGATGTATATAAAACTCCCACGGAGACGTAGAGGCCAACTCGCCAGGAATGTTGACAAATATTACCGCCGAGATGTTTGGTTGGGTTAGGTTAGGTTATATTACGTTATTGATGTATATGGAGGACCTACGGAGACGTAGGTGCCAACTCGCAAGAAATGTCGTCAAATAAGAGCGCCGAAAGGTTAGGTTGGATTAGGTTACGTTATATTAGGTTATTGATGTATATAAAAGTCCAACGGAGACGAAGAGGCCAACAAGCCAGGAATGTTTTCAAATATTGCCGCCGAGATATTACGTTGGGTTGGGTTAGGTTATGTTACGTTATTGATGTATGTGAAGGTCCCACGGAGACGTAGAGGCCAACAAGCCAGGAATGTTGTCAAATATTACCGCCGAGATGTTACGTTGGGTTAGGTTAGGTTAAATTACGTTATTGATGTATATAAAAGTCCCACGGAGACGTAGAGGCCAACTCGACAGGAATGTTGTCAAATATTACCGCCGAGATCATAGGTTGGGTTAGGTTAGGTTATATTACGTTATTGATGTATATAAAGGTCCCACGGAGACGTAGAGGCCAACATGCCAGGAATGCTATCAAATATTACCGCCAAGATGTTAGGTTGGGTAAGGTTAGGTTATATTACGTTATTGATGTATATGAAGGCCCCACGGAGACGTAGAGGCCAACTCGCCAGGAATGTTGTCAAATACCAACGCCGAGATGTTAGGTTGGTTTAGGTTAGGTTATATTACGTTATTGATGTATATAAAGGTCCCACGGAAACATAGAGGCCAACAAGCCAGGTATGTTGTCAAATATTACCAGCGAGATGTTAGGTTGGGTTAGGCTAGTTTAAATTACGTTATTGATGTATATAAAAGTCCCAGAGAGACGTAGAGGCCAACTCGCCAGGAATGTTGTCAAATATTACCGCCGAGATGATAGGTTGGGTTAAGTTAGGTAATATTACGTTATTGATCTATATGAAGGTCCCACGAAAACGTAAAGGCCAACTTGCCAGGAATGTTGTAAAATAAGAGCGCCGAAAGGTTAGGTTGGGTTAGGTTAGGTTATATTAGGTTATTGATGTATATAAAAGTCCCGCGGAAACATAGAGGAAAACAAGCCAGGAATGTTGTCAAATATTACAGCCGAGATGTTACATAGGGTAATTTTAGGTTAAATTACGTTATTAATTTATATAAAAGTCCCACGGAGACGTAGAGGCCAACTCGCCAGGAATGTTGACAAATATTACCGCCGAGATGATAAGTTGTGTTTGGTTAGGTAATATTACGTTATTGATGTATATGAAGCTCCCACAGAGACGTAGAGGCCAGCAAGCCAGGAATGTTGTCAAATATTACCGCCGAGATATTACGTTGGGTTAGGTTAGGTTAAATTACGTTATTGATGTATATAAAAGTCCCACGGAGACGTAGAGGCCAACTCGACAGGAATGTTTTCAAATATTACCGCCGAGATGATAGGTTGGGTTAGGTTAGGTTATATTACGTTATTGATGTATTTGAAGGTCCCACGGAGACGTAGAGGCCAACTCGCCAGGAATGTTGTCAAATATTACCGCCTAGATGATAGGTTGGGTTAGGTTAGGTAATATTACGTTGTTGATGTATATGAAGGTCCCACGGAAACGTAAAGGCCAACTCGCCAGGAATGTTGTAAAATATTACCGCCGAGATGTTACGTTGGGTTAGGCTAGTTTAAATTACGTTATTGATGTATATAAAAGTCCCAGAGAGACGTAGAGGCCAACTCGACAGGAATGTTTTCAAATATTACCGCCGAGATGTTACGTTGGGTTAGGCTAGTTTAAATTGCGTTATTGATGTATATAAAAGTCCCACGGAGACGTAGAGGCCAATTCGCCAGGAATGTTGTCAAATATTACCGCCGAGATGTTAGGTTGGCTTAGGTTAGGTTATATTACGTTATTGATGTATACAAAGGTCTCACGGAAGCGTAGAGGCCAAAAAGCCAGGAATGTGGTTAAATATTACCTCCGAGACGTTACGTTGGGTTAGGTTAGGTTAAATTACGTTATTGATGTATATAAAAGTCCCACGGAGACGTAGAGGCCAACTCGACAGGAATGTTTTCAAATATTACCGCCGTGATGATAGGTTGGGTTAGGTTAGGTTATATTACGTTATTGATGTATATGAAGGTCTCACGGAGACATAGATGCCAACTCGCAAGGAATGTTGTCAAATAAGAGCACCGAAAGGTTAGGTTGGGTTAGGTTACGTTATATTACGTTATTGATGTATATAAAAGTCCCACGGAGACGTAGAGGCCAACAAGCCAGGAATGTTGTCAAATATTACCGCCGAGATATTACGTTGGCTTAGGTTAGGTTATATTACGTTATTGATGCATATGAAGGCCCCACGGAGACGTGGAGGCCAACAAGCCAGGAATGTTGTCAAATATTACCGCCGAGATGCTAGGTTGGGTTAGGTTAGGTTATATTACGTTATTGATGTATATGAATGCCCCACGGAGACATAGAGGCCAACTCGCCAGGAATGTTGTCAAATATTACCGCCGAAATGTTATGTTGGGTTAGGTTAGGTTAAATTACGTTTTGATGTATATAAAAGTCCCACGGAGACGTAGAGGCCAACTCGCCAGGAATGATGTCAAATATTACCGCCGAGATGGTAGGTTGGGTTACGTTAGGTTATATTACGTTATTGATGTATATGAAGGTCCCACGTAGACGTAGAGGCCAACAAGCCAGGAGTGTTCTCAAATATTATCGCCGAGATGTTAGGTTGGGTTAGGTTAGGTTATATTACGTTATTGATGTATATGAAGGTCCCGCGGAGACGTAGAGGCCAACATCGACAGGAATGTTCTCAAATATTTCCGCAAAGATGTTACGTTGGGTTAGATTAGGTTACATTACGTTATTGATGTATATAAAAGTCCCACGGAGACGTAGAGGCCAACTGGCCAGGAATGTTGTCAAATATTACCGCCGCGATGTTATGTTGGGTTAGGTTAGGTTAAATTACGTTTTGATGTATATAAAAGTCCCACGGAGACGTAGAGGCCAACTCGCCAGGAATGTTTTCAAATAAGAGCGCCGAAAGGTTAGGTTGGGTTAGGTTACGTTATATTACGTTATTGATGTATATGAAGCTCCCACGGAGACGTAGAGACCAACTCGCCAGGAATGTTGTCAAATATTACCGCCGAGAGGATAGGTTGGGTTAGATTAGGTTATATTACGGTATTGATGTATATAAAACTCCCACGGAGACGTAGAGGCCAACTCGCCAGGAATGTTGTCAAATATTACCGCCGAGAGGATAGGTTGGGTTAGGTTAGGTTATATTACGTTACTGATGTATATAAAACTCCCACGGAGACGTAGAGGCCAACTCGCCAGGAATGTTGACAAATATTACCGCCGAGATGTTTGGTTGGGTTAGGTTAGGTTATATTACGTTATTGATGTATATGGAGGACCTACGGAGACGTAGGTGCCAACTCGCAAGGAATGTTGTCAAATAAGAGCGCCGAAAGTTCAGGTTGGATTAGGTTACGTTATATTAGGTTATTGATGTATATAAAAGTCCCACGGAGACGTAGAGGCCAACAAGCCAGGAATGTTTTCAAATATTGCCGCCGAGATATTACGTTGGTTTAGGTTACGTTATATTACGATATTGATGTATATGAAGGTCCCACGGAGACGTAGAGGCCAACTCGCCAGGAATGTTGTCAAATATTACCGCCAAGATGTTATGTTGGGTTAGATTAGGTTACATTACGTTATTGATGTATATAAAAGTCCCACGGAGACGTAGAGGCCAACTGGCCAGGAATGTTGTCAAATATTACCGCCGAGATGATAGGTTGTGTTAGGTTAGGTTATATTACGTTATTCATGTATATGAAGATCCCACGGAGACATAGAGGCCAACTGGCCAGGAATGTTGTCAAATATTACCGCCGAGATGATAGGTTGGTTTAGGTTAGATTATATTACGTTATTGATGTATATGAAGGTCGCACGGAGAGGTAGAGGCCAACTCGCCAGGAATGTTGTCAAATATTAGTGCCGAGATGTTAGGTTGGGTTGGGTTAGGTTATATTACGTTATTGATGTATATGAAGGTCCCACGGAGACGTAGAGACCAACTCTCCATAAATGTTGTCAAATATTACCGCCGAGATGTTACGTTGGGTTAGGTTAGGTTAAATTATGTTTTGATGTATATAAAAGTCCCACGGAGACGTAGAGGCCAACTCGCCAGGAATGTTGTCAAATATTACCGCCGATATGATAGGTTGGGTTAGGTTACGTTATATTACGTTATTGATGTATATGAAGGACGCACGGAGACGTAGAGGCCAACTCGCCAGGAATGTTGTCAAATATTAGTGCCGAGATGTTAGGTTGGGTTGGGTTAGGTTATATTACGTTATTGATGTACATGCAGGTCCCACGGAGGCGTAGGTGCCAACTCGCAAGGAATGTTGCCAAATAAGAGCGCCGAAATGTTATGTTGGGTTAGGTTAGGTTAAATTACGTTTTGATGTATATAAAAGTCCCACGGAGACGTAGAGGCCAACTCGCCAGGAATGATGTCAAATATTACCGCCGAGATGGTAGGTTGGGTTACGTTAGGTTATATTACGTTATTGGTGTATATGAAGGTCCCACGGAGACGTAGAAGCCAACAAGCCAGGAATGTTCTCAAATATTATCGCCGAGATGTTACGTTGGGTTAGGTTAAGTTAAATTACGTTATTGATGTATATAAAAGTCCCACGGAGACGTAGAGGCCAACATCGACAGGAATGTTCTCAAATATTACCGCCGAGATGTTATGTTGGGTAAGGTTAGGTTAAATTACGTTTTGATGTATATAAAAGTCCCACGGAGACGTAGAGGCCAACATCGACAGGAATGTTCTCAAATATTACCGCCGAGATGTTATGTTGGGTAAGGTTAGGTTATATTACGTTATTGATGTATATGAATGCCCCACGGAGACATAGAGGCCAACTCGCCAGGAATGTTGTCAAATATTACCGCCGAAATGTTATGTTGGGTTAGGTTAGGTTAAATTACGTTTTGATGTATATAAAAGTCCCACGGAGACGTAGAGGCCAACTCGCCAGGAATGATGTCAAATATTACCGCCGAGATGGTAGGTTGGGTTACGTTAGGTTATATTACGTTATTGATGTATATGAAGGTCCCACGTAGACGTAGAGGCCAACAAGCCAGGAGTGTTCTCAAATATTATCGCCGAGATGTTAGGTTGGGTTAGGTTAGGTTATATTACGTTATTGATGTATATGAAGGTCCCGCGGAGACGTAGAGGCCAACATCGACAGGAATGTTCTCAAATATTTCCGCAAAGATGTTACGTTGGGTTAGATTAGGTTACATTACGTTATTGATGTATATAAAAGTCCCACGGAGACGTAGAGGCCAACTGGCCAGGAATGTTGTCAAATATTACCGCCGCGATGTTATGTTGGGTTAGGTTAGGTTAAATTACGTTTTGATGTATATAAAAGTCCCACGGAGACGTAGAGGCCAACTCGCCAGGAATGTTTTCAAATAAGAGCGCCGAAAGGTTAGGTTGGGTTAGGTTACGTTATATTACGTTATTGATGTATATGAAGCTCCCACGGAGACGTAGAGGCCAACTCGCCAGGAATGTTGTCAAATATTACCGCCGAGAGGATAGGTTGGGTTAGATTAGGTTATATTACGGTATTGATGTATATAAAACTCCCACGGAGACGTAGAGGCCAACTCGCCAGGAATGTTGTCAAATATTACCGCCGAGAGGATAGGTTGGGTTAGGTTAGGTTATATTACGTTACTGATGTATATAAAACTCCCACGGAGACGTAGAGGCCAACTCGCCAGGAATGTTGACAAATATTACCGCCGAGATGTTTGGTTGGGTTAGGTTAGGTTATATTACGTTATTGATGTATATGGAGGACCTACGGAGACGTAGGTGCCAACTCGCAAGGAATGTTGTCAAATAAGAGCGCCGAAAGTTCAGGTTGGATTAGGTTACGTTATATTAGGTTATTGATGTATATAAAAGTCCCACGGAGACGTAGAGGCCAACAAGCCAGGAATGTTTTCAAATATTGCCGCCGAGATATTACGTTGGTTTAGGTTACGTTATATTACGATATTGATGTATATGAAGGTCCCACGGAGACGTAGAGGCCAACTCGCCAGGAATGTTGTCAAATATTACCGCCAAGATGTTATGTTGGGTTAGATTAGGTTACATTACGTTATTGATGTATATAAAAGTCCCACGGAGACGTAGAGGCCAACTGGCCAGGAATGTTGTCAAATATTACCGCCGAGATGATAGGTTGTGTTAGGTTAGGTTATATTACGTTATTCATGTATATGAAGATCCCACGGAGACATAGAGGCCAACTGGCCAGGAATGTTGTCAAATATTACCGCCGAGATGATAGGTTGGTTTAGGTTAGATTATATTACGTTATTGATGTATATGAAGGTCGCACGGAGAGGTAGAGGCCAACTCGCCAGGAATGTTGTCAAATATTAGTGCCGAGATGTTAGGTTGGGTTGGGTTAGGTTATATTACGTTATTGATGTATATGAAGGTCCCACGGAGACGTAGAGACCAACTCTCCATAAATGTTGTCAAATATTACCGCCGAGATGTTACGTTGGGTTAGGTTAGGTTAAATTATGTTTTGATGTATATAAAAGTCCCACGGAGACGTAGAGGCCAACTCGCCAGGAATGTTGTCAAATATTACCGCCGATATGATAGGTTGGGTTAGGTTACGTTATATTACGTTATTGATGTATATGAAGGACGCACGGAGACGTAGAGGCCAACTCGCCAGGAATGTTGTCAAATATTAGTGCCGAGATGTTAGGTTGGGTTGGGTTAGGTTATATTACGTTATTGATGTACATGCAGGTCCCACGGAGGCGTAGGTGCCAACTCGCAAGGAATGTTGCCAAATAAGAGCGCCGAAATGTTATGTTGGGTTAGGTTAGGTTAAATTACGTTTTGATGTATATAAAAGTCCCACGGAGACGTAGAGGCCAACTCGCCAGGAATGATGTCAAATATTACCGCCGAGATGGTAGGTTGGGTTACGTTAGGTTATATTACGTTATTGGTGTATATGAAGGTCCCACGGAGACGTAGAAGCCAACAAGCCAGGAATGTTCTCAAATATTATCGCCGAGATGTTACGTTGGGTTAGGTTAAGTTAAATTACGTTATTGATGTATATAAAAGTCCCACGGAGACGTAGAGGCCAACATCGACAGGAATGTTCTCAAATATTACCGCCGAGATGTTATGTTGGGTAAGGTTAGGTTAAATTACGTTTTGATGTATATAAAAGTCCCACGGAGACGTAGAGGCCAACTCGCCAGGAATGTTTTCAAATAAGAGCGACGAAAGGTTAGGTTGGGTTAGGTTACGTTATATTACGTTATTGATGTATATGAAGGTCCCACGTAGACGCAGAGGCCAACTCGCCAGGAATGTTGTCAAAAATTACCGCCGAGGTGATGGGTTGGGTTCGGTTAGATAATATTACGTTATTGATGTATATGAAGGTCCCACGGAGACGTAGAGGCCAACTCGCCAGGAATGTTGTCAAATATTAAGGCCGAGATGATAGGTTGGGTTAGGCTAGGTAATATTACGTTATTGATGTATATGAAGCTCCCACGGAGACGTAGAGGCCAACTCGCCAGGTATGTTGTCAAATATTACCGCCGAGAGGATAGGTTGGGTTAGGTTAGGTTATATTACGTTATTGATGTATATAAAACTCCCACGGAGACGTAGAGGCCAACTCGCCAGGAATGTTGACAAATATTACCGCCGAGATGTTTGGTTGGGTTAGGTTAGGTTATATTACGTTATTGATGTATATGGAGGACGTACGGAGACGTAGGTGCCAACTCGCAAGGAATGTTGCCAAATAAGAGCGCCGAAATGTTAGGTTGGATTAGGTTACGTTATATTAGGTTATTGATGTATATAAAAGTCCCACGGAGACGTAGAGGCCAACAAGCCAGGAATGTTTTCAAATATTGCCGCCGAGATATTACGTTGGGTTGGGTTAGGTTATATTACGTTATTGATGTATGTGAAGGTCCCACGGAGACGTAGAGGCCAACAAGCCAGGAATGTTCTCAAATATTACCGCCGAGATGTTACGTTGGGTTAGGTTAGGTTAAATTACGTTATTGATGTATATAAAAGTCCCACGGAGACGTAGAGGCCAACTCGACAGGAATGTTGTCAAATATTACCGACGAGATGATAGGTTGGGTTAGGCTAGGTAACATTACGTTGTTGATGTATATGAATATCCCACGGAGACGTAGAGGCCAACTCGCCAGGAATGTTCTCAAATATTACCGCCGAGATGTTATGTTGGGTTAGGTTAGGTTAAATTACGTTTTGATGTATATAAAAGTCCCACGGAGGCGTAGAGGCCAACTCGCCAGGAATGATGTCAAATATTACCGCCGAGATGTTAGGTTGGGTTACGTTAGGTTATATTACGTTATTGATGTATATGAAGGTCCCACGGAGACGTAGAGGCCAACAAGCCAGGAATGTTCTCAAATATTATCGCCGAGATGTTAGGTTGGGTTAGGTTAGGTTATATTACGTTACTGATGTATATGAAGGTCCCACGGAGACGTAGAGGCCAACAAGCCAGGAATGTTGCCAAATATTACCGCCGAGATGTTACGTTGGGTTAGGTTAAGTTAAATTACGTTATTGATGTATATAAAAGTCCCACGGAGATGTAGAGGCCAATATCGACAGGAATGTTTTCAAATACCACCGCCGAGATGATAGGTTGTATTAGGTTAGGTAATATTACGTTATTGATGTATATGAAGGCCCCACGGAGACGTAGAGGCCAAATCGCCAGGAATGTTGTCAAATATTACCGCCGAGATGTTAGGTTGGGTTAGGTTATATTACGTTATTGATGTATATGAATGCCCCACGGAGACATAGAGGCCAACTCGCCAGGAATGTTGTCAAATATTACCGCCGAGAGGATAGGTTGGGTTAGGTTAGGTCATATTACGTTATTGATGTATATGAAGTTCCCACAGAGACGTACAGGCCAACTCGCCAGGAATGTTGTCAAATATTACCGACGAGATGATAGGTTGGGTTAGGCTAGGTAACATTACGTTATTGATGTATATGAATATCCCACGGAGACGTAGAGGCCAACTCGCCAGGAATGTTGTCAAATATTACCGCCGAGAGGATAGGTTGGGTTAGGTTAGGTTATACTACGTTATTGATGTATATAAAGGTCCCACGGAAACATAGAGGCCAACAAGACAGGAATGTTGTCAAATATTACCGCCGAGATGTTACGTTGGGTTAGGCTAGTTTAAATTGCGTTATTGATGTATATAAAAGTCCCACGGAGACGTAGAGGCCAATTCGCCAGGAATGTTGTCAAATATTACCGCCGAGATGTTAGGTTGGCTTAGGTTAGGTTATATTACGTTATTGATGTATACAAAGGTCTCACGGAAGCGTAGAGGCCAAAAAGCCAGGAATGTGGTTAAATATTACCTCCGAGACGTTACGTTGGGTTAGGTTAGGTTAAATTACGTTATTGATGTATATAAAAGTCCCACGGAGACGTAGAGGCCAACTCGACAGGAATGTTTTCAAATATTACCGCCGTGATGATAGGTTGGGTTAGGTTAGGTTATATTACGTTATTGATGTATATGAAGGTCTCACGGAGACATAGATGCCAACTCGCAAGGAATGTTGTCAAATAAGAGCACCGAAAGGTTAGGTTGGGTTAGGTTACGTTATATTACGTTATTGATGTATATAAAAGTCCCACGGAGACGTAGAGGCCAACAAGCCAGGAATGTTGTCAAATATTACCGCCGAGATATTACGTTGGCTTAGGTTAGGTTATATTACGTTATTGATGCATATGAAGGCCCCACGGAGACGTGGAGGCCAACAAGCCAGGAATGTTGTCAAATATTACCGCCGAGATGCTAGGTTGGGTTAGGTTAGGTTATATTACGTTATTGATGTATATGAATGCCCCACGGAGACATAGAGGCCAACTCGCCAGGAATGTTGTCAAATATTACCGCCGAAATGTTATGTTGGGTTAGGTTAGGTTAAATTACGTTTTGATGTATATAAAAGTCCCACGGAGACGTAGAGGCCAACTCGCCAGGAATGATGTCAAATATTACCGCCGAGATGGTAGGTTGGGTTACGTTAGGTTATATTACGTTATTGATGTATATGAAGGTCCCACGTAGACGTAGAGGCCAACAAGCCAGGAGTGTTCTCAAATATTATCGCCGAGATGTTAGGTTGGGTTAGGTTAGGTTATATTACGTTATTGATGTATATGAAGGTCCCGCGGAGACGTAGAGGCCAACATCGACAGGAATGTTCTCAAATATTTCCGCAAAGATGTTACGTTGGGTTAGATTAGGTTACATTACGTTATTGATGTATATAAAAGTCCCACGGAGACGTAGAGGCCAACTGGCCAGGAATGTTGTCAAATATTACCGCCGCGATGTTATGTTGGGTTAGGTTAGGTTAAATTACGTTTTGATGTATATAAAAGTCCCACGGAGACGTAGAGGCCAACTCGCCAGGAATGTTTTCAAATAAGAGCGCCGAAAGGTTAGGTTGGGTTAGGTTACGTTATATTACGTTATTGATGTATATGAAGCTCCCACGGAGACGTAGAGGCCAACTCGCCAGGAATGTTGTCAAATATTACCGCCGAGAGGATAGGTTGGGTTAGATTAGGTTATATTACGGTATTGATGTATATAAAACTCCCACGGAGACGTAGAGGCCAACTCGCCAGGAATGTTGTCAAATATTACCGCCGAGAGGATAGGTTGGGTTAGGTTAGGTTATATTACGTTACTGATGTATATAAAACTCCCACGGAGACGTAGAGGCCAACTCGCCAGGAATGTTGACAAATATTACCGCCGAGATGTTTGGTTGGGTTAGGTTAGGTTATATTACGTTATTGATGTATATGGAGGACCTACGGAGACGTAGGTGCCAACTCGCAAGGAATGTTGTCAAATAAGAGCGCCGAAAGTTCAGGTTGGATTAGGTTACGTTATATTAGGTTATTGATGTATATAAAAGTCCCACGGAGACGTAGAGGCCAACAAGCCAGGAATGTTTTCAAATATTGCCGCCGAGATATTACGTTGGTTTAGGTTACGTTATATTACGATATTGATGTATATGAAGGTCCCACGGAGACGTAGAGGCCAACTCGCCAGGAATGTTGTCAAATATTACCGCCAAGATGTTATGTTGGGTTAGATTAGGTTACATTACGTTATTGATGTATATAAAAGTCCCACGGAGACGTAGAGGCCAACTGGCCAGGAATGTTGTCAAATATTACCGCCGAGATGATAGGTTGTGTTAGGTTAGGTTATATTACGTTATTCATGTATATGAAGATCCCACGGAGACATAGAGGCCAACTGGCCAGGAATGTTGTCAAATATTACCGCCGAGATGATAGGTTGGTTTAGGTTAGATTATATTACGTTATTGATGTATATGAAGGTCGCACGGAGAGGTAGAGGCCAACTCGCCAGGAATGTTGTCAAATATTAGTGCCGAGATGTTAGGTTGGGTTGGGTTAGGTTATATTACGTTATTGATGTATATGAAGGTCCCACGGAGACGTAGAGACCAACTCTCCATAAATGTTGTCAAATATTACCGCCGAGATGTTACGTTGGGTTAGGTTAGGTTAAATTATGTTTTGATGTATATAAAAGTCCCACGGAGACGTAGAGGCCAACTCGCCAGGAATGTTGTCAAATATTACCGCCGATATGATAGGTTGGGTTAGGTTACGTTATATTACGTTATTGATGTATATGAAGGACGCACGGAGACGTAGAGGCCAACTCGCCAGGAATGTTGTCAAATATTAGTGCCGAGATGTTAGGTTGGGTTGGGTTAGGTTATATTACGTTATTGATGTACATGCAGGTCCCACGGAGGCGTAGGTGCCAACTCGCAAGGAATGTTGCCAAATAAGAGCGCCGAAATGTTATGTTGGGTTAGGTTAGGTTAAATTACGTTTTGATGTATATAAAAGTCCCACGGAGACGTAGAGGCCAACTCGCCAGGAATGATGTCAAATATTACCGCCGAGATGGTAGGTTGGGTTACGTTAGGTTATATTACGTTATTGGTGTATATGAAGGTCCCACGGAGACGTAGAAGCCAACAAGCCAGGAATGTTCTCAAATATTATCGCCGAGATGTTACGTTGGGTTAGGTTAAGTTAAATTACGTTATTGATGTATATAAAAGTCCCACGGAGACGTAGAGGCCAACATCGACAGGAATGTTCTCAAATATTACCGCCGAGATGTTATGTTGGGTAAGGTTAGGTTAAATTACGTTTTGATGTATATAAAAGTCCCACGGAGACGTAGAGGCCAACATCGACAGGAATGTTCTCAAATATTACCGCCGAGATGTTATGTTGGGTAAGGTTAGGTTATATTACGTTATTGATGTATATGAATGCCCCACGGAGACATAGAGGCCAACTCGCCAGGAATGTTGTCAAATATTACCGCCGAAATGTTATGTTGGGTTAGGTTAGGTTAAATTACGTTTTGATGTATATAAAAGTCCCACGGAGACGTAGAGGCCAACTCGCCAGGAATGATGTCAAATATTACCGCCGAGATGGTAGGTTGGGTTACGTTAGGTTATATTACGTTATTGATGTATATGAAGGTCCCACGTAGACGTAGAGGCCAACAAGCCAGGAGTGTTCTCAAATATTATCGCCGAGATGTTAGGTTGGGTTAGGTTAGGTTATATTACGTTATTGATGTATATGAAGGTCCCGCGGAGACGTAGAGGCCAACATCGACAGGAATGTTCTCAAATATTTCCGCAAAGATGTTACGTTGGGTTAGATTAGGTTACATTACGTTATTGATGTATATAAAAGTCCCACGGAGACGTAGAGGCCAACTGGCCAGGAATGTTGTCAAATATTACCGCCGCGATGTTATGTTGGGTTAGGTTAGGTTAAATTACGTTTTGATGTATATAAAAGTCCCACGGAGACGTAGAGGCCAACTCGCCAGGAATGTTTTCAAATAAGAGCGCCGAAAGGTTAGGTTGGGTTAGGTTACGTTATATTACGTTATTGATGTATATGAAGCTCCCACGGAGACGTAGAGGCCAACTCGCCAGGAATGTTGTCAAATATTACCGCCGAGAGGATAGGTTGGGTTAGATTAGGTTATATTACGGTATTGATGTATATAAAACTCCCACGGAGACGTAGAGGCCAACTCGCCAGGAATGTTGTCAAATATTACCGCCGAGAGGATAGGTTGGGTTAGGTTAGGTTATATTACGTTACTGATGTATATAAAACTCCCACGGAGACGTAGAGGCCAACTCGCCAGGAATGTTGACAAATATTACCGCCGAGATGTTTGGTTGGGTTAGGTTAGGTTATATTACGTTATTGATGTATATGGAGGACCTACGGAGACGTAGGTGCCAACTCGCAAGGAATGTTGTCAAATAAGAGCGCCGAAAGTTCAGGTTGGATTAGGTTACGTTATATTAGGTTATTGATGTATATAAAAGTCCCACGGAGACGTAGAGGCCAACAAGCCAGGAATGTTTTCAAATATTGCCGCCGAGATATTACGTTGGTTTAGGTTACGTTATATTACGATATTGATGTATATGAAGGTCCCACGGAGACGTAGAGGCCAACTCGCCAGGAATGTTGTCAAATATTACCGCCAAGATGTTATGTTGGGTTAGATTAGGTTACATTACGTTATTGATGTATATAAAAGTCCCACGGAGACGTAGAGGCCAACTGGCCAGGAATGTTGTCAAATATTACCGCCGAGATGATAGGTTGTGTTAGGTTAGGTTATATTACGTTATTCATGTATATGAAGATCCCACGGAGACATAGAGGCCAACTGGCCAGGAATGTTGTCAAATATTACCGCCGAGATGATAGGTTGGTTTAGGTTAGATTATATTACGTTATTGATGTATATGAAGGTCGCACGGAGAGGTAGAGGCCAACTCGCCAGGAATGTTGTCAAATATTAGTGCCGAGATGTTAGGTTGGGTTGGGTTAGGTTATATTACGTTATTGATGTATATGAAGGTCCCACGGAGACGTAGAGACCAACTCTCCATAAATGTTGTCAAATATTACCGCCGAGATGTTACGTTGGGTTAGGTTAGGTTAAATTATGTTTTGATGTATATAAAAGTCCCACGGAGACGTAGAGGCCAACTCGCCAGGAATGTTGTCAAATATTACCGCCGATATGATAGGTTGGGTTAGGTTACGTTATATTACGTTATTGATGTATATGAAGGACGCACGGAGACGTAGAGGCCAACTCGCCAGGAATGTTGTCAAATATTAGTGCCGAGATGTTAGGTTGGGTTGGGTTAGGTTATATTACGTTATTGATGTACATGCAGGTCCCACGGAGGCGTAGGTGCCAACTCGCAAGGAATGTTGCCAAATAAGAGCGCCGAAATGTTATGTTGGGTTAGGTTAGGTTAAATTACGTTTTGATGTATATAAAAGTCCCACGGAGACGTAGAGGCCAACTCGCCAGGAATGATGTCAAATATTACCGCCGAGATGGTAGGTTGGGTTACGTTAGGTTATATTACGTTATTGGTGTATATGAAGGTCCCACGGAGACGTAGAAGCCAACAAGCCAGGAATGTTCTCAAATATTATCGCCGAGATGTTACGTTGGGTTAGGTTAAGTTAAATTACGTTATTGATGTATATAAAAGTCCCACGGAGACGTAGAGGCCAACATCGACAGGAATGTTCTCAAATATTACCGCCGAGATGTTATGTTGGGTAAGGTTAGGTTAAATTATGTTTTGATGTATATAAAAGTCCCACGGAGACGTAGAGGCCAACTCGCCAGGAATGTTTTCAAATAAGAGCGACGAAAGGTTAGGTTGGGTTAGGTTACGTTATATTACGTTATTGATGTATATGAAGGTCCCACGTAGACGCAGAGGCCAACTCGCCAGGAATGTTGTCAAAAATTACCGCCGAGGTGATGGGTTGGGTTCGGTTAGATAATATTACGTTATTGATGTATATGAAGGTCCCACGGAGACGTAGAGGCCAACTCGCCAGGAATGTTGTCAAATATTAAGGCCGAGATGATAGGTTGGGTTAGGCTAGGTAATATTACGTTATTGATGTATATGAAGCTCCCACGGAGACGTAGAGGCCAACTCGCCAGGTATGTTGTCAAATATTACCGCCGAGAGGATAGGTTGGGTTAGGTTAGGTTATATTACGTTATTGATGTATATAAAACTCCCACGGAGACGTAGAGGCCAACTCGCCAGGAATGTTGACAAATATTACCGCCGAGATGTTTGGTTGGGTTAGGTTAGGTTATATTACGTTATTGATGTATATGGAGGACGTACGGAGACGTAGGTGCCAACTCGCAAGGAATGTTGCCAAATAAGAGCGCCGAAATGTTAGGTTGGATTAGGTTACGTTATATTAGGTTATTGATGTATATAAAAGTCCCACGGAGACGTAGAGGCCAACAAGCCAGGAATGTTTTCAAATATTGCCGCCGAGATATTACGTTGGGTTGGGTTAGGTTATATTACGTTATTGATGTATGTGAAGGTCCCACGGAGACGTAGAGGCCAACAAGCCAGGAATGTTCTCAAATATTACCGCCGAGATGTTACGTTGGGTTAGGTTAGGTTAAATTACGTTATTGATGTATATAAAAGTCCCACGGAGACGTAGAGGCCAACTCGACAGGAATGTTGTCAAATATTACCGACGAGATGATAGGTTGGGTTAGGCTAGGTAACATTACGTTGTTGATGTATATGAATATCCCACGGAGACGTAGAGGCCAACTCGCCAGGAATGTTCTCAAATATTACCGCCGAGATGTTATGTTGGGTTAGGTTAGGTTAAATTACGTTTTGATGTATATAAAAGTCCCACGGAGGCGTAGAGGCCAACTCGCCAGGAATGATGTCAAATATTACCGCCGAGATGTTAGGTTGGGTTACGTTAGGTTATATTACGTTATTGATGTATATGAAGGTCCCACGGAGACGTAGAGGCCAACAAGCCAGGAATGTTCTCAAATATTATCGCCGAGATGTTAGGTTGGGTTAGGTTAGGTTATATTACGTTACTGATGTATATGAAGGTCCCACGGAGACGTAGAGGCCAACAAGCCAGGAATGTTGCCAAATATTACCGCCGAGATGTTACGTTGGGTTAGGTTAAGTTAAATTACGTTATTGATGTATATAAAAGTCCCACGGAGATGTAGAGGCCAATATCGACAGGAATGTTTTCAAATACCACCGCCGAGATGATAGGTTGTATTAGGTTAGGTAATATTACGTTATTGATGTATATGAAGGCCCCACGGAGACGTAGAGGCCAAATCGCCAGGAATGTTGTCAAATATTACCGCCGAGATGTTAGGTTGGGTTAGGTTATATTACGTTATTGATGTATATGAATGCCCCACGGAGACATAGAGGCCAACTCGCCAGGAATGTTGTCAAATATTACCGCCGAGATGTTATGTTGGGTTAGGTTAGGTTAAATTACGTTTTGATGTATATAAAAGTCCCACGGAGACGTAGAGGCCAACTCGCCAGGAATGTTTTCAAACAAGAGCGCCGAAAGGTTAGGTTGGGTTAGGTTACGTTATATTACGTTATTGATGTATATAAAACTCCCACGGAGACGTAGAGGCCAACTCGCCAGGAATGTTGACAAATACTACCGCCGAGATGTTTGGTTGGGTTAGGTTAGGTTATATTACGTTATTGATGTATATGGAGGACCTACGGAGACGTAGGTGCCAACTCGCAAGGAATGTCGTCAAATAAGAGCGCCGAAAGGTTAGGTTGGATTAGGTTACGTTATATTAGGTTATTGATGTATATAAAAGTCCAACGGAGACGAAGAGGCCAACAAGCCAGGAATGTTTTCAAATATTGCCGCCGAGATATTACGTTGGGTTGGGTTAGGTTATGTTACGTTATTGATGTATGTGAAGGTCCCACGGAGACGTAGAGGCCAACAAGCCAGGAATGTTGTCAAATATTACCGCCGAGATGTTACGTTGGGTTAGGTTAGGTTAAATTACGTTATTGATGTATATAAAAGTCCCACGGAGACGTAGAGGCCAACTCGACAGGAATGTTGTCAAATATTACCGCCGAGATCATAGGTTGGGTTAGGTTAGGTTATATTACGTTATTGATGTATATAAAGGTCCCACGGAAACGTAAAGGCCAACTCGCCAGGAATGTTGTAAAATATTACCGCCGAGATGTTACGTTGAGTTAGGCTAGTTTAAATTACGTTATTGATGTATATAAAAGTCCCAGAGAGACGTAGAGGCCAACTCGACAGGAATGTTTTCAAATATTACCGCCGAGATGATGGGTTGGGTTAGGTTAGGTTATATTACGTTATTGATGTATAGGAAGGTCAGACGGAGACGTAGAGGCCAACTCGCCAGGAATGTTGTCAAATATTACTGCCGAGATGATAGGTTGGGTTAGGTTAGTTAATATTACGTTATTGATGTATATGAAGGTCCCACGGAGACGTAAAGGCCAACTCGCCAGGAATGTTGTAAAATATTACCGCCGAGATGTTACGTTGGGTTAGGCTAGTTTAAATTACGTTATTGATGTATATAAAAGTCCCAGAGGGACGTAGAAGCCAACTCGACAGGAATGTTTTCAAATATTACCGCCGAGATGATGGGTTGGGTTAGGTTAGGTCATATTACGTTATTGATGTATATGAAGTTCCCACAGAGACGTACAGGCCAACTCGCCAGGAATGTTGTCAAATATTACCGACGAGATGATAGGTTGGGTTAGGCTAGGTAACATTACGTTATTGATGTATATGAATATCCCACGGAGACGTAGAGGCCAACTCGCCAGGAATGTTGTCAAATATTACCGCCGAGATGTTAGGTTGGCTTAGGTTAGGTTATATTACGTTATTGATGTATACAAAGGTCTCACGGAAGCGTAGAGGCCAAAAAGCCAGGAATGTGGTTAAATATTACCTCCGAGACGTTACGTTGGGTTAGGTTAGGTTAAATTACGTTATTGATGTATATAAAAGTCCCACGGAGACGTAGAGGCCAACTCGACAGGAATGTTTTCAAATATTACCGCCGTGATGATAGGTTGGGTTAGGTTAGGTTATATTACGTTATTGATGTATATGAAGGTCTCACGGAGACATAGATGCCAACTCGCAAGGAATGTTGTCAAATAAGAGCACCGAAAGGTTAGGTTGGGTTAGGTTACGTTATATTACGTTATTGATGTATATAAAAGTCCCACGGAGACGTAGAGGCCAACAAGCCAGGAATGTTGTCAAATATTACCGCCGAGATATTACGTTGGCTTAGGTTAGGTTATATTACGTTATTGATGCATATGAAGGCCCCACGGAGACGTGGAGGCCAACAAGCCAGGAATGTTGTCAAATATTACCGCCGAGATGCTAGGTTGGGTTAGGTTAGGTTATATTACGTTATTGATGTATATGAATGCCCCACGGAGACATAGAGGCCAACTCGCCAGGAATGTTGTCAAATATTACCGCCGAAATGTTATGTTGGGTTAGGTTAGGTTAAATTACGTTTTGATGTATATAAAAGTCCCACGGAGACGTAGAGGCCAACTCGCCAGGAATGATGTCAAATATTACCGCCGAGATGGTAGGTTGGGTTACGTTAGGTTATATTACGTTATTGATGTATATGAAGGTCCCACGTAGACGTAGAGGCCAACAAGCCAGGAGTGTTCTCAAATATTATCGCCGAGATGTTAGGTTGGGTTAGGTTAGGTTATATTACGTTATTGATGTATATGAAGGTCCCGCGGAGACGTAGAGGCCAACATCGACAGGAATGTTCTCAAATATTTCCGCAAAGATGTTACGTTGGGTTAGATTAGGTTACATTACGTTATTGATGTATATAAAAGTCCCACGGAGACGTAGAGGCCAACAAGCCAGGAATGTTTTCAAATATTGCCGCCGAGATATTACGTTGGTTTAGGTTACGTTATATTACGATATTGATGTATATGAAGGTCCCACGGAGACGTAGAGGCCAACTCGCCAGGAATGTTGTCAAATATTACCGCCAAGATGTTATGTTGGGTTAGATTAGGTTACATTACGTTATTGATGTATATAAAAGTCCCACGGAGACGTAGAGGCCAACTGGCCAGGAATGTTGTCAAATATTACCGCCGAGATGATAGGTTGTGTTAGGTTAGGTTATATTACGTTATTCATGTATATGAAGATCCCACGGGGACATAGAGGCCAACTGGCCAGGAATGTTGTCAAATATTACCGCCGAGATGATAGGTTGGTTTAGGTTAGATTATATTACGTTATTGATGTATATGAAGGTCGCACGGAGAGGTAGAGGCCAACTCGCCAGGAATGTTGTCAAATATTAGTGCCGAGATGTTAGGTTGGGTTGGGTTAGGTTATATTACGTTATTGATGTATATGAAGGTCCCACGGAGACGTAGAGACCAACTCTCCATAAATGTTGTCAAATATTACCGCCGAGATGTTACGTTGGGTTAGGTTAGGTTAAATTATGTTTTGATGTATATAAAAGTCCCACGGAGACGTAGAGGCCAACTCGCCAGGAATGTTGTCAAATATTACCGCCGATATGATAGGTTGGGTTAGGTTACGTTATATTACGTTATTGATGTATATGAAGGACGCACGGAGACGTAGAGGCCAACTCGCCAGGAATGTTGTCAAATATTAGTGCCGAGATGTTAGGTTGGGTTGGGTTAGGTTATATTACGTTATTGATGTACATGCAGGTCCCACGGAGGCGTAGGTGCCAACTCGCAAGGAATGTTGCCAAATAAGAGCGCCGAAATGTTATGTTGGGTTAGGTTAGGTTAAATTACGTTTTGATGTATATAAAAGTCCCACGGAGACGTAGAGGCCAACTCGCCAGGAATGATGTCAAATATTACCGCCGAGATGGTAGGTTGGGTTACGTTAGGTTATATTACGTTATTGATGTATATGAAGGTCCCACGTAGACGTAGAGGCCAACAAGCCAGGAGTGTTCTCAAATATTATCGCCGAGATGTTAGGTTGGGTTAGGTTAGGTTATATTACGTTATTGATGTATATGAAGGTCCCGCGGAGACGTAGAGGCCAACATCGACAGGAATGTTCTCAAATATTTCCGCAAAGATGTTACGTTGGGTTAGATTAGGTTACATTACGTTATTGATGTATATAAAAGTCCCACGGAGACGTAGAGGCCAACAAGCCAGGAATGTTTTCAAATATTGCCGCCGAGATATTACGTTGGTTTAGGTTACGTTATATTACGATATTGATGTATATGAAGGTCCCACGGAGACGTAGAGGCCAACTCGCCAGGAATGTTGTCAAATATTACCGCCAAGATGTTATGTTGGGTTAGATTAGGTTACATTACGTTATTGATGTATATAAAAGTCCCACGGAGACGTAGAGGCCAACTGGCCAGGAATGTTGTCAAATATTACCGCCGAGATGATAGGTTGTGTTAGGTTAGGTTATATTACGTTATTCATGTATATGAAGATCCCACGGGGACATAGAGGCCAACTGGCCAGGAATGTTGTCAAATATTACCGCCGAGATGATAGGTTGGTTTAGGTTAGATTATATTACGTTATTGATGTATATGAAGGTCGCACGGAGAGGTAGAGGCCAACTCGCCAGGAATGTTGTCAAATATTAGTGCCGAGATGTTAGGTTGGGTTGGGTTAGGTTATATTACGTTATTGATGTATATGAAGGTCCCACGGAGACGTAGAGACCAACTCTCCATAAATGTTGTCAAATATTACCGCCGAGATGTTACGTTGGGTTAGGTTAGGTTAAATTATGTTTTGATGTATATAAAAGTCCCACGGAGACGTAGAGGCCAACTCGCCAGGAATGTTGTCAAATATTACCGCCGATATGATAGGTTGGGTTAGGTTACGTTATATTACGTTATTGATGTATATGAAGGACGCACGGAGACGTAGAGGCCAACTCGCCAGGAATGTTGTCAAATATTAGTGCCGAGATGTTAGGTTGGGTTGGGTTAGGTTATATTACGTTATTGATGTACATGCAGGTCCCACGGAGGCGTAGGTGCCAACTCGCAAGGAATGTTGCCAAATAAGAGCGCCGAAATGTTATGTTGGGTTAGGTTAGGTTAAATTACGTTTTGATGTATATAAAAGTCCCACGGAGACGTAGAGGCCAACTCGCCAGGAATGATGTCAAATATTACCGCCGAGATGGTAGGTTGGGTTACGTTAGGTTATATTACGTTATTGGTGTATATGAAGGTCCCACGGAGACGTAGAAGCCAACAAGCCAGGAATGTTCTCAAATATTATCGCCGAGATGTTACGTTGGGTTAGGTTAAGTTAAATTACGTTATTGATGTATATAAAAGTCCCACGGAGACGTAGAGGCCAACATCGACAGGAATGTTCTCAAATATTACCGCCGAGATGTTATGTTGGGTTAGGTTAGGTTAAATTACGTTTTGATGTATATAAAAGTCCCACGGAGACGTAGAGGCCAACTCGCCAGGAATGTTTTCAAATAAGAGCGACGAAAGGTTAGGTTGGGTTAGGTTACGTTATATTACGTTATTGATGTATATGAAGGTCCCACGTAGACGCAGAGGCCAACTCGCCAGGAATGTTGTCAAAAATTACCGCCGAGGTGATAGGTTGGGTTCGGTTAGATAATATTACGTTATTGATGTATATGAAGGTCCCACGGAGACGTAGAGGCCAACTCGCCAGGAATGTTGTCAAATATTAAGGCCGAGATGATAGGTTGGGTTAGGCTAGGTAATATTACGTTATTGATGTATATGAAGCTCCCACGGAGACGTAGAGGCCAACTCGCCAGGTATGTTGTCAAATATTACCGCCGAGAGGATAGGTTGGGTTAGGTTAGGTTATATTACGTTATTGATGTATATAAAACTCCCACGGAGACGTAGAGGCCAACTCGCCAGGAATGTTGACAAATATTACCGCCGAGATGTTTGGTTGGGTTAGGTTAGGTTATATTACGTTATTGATGTATATGGAGGACGTACGGAGACGTAGGTGCCAACTCGCAAGGAATGTTGCCAAATAAGAGCGCCGAAATGTTAGGTTGGATTAGGTTACGTTATATTAGGTTATTGATGTATATAAAAGTCCCACGGAGACGTAGAGGCCAACAAGCCAGGAATGTTTTCAAATATTGCCGCCGAGATATTACGTTGGGTTGGGTTAGGTTATATTACGTTATTGATGTATGTGAAGGTCCCACGGAGACGTAGAGGCCAACAAGCCAGGAATGTTCTCAAATATTACCGCCGAGATGTTACGTTGGGTTAGGTTAGGTTAAATTACGTTATTGATGTATATAAAAGTCCCACGGAGACGTAGAGGCCAACTCGACAGGAATGTTGTCAAATATTACCGACGAGATGATAGGTTGGGTTAGGCTAGGTAACATTACGTTGTTGATGTATATGAATATCCCACGGAGACGTAGAGGCCAACTCGCCAGGAATGTTCTCAAATATTACCGCCGAGATGTTATGTTGGGTTAGGTTAGGTTAAATTACGTTTTGATGTATATAAAAGTCCCACGGAGGCGTAGAGGCCAACTCGCCAGGAATGATGTCAAATATTACCGCCGAGATGTTAGGTTGGGTTACGTTAGGTTATATTACGTTATTGATGTATATGAAGGTCCCACGGAGACGTAGAGGCCAACAAGCCAGGAATGTTCTCAAATATTATCGCCGAGATGTTAGGTTGGGTTAGGTTAGGTTATATTACGTTACTGATGTATATGAAGGTCCCACGGAGACGTAGAGGCCAACAAGCCAGGAATGTTGCCAAATATTACCGCCGAGATGTTACGTTGGGTTAGGTTAAGTTAAATTACGTTATTGATGTATATAAAAGTCCCACGGAGATGTAGAGGCCAATATCGACAGGAATGTTTTCAAATACCACCGCCGAGATGATAGGTTGTATTAGGTTAGGTAATATTACGTTATTGATGTATATGAAGGCCCCACGGAGACGTAGAGGCCAAATCGCCAGGAATGTTGTCAAATATTACCGCCGAGATGTTAGGTTGGGTTAGGTTATATTACGTTATTGATGTATATGAATGCCCCACGGAGACATAGAGGCCAACTCGCCAGGAATGTTGTCAAATATTACCGCCGAGATGTTATGTTGGGTTAGGTTAGGTTAAATTACGTTTTGATGTATATAAAAGTCCCACGGAGACGTAGAGGCCAACTCGCCAGGAATGTTTTCAAACAAGAGCGCCGAAAGGTTAGGTTGGGTTAGGTTACGTTATATTACGTTATTGATGTATATAAAACTCCCACGGAGACGTAGAGGCCAACTCGCCAGGAATGTTGACAAATACTACCGCCGAGATGTTTGGTTGGGTTAGGTTAGGTTATATTACGTTATTGATGTATATGGAGGACCTACGGAGACGTAGGTGCCAACTCGCAAGGAATGTCGTCAAATAAGAGCGCCGAAAGGTTAGGTTGGATTAGGTTACGTTATATTAGGTTATTGATGTATATAAAAGTCCAACGGAGACGAAGAGGCCAACAAGCCAGGAATGTTTTCAAATATTGCCGCCGAGATATTACGTTGGGTTGGGTTAGGTTATGTTACGTTATTGATGTATGTGAAGGTCCCACGGAGACGTAGAGGCCAACTCGCCAGGAATGTTGTCAAATATTACCGCCGAGATGTTAGGTTGGCTTAGGTTAGGTTATATTACGTTATTGATGTATACAAAGGTCTCACGGAAGCGTAGAGGCCAAAAAGCCAGGAATGTGGTTAAATATTACCTCCGAGACGTTACGTTGGGTTAGGTTAGGTTAAATTACGTTATTGATGTATATAAAAGTCCCACGGAGACGTAGAGGCCAACTCGACAGGAATGTTTTCAAATATTACCGCCGTGATGATAGGTTGGGTTAGGTTAGGTTATATTACGTTATTGATGTATATGAAGGTCTCACGGAGACATAGATGCCAACTCGCAAGGAATGTTGTCAAATAAGAGCACCGAAAGGTTAGGTTGGGTTAGGTTACGTTATATTACGTTATTGATGTATATAAAAGTCCCACGGAGACGTAGAGGCCAACAAGCCAGGAATGTTGTCAAATATTACCGCCGAGATATTACGTTGGCTTAGGTTAGGTTATATTACGTTATTGATGCATATGAAGGCCCCACGGAGACGTGGAGGCCAACAAGCCAGGAATGTTGTCAAATATTACCGCCGAGATGCTAGGTTGGGTTAGGTTAGGTTATATTACGTTATTGATGTATATGAATGCCCCACGGAGACATAGAGGCCAACTCGCCAGGAATGTTGTCAAATATTACCGCCGAAATGTTATGTTGGGTTAGGTTAGGTTAAATTACGTTTTGATGTATATAAAAGTCCCACGGAGACGTAGAGGCCAACTCGCCAGGAATGATGTCAAATATTACCGCCGAGATGGTAGGTTGGGTTACGTTAGGTTATATTACGTTATTGATGTATATGAAGGTCCCACGTAGACGTAGAGGCCAACAAGCCAGGAGTGTTCTCAAATATTATCGCCGAGATGTTAGGTTGGGTTAGGTTAGGTTATATTACGTTATTGATGTATATGAAGGTCCCGCGGAGACGTAGAGGCCAACATCGACAGGAATGTTCTCAAATATTTCCGCAAAGATGTTACGTTGGGTTAGATTAGGTTACATTACGTTATTGATGTATATAAAAGTCCCACGGAGACGTAGAGGCCAACTGGCCAGGAATGTTGTCAAATATTACCGCCAAGATGTTATGTTGGGTTAGATTAGGTTACATTACGTTATTGATGTATATAAAAGTCCCACGGAGACGTAGAGGCCAACTGGCCAGGAATGTTGTCAAATATTACCGCCGAGATGATAGGTTGTGTTAGGTTAGGTTATATTACGTTATTCATGTATATGAAGATCCCACGGAGACATAGAGGCCAACTGGCCAGGAATGTTGTCAAATATTACCGCCGAGATGATAGGTTGGTTTAGGTTAGATTATATTACGTTATTGATGTATATGAAGGTCGCACGGAGAGGTAGAGGCCAACTCGCCAGGAATGTTGTCAAATATTAGTGCCGAGATGCTAGGTTGGGTTGGGTTAGGTTATATTACGTTATTGATGTATATGAAGGTCCCACGGAGACGTAGAGACCAACTCTCCATAAATGTTGTCAAATATTACCGCCGAGATGTTACGTTGGGTTAGGTTAGGTTAAATTATGTTTTGATGTATATAAAAGTCCCACGGAGACGTAGAGGCCAACTCGCCAGGAATGTTGTCAAATATTACCGCCGATATGATAGGTTGGGTTAGGTTACGTTATATTACGTTATTGATGTATATGAAGGACGCACGGAGACGTAGAGGCCAACTCGCCAGGAATGTTGTCAAATATTAGTGCCGAGATGTTAGGTTGGGTTGGGTTAGGTTATATTACGTTATTGATGTACATGCAGGTCCCACGGAGGCGTAGGTGCCAACTCGCAAGGAATGTTGCCAAATAAGAGCGCCGAAATGTTATGTTGGGTTAGGTTAGGTTAAATTACGTTTTGATGTATATAAAAGTCCCACGGAGACGTAGAGGCCAACTCGCCAGGAATGATGTCAAATATTACCGCCGAGATGGTAGGTTGGGTTACGTTAGGTTATATTACGTTATTGGTGTATATGAAGGTCCCACGGAGACGTAGAAGCCAACAAGCCAGGAATGTTCTCAAATATTATCGCCGAGATGTTACGTTGGGTTAGGTTAAGTTAAATTACGTTATTGATGTATATAAAAGTCCCACGGAGACGTAGAGGCCAACATCGACAGGAATGTTCTCAAATATTACCGCCGAGATGTTATGTTGGGTTAGGTTAGGTTAAATTACGTTTTGATGTATATAAAAGTCCCACGGAGACGTAGAGGCCAACTCGCCAGGAATGTTTTCAAATAAGAGCGACGAAAGGTTAGGTTGGGTTAGGTTACGTTATATTACGTTATTGATGTATATGAAGGTCCCACGTAGACGCAGAGGCCAACTCGCCAGGAATGTTGTCAAAAATTACCGCCGAGGTGATAGGTTGGGTTCGGTTAGATAATATTACGTTATTGATGTATATGAAGGTCCCACGGAGACGTAGAGGCCAACTCGCCAGGAATGTTGTCAAATATTAAGGCCGAGATGATAGGTTGGGTTAGGCTAGGTAATATTACGTTATTGATGTATATGAAGCTCCCACGGAGACGTAGAGGCCAACTCGCCAGGTATGTTGTCAAATATTACCGCCGAGAGGATAGGTTGGGTTAGGTTAGGTTATATTACGTTATTGATGTATATAAAACTCCCACGGAGACGTAGAGGCCAACTCGCCAGGAATGTTGACAAATATTACCGCCGAGATGTTTGGTTGGGTTAGGTTAGGTTATATTACGTTATTGATGTATATGGAGGACGTACGGAGACGTGGGTGCCAACTCGCAAGGAATGTTGCCAAATAAGAGCGCCGAAATGTTAGGTTGGATTAGGTTACGTTATATTAGGTTATTGATGTATATAAAAGTCCCACGGAGACGTAGAGGCCAACAAGCCAGGAATGTTTTCAAATATTGCCGCCGAGATATTACGTTGGGTTGGGTTAGGTTATATTACGTTATTGATGTATGTGAAGGTCCCACGGAGACGTAGAGGCCAACAAGCCAGGAATGTTCTCAAATATTACCGCCGAGATGTTACGTTGGGTTAGGTTAGGTTAAATTACGTTATTGATGTATATAAAAGTCCCACGGAGACGTAGAGGCCAACTCGACAGGAATGTTGTCAAATATTACCGACGAGATGATAGGTTGGGTTAGGCTAGGTAACATTACGTTGTTGATGTATATGAATATCCCACGGAGACGTAGAGGCCAACTCGCCAGGAATGTTCTCAAATATTACCGCCGAGATGTTATGTTGGGTTAGGTTAGGTTAAATTACGTTTTGATGTATATAAAAGTCCCACGGAGGCGTAGAGGCCAACTCGCCAGGAATGATGTCAAATATTACCGCCGAGATGTTAGGTTGGGTTACGTTAGGTTATATTACGTTATTGATGTATATGAAGGTCCCACGGAGACGTAGAGGCCAACAAGCCAGGAATGTTCTCAAATATTATCGCCGAGATGTTAGGTTGGGTTAGGTTAGGTTATATTACGTTACTGATGTATATGAAGGTCCCACGGAGACGTAGAGGCCAACAAGCCAGGAATGTTGCCAAATATTACCGCCGAGATGTTACGTTGGGTTAGGTTAAGTTAAATTACGTTATTGATGTATATAAAAGTCCCACGGAGATGTAGAGGCCAATATCGACAGGAATGTTTTCAAATACCACCGCCGAGATGATAGGTTGTATTAGGTTAGGTAATATTACGTTATTGATGTATATGAAGGCCCCACGGAGACGTAGAGGCCAAATCGCCAGGAATGTTGTCAAATATTACCGCCGAGATGTTAGGTTGGGTTAGGTTATATTACGTTATTGATGTATATGAATGCCCCACGGAGACATAGAGGCCAACTCGCCAGGAATGTTGTCAAATATTACCGCCGAGATGTTATGTTGGGTTAGGTTAGGTTAAATTACGTTTTGATGTATATAAAAGTCCCACGGAGACGTAGAGGCCAACTCGCCAGGAATGTTTTCAAACAAGAGCGCCGAAAGGTTAGGTTGGGTTAGGTTACGTTATATTACGTTATTGATGTATATAAAACTCCCACGGAGACGTAGAGGCCAACTCGCCAGGAATGTTGACAAATACTACCGCCGAGATGTTTGGTTGGGTTAGGTTAGGTTATATTACGTTATTGATGTATATGGAGGACCTACGGAGACGTAGGTGCCAACTCGCAAGGAATGTCGTCAAATAAGAGCGCCGAAAGGTTAGGTTGGATTAGGTTACGTTATATTAGGTTATTGATGTATATAAAAGTCCAACGGAGACGAAGAGGCCAACAAGCCAGGAATGTTTTCAAATATTGCCGCCGAGATATTACGTTGGGTTGGGTTAGGTTATGTTACGTTATTGATGTATGTGAAGGTCCCACGGAGACGTAGAGGCCAACAAGCCAGGAATGTTGTCAAATATTACCGCCGAGATGTTACGTTGGGTTAGGTTAGGTTAAATTACCTTATTGATGTATATAAAAGTCCCACGGAGACGTAGAGGCCAACTCGACAGGAATGTTGTCAAATATTACCGCCGAGATCATAGGTTGGGTTAGGTTAGGTTATATTACGTTATTGATGTATATAAAGGTCCCACGGAAACGTAAAGGCCAACTCGCCAGGAATGTTGTAAAATATTACCGCCGAGATGTTACGTTGGGTTAGGCTAGTTTAAATTACGTTATTGATGTATATAAAAGTCCCAGAGAGACGTAGAGGCCAACTCGACAGGAATGTTTTCAAATATTACCGCCGAGATGATGGGTTGGGTTAGGTTAGGTTATATTACGTTATTGATGTATAGGAAGGTCAGACGGAGACGTAGAGGCCAACTCGCCAGGAATGTTGTCAAATATTACTGCCGAGATGATAGGTTGGGTTAGGTTAGTTAATATTACGTTATTGATGTATATGAAGGTCCCACGGAGACGTAAAGGCCAACTCGCCAGGAATGTTGTAAAATATTACCGCCGAGATGTTACGTTGGGTTAGGCTAGTTTAAATTACGTTATTGATGTATATAAAAGTCCCAGAGGGACGTAGAAGCCAACTCGACAGGAATGTTTTCAAATATTACCGCCGAGATGATGGGTTGGGTTAGGTTAGGTCATATTACGTTATTGATGTATATGAAGTTCCCACAGAGACGTACAGGCCAACTCGCCAGGAATGTTGTCAAATATTACCGACGAGATGATAGGTTGGGTTAGGCTAGGTAACATTACGTTATTGATGTATATGAATATCCCACGGAGACGTAGAGGCCAACTCGCCAGGAATGTTGTCAAATATTACCGCCGAGATGTTAGGTTGGCTTAGGTTAGGTTATATTACGTTATTGATGTATACAAAGGTCTCACGGAAGCGTAGAGGCCAAAAAGCCAGGAATGTGGTTAAATATTACCTCCGAGACGTTACGTTGGGTTAGGTTAGGTTAAATTACGTTATTGATGTATATAAAAGTCCCACGGAGACGTAGAGGCCAACTCGACAGGAATGTTTTCAAATATTACCGCCGTGATGATAGGTTGGGTTAGGTTAGGTTATATTACGTTATTGATGTATATGAAGGTCTCACGGAGACATAGATGCCAACTCGCAAGGAATGTTGTCAAATAAGAGCACCGAAAGGTTAGGTTGGGTTAGGTTACGTTATATTACGTTATTGATGTATATAAAAGTCCCACGGAGACGTAGAGGCCAACAAGCCAGGAATGTTGTCAAATATTACCGCCGAGATATTACGTTGGCTTAGGTTAGGTTATATTACGTTATTGATGCATATGAAGGCCCCACGGAGACGTGGAGGCCAACAAGCCAGGAATGTTGTCAAATATTACCGCCGAGATGCTAGGTTGGGTTAGGTTAGGTTATATTACGTTATTGATGTATATGAATGCCCCACGGAGACATAGAGGCCAACTCGCCAGGAATGTTGTCAAATATTACCGCCGAAATGTTATGTTGGGTTAGGTTAGGTTAAATTACGTTTTGATGTATATAAAAGTCCCACGGAGACGTAGAGGCCAACTCGCCAGGAATGATGTCAAATATTACCGCCGAGATGGTAGGTTGGGTTACGTTAGGTTATATTACGTTATTGATGTATATGAAGGTCCCACGTAGACGTAGAGGCCAACAAGCCAGGAGTGTTCTCAAATATTATCGCCGAGATGTTAGGTTGGGTTAGGTTAGGTTATATTACGTTATTGATGTATATGAAGGTCCCGCGGAGACGTAGAGGCCAACATCGACAGGAATGTTCTCAAATATTTCCGCAAAGATGTTACGTTGGGTTAGATTAGGTTACATTACGTTATTGATGTATATAAAAGTCCCACGGAGACGTAGAGGCCAACTGGCCAGGAATGTTGTCAAATATTACCGCCGAGATGTTATGTTGGGTTAGGTTAGGTTAAATTACGTTTTGATGTATATAAAAGTCCCACGGAGACGTAGAGGCCATCTCGCCAGGAATGTTTTCAAATAAGAGCGCCGAAAGGTTAGGTTGTGTTAGGTTACGTTATATTACGTTATTGATGTATATGAAGCTCCCACGGAGACGTAGAGGCCAACTCGCCAGGAATGTTGTCAAATATTACCGCCGAGAGGATAGGTTGGGTTAGATTAGGTTATATTACGTTATTGATGTATATAAAACTCCCACGGAGACGTAGAGGCCAACTCGCCAGGAATGTTGTCAAATATTACCGCCGAGAGGATAGGTTGGGTTAGGTTAGGTTATATTACGTTACTGATGTATATAAAACTCCCACGGAGACGTAGAGGCCAACTCGCCAGGAATGTTGACAAATATTACCGCCGAGATGTTTGGTTGGGTTAGGTTAGGTTATATTACGTTATTGATGTATATGGAGGACCTACGGAGACGTAGGTGCCAACTCGCAAGGAATGTTGTCAAATAAGAGCGCCGAAAGTTCAGGTTGGATTAGGTTACGTTATATTAGGTTATTGATGTATATAAAAGTCCCACGGAGACGTAGAGGCCAACAAGCCAGGAATGTTTTCAAATATTGCCGCCGAGATATTACGTTGGTTTAGGTTACGTTATATTACGTTATTGATGTATATGAAGGTCCCACGGAGACGTAGAGGCCAACTCGCCAGGAATGTTGTCAAATATTACCGCCGAGATGTTATGTTGGGTTAGATTAGGTTACATTACGTTATTGATGTATATAAAAGTCCCACGGAGACGTAGAGGCCAACTGGCCAGGAATGTTGTCAAATATTACCGCCGAGATGATAGGTTGTGTTAGGTTAGGTTATATTACGTTATTCATGTATATGAAGATCCCACGGAGACATAGAGGCCAACTGGCCAGGAATGTTGTCAAATATTAAGGCCGAGATGATAGGTTGGGTTAGGCTAGGTAATATTACGTTATTGATGTATATGAAGCTCCCACGGAGACGTAGAGGCCAACTCGCCAGGTATGTTGTCAAATATTACCGCCGAGAGGATAGGTTGGGTTAGATTAGGTTATATTACGTTATTGATGTATATAAAACTCCCACGGAGACGTAGAGGCCAACTCGCCAGGAATGTTGTCAAATATTACCGCCGAGAGGATAGGTTGGGTTAGGTTAGGTTATATTACGTTATTGATGTATATAAAACTCCCACGGAGACGTAGAGGCCAACTCGCCAGGAATGTTGACAAATATTACCGCCGAGATGTTAGGTTGGGTTAGGTTATATTACGTTATTGATGTATATGAATGCCCCACGGAGACATAGAGGCCAACTCGCCAGGAATGTTGTCAAATATTACCGCCGAGATGTTATGTTGGGTTAGGTTAGGTTAAATTACGTTTTGATGTATATAAAAGTCCCACGGAGACGTAGAGGCCAACTCGCCAGGAATGTTTTCAAACAAGAGCGCCGAAAGGTTAGGTTGGGTTAGGTTACGTTATATTACGTTATTGATGTATATAAAACTCCCACGGAGACGTAGAGGCCAACTCGCCAGGAATGTTGACAAATATTACCGCCGAGATGGTAGGTTGGGTTACGTTAGGTTATATTACGTTATTGGTGTATATGAAGGTCCCACGGAGACGTAGAAGCCAACAAGCCAGGAATGTTCTCAAATATTATCGCCGAGATGTTACGTTGGGTTAGGTTAAGTTAAATTACGTTATTGATGTATATAAAAGTCCCACGGAGACGTAGAGGCCAACATCGACAGGAATGTTCTCAAATATTACCGCCGAGATGTTATGTTGGGTTAGGTTAGGTTAAATTACGTTTTGATGTATATAAAAGTCCCACGGAGACGTAGAGGCCAACTCGCCAGGAATGTTTTCAAATAAGAGCGACGAAAGGTTAGGTTGGGTTAGGTTACGTTATATTACGTTATTGATGTATATGAAGGTCCCACGTAGACGCAGAGGCCAACTCGCCAGGAATGTTGTCAAAAATTACCGCCGAGGTGATAGGTTGGGTTCGGTTAGATAATATTACGTTATTGATGTATATGAAGGTCCCACGGAGACGTAGAGGCCAACTCGCCAGGAATGTTGTCAAATATTAAGGCCGAGATGATAGGTTGGGTTAGGCTAGGTAATATTACGTTATTGATGTATATGAAGCTCCCACGGAGACGTAGAGGCCAACTCGCCAGGTATGTTGTCAAATATTACCGCCGAGAGGATAGGTTGGGTTAGGTTAGGTTATATTACGTTATTGATGTATATAAAACTCCCACGGAGACGTAGAGGCCAACTCGCCAGGAATGTTGACAAATATTACCGCCGAGATGTTTGGTTGGGTTAGGTTAGGTTATATTACGTTATTGATGTATATGGAGGACGTACGGAGACGTAGGTGCCAACTCGCAAGGAATGTTGCCAAATAAGAGCGCCGAAATGTTAGGTTGGATTAGGTTACGTTATATTAGGTTATTGATGTATATAAAAGTCCCACGGAGACGTAGAGGCCAACAAGCCAGGAATGTTTTCAAATATTGCCGCCGAGATATTACGTTGGGTTGGGTTAGGTTATATTACGTTATTGATGTATGTGAAGGTCCCACGGAGACGTAGAGGCCAACAAGCCAGGAATGTTCTCAAATATTACCGCCGAGATGTTACGTTGGGTTAGGTTAGGTTAAATTACGTTATTGATGTATATAAAAGTCCCACGGAGACGTAGAGGCCAACTCGACAGGAATGTTGTCAAATATTACCGACGAGATGATAGGTTGGGTTAGGCTAGGTAACATTACGTTGTTGATGTATATGAATATCCCACGGAGACGTAGAGGCCAAATCGCCAGGAATGTTGTCAAATATTACCGCCGAGATGTTAGGTTGGGTTAGGTTATATTACGTTATTGATGTATATGAATGCCCCACGGAGACATAGAGGCCAACTCGCCAGGAATGTTGTCAAATATTACCGCCGAGATGTTATGTTGGGTTAGGTTAGGTTAAATTACGTTTTGATGTATATAAAAGTCCCACGGAGACGTAGAGGCCAACTCGCCAGGAATGTTTTCAAACAAGAGCGCCGAAAGGTTAGGTTGGGTTAGGTTACGTTATATTACGTTATTGATGTATATAAAACTCCCACGGAGACGTAGAGGCCAACTCGCCAGGAATGTTGACAAATATTACCGCCGAGATGTTTGGTTGGGTTAGGTTAGGTTATATTACGTTATTGATGTATATGGAGGACCTACGGAGACGTAGGTGTCAACTCGCAAGGAATGTCGTCAAATAAGAGCGCCGAAAGGTTAGGTTGGATTAGGTTACGTTATATTAGGTTATTGATGTATATAAAAGTCCAACGGAGACGAAGAGGCCAACAAGCCAGGAATGTTTTCAAATATTGCCGCCGAGATATTACGTTGGGTTGGGTTAGGTTATGTTACGTTATTGATGTATGTGAAGGTCCCACGGAGACGTAGAGGCCAACAAGCCAGGAATGTTGTCAAATATTACCGCCGAGATGTTACGTTGGGTTAGGCTAGTTTAAATTACGTTATTGATGTATATAAAAGTCCCAGAGGGACGTAGAAGCCAACTCGACAGGAATGTTTTCAAATATTACCGCCGAGATGATGGGTTGGGTTAGGTTAGGTCATATTACGTTATTGATGTATATGAAGTTCCCACAGAGACGTACAGGCCAACTCGCCAGGAATGTTGTCAAATATTACCGACGAGATGATAGGTTGGGTTAGGCTAGGTAACATTACGTTATTGATGTATATGAATATCCCACGGAGACGTAGAGGCCAACTCGCCAGGAATGTTGTCAAATATTACCGCCGAGAGGATAGGTTGGGTTAGGTTAGGTTATACTACGTTATTGATGTATATAAAGGTCCCACGGAAACATAGAGGCCAACAAGACAGGAATGTTGTCAAATATTACCGCCGAGATGTTACGTTGGGTTAGGCTAGTTTAAATTGCGTTATTGATGTATATAAAAGTCCCACGGAGACGTAGAGGCCAATTCGCCAGGAATGTTGTCAAATATTACCGCCGAGATGTTAGGTTGGCTTAGGTTAGGTTATATTACGTTATTGATGTATACAAAGGTCTCACGGAAGCGTAGAGGCCAAAAAGCCAGGAATGTGGTTAAATATTACCTCCGAGACGTTACGTTGGGTTAGGTTAGGTTAAATTACGTTATTGATGTATATAAAAGTCCCACGGAGACGTAGAGGCCAACTCGACAGGAATGTTTTCAAATATTACCGCCGTGATGATAGGTTGGGTTAGGTTAGGTTATATTACGTTATTGATGTATATGAAGGTCTCACGGAGACATAGATGCCAACTCGCAAGGAATGTTGTCAAATAAGAGCACCGAAAGGTTAGGTTGGGTTAGGTTACGTTATATTACGTTATTGATGTATATAAAAGTCCCACGGAGACGTAGAGGCCAACAAGCCAGGAATGTTGTCAAATATTACCGCCGAGATATTACGTTGGCTTAGGTTAGGTTATATTACGTTATTGATGCATATGAAGGCCCCACGGAGACGTGGAGGCCAACAAGCCAGGAATGTTGTCAAATATTACCGCCGAGATGCTAGGTTGGGTTAGGTTAGGTTATATTACGTTATTGATGTATATGAATGCCCCACGGAGACATAGAGGCCAACTCGCCAGGAATGTTGTCAAATATTACCGCCGAAATGTTATGTTGGGTTAGGTTAGGTTAAATTACGTTTTGATGTATATAAAAGTCCCACGGAGACGTAGAGGCCATCTCGCCAGGAATGTTTTCAAATAAGAGCGCCGAAAGGTTAGGTTGGGTTAGGTTACGTTATATTACGTTATTGATGTATATGAAGCTCCCACGGAGACGTAGAGGCCAACTCGCCAGGAATGTTGTCAAATATTACCGCCGAGAGGATAGGTTGGGTTAGATTAGGTTATATTACGTTATTGATGTATATAAAACTCCCACGGAGACGTAGAGGCCAACTCGCCAGGAATGTTGTCAAATATTACCGCCGAGAGGATAGGTTGGGTTAGGTTAGGTTATATTACGTTACTGATGTATATAAAACTCCCACGGAGACGTAGAGGCCAACTCGCCAGGAATGTTGACAAATATTACCGCCGAGATGTTTGGTTGGGTTAGGTTAGGTTATATTACGTTATTGATGTATATGGAGGACCTACGGAGACGTAGGTGCCAACTCGCAAGGAATGTTGTCAAATAAGAGCGCCGAAAGTTCAGGTTGGATTAGGTTACGTTATATTAGGTTATTGATGTATATAAAAGTCCCACGGAGACGTAGAGGCCAACAAGCCAGGAATGTTTTCAAATATTGCCGCCGAGATATTACGTTGGTTTAGGTTACGTTATATTACGTTATTGATGTATATGAAGGTCCCACGGAGACGTAGAGGCCAACTCGCCAGGAATGTTGTCAAATATTACCGCCGAGATGTTATGTTGGGTTAGATTAGGTTACATTACGTTATTGATGTATATAAAAGTCCCACGGAGACGTAGAGGCCAACTGGCCAGGAATGTTGTCAAATATTACCGCCGAGATGATAGGTTGTGTTAGGTTAGGTTATATTACGTTATTCATGTATATGAAGATCCCACGGAGACATAGAGGCCAACTGGCCAGGAATGTTGTCAAATATTAAGGCCGAGATGATAGGTTGGGTTAGGCTAGGTAATATTACGTTATTGATGTATATGAAGCTCCCACGGAGACGTAGAGGCCAACTCGCCAGGTATGTTGTCAAATATTACCGCCGAGAGGATAGGTTGGGTTAGATTAGGTTATATTACGTTATTGATGTATATAAAACTCCCACGGAGACGTAGAGGCCAACTCGCCAGGAATGTTGTCAAATATTACCGCCGAGAGGATAGGTTGGGTTAGGTTAGGTTATATTACGTTATTGATGTATATAAAACTCCCACGGAGACGTAGAGGCCAACTCGCCAGGAATGTTGACAAATATTACCGCCGAGATGTTAGGTTGGGTTAGGTTATATTACGTTATTGATGTATATGAATGCCCCACGGAGACATAGAGGCCAACTCGCCAGGAATGTTGTCAAATATTACCGCCGAGATGTTATGTTGGGTTAGGTTAGGTTAAATTACGTTTTGATGTATATAAAAGTCCCACGGAGACGTAGAGGCCAACTCGCCAGGAATGTTTTCAAACAAGAGCGCCGAAAGGTTAGGTTGGGTTAGGTTACGTTATATTACGTTATTGATGTATATAAAACTCCCACGGAGACGTAGAGGCCAACTCGCCAGGAATGTTGACAAATATTACCGCCGAGATGTTTGGTTGGGTTAGGTTAGGTTATATTACGTTATTGATGTATATGGAGGACCTACGGAGACGTAGGTGTCAACTCGCAAGGAATGTCGTCAAATAAGAGCGCCGAAAGGTTAGGTTGGATTAGGTTACGTTATATTAGGTTATTGATGTATATAAAAGTCCAACGGAGACGAAGAGGCCAACAAGCCAGGAATGTTTTCAAATATTGCCGCCGAGATATTACGTTGGGTTGGGTTAGGTTATGTTACGTTATTGATGTATGTGAAGGTCCCACGGAGACGTAGAGGCCAACAAGCCAGGAATGTTGTCAAATATTACCGCCGAGATGTTACGTTGGGTTAGGTTAGGTTAAATTACGTTATTGATGTATATAAAAGTCCCACGGAGACGTAGAGGCCAACTCGACAGGAATGTTGTCAAATATTACCGCCGAGATCATAGGTTGGGTTAGGTTAGGTTATATTACGTTATTGATGTATATAAAGGTCCCACGGAAACGTAAAGGCCAACTCGCCAGGAATGTTGTAAAATATTACCGCCGAGATGTTACGTTGGGTTAGGCTAGTTTAAATTACGTTATTGATGTATATAAAAGTCCCAGAGAGACGTAGAGGCCAACTCGACAGGAATGTTTTCAAATATTACCGCCGAGATGATGGGTTGGGTTAGGTTAGGTTATATTACGTTATTGATGTATAGGAAGGTCAGACGGAGACGTAGAGGCCAACTCGCCAGGAATGTTGTCAAATATTACTGCCGAGATGATAGGTTGGGTTAGGTTAGTTAATATTACGTTATTGATGTATATGAAGGTCCCACGGAGACGTAAAGGCCAACTCGCCAGGAATGTTGTAAAATATTACCGCCGAGATGTTACGTTGGGTTAGGCTAGTTTAAATTACGTTATTGATGTATATAAAAGTCCCAGAGGGACGTAGAAGCCAACTCGACAGGAATGTTTTCAAATATTACCGCCGAGATGATGGGTTGGGTTAGGTTAGGTCATATTACGTTATTCATGTATATGAAGTTCCCACAGAGACGTACAGGCCAACTCGCCAGGAATGTTGTCAAATATTACCGACGAGATGATAGGTTGGGTTAGGCTAGGTAACATTACGTTATTGATGTATATGAATATCCCACGGAGACGTAGAGGCCAACTCGCCAGGAATGTTGTCAAATATTACCGCCGAGAGGATAGGTTGGGTTAGGTTAGGTTATACTACGTTATTGATGTATATAAAGGTCCCACGGAAACATAGAGGCCAACAAGACAGGAATGTTGTCAAATATTACCGCCGAGATGTTACGTTGGGTTAGGCTAGTTTAAATTGCGTTATTGATGTATATAAAAGTCCCACGGAGACGTAGAGGCCAATTCGCCAGGAATGTTGTCAAATATTACCGCCGAGATGTTAGGTTGGCTTAGGTTAGGTTATATTACGTTATTGATGTATACAAAGGTCTCACGGAAGCGTAGAGGCCAAAAAGCCAGGAATGTGGTTAAATATTACCTCCGAGACGTTACGTTGGGTTAGGTTAGGTTAAATTACGTTATTGATGTATATAAAAGTCCCACGGAGACGTAGAGGCCAACTCGACAGGAATGTTTTCAAATATTACCGCCGTGATGATAGGTTGGGTTAGGTTAGGTTATATTACGTTATTGATGTATATGAAGGTCTCACGGAGACATAGATGCCAACTCGCAAGGAATGTTGTCAAATAAGAGCACCGAAAGGTTAGGTTGGGTTAGGTTACGTTATATTACGTTATTGATGTATATAAAAGTCCCACGGAGACGTAGAGGCCAACAAGCCAGGAATGTTGTCAAATATTACCGCCGAGATATTACGTTGGCTTAGGTTAGGTTATATTACGTTATTGATGCATATGAAGGCCCCACGGAGACGTGGAGGCCAACAAGCCAGGAATGTTGTCAAATATTACCGCCGAGATGCTAGGTTGGGTTAGGTTAGGTTATATTACGTTATTGATGTATATGAATGCCCCACGGAGACATAGAGGCCAACTCGCCAGGAATGTTGTCAAATATTACCGCCGAAATGTTATGTTGGGTGAGGTTAGGTTAAATTACGTTTTGATGTATATAAAAGTCCCACGGAGACGTAGAGGCCAACTCGCCAGGAATGATGTCAAATATTACCGCCGAGATGGTAGGTTGGGTTACGTTAGGTTATATTACGTTATTGATGTATATGAAGGTCCCACGTAGACGTAGAGGCCAACAAGCCAGGAGTGTTCTCAAATATTATCGCCGAGATGTTAGGTTGGGTTAGGTTAGGTTATATTACGTTATTGATGTATATGAAGGTCCCGCGGAGACGTAGAGGCCAACATCGACAGGAATGTTCTCAAATATTTCCGCAAAGATGTTACGTTGGGTTAGATTAGGTTACATTACGTTATTGATGTATATAAAAGTCCCACGGAGACGTAGAGGCCAACTGGCCAGGAATGTTGTCAAATATTACCGCCGAGATGTTATGTTGGGTTAGGTTAGGTTAAATTACGTTTTGATGTATATAAAAGTCCCACGGAGACGTAGAGGCCATCTCGCCAGGAATGTTTTCAAATAAGAGCGCCGAAAGGTTAGGTTGGGTTAGGTTACGTTATATTACGTTATTGATGTATATGAAGCTCCCACGGAGACGTAGAGGCCAACTCGCCAGGAATGTTGTCAAATATTACCGCCGAGAGGATAGGTTGGGTTAGATTAGGTTATATTACGTTATTGATGTATATAAAACTCCCACGGAGACGTAGAGGCCAACTCGCCAGGAATGTTGTCAAATATTACCGCCGAGAGGATAGGTTGGGTTAGGTTAGGTTATATTACGTTACTGATGTATATAAAACTCCCACGGAGACGTAGAGGCCAACTCGCAAGGAATGTTGTCAAATAAGAGCGCCGAAAGTTCAGGTTGGATTAGGTTACGTTATATTAGGTTATTGATGTATATAAAAGTCCCACGGAGACGTAGAGGCCAACAAGCCAGGAATGTTTTCAAATATTGCCGCCGAGATATTACGTTGGTTTAGGTTACGTTATATTACGTTATTGATGTATATGAAGGTCCCACGGAGACGTAGAGGCCAACTCGCCAGGAATGTTGTCAAATATTACCGCCGAGATGTTATGTTGTGTTAGGTTAGGTTATATTACGTTATTCATGTATATGAAGATCCCACGGAGACATAGAGGCCAACTGGCCAGGAATGTTGTCAAATATTAAGGCCGAGATGATAGGTTGGGTTAGGCTAGGTAATATTACGTTATTGATGTATATGAAGCTCCCACGGAGACGTAGAGGCCAACTCGCCAGGTATGTTGTCAAATATTACCGCCGAGAGGATAGGTTGGGTTAGATTAGGTTATATTACGTTATTGATGTATATAAAACTCCCACGGAGACGTAGAGGCCAACTCGCCAGGAATGTTGTCAAATATTACCGCCGAGAGGATAGGTTGGGTTAGGTTAGGTTATATTACGTTATTGATGTATATAAAACTCCCACGGAGACGTAGAGGCCAACTCGCCAGGAATGTTGACAAATATTACCGCCGAGATGTTAGGTTGGGTTAGGTTATATTACGTTATTGATGTATATGAATGCCCCACGGAGACATAGAGGCCAACTCGCCAGGAATGTTGTCAAATATTACCGCCGAGATGTTATGTTGGGTTAGGTTAGGTTAAATTACGTTTTGATGTATATAAAAGTCCCACGGAGACGTAGAGGCCAACTCGCCAGGAATGTTTTCAAACAAGAGCGCCGAAAGGTTAGGTTGGGTTAGGTTACGTTATATTACGTTATTGATGTATATAAAACTCCCACGGAGACGTAGAGGCCAACTCGCCAGGAATGTTGACAAATATTACCGCCGAGATGTTTGGTTGGGTTAGGTTAGGTTATATTACGTTATTGATGTATATGGAGGACCTACGGAGACGTAGGTGTCAACTCGCAAGGAATGTCGTCAAATAAGACCGCCGAAAGGTTAGGTTGGATTAGGTTACGTTATATTAGGTTATTGATGTATATAAAAGTCCAACGGAGACGAAGAGGCCAACAAGCCAGGAATGTTTTCAAATATTGCCGCCGAGATATTACGTTGGGTTGGGTTAGGTTATGTTACGTTATTGATGTATGTGAAGGTCCCACGGAGACGTAGAGGCCAACAAGCCAGGAATGTTGTCAAATATTACCGCCGAGATGTTACGTTGGGTTAGGTTAGGTTAAATTACGTTATTGATGTATATAAAAGTCCCACGGAGACGTAGAGGCCAACTCGACAGGAATGTTGTCAAATATTACCGCCGAGATCATAGGTTGGGTTAGGTTAGGTTATATTACGTTATTGATGTATATAAAGGTCCCACGGAAACGTAAAGGCCAACTCGCCAGGAATGTTGTAAAATATTACCGCCGAGATGTTACGTTGGGTTAGGCTAGTTTAAATTACGTTATTGATGTATATAAAAGTCCCAGAGAGACGTAGAGGCCAACTCGACAGGAATGTTTTCAAATATTACCGCCGAGATGATGGGTTGGGTTAGGTTAGGTTATATTACGTTATTGATGTATAGGAAGGTCAGACGGAGACGTAGAGGCCAACTCGCCAGGAATGTTGTCAAATATTACTGCCGAGATGATAGGTTGGGTTAGGTTAGTTAATATTACGTTATTGATGTATATGAAGGTCCCACGGAGACGTAAAGGCCAACTCGCCAGGAATGTTGTAAAATATTACCGCCGAGATGTTACGTTGGGTTAGGCTAGTTTAAATTACGTTATTGATGTATATAAAAGTCCCAGAGGGACGTAGAAGCCAACTCGACAGGAATGTTTTCAAATATTAACGCCGAGATGATGGGTTGGGTTAGGTTAGGTCATATTACGTTATTGATGTATATGAAGTTCCCACAGAGACGTACAGGCCAACTCGCCAGGAATGTTGTCAAATATTACCGACGAGATGATAGGTTGGGTTAGGCTAGGTAACATTACGTTATTGATGTATATGAATATCCCACGGAGACGTAGAGGCCAACTCGCCAGGAATGTTGTCAAATATTACCGCCGAGAGGATAGGTTGGGTTAGGTTAGGTTATACTACGTTATTGATGTATATAAAGGTCCCACGGAAACATAGAGGCCAACAAGACAGGAATGTTGTCAAATATTACCGCCGAGATGTTACGTTGGGTTAGGCTAGTTTAAATTGCGTTATTGATGTATATAAAAGTCCCACGGAGACGTAGAGGCCAATTCGCCAGGAATGTTGTCAAATATTACCGCCGAGAGGATAGGTTGGGTTAGGTTAGGTTATATTACGTTACTGATGTATATAAAACTCCCACGGAGACGTAGAGGCCAACTCGCCAGGAATGTTGACAAATATTACCGCCGAGATGTTTGGTTGGGTTAGGTTAGGTTATATTACGTTATTGATGTATATGGAGGACCTACGGAGACGTAGGTGCCAACTCGCAAGGAATGTTGTCAAATAAGAGCGCCGAAAGGTCAGGTTGGATTAGGTTACGTTATATTAGGTTATTGATGTATATAAAAGTCCCACGGAGACGTAGAGGCCAACAAGCCAGGAATGTTTTCAAATATTGCCGCCGAGATATTACGTTGGTTTAGGTTACGTTATATTACGTTATTGATGTATATGAAGGTCCCACGGAGACGTAGAGGCCAACTCGCCAGGAATGTTGTCAAATATTACCGCCGAGATGTTATGTTGGGTTAGATTAGGTTACATTACGTTATTGATGTATATAAAAGTCCCACGGAGACGTAGAGGCCAACTGGCCAGGAATGTTGTCAAATATTACCGCCGAGATGATAGGTTGTGTTAGGTTAGGTTATATTACGTTATTCATGTATATGAAGATCCCACGGAGACATAGAGGCCAACTGGCCAGGAATGTTGTCAAATATTACCGCCGATATGATAGGTTGGGTTAGGTTACGTTATATTACGTTATTGATGTATATGAAGGACGCACGGAGACGAAGAGGCCAACTCGCCAGGAATGTTGTCAAATATTAGTGCCGAGATGTTAGGTTGGGTTGGGTTAGGTTATATTACGTTATTGATGTACATGCAGGTCCCACGGAGGCGTAGAGGCCAACTCGCCAGGAATGTTGTTAAATATTACCGCCGAGATGTTATGTTGGGTTAGGTTAGGTAAGATTACGTTATTGATGTATATGAAGGCCCCACGGAGACGTAGAGGCCAATATCGGCAGGAATGTTCTCAAATATTTCCGCCGAGATGATAGGTTGTGTTAGGTTAGGTTATATTACGTTATTCATGTATATGAAGATCCCACGGAGACATAGAGGCCAACTGGCCAGGAATGTTGTCAAATATTACCGCCGAGATGATAGGTTGGTTTAGGTTAGATTATATTACGTTATTGATGTATATGAAGGTCGCACGGAGAGGTAGAGGCCAACTCGCCAGGAATGTTGTCAAATATTAGTGCCGAGATGTTAGGTTGGGTTGGGTTAGGTTATATTACGTTATTGATGTATATGAAGGTCCCACGGAGACGTAGAGGCCAACAAGCCAGGAATGTTCTCAAATATTATCGCCGAGATGTTAGGTTGGGTTAGGTTAGGTTATATTACGTTATTGATGTATATGAAGGTCCCACGGAGACGTAGAGGCCAACAAGCCAGGAATGTTGCCAAATATTACCGCCGAGATGTTACGTTGGGTTAGGTTAGGTTAAATTACGTTATTGATGTATATAAAAGTCCCACGGAGACGTAGAGGCCAACATCGACAGGAATGTTCTCAAGTATTTCCGCCGAGATGATAGGTTGGGTTAGGTTAGGTTACATTACGTTATTGATGTATATAAAAGTCCCACGGAGACGTAGAGGCCAACTGGCCAGGAATGTTGTCAAATATTACCGCCGAGATGTTATGTTGGGTTAGGTTAGGTTAAATTACGTTTTGATGTATATAAAAGTCCCACGGAGACGTAGAGGCCAACTCGCCAGGAATGTTTTCAAATAAGAGCGCCGAAAGGTTAGGTTGGGTTAGGTTACGTTATATTACGTTATTGATGTATATGAAGCTCCCACGGAGACGTAGAGGCCAACTCGCCAGGAATGTTGTCAAATATTACCGCCGAGAGGATAGGTTGGGTTAGGTTAGGTTATATTACGTTACTGATGTATATAAAACTCCCACGGAGACGTAGAGGCCAACTCGCCAGGAATGTTGACAAATATTACCGCCGAGATGTTTGGTTGGGTTAGGTTAGGTTATATTACGTTATTGATGTATATGGAGGACCTACGGAGACGTAGGTGCCAACTCGCAAGGAATGTTGTCAAATAAGAGCGCCGAAAGGTCAGGTTGGATTAGGTTACGTTATATTAGGTTATTGATGTATATAAAAGTCCCACGGAGACGTAGAGGCCAACAAGCCAGGAATGTTTTCAAATATTGCCGCCGAGATATTACGTTGGTTTAGGTTACGTTATATTACGTTATTGATGTATATGAAGGTCCCACGGAGACGTAGAGGCCAACTCGCCAGGAATGTTGTCAAATATTACCGCCGAGATGTTATGTTGGGTTAGATTAGGTTACATTACGTTATTGATGTATATAAAAGTCCCACGGAGACGTAGAGGCCAACTGGCCAGGAATGTTGTCAAATATTACCGCCGAGATGATAGGTTGTGTTAGGTTAGGTTATATTACGTTATTCATGTATATGAAGATCCCACGGAGACATAGAGGCCAACTGGCCAGGAATGTTGTCAAATATTACCGCCGAGATGATAGGTTGGTTTAGGTTAGATTATATTACGTTATTGATGTATATGAAGGTCGCACGGAGAGGTAGAGGCCAACTCGCCAGGAATGTTCTCAAGTATTTCCGCCGAGATGATAGGTTGGGTTAGGTTAGGTAATATTACGTTATTGATGTATATGAAGGTCCCACGGAGACGTAGAGGCCAACATCGACCGGAATGTTTTCAAATATTACCGCCGATATGATAGGTTGGTTTGGGTTACGTTATATTACGTTATTGATGTATATGAATGCCCCACGGAGACATAGAGGCCAACTCGCCAGGAATGTTGTCAAATATTACCGCCGAGATGTTATGTTGGGTTAGGTTAGGTTAAATTACGTTTTGATGTATATAAAAGTCCCACGGAGACGTAGAGGCCAACTCGCCAGGAATGTTTTCAAATAAGAGCGCCGTGGGGTTAGGTTGGGTTAGGTTACGTTATATTACGTTATTGATGTATATGAAGGTCCCACGTAGACGTAGAGGCCAACTCGCCAGGAATGTTGTCACAAATTACCGCCGAGATGTTTGGTTGGGTTAGGTTAGGTTATATTACGTTATTGATGTATATGGAGGACGTACGGAGACGTAGGTGCCAACTCGCAAGGAATGTTGCCAAATAAGGGCGCCGAAATGTTAGGTTGGATTAGGTTACGTTATATTAGGTTATTGATGTATATAAAAGTCCCACGGAGACGTAGAGGCCAACAAGCCAGGAATGTTTTCAAATATTGCCGCCGAGATATTACGTTGGGTTGGGTTAGGTTATATTACGTTATTGATGTATGTGAAGGTCCCACGGAGACGTAGAGGCCAACAAGCCAGGAATGTTGTCAAATATTACCGCCGTGATGTTACGTTGGGTTAGGTTAGGTTAAATTACGTTATTGATGTATATAAAAGTTCCACGGGGACGTAGAGGCCAACTCGACAGGAATGTTTATCAAATATTACCGCCGAGATCATAGGTTGGATTAGGTTAGGTTATATTACGTTATTGATGTATATAAAGGTCCCACGGAGACGTAGAGGCCAACATGCCAGGAATGCTATCAAATATTACCGCCAAGATGTTAGGTTGGGTAAGGTTAGGTTATATTACGTTATTGATGTATATGAAGGCCCCACGGAGACGCAGAGGCCAACTCGCCAGGAATGTTGTCAAATATCAACGCCGAGATGTTAGGTTGGTTTAGGTTAGGTTATATTACGTTATTGATGTATATAAAGGTCTCACGGAAGCTTAGAGGCCAACAAGCCAGGAATGTGGTTAAATATTACCTCCGAGACGTTACGTAGGGTTATTTTAGGTTATATTATGTTATTGATGTATATAAAAGTACCACGGAGACGTAGAGGCCAACTCGCCAGGAATGTTGTCAAATATTACCGCCGAGATGTTAGGTTGGGTTACATTAGGTTATATTACGTTATTGATGTATATGAAGGTCCCACGGAGACGTAGAGGCCAACAAGCCAGGAATGTTCTCAAATATTACCGCCGAGATGTTATGTTGGGTTAGGTTAGGTTAAATTACGTTTTGATGTATATAAAAGTCCCACGGAGACGTAGAGGCCAACTCGCCAGGAATGATGTCAAATATTACCTCCGAGATGTTAGGTTGGGTTACGTTAGGTTATATTACGTTAGTGATGTATATGAAGGTCCCACGGAGACGTAGAGGCCAACAAGCCAGGAATGTTCTCAAATATTATCGCCGAGATGTTAGGTTGGGTTTGGTTAGGTTATATTACGTTACTGATGTATATGAAGGTCCCACGGAGACGTAGAGGCCAACAAGCCAGGAATGTTGCCAAATATTACCGCCGAGATGTTACGTTGGGTTAGGTTAAGTTAAATTACGTTATTGATGTATATAAAAGTCCCACGGAGACGTAGAGGCCAACATCGACAGGAATGTTCTCAAGTATTTCCGCCGAGATGATAGGTTGGGTTAGGTTAGGTAATATTACGTTATTGATGTATATGAAGGTCCCACGGAGACGTAGAGGCCAACTCGCCAGGAATGTTGTCAAATATTACTGCCGAGATGTTATGTTGGGTTAGATTAGGTTACATTACGTTATTGATGTATATAAAAGTCCCACGGAGACGTAGAGGCCAACAGGCCAGGAATGTTGTCAAATATTACCGCCGAGATGATAGGTTGTGTTAGGTTAGGTTATATTACGTTATTCATGTATATGAAGATCCCACGGAGACATAGAGGCCAACTGGCCAGGAATGTTGTCAAATATTACTGCCGAGATGTTATGTTGGGTTAGATTAGGTTACATTACGTTATTGATGTATATCAAAGTCCCACGGAGACGTAGAGGCCAACTGGCCAGGAATGTTGTCAAATATTACCGCCGAGATGATAGGTTGTGTTAGGTTAGGTTATATTACGTTATTCATGTATATGAAGATCCCACGGAGACATAGAGGCCAACTGGCCAGGAATGTTGTCAAATATTATTGCCGAGAAGTTAGGTTGGGTTGGGTTAGGTTATATTACGTTATTGATGTATATGAAGGTCCCACGGAGACGTAGAGACCAACTCTCCATAAATGTTGTCAAATATTACCGCCGAGATGTTATGTTGGGCTAGGTTAGGTTAAATTGTGTTTTGTTGTATATAAAAGACCCACGGAGACGTAGAGGCCAACTCGCCAGGAATGTTGTCAAATATTACCGCCGATATGATAGGTTGATTTAGGTTACGTTATATTACGTTATTGATGTATAGGAAGGTCCCACGGAGACGTAGAGGCCAACTCGCCAGGAATGTTGTCAAATATTAGTGCCGAGATTTTATGTTGGGCTAGGTTAGGTTAAATTACGTTATTGATGTATATAAAAGTCCCACGGAGACGTAGAGGCCAACTGGCCAGGAATGTTGTCAAATATTACCGCCGAGAAGTTACGTTGGGTTAGGCTAGTTTAAATTGCGTTATTGATGTATATAAAAGTCCCACGGAGACGTAGAGGCCAATTCGCCAGGAATGTTGTCAAATATTACCGCCGAGATGTTAGGTTGGGTTAGGTTAGGTTATATTACGTTATTGATGTATACAAAGGTCTCACGGAAGCGTAGAGGCCAAAAAGCCAGGAATGTGGTTAAATATTACCTCCGAGACGTTACGTTGGGTTAGGTTAGGTTAAATTACGTTATTGATGTATATAAAAGTCCCACGGAGACGTAGAGGCCAACTCGACAGGAATGTTTACAAATATTACCGCCGAGATGATAGGTTGGGTTAGGTTAGGTTATATTATGTTATTGATGTATATGAAGGTCTCACGGAGACATAGATGCCAACTCGCAAGGAATGTTGTCAAATAAGAGCACCGAAAGGTTAGGTTGGGTTAGGTTACGTTATATTACGTTATTGATGTATATAAAAGTCCCACGGAGACGTAGAGGCCAACAAGCCAGGAATGTTGTCAAATATTACCGCCGAGATATTACGTTGGCTTAGGTTAGGTTATATTACGTTATTGATGTATACAAAGGCCCCACGGAGACGTAGAGGCCAACAAGCCAGGAATGTTGTCAAATATTACCGCCGAGATGTTAGGTTGGGTTAGGTTAGGTTATATTACGTTATTGATGTATATGAATGCCCCACGGAGACATAGAGGCCAACTCGCCAGGAATGTTGTCAAATATTACCGCCGAAATGTTATGTTGGGTTAGGTTAGGTTAAATTACGTTTTGATGTATATAAAAGTCCCACGGAGACGTAGAGGCCAACTCGCCAGGAATGATGTCAAATATTACCGCCGAGATGGTAGGTTGGGTTACGTTAGGTTATATTACGTTATTGATGTATATGAAGGTCCCTCGGAGACGTAGAGGCCAACAAGCCAGGAATGTTCTCAAATATTATCGCCGAGATGTTAGGTTGGGTTAGGTTAGGTTATATTACGTTATTGATGTATATGAAGGTCCCGCGGAGACGTAGAGGCCAACATCGACAGGAATGTTCTCAAATATTTCCGCAGAGATGATAGGTTGTGTAAGGTTAGGTAATATTACGTTATTGATGTATATGAAGGTCCCATGGAGACGTAGAGGCCAACATCGACAGGAATGTTTTCAAATATTACCGCCCAGAGGATAGGTTGGGTTACATTAGGTTATATTACGTTATTGATGTATATAAAACTCCCACGGAGACGTAGAGGCCAACTCTCCAGGAATGTTGTCAAATATTACCGCCGAGAGGATAGGTTGGGTTAGGTTAGGTTATATTACGTTATTGATGTATATAAAACTCCCACGGAGACGTAGAGGCCAACTCGCCAGGAATGTTGACAAATATTACCGCCGAGATGTTTGGTTGGGTTAGGTTAGGTTATATTACGTTATTGATGTATATGGAGGACCTACGGAGACGTAGGTGCCAACTCGCAAGGAATGTTGTCAAATAAGAGCGCCGAAAGGTCAGGTTGGATTAGGTTACGTTATATTAGGTTATTGATGTATATAAAAGTCCCACGGAGACGTAGAGGCCAACAAGCCAGGAATGTTTTCAAATATTGCCGCCGAGATATTACGTTGGGTTGGGTTAGGTTATATTACGTTATTGATGTATGTGAAGGTCCCACGGAGACGTAGAGGCCAACAAGCCAGGAATGTTGTCAAATATTACCGCCGAGATGTTACGTTGGGTTAGGTTAGGTTAAATTACGTTTTGATGTATATAAAATTACCACGGAGACGTAGAGGCCAACATCGACAGGAATGTTTTCAAATATTACCGCCGATATGATAGGTTGGTTTAGGTTACGTTATATTACGTTATTGATGTATATGAAGGTCCCACGGAGACGTAGAGGCCAACTCTCCAGGAATGTTGTCAAATATTACCGCCGAGAGGATAGGTTGGGTTAGGTTAGGTTATATTACGTTATTGATGTATATAAAACTCCCACGGAGACGTAGAGGCCAACTCGCCAGGAATGTTGACAAATATTACCGCCGAGATGTTTGGTTGGGTTAGGTTAGGTTATATTACGTTATTGATGTATATGGAGGACCTACGGAGACGTAGGTGCCAACTCGCAAGGAATGTTGTCAAATAAGAGCGCCGAAAGGTCAGGTTGGATTAGGTTACGTTATATTAGGTTATTGATGTATATAAAAGTCCCACGGAGACGTAGAGGCCAACAAGCCAGGAATGTTTTCAAATATTGCCGCCGAGATATTACGTTGGGTTGGGTTAGGTTATATTACGTTATTGATGTATGTGAAGGTCCCACGGAGACGTAGAGGCCAACAAGCCAGGAATGTTGTCAAATATTACCGCCGAGATGTTACGTTGGGTTAGGTTAGGTTAAATTACGTTTTGATGTATATAAAATTACCACGGAGACGTAGAGGCCAACATCGACAGGAATGTTTTCAAATATTACCGCCGATATGATAGGTTGGTTTAGGTTACGTTATATTACGTTATTGATGTATATGAAGGTCCCACGGAGACGTAGAGGCCAACTCGCCAGGAATGTTGTCAAATATTACCGCCGAGATGTTATGTTGGGTTAGATTAGGTTACATTACGTTATTGATGTATATAAAAGTCCCACGGAGACGTAGAGGCCAACTGGCCAGGAATGTTGTCAAATATTACCGCCGAGATGATAGGTTGTGTTAGGTTAGGTTATATTACGTTATTCATGTATATGAAGATCCCACGGAGAGGTAGAGGCCAACTCGCCAGGAATGTTGTCAAATATTAGTGCAGAGATGTTAGGTCGGGTTGGGTTAGGTTATATTACGTTATTGATGTATATGAAGGTCCCACGGAGACGTAGAGACCAACTCTCCATAAATGTTGTCAAATATTACCGCCGAAATGTTATGTTGGGTTAGGTTAGGTTAAATTACGTTTTGATGTATATAAAAGTCCCACGGAGACGTAGAGGCCAACTCGCCAGGAATGATGTCAAATATTACCGCCGAGATGGTAGGTTGGGTTACGTTAGGTTATATTACGTTATTGATGTATATGAAGGTCCCACGGAGACGTAGAAGCCAACAAGCCAGGAATGTTCTCAAATATTATCGCCGAGATGTTACGTTGGGTTAGGTTAAGTTAAATTACGTTATTGATGTATATAAAAGTCCCACGGAGACGTAGAGGCCAACATCGACAGGAATGTTCTCAAATATTACCGCCGAGATGTTATGTTGGGTTAGGTTAGGTTAAATTACGTTTTGATGTATATAAAAGTCCCACGGAGACGTAGAGGCCAACTCGCCAGGAATGTTTTCAAATAAGAGCGACGAAAGGTTAGGTTGGGTTAGGTTACGTTATATTACGTTATTGATGTATATGAAGGTCCCACGTAGACGCAGAGGCCAACTCGCCAGGAATGTTGTCAAAAATTACCGCCGAGGTGATAGGTTGGGTTCGGTTAGATAATATTACGTTATTGATGTATATGAAGGTCCCACGGAGACGTAGAGGCCAACTCGCCAGGAATGTTGTCAAATATTAAGGCCGAGATGATAGGTTGGGTTAGGCTAGGTAATATTACGTTATTGATGTATATGAAGCTCCCACGGAGACGTAGAGGCCAACTCGCCAGGTATGTTGTCAAATATTACCGCCGAGAGGATAGGTTGGGTTAGATTAGGTTATATTACGTTAGTGATGTATATAAAACTCCCACGGAGACGTAGAGGCCAACTCGCCAGGAATGTTGTCAAATATTACCGCCGAGAGGATAGGTTGGGTTAGGTTAGGTTATATTACGTTATTGATGTATATAAAACTCCCACGGAGACGTAGAGGCCAACTCGCCAGGAATGTTGACAAATATTACCGCCGAGATGTTTGGTTGGGTTAGGTTAGGTTATATTACGTTATTGATGTATATGGAGGACGTACGGAGACGTAGGTGCCAACTCGCAAGGAATGTTGCCAAATAAGAGCGCCGAAATGTTATCTTGGATTAGGTTACGTTATATTAGGTTATTGATGTATATAAAAGTCCCACGGAGACGTAGAGGCCAACAAGCCAGGAATGTTTTCAAATATTGCCGCCGAGATATTACGTTGGGTTGGGTTAGGTTATATTACGTTATTGATGTATGTGAAGGTCCCACGGAGACGTAGAGGCCAACAAGCCAGGAATGTTCTCAAATATTACCGCCGAGATGTTACGTTGGGTTAGGTTAGGTTAAATTACGTTATTGATGTATATAAAAGTCCCACGGAGACGTAGAGGCCAACATCGACAGGAATGTTCTCAAGTATTTCCGCCGAGATGATAGGTTGTGTTAGGTTAGGTAATATTACGTTATTGATGTATATGAAGGTCCCACGGAGACGTAGAGGCCAACATCGACCGGAATGTTTTCAAATATTACCGCCGATATGATAGGTTGGGTTAGATTAGGTTACATTACGTTATTGATGTATATAAAACTCCCACGGAGACGTAGAGGCCAAATCGCCAGGAATGTTGTCAAATATTACCGCCGAGATGTTAGGTTGGGTTAGGTTATATTACGTTATTGATGTATATGAATGCCCCACGGAGACATAGAGGACAACTCGCCAGGAATGTTGTCAAATATTACCGCCGAGATGTTATGTTGGGTTAGGTTAGGTTAAATTACGTTTTGATGTATATAAAAGTCCCACGGAGACGTAGAGGCCAACTCGCCAGGAATGTTTTCAAACAAGAGCGCCGAAAGGTTAGGTTGGGTTAGGTTACGTTATATTACGTTATTGATGTATATAAAACTCCCACGGAGACGTAGAGGCCAACTCGCCAGGAATGTTGACAAATATTACCGCCGAGATGTTTGGTTGGGTTAGGTTAGGTTATATTACGTTATTGATGTATATGGAGGACCTACGGAGACGTAGGTGCCAAATCGCAAGGAATGTCGTCAAATAAGAGCGCCGAAAGGTTAGGTTGGATTAGGTTACGTTATATTAGGTTATTGATGTATATAAAAGTCCAACGGAGACGAAGAGGCCAACAAGCCAGGAATGTTTTCAAATATTGCCGCCGAGATATTACGTTGGGTTGGGTTAGGTTATGTTACGTTATTGATGTATGTGAAGGTCCCACGGAGACGTAGAGGCCAACAAGCCAGGAATGTTGTCAAATATTACCGCCGAGATGTTACGTTGGGTTAGGTTAGGTTAAATTACGTTATTGATGTATATAAAAGTCCCACGGAGACGTAGAGGCCAACTCGACAGGAATGTTGTCAAATATTACCGCCGAGATCATAGGTTGGGTTAGGTTAGGTTATATTACGTAATTGATGTATATAAAGGTCCCACGGAGACGTAGAGGCCAACATGCCAGGAATGCTATCAAATATTACCGCCAAGATGTTAGGTTGGGTAAGGTTAGGTTATATTACGTTATTGATGTATATGAAGGCCCCACGGAGACGTAGAGGCCAACTCGCCAGGAATGTTGTCAAATACCAACGCCGAGATGTTAGGTTGGTTTAGGTTAGGTTATATTACGTTATTGATGTATATAAAGGTCCCACGGAAACATAGAGGCCAACAAGCCAGGTATGTTGTCAAATATTACCAGCGAGATGTTAGGTTGGGTTAGGCTAGTTTAAATTACGTTATTGATGTATATAAAAGTCCCAGAGAGACGTAGAGGCCAACTCGCCAGGAATGTTGTCAAATATTACCGCCGAGATGATAGGTTGGGTTAGGTTAGGTAATATTACGTTATTGATGTATATGAAGGTCCCACGGAAACGTAAAGGCCAACTTGCCAGGAATGTTGTAAAATAAGAGCGCCGAAAGGTTAGGTTGGGTTAGGTTAGGTTATATTACGTTATTGATGTATATAAAAGTCCCGCGGAAACATAGAGGAAAACAAGCCAGGAATGTTGTCAAATATTACAGCCGAGATGTTACATAGGGTAATTTTAGGTTAAATTACGTTATTAATTTATATAAAAGTCCCACGGAGACGTAGAGGCCAACTCGCCAGGAATGTTGACAAATATTACCGCCGAGATGATAAGTTGTGTTTGGTTAGGTAATATTACGTTATTGATGTATATGAAGCTCCCACAGAGACGTAGAGGCCAGCAAGCCAGGAATGTTGTCAAATATTACAGCCGAGATATTACGTTGGTTTAGGTTAGGTTAAATTACGTTATTGATGTATATAAAAGTCCCACGGAGACGTAGAGGCCAACTCGACAGGAATGTTTTCAAATATTACCGCCGAGATGATAGGTTGGGTTAGGTTAGGTTATATTACGTTATTGATGTATTTGAAGGTCCCACGGAGACGTAGAGGCCAACTCGCCAGGAATGTTGTCAAATATTACCGCCTAGATGATAGGTTGGGTTAGGTTAGGTAATATTACGTTGTTGATGTATATGAAGGTCCCACGGAAACGTAAAGGACAACTCGCCAGGAATGTTGTAAAATATTACCGCCGAGATGTTACGTTGGGTTAGGCTAGTTTAAATTACGTTATTGATGTATATAAAAGTCCCAGAGAGACGTAGAGGCCAACTCGACAGGAATGTTTTCAAATATTACCGCCGAGATGATGGGTTGGGTTAGGTTAGGTTATATTACGTTATTGATGTATAGGAAGGTCAGACGGAGACGTAGAGGCCAACTCGCCAGGAATGTTGTCAAATATTACTGCCGAGATGATAGGTTGGGTTAGGTTAGTTAATATTACGTTATTGATGTATATGAAGGTCCCACGGAGACGTAAAGGCCAACTCGCCAGGAATGTTGTAAAATATTACCGCCGAGATGTTACGTTGGGTTAGGCTAGTTTAAATTACGTTATTGATGTATATAAAAGTCCCAGAGGGACGTAGAAGCCAACTCTACAGGAATGTTTTCAAATATTACCGCCGAGATGATGGGTTGGGTTAGGTTAGGTCATATTACGTTATTGATGTATATGAAGTTCCCACAGAGACGTACAGGCCAACTCGCCAGGAATGTTGTCAAATATTACCGACGAGATGATAGGTTGGGTTAGGCTAGGTAACATTACGTTATTGATGTATATGAATATCCCACGGAGACGTAGAGTCCAACTCGCCAGGAATGTTGTCAAATATTACCGCCGAGAGGATAGGTTGGGTTAGGTTAGGTTATACTACGTTATTGATGTATATAAAGGTCCCACGGAGACGTAGAGGCCAATTCGCCAGGAATGTTGTCAAATATTACCGCCGAGATGTTAGGTTGGGTTAGGTTAGGTTATATTACGTTATTGATGTATACAAAGGTCTCACGGAAGCGTAGAGGCCAAAAAGCCAGGAATGTGGTTAAATATTACCTCCGAGACGTTACGTTGGGTGAGGTTAGGTTAAATTACGTTATTGATGTATATAAAGGTCCCACGGAGACGTAGAGGCCAACATGCCAGGAATGATGTCAAATATTACCGCCGAGATGTTAGGTTGGGTAAGGTTAGGTTATATTACGTTATTGATGTATATGAAGGCCCCACGGAGACGTAGAGGCCAACTCGCCAGGAATGTTGTCAAATACCAACGCCGAGATGTTAGGTTGGTTTAGGTTAGGTTATATTACGTTATTGATGTATATAAAGGTCCCACGGAAACATAGAGGCCAACAAGCCAGGTATGTTGTCAAATATTACCAGCGAGATGTTAGGTTGGGTTAGGCTAGTTTAAATTACGTTATTGATGTATATAAAAGTCCCAGAGAGACGTAGAGGCCAACTCGCCAGGAATGTTGTCAAATATTACCGCCGAGATGATAGGTTGGGTTAGGTTAGGTAATATTACGTTATTGATGTATATGAAGGTCCCACGGAAACGTAAAGGCCAACTTGCCAGGAATGTTGTAAAATAAGAGCGCCGAAAGGTTAGGTTGGGTTAGGTTAGGTTATATTACGTTATTGATGTATATAAAAGTCCCGCGGAAACATAGAGGAAAACAAGCCAGGAATGTTGTCAAATATTACAGCCGAGATGTTACATAGGGTAATTTTAGGTTAAATTACGTTATTAATTTATATAAAAGTCCCACGGAGACGTAGAGGCCAACTCGCCAGGAATGTTGACAAATATTACCGCCGAGATGATAAGTTGTGTTTGGTTAGGTAATATTACGTTATTGATGTATATGAAGCTCCCACAGAGACGTAGAGGCCAGCAAGCCAGGAATGTTGTCAAATATTACCGCCGAGATATTACGTTGGTTTAGGTTAGGTTAAATTACGTTATTGATGTATATAAAAGTCCCACGGAGACGTAGAGGCCAACTCGACAGGAATGTTTTCAAATATTACCGCCGAGATGATAGGTTGGGTTAGGTTAGGTTATATTACGTTATTGATGTATTTGAAGGTCCCACGGAGACGTAGAGGCCAACTCGCCAGGAATGTTGTCAAATATTACCGCCTAGATGATAGGTTGGGTTAGGTTAGGTAATATTACGTTGTTGATGTATATGAAGGTCCCACGGAAACGTAAAGGACAACTCGCCAGGAATGTTGTAAAATATTACCGCCGAGATGTTACGTTGGGTTAGGCTAGTTTAAATTACGTTATTGATGTATATAAAAGTCCCAGAGAGACGTAGAGGCCAACTCGACAGGAATGTTTTCAAATATTACCGCCGAGATGATGGGTTGGGTTAGGTTAGGTTATATTACGTTATTGATGTATAGGAAGGTCAGATGGAGACGTAGAGGCCAACTCGCCAGGAATGTTGTCAAATATTACTGCCGAGATGATAGGTTGGGTTAGGTTAGTTAATATTACGTTATTGATGTATATGAAGGTCCCACGGAGACGTAAAGGCCAACTCGCCAGGAATGTTGTAAAATATTACCGCCGAGATGTTACGTTGGGTTAGGCTAGTTTAAATTACGTTATTGATGTATATAAAAGTCCCAGAGGGACGTAGAAGCCAACTCTACAGGAATGTTTTCAAATATTACCGCCGAGATGATGGGTTGGGTTAGGTTAGGTCATATTACGTTATTGATGTATATGAAGTTCCCACAGAGACGTACAGGCCAACTCGCCAGGAATGTTGTCAAATATTACCGACGAGATGATAGGTTGGGTTAGGCTAGGTAACATTATGTTATTGATGTATATGAATATCCCACGGAGACGTAGAGGCCAACTCGCCAGGAATGTTGTCAAATATTACCGCCGAGATGTTATGTTGGGTTAGATTAGGTTACATTACGTTATTGATGTATATAAAAGTCCCACGGAGACGTAGAGGCCAACTGGCCAGGAATGTTGTCAAATATTACCGCCGAGATGATAGGTTGGTTTAGGTTAGATTATATTACGTTATTGATGTATATGAAGGTCGCACGGAGAGGTAGAGGCCAACTCGCCAGGAATGTTGTCAAATATTACCGCCGAGGTGTTACGTTGGGTTAGGTTAGGTTATATTACGTTATTGATGTATATAAAAGTCCCACGGAGACGTGGAGGCCAATATCGACAGGAATGTTTTCAAATACTACCGCCGAGATGATAGGTTGGATTAGGTTAGGTAATATTACGTTATTGATGTATATGAAGGCCCCACGGAGACGTAGAGGCCAAATCGCCAGGAATGTTGTCAAATATTACCGCCGAGATGTTAGGTTGGGTTAGGTTAGGTTATATTACGTTATTGATGTATATGAATGCCCCACGGAGACATAGAGGCCAACTCGCCAGGAATGTTGTCAAATATTACCGCCGAAATGTTATGTTGGGTTAGGTTAGGTTAAATTACGTTTTGATGTATATAAAAGTCCCACGGAGACGTAGAGGCCAACTCGCCAGGAATGATGTCAAATATTACCGCCGAGATGGTAGGTTGGGTTACGTTAGGTTATATTACGTTATTGATGTATATGAAGGTCCCACGGAGACGTAGAGGCCAACGCGCCAGGAATGTTGTCAAATATTACCGCCGAGAGGATAGGTTGGGTTAGGTTAGGTAATATTACGTTATTGATGTATATGAAGGTCCCACGGAGACGTAGAGGCCAACATCGACCGGAATGTTTTCAAATATTACCGCCGATATGATAGGTTGGTTTAGGTTACGTTATATTACGTTATTGATGTATATGAATGCCCCACGGAGACATAGAGGCCAACTCGCCAGGAATGTTGTCAAATATTACCGCCGAGATGTTATGTTGGGTTAGGTTAGGTTAAATTACGTTTTGATGTATATAAAAGTCCCGCGGAGACGTAGAGGCCAACTCGCCAGGAATGTTTTCAAATAAGAGCGCCGTGGGGTTAGGTTGGGTTAGGTTACGTTATATTACGTTATTGATGTATATGAAGGTCCCACGTAGACGTAGAGGCCAACTCGCCAGGAATGTTGTCACAAATTACCGCCGAGGTGATAGGTTGGGTTCGGTTAGATAATATTACGTTATTGATGTATATGAAGGTCCCACGGAGACGTAGAGGCCAACGCGCCAGGAATGTTGTCAAATATTAAGGCCGAGATGATAGGTTGGGTTAGGCTAGGTAATATTACGTTATTGATGTATATGAAGCTCCCACGGAGACGTAGAGGCCAACTCGCCAGGTATGTTGTCAAATATTACCGCCGAGAGGATAGGTTGGGTTAGATTAGGTTATATTACGTTATTGATGTATATAAAACTCCCACGGAGACGTAGAGGCCAACTCGCCAGGAATGTTGTCAAATATTACCGCCGAGATGATAGGTTGGGTTAGGTTAGGTTATATTACGTTATTGATGTATATAAAACTCCCACGGAGACGTAGAGGCCAACTCGCCAGGAATGTTGACAAATATTACCGCCGAGATGTTTGGTTGGGTTAGGTTAGGTTATATTACGTTATTGATGTATATGGAGGACGTACGGAGACGTAGGTGCCAACTCGCAAGGAATGTTGCCAAATAAGGGCGCCGAAATGTTAGGTTGGATTAGGTTACGTTATATTAGGTTATTGATGTATATAAAAGTCCCACGGAGACGTAGAGGCCAACAAGCCAGGAATGTTTTCAAATATTGCCGCCGAGATATTACGTTGGGTTGGGTTAGGTTATATTACGTTATTGATGTATGTGAAGGTCCCACGGAGACGTAGAGGCCAACAAGCCAGGAATGTTGTCAAATATTACCGCCGTGATGTTACGTTGGGTTAGGTTAGGTTAAATTACGTTATTGATGTATATAAAAGTCCCACGGGGACGTAGAGGCCAACTCGACAGGAATGTTGTCAAATATTACCGCCGAGATCATAGGTTGGATTAGGTTAGGTTATATTACGTTATTGATGTATATAAAGGTCCCACGGAGACGTAGAGGCCAACATGCCAGGAATGCTATCAAATATTACCGCCAAGATGTTAGGTTGGGTAAGGTTAGGTTATATTACGTTATTGATGTATATGAAGGCCCCACGGAGACGCAGAGGCCAACTCGCCAGGAATGTTGTCAAATATCAACGCCGAGATGTTAGGTTGGTTTAGGTTAGGTTATATTACGTTATTGATGTATATAAAGGTCTCACGGAAGCTTAGAGGCCAACAAGCCAGGAATGTGGTTAAATATTACCTCCGAGACGTTACGTAGGGTTATTTTAGGTTATATTATGTTATTGATGTATATAAAAGTACCACGGAGACGTAGAGGCCAACTCGCCAGGAATGTTGTCAAATATTACCGCCGATATGATAGGTTGGTTTAGGTTACGTTATATTACGTTATTGATGTATATGAAGGTCCCGCGGAGACGTAGAGGCCAACTCGCCAGGAATGTTGTCAAATATTACCGTCGAGATGTTATGTTGGGTTAGATTAGGTTACATTACGTTATTGATGTATATAAAAGTCCCACGGAGACGTAGAGGCCAACAGGCCAGGAATGTTGTCAAATATTACCGCCGAGATGATAGGTTGTGTTAGGTTAGGTTATATTACGTTATTCATGTATATGAAGATCCCACGGAGACATAGAGGCCAACTGGCCAGGAATGTTGTCAAATATTACCGCCGAGATGATAGGTTGGTTTAGGTTAGATTATATTACGTTATTGATGTATATGAAGGTCGCACGGAGAGGTAGAGGCCAACTCGCCAGGAATGTTGTCAAATATTACCGCCGAGGTGTTACGTTGGGTTAGGTTAGGTTATATTACGTTATTGATGTATATAAAAGTCCCACGGAGACGTGGAGGCCAATATCGACAGGAATGTTTTCAAATACTACCGCCGAGATGATAGGTTGGATTAGGTTAGGTAATATTACGTTATTGATGTATATAAAAGTCCCACGGAGACGTAGAGGCCAAATCGCCAGGAATGTTGTCAAATATTACCGCCGAGATGTTAGGTTGGGTTAGGTTAGGTTATATTACGTTATTGATGTATATGAATGCCCCACGGAGACATAGAGGCCAACTCGCCAGGAATGTTTTCAAATATTACCGCCGATATGATAGGTTGGTTTAGGTTACGTTATATTACGTTATTGATGTATATGAATGCCCCACGGAGACATAGAGGCCAACTCGCCAGGAATGTTGTCAAATATTACCGCCGAGATGTTATGTTGGGTTAGGTTAGGTTAAATTACGTTTTGATGTATATAAAAGTCCCACGGAGACGTAGAGGCCAACTCGCCAGGAATGTTTTCAAATAAGAGCGCCGTGGGGTTAGGTTGGGTTAGGTTACGTTATATTACGTTATTGATGTATATGAAGGTCCCACGTAGACGTAGAGGCCAACTCGCCAGGAATGTTGTCACAAATTACCGCCGAGGTGATAGGTTGGGTTCGGTTAGATAATATTACGTTATTGATGTATATGAAGGTCCCACGGAGACGTAGAGGCCAACGCGCCAGGAATGTTGTCAAATATTAAGGCCGAGATGATAGGTTGGGTTAGGCTAGGTATTATTACGTTATTGATGTATATGAAGCTCCCACGGAGACGTAGAGGCCAACTCGCCAGGTATGTTGTCAAATATTACCGCCGAGAGGATAGGTTGGGTTAGATTAGGTTATATTACGTTATTGATGTATATAAAACTCCCACGGAGACGTAGAGGCCAACTCGCCAGGAATGTTGTCAAATATTACCGCCGAGAGGATAGGTTGGGTTAGGTTAGGTTATATTACGTTATTGATGTATATAAAACTCCCACGGAGACGTAGAGGCCAACTCGCCAGGAATGTTGACAAATATTACCGCCGAGATGTTTGGTTGGGTTAGGTTAGGTTATATTACGTTATTGATGTATATGGAGGACGTACGGAGACGTAGGTGCCAACTCGCAAGGAATGTTGCCAAATAAGGGCGCCGAAATGTTAGGTTGGATTAGGTTACGTTATATTAGGTTATTGATGTATATAAAAGTCCCACGGAGACGTAGAGGCCAACAAGCCAGGAATGTTTTCAAATATTGCCGCCGAGATATTACGTTGGGTTGGGTTAGGTTATATTACGTTATTGATGTATGTGAAGGTCCCACGGAGACGTAGAGGCCAACAAGCCAGGAATGTTGTCAAATATTACCGCCGTGATGTTACGTTGGGTTAGGTTAGGTTAAATTACGTTATTGATGTATATAAAAGTCCCACGGGGACGTAGAGGCCAACTCGACAGGAATGTTGTCAAATATTACCGCCGAGATCATAGGTTGGATTAGGTTAGGTTATATTACGTTATTGATGTATATAAAGGTCCCACGGAGACGTAGAGGCCAACATGCCAGGAATGCTATCAAATATTACCGCCAAGATGTTAGGTTGGGTAAGGTTAGGTTATATTAAGTTATTGATGTATATGAAGGCCCCACGGAGACGCAGAGGCCAACTCGCCAGGAATGTTGTCAAATATCAACGCCGAGATGTTAGGTTGGTTTAGGTTAGGTTATATTACGTTATTGATGTATATAAAGGTCTCACGGAAGCTTAGAGGCCAACAAGCCAGGAATGTGGTTAAATATTACCTCCGAGACGTTACGTAGGGTTATTTTAGGTTATATTATGTTATTGATGTATATAAAAGTACCACGGAGACGTAGAGGCCAACTCGCCAGGAATGTTGTCAAATATTACCGCCGAGATGTTAGGTTGGGTTACATTAGGTTATATTACGTTATTGATGTATATGAAGGTCCCACGGAGACGTAGAGGCCAACAAGCCAGGAATGTTCTCAAATATTACCGCCGAGATGTTATGTTGGGTTAGGTTAGGTTAAATTACGTTTTGATGTATATAAAAGTCCCACGGAGACGTAGAGGCCAACTCGCCAGGAATGATGTCAAATATTACCTCCGAGATGTTAGGTTGGGTTACGTTAGGTTATATTACGTTAGTGATGTATATGAAGGTCCCACGGAGACGTAGAGGCCAACAAGCCAGGAATGTTCTCAAATATTATCGCCGAGATGTTAGGTTGGGTTAGGTTAGGTTATATTACGTTACTGATGTATATGAAGGTCCCACGGAGACGTAGAGGCCAACAAGCCAGGAATGTTGCCAAATATTACCGCCGATATGTTACGTTGAGTTAGGTTAGGCTAAATTACGTTATTGATGTATATAAAAGTCCCACGGAGACGTAGAGGCCAACATCGACAGGAATGTTCTCAAGTATTTCCGCCGAGATGATAGGTTGGGTTAGGTTAGGTAATATTACGTTATTGATGTATATGAATGCCCCACGGAGACATAGAGGCCAACTCGCCAGGAATGTTTTCAAATATTACCGCCGATATGATAGGTTGGTTTAGGTTACGTTATATTACGTTATTGATGTATATGAATGCCCCACGGAGACATAGAGGCCAACTCGCCAGGAATGTTGTCAAATATTACCGCCGAGATGTTATGTTGGGTTAGGTTAGGTTAAATTACGTTTTGATGTATATAAAAGTCCCACGGAGACGTAGAGGCCAACTCGCCAGGAATGTTTTCAAATAAGAGCGCCGTGGGGTTAGGTTGGGTTAGGTTACGTTATATTACGTTATTGATGTATATGAAGGTCCCACGTAGACGTAGAGGCCAACTCGCCAGGAATGTTGTCACAAATTACCGCCGAGGTGATAGGTTGGGTTCGGTTAGATAATATTACGTTATTGATGTATATGAAGGTCCCACGGAGACGTAGAGGCCAACGCGCCAGGAATGTTGTCAAATATTAAGGCCGAGATGATAGGTTGGGTTAGGCTAGGTAATATTACGTTATTGATGTATATGAAGCTCCCACGGAGACGTAGAGGCCAACTCGCCAGGTATGTTGTCAAATATTACCGCCGAGAGGATAGGTTGGGTTAGATTAGGTTATATTACGTTATTGATGTATATAAAACTCCCACGGAGACGTAGAGGCCAACTCGCCAGGAATGTTGACAAATATTACCGCCGAGATGTTTGGTTGGGTTAGGTTAGGTTATATTACGTTATTGATGTATATGGAGGACGTACGGAGACGTAGGTGCCAACTCGCAAGGAATGTTGCCAAATAAGGGCGCCGAAATGTTAGGTTGGATTAGGTTACGTTATATTAGGTTATTGATGTATATAAAAGTCCCACGGAGACGTAGAGGCCAACAAGCCAGGAATGTTTTCAAATATTGCCGCCGAGATATTACGTTGGGTTGGGTTAGGTTATATTACGTTATTGATATATGTGAAGGTCCCACGGAGACGTAGAGGCCAACAAGCCAGGAATGTTGTCAAATATTACCGCCGTGATGTTACGTTGGGTTAGGTTAGGTTAAATTACGTTATTGATGTATATAAAAGTCCCACGGGGACGTAGAGGCCAACTCGACAGGAATGTTGTCAAATATTACCGCCGAGATCATAGGTTGGATTAGGTTAGGTTATATTACGTTATTGATGTATATAAAGGTCCCACGGAGACGTAGAGGCCAACATGCCAGGAATGCTATCAAATATTACCGCCAAGATGTTAGGTTGGGTAAGGTTAGGTTATATTACGTTATTGATGTATATGAAGGCCCCACGGAGACGCAGAGGCCAACTCGCCAGGAATGTTGTCAAATATCAACGCCGAGATGTTAGGTTGGTTTAGGTTAGGTTATATTACGTTATTGATGTATATAAAGGTCTCACGGAAGCTTAGAGGCCAACAAGCCAGGAATGTGGTTAAATATTACCTCCGAGACGTTACGTAGGGTTATTTTAGGTTATATTATGTTATTGATGTATATAAAAGTCCCACGGAGACGTAGAGGCCAACTCGCCAGGAATGATGTCAAATATTACCTCCGAGATGTTAGGTTGGGTTACGTTAGGTTATATTACGTTAGTGATGTATATGAAGGTCCCACGGAGACGTAGAGGCCAACAAGCCAGGAATGTTCTCAAATATTATCGCCGAGATGTTAGGTTGGGTTAGGTTAGGTTATATTACGTTACTGATGTATATGAAGGTCCCACGGAGACGTAGAGGCCAACAAGCCAGGAATGTTGCCAAATATTACCGCCGAGATGTTACGTTGAGTTAGGTTAGGCTAAATTACGTTATTGATGTATATAAAAGTCCCACGGAGACGTAGAGGCCAACATCGACAGGAATGTTCTCAAGTATTTCCGCCGAGATGATAGGTTGGGTTAGGTTAGGTAATATTACGTTATTGATGTATATGAATGTCCCACGGAGACGTAGAGGCCAACATCGACCGGAATGTTTTCAAATATTACCGCCGATATGATAGGTTGGTTTAGGTTACGTTATATTACGTTATTGATGTATATGAAGGTCCCGCGGAGACGTAGAGGCCAACTCGCCAGGAATGTTGTCAAATATTACCGTCGAGATGTTATGTTGGGTTAGATTAGGTTACATTACGTTATTGATGTATATAAAAGTCCCACGGAGACGTAGAGGCCAACAGGCCAGGAATGTTGTCAAATATTACCGCCGAGATGATAGGTTGTGTTAGGTTAGGTTATATTACGTTATTCATGTATATGAAGATCCCACGGAGACATAGAGGCCAACTGGCCAGGAATGTTGTCAAATATTACCGCCGAGATGATAGGTTGGTTTAGGTTAGATTATATTACGTTATTGATGTATATGAAGGTCGCACGGAGAGGTAGAGGCCAACTCGCCAGGAATGTTGTCAAATATTACCGCCGAGGTGTTACGTTGGGTTAGGTTAGGTTATATTACGTTATTGATGTATATAAAAGTCCCACGGAGACGTGGAGGCCAATATCGACAGGAATGTTTTCAAATACTACCGCCGAGATGATAGGTTGGATTAGGTTAGGTAATATTACGTTATTGATGTATATAAAGGCCCCACGGAGACGTAGAGGCCAAATCGCCAGGAATGTTGTCAAATATTACCGCCGAGATGTTAGGTTGGGTTAGGTTAGGTTATATTACGTTATTGATGTATATGAATGCCCCACGGAGACATAGAGGCCAACTCGCCAGGAATGTTGTCAAATATTACCGCCGAAATGTTATGTTGGGTTAGGTTAGGTTAAATTACGTTTTGATGTATATAAAAGTCCCACGGAGACGTAGAGGCCAACATCGACAGGAATGTTCTCAAGTATTTCCGCCGAGAGGATAGGTTGGGTTAGATTAGGTTATATTACGTTATTGATGTATATAAAACTCCCACGGAGACGTAGAGGCCAACTCGCCAGGAATGTTGTCAAATATTACCGCCGAGAGGATAGGTTGGGTTAGGTTAGGTTATATTACGTTATTGATGTATATAAAACTCCCACGGAGACGTAGAGGCCAACTCGCCAGGAATGTTGACAAATATTACCGCCGAGATGTTTGGTTGGGTTAGGTTAGGTTATATTACGTTATTGATGTATATGGAGGACGTACGGAGACGTAGGTGCCAACTCGCAAGGAATGTTGCCAAATAAGGGCGCCGAAATGTTAGGTTGGATTAGGTTACGTTATATTAGGTTATTGATGTATATAAAAGTCCCACGGAGACGTAGAGGCCAACATGCCAGGAATGCTATCAAATATTACCGCCAAGATGTTAGGTTGGGTAAGGTTAGGTTATATTACGTTATTGATGTATATGAAGGCCCCACGGAGACGCAGAGGCCAACTCGCCAGGAATGTTGTCAAATATCAACGCCGAGATGTTAGGTTGGTTTAGGTTAGGTTATATTACGTTATTGATGTATATAAAGGTCTCACGGAAGCTTAGAGGCCAACAAGCCAGGAATGTGGTTAAATATTACCTCCGAGACGTTACGTAGGGTTATTTTAGGTTATATTATGTTATTGATGTATATAAAAGTACCACGGAGACGTAGAGGCCAACTCGCCAGGAATGTTGTCAAATATTACCGCCGAGATGTTAGGTTGGGTTACATTAGGTTATATTACGTTATTGATGTATATGAAGGTCCCACGGAGACGTAGAGGCCAACAAGCCAGGAATGTTCTCAAATATTACCGCCGAGATGTTATGTTGGGTTAGGTTAGGTTAAATTACGTTTTGATGTATATAAAAGTCCCACGGAGACGTAGAGGCCAACTCGCCAGGAATGATGTCAAATATTACCTCCGAGATGTTAGGTTGGGTTACGTTAGGTTATATTACGTTAGTGATGTATATGAAGGTCCCACGGAGACGTAGAGGCCAACAAGCCAGGAATGTTCTCAAATATTATCGCCGAGATGTTAGGTTGGGTTAGGTTAGGTTATATTACGATACTGATGTATATGAAGGTCCCACGGAGACGCAGAGGCCAACAAGCCAGGAATGTTGCCAAATATTACCGCCGAGATGTTACGTTGAGTTAGGTTAGGCTAAATTACGTTATTGATGTATATAAAAGTCCCACGGAGACGTAGAGGCCAACATCGACAGGAATGTTCTCAAGTATTTCCGCCGAGATGATAGGTTGGGTTAGGTTAGGTAATATTACGTTATTGATGTATATGAATGTCCCACGGAGACGTAGAGGCCAACATCGACCGGAATGTTTTCAAATATTACCGCCGATATGATAGGTTGGTTTAGGTTACGTTATATTACGTTATTGATGTATATGAAGGTCCCGCGGAGACGTAGAGGCCAACTCGCCAGGAATGTTGTCAAATATTACCGTCGAGATGTTATGTTGGGTTAGATTAGGTTACATTACGTTATTGATGTATATAAAAGTCCCACGGAGACGTAGAGGCCAACAGGCCAGGAATGTTGTCAAATATTACCGCCGAGATGATAGGTTGTGTTAGGTTAGGTTATATTACGTTATTCATGTATATGAAGATCCCACGGAGACATAGAGGCCAACTGGCCAGGAATGTTGTCAAATATTACCGCCGAGATGATAGGTTGGTTTAGGTTAGATTATATTACGTTATTGATGTATATGAAGGTCGCACGGAGAGGTAGAGGCCAACTCGCCAGGAATGTTGTCAAATATTACCGCCGAGGTGTTACGTTGGGTTAGGTTAGGTTATATTACGTTATTGATGTATATAAAAGTCCCACGGAGACGTGGAGGCCAATATCGACAGGAATGTTTTCAAATACTACCGCCGAGATGATAGGTTGGATTAGGTTAGGTAATATTACGTTATTGATGTATATAAAGGCCCCACGGAGACGTAGAGGCCAAATCGCCAGGAATGTTGTCAAATATTACCGCCGAGATGTTAGGTTGGGTTAGGTTAGGTTATATTACGTTATTGATGTATATGAATGCCCCACGGAGACATAGAGGCCAACTCGCCAGGAATGTTGTCAAATATTACCGCCGAAATGTTATGTTGGGTTAGGTTAGGTTAAATTACGTTTTGATGTATATAAAAGTCCCACGGAGACGTAGAGGCCAACTCGCCAGGAATGATGTCAAATATTACCGCCGAGATGGTAGGTTGGGTTACGTTAGGTTATATTACGTTATTGATGTATATGAAGGTCCCACGGAGACGTAGAGGCCAACAAGCCAGGAATGTTCTCAAATATTATCGCCGAGATGTTACGTTGAGTTAGGTTAAGTTAAATTACGTTATTGATGTATATAAAAGTCCCACGGAGACGTAGAGGCCAACATCGACAGGAATGTTCTCAAGTATTTCCGCCGAGAGGATAGGTTGGGTTAGATTAGGTTATATTACGTTATTGATGTATATAAAACTCCCACGGAGACGTAGAGGCCAACTCGCCAGAAATGTTGTCAAATATTACCGCCGAGAGGATAGGTTGGGTTAGGTTAGGTTATATTACGTTATTGATGTATATAAAACTCCCACGGAGACGTAGAGGCCAACTCGCCAGGAATGTTGACAAATATTACCGCCGAGATGTTTGGTTGGGTTAGGTTAGGTTATATTACGTTATTGATGTATATGGAGGACGTACGGAGACGTAGGTGCCAACTCGCAAGGAATGTTGCCAAATAAGGGCGCCGAAATGTTAGGTTGGATTAGGTTACGTTATATTAGGTTATTGATGTATATAAAAGTCCCACGGAGACGTAGAGGCCAACAAGCCAGGAATGTTTTCAAATATTGCCGCCGAGATATTACGTTGGGTTGGGTTAGGTTATATTACGTTATTGATGTATGTGAAGGTCCCACGGAGACGTAGAGGCCAACAAGCCAGGAATGTTGTCAAATATTACCGCCGTGATGTTACGTTGGGTTAGGTTAGGTTAAATTACGTTATTGATGTATATAAAAGTCCCACGGGGACGTAGAGGCCAACTCGACAGGAATGTTGTCAAATATTACCGCCGAGATCATAGGTTGGATTAGGTTAGGTTATATTACGTTATTGATGTATATAAAGGTCCCACGGAGACGTAGAGGCCAACATGCCAGGAATGCTATCAAATATTACCGCCAAGATGTTAGGTTGGGTAAGGTTAGGTTATATTACGTTATTGATGTATATGAAGGCCCCACGGAGACGCAGAGGCCAACTCGCCAGGAATGTTGTCAAATATCAACGCCGAGATGTTAGGTTGGTTTAGGTTAGGTTATATTACGTTATTGATGTATATAAAGGTCTCACGGAAGCTTAGAGGCCAACAAGCCAGGAATGTGGTTAAATATTACCTCCGAGACGTTACGTAGGGTTATTTTAGGTTATATTATGTTATTGATGTATATAAAAGTACCACGGAGACGTAGAGGCCAACTCGCCAGGAATGTTGTCAAATATTACCGCCGAGATGTTAGGATGGTTTACATTAGGTTATATTACGTTATTGATGTATATGAAGGTCCCACGGAGACGTAGAGGCCAACAAGCCAGGAATGTTCTCAAATATTACCGCCGAGATGTTATGTTGGGTTAGGTTAGGTTAAATTACGTTTTGATGTATATAAAAGTCCCACGGAGACGTAGAGGCCAACTCGCCAGGAATGATGTCAAATATTACCTCCGAGATGTTAGGTTGGGTTACGTTAGGTTATATTACGTTAGTGATGTATATGAAGGTCCCACGGAGACGTAGAGGCCAACAAGCCAGGAATGTTCTCAAATATTATCGCCGAGATGTTAGGTTGGGTTAGGTTAGGTTATATTACGATACTGATGTATATGAAGGTCCCACGGAGACGCAGAGGCCAACAAGCCAGGAATGTTGCCAAATATTACCGCCGAGATGTTACGTTGAGTTAGGTTAGGCTAAATTACGTTATTGATGTATATAAAAGTCCCACGGAGACGTAGAGGCCAACATCGACAGGAATGTTCTCAAGTATTTCCGCCGAGATGATAGGTTGGGTTAGGTTAGGTAATATTACGTTATTGATGTATATGAATGTCCCACGGAGACGTAGAGGCCAACATCGACCGGAATGTTTTCAAATATTACCGCCGATATGATAGGTTGGTTTAGGTTACGTTATATTACGTTATTGATGTATATGAAGGTCCCGCGGAGACGTAGAGGCCAACTCGCCAGGAATGTTGTCAAATATTACCGTCGAGATGTTATGTTGGGTTAGATTAGGTTACATTACGTTATTGATGTATATAAAAGTCCCACGGAGACGTAGAGGCCAACAGGCCAGGAATGTTGTCAAATATTACCGCCGAGATGATAGGTTGTGTTAGGTTAGGTTATATTACGTTATTCATGTATATGAAGATCCCACGGAGACATAGAGGCCAACTGGCCAGGAATGTTGTCAAATATTACCGCCGAGATGATAGGTTGGTTTAGGTTAGATTATATTACGTTATTGATGTATATGAAGGTCGCACGGAGAGGTAGAGGCCAACTCGCCAGGAATGTTGTCAAATATTACCGCCGAGGTGTTACGTTGGGTTAGGTTAGGTTATATTACGTTATTGATGTATATAAAAGTCCCACGGAGACGTGGAGGCCAATATCGACAGGAATGTTTTCAAATACTACCGCCGAGATGATAGGTTGGATTAGGTTAGGTAATATTACGTTATTGATGTATATAAAGGCCCCACGGAGACGTAGAGGCCAAATCGCCAGGAATGTTGTCAAATATTACCGCCGAGATGTTAGGTTGGGTTAGGTTAGGTTATATTACGTTATTGATGTATATGAATGCCCCACGGAGACATAGAGGCCAACTCGCCAGGAATGTTGTCAAATATTACCGCCGAAATGTTATGTTGGGTTAGGTTAGGTTAAATTACGTTTTGATGTATATAAAAGTCCCACGGAGACGTAGAGGCCAACTCGCCAGGAATGATGTCAAATATTACCGCCGAGATGGTAGGTTGGGTTACGTTAGGTTATATTACGTTATTGATGTATATGAAGGTCCCACGGAGACGTAGAGGCCAACAAGCCAGGAATGTTCTCAAATATTATCGCCGAGATGTTACGTTGAGTTAGGTTAAGTTAAATTACGTTATTGATGTATATAAAAGTCCCACGGAGACGTAGAGGCCAACATCGACAGGAATGTTCTCAAGTATTTCCGCCGAGAGGATAGGTTGGGTTAGATTAGGTTATATTACGTTATTGATGTATATAAAACTCCCACGGAGACGTAGAGGCCAACTCGCCAGAAATGTTGTCAAATATTACCGCCGAGAGGATAGGTTGGGTTAGGTTAGGTTATATTACGTTATTGATGTATATAAAACTCCCACGGAGACGTAGAGGCCAACTCGCCAGGAATGTTGACAAATATTACCGCCGAGATGTTTGGTTGGGTTAGGTTAGGTTATATTACGTTATTGATGTATATGGAGGACGTACGGAGACGTAGGTGCCAACTCGCAAGGAATGTTGCCAAATAAGGGCGCCGAAATGTTAGGTTGGATTAGGTTACGTTATATTAGGTTATTGATGTATATAAAAGTCCCACGGAGACGTAGAGGCCAACAAGCCAGGAATGTTTTCAAATATTGCCGCCGAGATATTACGTTGGGTTGGGTTAGGTTATATTACGTTATTGATGTATGTGAAGGTCCCACGGAGACGTAGAGGCCAACAAGCCAGGAATGTTGTCAAATATTACCGCCGTGATGTTACGTTGGGTTAGGTTAGGTTAAATTACGTTATTGATGTATATAAAAGTCCCACGGGGACGTAGAGGCCAACTCGACAGGAATGTTGTCAAATATTACCGCCGAGATCATAGGTTGGATTAGGTTAGGTTATATTACGTTATTGATGTATATAAAGGTCCCACGGAGACGTAGAGGCCAACATGCCAGGAATGCTATCAAATATTACCGCCAAGATGTTAGGTTGGGTAAGGTTAGGTTATATTACGTTATTGATGTATATGAAGGCCCCACGGAGACGCAGAGGCCAACTCGCCAGGAATGTTGTCAAATATCAACGCCGAGATGTTAGGTTGGTTTAGGTTAGGTTATATTACGTTATTGATGTATATAAAGGTCTCACGGAAGCTTAGAGGCCAACAAGCCAGGAATGTGGTTAAATATTACCTCCGAGACGTTACGTAGGGTTATTTTAGGTTATATTATGTTATTGATGTATATAAAAGTACCACGGAGACGTAGAGGCCAACTCGCCAGGAATGTTGTCAAATATTACCGCCGAGATGTTAGGATGGTTTACATTAGGTTATATTACGTTATTGATGTATATGAAGGTCCCACGGAGACGTAGAGGCCAACAAGCCAGGAATGTTCTCAAATATTACCGCCGAGATGTTATGTTGGGTTAGGTTAGGTTAAATTACGTTTTGATGTATATAAAAGTCCCACGGAGACGTAGAGGCCAACTCGCCAGGAATGATGTCAAATATTACCTCCGAGATGTTAGGTTGGGTTACGTTAGGTTATATTACGTTAGTGATGTATATGAAGGTCCCACGGAGACGTAGAGGCCAACAAGCCAGGAATGTCCTCAAATATTATCGCCGAGATGTTAGGTTGGGTTAGGTTAGGTTATATTACGTTACTGATGTATATGAAGGTCCCACGGAGACGTAGAGGCCAACAAGCCAGGAATGTTGCCAAATATTACCGCCGAGATGTTACGTTGAGTTAGGTTAGGCTAAATTACGTTATTGATGTATATAAAAGTCCCACGGAAACGTAGAGGCCAACATCGACAGGAATGTTCTCAAGTATTTCCGCCGAGATGATAGGTTGGGTTAGGTTAGGTAATATTACGTTATTGATGTATATGAATGTCCCACGGAGACGTAGAGGCCAACATCGACCGGAATGTTTTCAAATATTACCGCCGATATGATAGGTTGGTTTAGGTTACGTTATATTACGTTATTGATGTATATGAAGGTCCCGCGGAGACGTAGAGGCCAACTCGCCAGGAATGTTGTCAAATATTACCGTCGAGATGTTATGTTGGGTTAGATTAGGTTACATTACGTTATTGATGTATATAAAAGTCCCACGGAGACGTAGAGGCCAACAGGCCAGGAATGTTGTCAAATATTACCGCCGAGATGATAGGTTGTGTTAGGTTAGGTTATATTACGTTATTCATGTATATGAAGATCCCACGGAGACATAGAGGCCAACTGGCCAGGAATGATGTCAAATATTACCTCCGAGATGTTAGGTTGGGTTACGTTAGGTTATATTACGTTAGTGATGTATATGAAGGTCCCACGGAGACGTAGAGGCCAACAAGCCAGGAATGTTCTCAAATATTATCGCCGAGATGTTAGGTTGGGTTAGGTTAGGTTATATTACGTTACTGATGTATATGAAGGTCCCACGGAGACGTAGAGGCCAACAAGCCAGGAATGTTGCCAAATATTACCGCCGAGATGTTACGTTGAGTTAGGTTAGGCTAAATTACGTTATTGATGTATATAAAAGTCCCACGGAAACGTAGAGGCCAACATCGACAGGAATGTTCTCAAGTATTTCCGCCGAGATGATAGGTTGGGTTAGGTTAGGTAATATTACGTTATTGATGTATATGAATGTCCCACGGAGACGTAGAGGCCAACATCGACCGGAATGTTTTCAAATATTACCGCCGATATGATAGGTTGGTTTAGGTTACGTTATATTACGTTATTGATGTATATGAAGGTCCCGCGGAGACGTAGAGGCCAACTCGCCAGGAATGTTGTCAAATATTACCGTCGAGATGTTATGTTGGGTTAGATTAGGTTACATTACGTTATTGATGTATATAAAAGTCCCACGGAGACGTAGAGGCCAACAGGCCAGGAATGTTGTCAAATATTACCGCCGAGATGATAGGTTGTGTTAGGTTAGGTTATATTACGTTATTCATGTATATGAAGATCCCACGGAGACATAGAGGCCAACTGGCCAGGAATGTTGTCAAATATTACCGCCGAGATGATAGGTTGGTTTAGGTTAGATTATATTACGTTATTGATGTATATGAAGGTCGCACGGAGAGGTAGAGGCCAACTCGCCAGGAATGTTGTCAAATATTACCGCCGAGGTGTTACGTTGGGTTAGGTTAGGTTATATTACGTTATTGATGTATATAAAAGTCCCACGGAGACGTGGAGGCCAATATCGACAGGAATGTTTTCAAATACTACCGCCGAGATGATAGGTTGGATTAGGTTAGGTAATATTACGTTATTGATGTATATAAAGGCCCCACGGAGACGTAGAGGCCAAATCGCCAGGAATGTTGTCAAATATTACCGCCGAGATGTTAGGTTGGGTTAGGTTAGGTTATATTACGTTATTGATGTATATGAATGCCCCACGGAGACATAGAGGCCAACTCGCCAGGAATGTTGTCAAATATTACCGCCGAAATGTTATGTTGGGTTAGGTTAGGTTAAATTACGTTTTGATGTATATAAAAGTCCCACGGAGACGTAGAGGCCAACTCGCCAGGAATGATGTCAAATATTACCGCCGAGATGGTAGGTTGGGTTACGTTAGGTTATATTACGGTATTGATGTATATGAAGGTCCCACGGAGACGTAGAGGCCAACAAGCCAGGAATGTTCTCAAATATTATCGCCGAGATGTTACGTTGGGTTAGGTTAAGTTAAATTACGTTATTGATGTATATAAAAGTCCCACGGAGACGTAGAGGCCAACATCGACAGGAATGTTCTCAAGTATTTCCGCCGAGATGATAGGTTGTGTTAGGTTAGGTAATATTACGTTATTGATGTATATGAAGGTCCCACGGAGACGTAGAGGCCAACATCGACCGGAATGTTTTCAAATATTACCGCCGATATGATAGGTTGGTTTAGGTTACGTTATATTACGTTATTGATGTATATGAATGCCCCACGGAGACATAGAGGCCAACTCGCCAGGAATGTTGTCAAATATTACCGCCGAGATGTTATGTTGGGTTAGGTTAGGTTAAATTACGTTTTGATGTATATAAAAGTCCCACGGAGACGTAGAGGCCAACTCGCCAGGAATGTTTTCAAATAAGAGCGCCGTGGGGTTAGGTTGGGTTAGGTTACGTTATATTACGTTATTGATGTATATGAAGGTCCCACGTAGACGTAGAGGCCAACTCGCCAGGAATGTTGTCAAAAATTACCGCCGAGGTGATAGGTTGGGTTCGGTTAGATAATATTACGTTATTGATGTATATGAAGGTCCCACGGAGACGTAGAGGCCAACGCGCCAGGAATGTTGTCAAATATTAAGGCCGAGATGATAGGTTGGGTTAGGCTAGGTAATATTACGTTATTGATGTATATGAAGCTCCCACGGAGACGTAGAGGCCAACTCGCCAGGTATGTTGTCAAATATTACCGCCGAGAGGATAGGTTGGGTTAGATTAGGTTATATTACGTTATTGATGTATATAAAACTCCCACGGAGACGTAGAGGCCAACTCGCCAGGAATGTTGTCAAATATTACCGCCGAGAGGATAGGTTGGGTTAGGTTAGGTTATATTACGTTATTGATGTATATAAAACTCCCACGGAGACGTAGAGGCCAGCTCGCCAGGAATGTTGACAAATATTACCGCCGAGATGTTTGGTTGGGTTAGGTTAGGTTATATTACGTTATTGATGTATATGGAGGACGTACGGAGACGTAGGTGCCAACTCGCAAGGAATGTTGCCAAATAAGAGCGCCGAAATGTTAGGTTGGATTAGGTTACGTTATATTAGGTTATTGATGTATATAAAAGTCCCACGGAGACGTAGAGGCCAACAAGCCAGGAATGTTTTCAAATATTGCCGCCGAGATATTACGTTGGGTTGGGTTAGGTTATATTACGTTATTGATGTATGTGAAGGTCCCACGGAGACGTAGAGGCCAACAAGCCAGGAATGTTGTCAAATATTACCGCCGTGATGTTACGTTGGGTTAGGTTAGGTTAAATTACGTTATTGATGTATATAAAAGTCCCACGGGGACGTAGAGGCCAACTCGACAGGAATGTTGTCAAATATTACCGCCGAGATCATAGGTTGGATTAGGTTAGGTTATATTACGTTATTGATGTATATAAAGGTCCCACGGAGACGTAGAGGCCAACATGCCAGGAATGCTATCAAATATTACCGCCAAGATGTTAGGTTGGGTAAGGTTAGGTTATATTACGTTATTGATGTATATGAAGGCCCCACGGAGACGCAGAGGCCAACTCGCCAGGAATGTTGTCAAATATCAACGCCGAGATGTTAGGTTGGTTTAGGTTAGGTTATATTACGTTATTGATGTATATAAAGGTCTCACGGAAGCTTAGAGGCCAACAAGCCAGGAATGTGGTTAAATATTACCTCCGAGACGTTACGTAGGGTTATTTTAGGTTATATTATGTTATTGATGTATATAAAAGTACCACGGAGACGTAGAGGCCAACTCGCCAGGAATGTTGTCAAATATTACCGCCGAGATGTTAGGTTGGGTTACATTAGGTTATATTACGTTATTGATGTATATGAAGGTCCCACGGAGACGTAGAGGCCAACAAGCCAGGAATGTTCTCAAATATTACCGCCGAGATGTTATGTTGGGTTAGGTTAGGTTAAATTACGTTTTGATGTATATAAAAGTCCCACGGAGACGTAGAGGCCAACTCGCCAGGAATGATGTCAAATATTACCTCCGAGATGTTAGGTTAGGTTACGTTAGGTTATATTACGTTAGTGATGTATACGAAGGTCCCACGGAGACGTAGAGGCCAACAAGCCAGGAATGTTCTCAAATATTATCGCCGAGATGTTAGGTTGGGTTAGGTTAGGTTATATTACGTTACTGATGTATATGAAGGTCCCACGGAGACGTAGAGGCCAACAAGCCAGGAATGTTGCCAAATATTACCGCCGAGATGTTACGTTGAGTTAGGTTAGGCTAAATTACGTTATTGATGTATATAAAAGTCCCACGGAGACGTAGAGGCCAACATCGACAGGAATGTTCTCAAGTATTTCCGCCGAGATGATAGGTTGGGTTAGGTTAGGTAATATTACGTTATTGATGTATATGAATGTCCCACGGAGACGTAGAGGCCAACATCGACCGGAATGTTTTCAAATATTACCGCCGATATGATAGGTTGGTTTAGGTTACGTTATATTACGTTATTGATGTATATGAAGGTCCCGCGGAGACGTAGAGGCCAATATCGACAGGAATGTTTTCAAATACTACCGCCGAGATGATAGGTTGGATTAGGTTAGGTAATATTACGTTATTGATGTATATGAAGGCCCCACGGAGACGTAGAGGCCAAATCGCCAGGAATGTTGTCAAATATTACCGTCGAGATGTTATGTTGGGTTAGATTAGGTTACATTACGTTATTGATGTATATAAAAGTCCCACGGAGACGTAGAGGCCAACAGGCCAGGAATGTTGTCAAATATTACCGCCGAGATGATAGGTTGTGTTAGGTTAGGTTATATTACGTTATTCATGTATATGAAGATCCCACGGAGACATAGAGGCCAACTGGCCAGGAATGTTGTCAAATATTACCGCCGAGATGATAGGTTGGTTTAGGTTAGATTATATTACGTTATTGATGTATATGAAGGTCGCACGGAGAGGTAGAGGCCAACTCGCCAGGAATGTTGTCAAATATTACCGCCGAGATGTTACGTTGAGTTAGGTTAGGCTAAATTACGTTATTGATGTATATAAAAGTCCCACGGAGACGTAGAGGCCAACATCGACAGGAATGTTCTCAAGTATTTCCGCCGAGATGATAGGTTGGGTTAGGTTAGGTAATATTACGTTATTGATGTATATGAATGTCCCACGGAGACGTAGAGGCCAACATCGACCGGAATGTTTTCAAATATTACCGCCGATATGATAGGTTGGTTTAGGTTACGTTATATTACGTTATTGATGTATATGAATGCCCCACGGAGACATAGAGGCCAACTCGCCAGGAATGTTGTCAAATATTACCGCCGAGATGTTATGTTGGGTTAGGTTAGGTTAAATTACGTTTTGATGTATATAAAAGTCCCACGGAGACGTAGAGGCCAACTCGCCAGGAATGTTGTCAAATATTACCGCCGAGAGGATAGGTTGGGTTAGGTTAGGTTATATTACGTTATTGATGTATATAAAACTCCCACGGAGACGTAGAGGCCAACTCGCCAGGAATGTTGACAAATATTACCGCCGAGATGTTTGGTTGGGTTAGGTTAGGTTATATTACGTTATTGATGTATATGGAGGACGTACGGAGACGTAGGTGCCAACTCGCAAGGAATGTTGCCAAATAAGAGCGCCGAAATGTTAGGTTGGATTAGGTTACGTTATATTAGGTTATTGATGTATATAAAAGTCCCACGGAGACGTAGAGGCCAACAAGCCAGGAATGTTTTCAAATATTGCCGCCGAGATATTACGTTGGGTTGGGTTAGGTTATATTACGTTATTGATGTATGTGAAGGTCCCACGGAGACGTAGAGGCCAACAAGCCAGGAATGTTGTCAAATATTACCGCCGTGATGTTACGTTGGGTTAGGTTAGGTTAAATTACGTTATTGATGTATATAAAAGTCCCACGGGGACGTAGAGGCCAACTCGACAGGAATGTTGTCAAATATTACCGCCGAGATCATAGGTTGGATTAGGTTAGGTTATATTACGTTATTGATGTATATAAAGGTCCCACGGAGACGTAGAGGCCAACATGCCAGGAATGCTATCAAATATTACCGCCAAGATGTTAGGTTGGGTAAGGTTAGGTTATATTACGTTATTGAAGTATATGAAGGCCCCACGGAGACGTAGAGGCCAACTCGCCAGGAATGTTGTCAAATACCAACGCCGAGATGTTAGGTTGGTTTAGGTTAGGTTATATTACGTTATTGATGTATATAAAGGTCCCACGGAAACATAGAGGCCAACAAGCCAGGTATGTTGTCAAATATTACCAGCGAGATGTTAGGTTGGGTTAGGCTAGTTTAAATTACGTTATTGATGTATATAAAAGTCCCAGAGAGACGTAGAGGCCAACTCGCCAGGAATGTTGTCAAATAATACCGCCGAGATGATAGGTTGGGTTAGGTTAGGTAATATTACGTTATTGATGTATATGAAGGTCCCACGGAAACGTAAAGGCCAACTTGCCAGGAATGTTGTAAAATAAGAGAGCCGAAATGTTAGGTTGGGTTAGGTTAGGTTATATTACTTTATTGATGTATATAAAAGTCCCGCGGAAACATAGAGGCCAACAAGCCAGGAATGTTGCCAAATATTACAGCCGAGATGTTACATAGGGTAATTTTAGGTTAAATTACGTTATTAATTTATATAAAAGTCCCACGGAGACGTAGAGGCCAACTCGCTAGGAATGTTGACAAATATTACCGCCGAGATGATAAGTTGTGTTTGGTTAGGTAATATTACGTTATTGATGTATATGAAGCTCCCACAGAGACGTAGAGGCCAGCAAGCCAGGAATGTTGTCAAATATTACCGCCGAGATATTACGTTGGGTTAGGTTAGGTTAAATTACGTTATTGATGTATATAAAAGTCCCACGGAGACGTAGAGGCCAACTCGACAGGAATGTTTTCAAATATTACCGCCGAGATGATAGGTTAGGTTAGGTTAGGTTATATTACGTTATTGATGTATATGAAGGTCAGACGGAGACGTAGAGGCCAACTCGCCAGGAATGTTCTCAAATATTATCGCCGAGATGTTAGGTTGGGTTAGGTTAGGTTATATTACGTTACTGATGTATATGAAGGTCCCACGGAGACGTAGAGGCCAACAAGCCAGGAATGTTGCCAAATATTACCGCCGAGATGTTACGTTGAGTTAGGTTAGGCTAAATTACGTTATTGATGTATACAAAAGTCCCACGGAGACGTAGAGGCCAACATCGACAGGAATGTTCTCAAGTATTTCCGCCGAGATGATAGGTTGGGTTAGGTTAGGTAATATTACGTTATTGATGTATATGAATGTCCCACGGAGACGTAGAGGCCAACATCGACCGGAATGTTTTCAAATATTACCGCCGATATGATAGGTTGGTTTAGGTTACGTTATATTACGTTATTGATGTATATGAAGGTCCCGCGGAGACGTAGAGGCGAACTAGCCAGGAATGTTGTCAAATATTACCGTCGAGATGTTATGTTGGGTTAGATTAGGTTACATTACGTTATTGATGTATATAAAAGTCCCACGGAGACGTAGAGGCCAACAGGCCAGGAATGTTGTCAAATATTACCGCCGAGATGATAGGTTGTGTTAGGTTAGGTTATATTACGTTATTCATGTATATGAAGATCCCACGGAGACATAGAGGCCAACTGGCCAGGAATGTTGTCAAATATTACCGCCGAGATGATAGGTTGGTTTAGGTTAGATTATATTACGTTATTGATGTATATGAAGGTCGCACGGAGAGGTAGAGGCCAACTCGCCAGGAATGTTGTCAAATATTACCGCCGAGGTGTTACGTTGGGTTAGGTTAGGTTATATTACGTTATTGATGTATATAAAAGTCCCACGGAGACGTGGAGGCCAATATCGACAGGAATGTTTTCAAAGACTACCGCCGAGATGATAGGTTGGATTAGGTTAGGTAATATTACGTTATTGATGTATATGAAGGCCCCACGGAGACGTAGAGGCCAAATCGCCAGGAATGTTGTCAAATATTACCGCCGAGATGTTAGGTTGGGTTAGGTTAGGTTATATTACGTTATTGATGTATATGAATGCCCCACGGAGACATAGAGGCCAACTCGCCAGGAATGTTGTCAAATATTACCGCCGAAATGTTATGTTGGGTTAGGATAGGTTAAATTACGTTTTGATGTATATAAAAGTCCCACGGAGACGTAGAGGCCAACTCGCCAGGAATGATGTCAAATATTACCGCCGAGATGGTAGGTTGGGTTACGTTAGGTTATATTACGTTATTGATGTATATGAAGGTCCCACGGAGACGTAGAGGCCAACAAGCCAGGAATGTTCTCAAATATTATCGCCGAGATGTTATGTTGGGTTAGGTTAAGTTAAATTACGTTATTGATGTATATAAAAGTCCCACGGAGACGTAGAGGCCAACATCGACAGGAATGTTCTCAAGTATTTCCGCCGAGATGATAGGTTGGGTTAGGTTAGGTAATATTACGTTATTGATGTATATGAAGGTCCCACGGAGACGTAGAGGCCAACATCGACCGGAATGTTTTCAAATATTACCGCCGATATGATAGGTTGGTTTAGGTTACGTTATATTACGTTATTGATGTATATGAATGCCCCACGGAGACATAGAGGCCAACTCGCCAGGAATGTTGTCAAATATTACCGCCGAGATGTTATGTTGGGTTAGGTTAGGTTAAATTACGTTTTGATGTATATAAAAGTCCCACGGAGACGTAGAGGCCAACTCGCCAGGAATGTTTTCAAATAAGAGCGCCGTGGGGTTAGGTTGGGTTAGGTTACGTTATATTACGTTATTGATGTATATGAAGGTCCCACGTAGACGTAGAGGCCAACTCGCCAGGAATGTTGTCAAAAATTACCGCCGAGGTGATAGGTTGGGTTCGGTTAGATAATATTACGTTATTGATGTATATGAAGGTCCCACGGAGACGTAGAGGCCAACGCGCCAGGAATGTTGTCAAATATTAAGGCCGAGATGATAGGTTGGGTTAGGCTAGGTAATATTACGTTATTGATGTATATGAAGCTCCCACGGAGACGTAGAGGCCAACTCGCCAGGTATGTTGTCAAATATTACCGCCGAGAGGATAGGTTGGGTTAGATTAGGTTATATTACGTTATTGATGTATATAAAACTCCCACGGAGACGTAGAGGCCAACTCGCCAGGAATGTTGTCAAATATTACCGCCGAGAGGATAGGTTGGGTTAGGTTAGGTTATATTACGTTATTGATGTATATAAAACTCCCACGGAGACGTAGAGGCCTACTCGCCAGGAATGTTGACAAATATTACCGCCGAGATGTTTGGTTGGGTTAGGTTAGGTTATATTACGTTATTGATGTATATGGAGGACGTACGGAGACGTAGGTGCCAACTCGCAAGGAATGTTGCCAAATAAGAGCGCCGAAATGTTAGGTTGGATTAGGTTACGTTATATTAGGTTATTGATGTATATAAAAGTCCCACGGAGACGTAGAGGCCAACAAGCCAGGAATGTTTTCAAATATTGCCGCCGAGATATTACGTTGGGTTGGGTTAGGTTATATTACGTTATTGATGTATGTGAAGGTCCCACGGAGACGTAGAGGCCAACAAGCCAGGAATGTTGTCAAATATTACCGCCGTGATGTTACGTTGGGTTAGGTTAGGTTAAATTACGTTATTGATGTATATAAAAGTCCCACGGGGACGTAGAGGCCAACTCGACAGGAATGTTGTCAAATATTACCGCCGAGATCATAGGTTGGATTAGGTTAGGTTATATTACGTTATTGATGTATATAAAGGTCCCACGGAGACGTAGAGGCCAACATGCCAGGAATGCTATCAAATATTACCGCCAAGATGTTAGGTTGGGTAAGGTTAGGTTATATTACGTTATTGATGTATATGAAGGCCCCACGGAGACGCAGAGGCCAACTCGCCAGGAATGTTGTCAAATATCAACGCCGAGATGTTAGGTTGGTTTAGGTTAGGTTATATTACGTTATTGATGTATATAAAGGTCTCACGGAAGCTTAGAGGCCAACAAGCCAGGAATGTGGTTAAATATTACCTCCGAGACGTTACGTAGGGTTATTTTAGGTTATATTATGTTATTGATGTATATAAAAGTACCACGGAGACGTAGAGGCCAACTCGCCAGGAATGTTGTCAAATATTACCGCCGAGATGTTAGGTTGGGTTACATTAGGTTATATTACGTTATTGATGTATATGAAGGTCCCACGGAGACGTAGAGGCCAACAAGCCAGGAATGTTCTCAAATATTACCGCCGAGATGTTATGTTGGGTTATTTTAGGTTATATTATGTTATTGATGTATATAAAAGTACCACGGAGGCGTAGAGGCCAACTCGCCAGGAATGTTGTCAAATATTACCGCCGAGATGTTAGGTTAGGTTACGTTAGGTTATATTACGTTAGTGATGTATACGAAGGTCCCACGGAGACGTAGAGGCCAACAAGCCAGGAATGTTCTCAAATATTATCGCCGAGATGTTAGGTTGGGTTAGGTTAGGTTATATTACGTTACTGATGTATATGAAGGTCCCACGGAGACGTAGAGGCCAACAAGCCAGGAATGTTGCCAAATATTACCGCCGAGATGTTACGTTGAGTTAGGTTAGGCTAAATTACGTTATTGATGTATATAAAAGTCCCACGGAGACGTAGAGGCCAACATCGACAGGAATGTTCTCAAGTATTTCCGCCGAGATGATAGGTTGGGTTAGGTTAGGTAATATTACGTTATTGATGTATATGAATGTCCCACGGAGACGTAGAGGCCAACATCGACCGGAATGTTTTCAAATATTACCGCCGATATGATAGGTTGGTTTAGGTTACGTTATATTACGTTATTGATGTATATGAAGGTCCCGCGGAGACGTAGAGGCCAATATCGACAGGAATGTTTTCAAATACTACCGCCGAGATGATAGGTTGGATTAGGTTAGGTAATATTACGTTATTGATGTATATGAAGGCCCCACGGAGACGTAGAGGCCAAATCGCCAGGAATGTTGTCAAATATTACCGTCGAGATGTTATGTTGGGTTAGATTAGGTTACATTACGTTATTGATGTATATAAAAGTCCCACGGAGACGTAGAGGCCAACAGGCCAGGAATGTTGTCAAATATTACCGCCGAGATGATAGGTTGTGTTAGGTTAGGTTATATTACGTTATTCATGTATATGAAGATCCCACGGAGACATAGAGGCCAACTGGCCAGGAATGTTGTCAAATATTACCGCCGAGATGATAGGTTGGTTTAGGTTAGATTATATTACGTTATTGATGTATATGAAGGTCGCACGGAGAGGTAGAGGCCAACTCGCCAGGAATGTTGTCAAATATTACCGCCGAGATGTTACGTTGAGTTAGGTTAGGCTAAATTACGTTATTGATGTATATAAAAGTCCCACGGAGACGTAGAGGCCAACATCGACAGGAATGTTCTCAAGTATTTCCGCCGAGATGATAGGTTGGGTTAGGTTAGGTAATATTACGTTATTGATGTATATGAATGTCCCACGGAGACGTAGAGGCCAACATCGACCGGAATGTTGTCAAATATTACCGCCGATATGATAGGTTGGTTTAGGTTACGTTATATTACGTTATTGATGTATATGAATGCCCCACGGAGACATAGAGGCCAACTCGCCAGGAATGTTGTCAAATATTACCGCCGAGATGTTATGTTGGGTTAGGTTAGGTTAAATTACGTTTTGATGTATATAAAAGTCCCACGGAGACGTAGAGGCCAACTCGCCAGGAATGTTTTCAAATAAGAGCGCCGTGGGGTTAGGTTGGGTTAGGTTACGTTATATTACGTTATTGATGTATATGAAGGTCCCACGTAGACGTAGAGGCCAACTCGCCAGGTATGTTGTCAAATATTACCGCCGAGAGGATAGGTTGGGTTAGATTAGGTTATATTACGTTATTGATGTATATAAAACTCCCACGGAGACGTAGAGGCCAACTCGCCAGGAATGTTGTCAAATATTACCGCCGAGAGGATAGGTTGGGTTAGGTTAGGTTATATTACGTTATTGATGTATATAAAACTCCCACGGAGACGTAGAGGCCTACTCGCCAGGAATGTTGACAAATATTACCGCCGAGATGTTTGGTTGGGTTAGGTTAGGTTATATTACGTTATTGATGTATATGGAGGACGTACGGAGACGTAGGTGCCAACTCGCAAGGAATGTTGCCAAATAAGAGCGCCGAAATGTTAGGTTGGATTAGGTTACGTTATATTAGGTTATTGATGTATATAAAAGTCCCACGGAGACGTAGAGGCCAACAAGCCAGGAATGTTTTCAAATATTGCCGCCGAGATATTACGTTGGGTTGGGTTAGGTTATATTACGTTATTGATGTATGTGAAGGTCCCACGGAGACGTAGAGGCCAACGAGCCAGGAATGTTGTCAAATATTACCGCCGTGATGTTACGTTGGGTTAGGTTAGGTTAAATTACGTTATTGATGTATATAAAAGTCCCACGGGGACGTAGAGGCCAACTCGACAGGAATGTTGTCAAATATTACCGCCGAGATCATAGGTTGGATTAGGTTAGGTTATATTACGTTATTGATGTATATAAAGGTCCCACGGAGACGTAGAGGCCAACATGCCAGGAATGCTATCAAATATTACCGCCAAGATGTTAGGTTGGGTAAGGTTAGGTTATATTACGTTATTGATGTATATGAAGGCCCCACGGAGACGCAGAGGCCAACTCGCCAGGAATGTTGTCAAATATCAACGCCGAGATGTTAGGTTGGTTTAGGTTAGGTTATATTACGTTATTGATGTATATAAAGGTCTCACGGAAGCTTAGAGGCCAACAAGCCTGGAATGTGGTTAAATATTACCTCCGAGACGTTACGTAGGGTTATTTTAGGTTAAATTACGTTTTGATGTATATAAAAGTCCCACGGAGACGTAGAGGCCAACTCGCCAGGAATGATGTCAAATATTACCTCCGAGATGTTAGGTTAGGTTACGTTAGGTTATATTACGTTAGTGATGTATACGAAGGTCCCACGGAGACGTAGAGGCCAACAAGCCAGGAATGTTCTCAAATATTATCGCCGAGATGTTAGGTTGGGTTAGGTTAGGTTATATTACGTTACTGATGTATATGAAGGTCCCACGGAGACGTAGAGGCCAACAAGCCAGGAATGTTGCCAAATATTACCGCCGAGATGTTACGTTGAGTTAGGTTAGGCTAAATTACGTTATTCATGTATATAAAAGTCCCACGGAGACGTAGAGGCCAACATCGACAGGAATGTTCTCAAGTATTTCCGCCGAGATGATAGGTTGGGTTAGGTTAGGTAATATTACGTTATTGATGTATATGAATGTCCCACGGAGACGTAGAGGCCAACATCGACCGGAATGTTTTCAAATATTACCGCCGATATGATAGGTTGGTTTAGGTTACGTTATATTACGTTATTGATGTATATGAAGGTCCCGCGGAGACGTAGAGGCCAATATCGACAGGAATGTTTTCAAATACTACCGCCGAGATGATAGGTTGGATTAGGTTAGGTAATATTACGTTATTGATGTATATGAAGGCCCCACGGAGACGTAGAGGCCAAATCGCCAGGAATGTTGTCAAATATTACCGTCGACATGTTATGTTGGGTTAGATTAGGTTACATTACGTTATTGATGTATATAAAAGTCCCACGGAGACGTAGAGGCCAACAGGCCAGGAATGTTGTCAAATATTACCGCCGAGATGATAGGTTGTGTTAGGTTAGGTTATATTACGTTATTCATGTATATGAAGATCCCACGGAGACATAGAGGCCAACTGGCCAGGAATGTTGTCAAATATTACCGCCGAGATGATAGGTTGGTTTAGGTTAGATTATATTACGTTATTGATGTATATGAAGGTCGCACGGAGAGGTAGAGGCCAACTCGCCAGGAATGTTGTCAAATATTACTGCCGAGATGTTACGTTGAGTTAGGTTAGGCTAAATTACGTTATTGATGTATATAAAAGTCCCACGGAGACGTAGAGGCCAACATCGACAGGAATGTTCTCAAGTATTTCCGCCGAGATGATAGGTTGGGTTAGGTTAGGTAATATTACGTTATTGATGTATATGAATGTCCCACGGAGACGTAGAGGCCAACATCGACCGGAATGTTTTCAAATATTACCGCCGATATGATAGGTTGGTTTAGGTTACGTTATATTACGTTATTGATGTATATGAATGCCCCACGGAGACATAGAGGCCAACTCGCCAGGAATGTTGTCAAATATTACCGCCGAGATGTTATGTTGGGTTAGGTTAGGTTAAATTACGTTTTGATGTATATAAAAGTCCCACGGAGACGTAGAGGCCAACTCGCCAGGAATGTTTTCAAATAAGAGCGCCGTGGGGTTAGGTTGGGTTAGGTTACGTTATATTACGTTATTGATGTATATGAAGGTCCCACGTAGACGTAGAGGCCAACTCGCCAGGAATGTTGTCAAAAATTACCGCCGAGGTGATAGGTTGGGTTCGGTTAGATAATATTACGTTATTGATGTATATGAAGGTCCCACGGAGACGTAGAGGCCAACGCGCCAGGAATGTTGTCAAATATTAAGGCCGAGATGATAGGTTGGGTTAGGCTAGGTAATATTACGTTATTGATGTATATGAAGCTCCCACGGAGACGTAGAGGCCAACTCGCCAGGTATGTTGTCAAATATTACCGCCGAGAGGATAGGTTGGGTTAGATTAGGCTATATTACGTTATTGATGTATATAAAACTCCCACGGAGACGTAGAGGCCAACTCGCCAGGAATGTTGTCAAATATTACCGCCGAGAGGATAGGTTGGGTTAGGTTAGGTTATATTACGTTATTGATGTATATAAAACTCCCACGGAGACGTAGAGGCCAACTCGCCAGGAATGTTGACAAATATTACCGCCGAGATGTTTGGTTGGGTTAGGTTAGGTTATATTACGTTATTGATGTATATGGAGGACGTACGGAGACGTAGGTGCCAACTCGCAAGGAATGTTGCCAAATAAGAGCGCCGAAATGTTAGGTTGGATTAGGTTACGTTATATTAGGTTATTGATGTATATAAAAGTCCCACGGAGACGTAGAGGCCAACAAGCCAGGAATGTTTTCAAATATTGCCGCCGAGATATTACGTTGGGTTGGGTTAGGTTATATTACGTTATTGATGTATGTGAAGGTCCCACGGAGACGTAGAGGCCAACAAGCCAGGAATGTTGTCAAATATTACCGCCGTGATGTTACGTTGGGTTAGGTTAGGTTAAATTACGTTGTTGATGTATATAAAAGTCCCACGGGGACGTAGAGGCCAACTCGACAGGAATGTTGTCAAATATTACCGCCGAGATCATAGGTTGGATTAGGTTAGGTTATATTACGTTATTGATGTATATAAAGGTCCCACGGAAACGTAGAGGCCAACATGCCAGGAATGCTATCAAATATTACCGCCAAGATGTTAGGTTGGGTAAGGTTAGGTTATATTACGTTATTGATGTATATGAAGGCCCCACGGAGACGTAGAGGCCAACTCGCCAGGAATGTTGTCAAATACCAACGCCGAGATGTTAGGTTGGTTTAGGTTAGGTTATATTACGTTATTGATGTATATAAAGGTCCCACGGAAACATAGAGGCCAACAAGCCAGGTATGTTGTCAAATATTACCAGCGAGATGTTAGGTTGGGTTAGGCTAGTTTAAATTACGTTATTGATGTATATAAAAGTCCCAGAGAGACGTAGAGGCCAACTCGCCAGGAATGTTGTCAAATAATACCGCCGAGATGATAGGTTGGGTTAGGTTAGGTAATATTACGTTATTGATGTATATGAAGGTCCCACGGAAACGTAAAGGCCAACTTGCCAGGAATGTTGTAAAATAAGAGCGCCGAAATGTTAGGTTGGGTTAGGTTAGGTTATATTACGTTATTGATGTATATAAAAGTCCCGCGGAAACATAGAGGCCAACAAGCCAGGAATGTTGCCAAATATTACAGCCGAGATGTTACATAGGGTAATTTTAGGTTAAATTACGTTATTAATTTATATAAAAGTCCCACGGAGACGTAGAGGCCAACTCGCCAGGAATGTTGTCAAATATTACTGCCGAGATGATAGGTTGGGTTAGGTTAGTTAATATTACGTTATTGATGTATATGAAGGTCCCACGGAGACGTAAAGGCCAACTCGCCAGGAATGTTGTAAAATATTACCGCCGAGATGTTACGTTGGGTTAGGCTAGTTTAAATTGCGTTATTGATGTATATAAAAGTCCCACGGTGACGTAGAGGCTAATTCGCCAGGAATGTTGTCAAATATTACCGCCGAGATGTTAGGTTGGGTTAGGTTCGGTTATATTACGTTATTGATGTATACAAAGGTCTCACGGAAGCGTAGAGGCCAAAAAGCCAGGAATGTGGTTAAATATTACCTCCGAGACGTTACGTTGGGTTAGGTTAGGTTAAATTACGTTATTGATGTATATAAAAGTCCCACGGAGACGTAGAGGCCAACTCGACAGGAATGTTTACAAATATTACCGCCGAGATGATAGGTTGGGTTAGGTTAGGTTATATTACGTTATTGATGTATATGAAGGTCTCACGGAGACATAGATGCCAACTCGCAAGGAATGTTGTCAAATAAGAGCACCGAAAGGTTAGGTTGGGTTAGGTTACGTTATATTACGTTATTGATGTATATAAAAGTCCCACGGAGACGTAGAGGCCAACAAGCCAGGAATGTTGTCAAATATTACCGCCGAGATATTACGTTGGCTTAGGTTAGGTTATATTACGTTATTGATGCATATGAAGGCCCCACGGAGACGTAGAGGCCAACAAGCCAGGAATGTTGTCAAATATTACCGCCGAGATGTTAGGTTGGTTTAGGTTAGGTTATATTACGTTATTGATGTATATAAAAGTCCCACGGAGACGTAGAGGCCAATATCGACAGGAATGTTTTCAAATACTACCGCCGAGATGATAGGTTGGATTAGGTTAGGTAATATTACGTTATTGATGTATATGAAGGCCCCACGGAGACGTAGAGGCCAAATCGCCAGGAATGTTGTCAAATATTACCGCCGAGATGTTAGGTTGGGTTAGGTTAGGCTATATTACGTTATTGATGTATATGAGTGCCCCACGGAGACATAGAGGCCAAGTCGCCAGGAATGTTGTCAAATATTACCGCCGAAATGTTATGTTGGGTTAGGTTAGGTTAAATTACGTTTTGATGTATATAAAAGTCCCACGGAGACGTAGGGGCCAACTCGCCAGGAATGATGTCAAATATTACCGCCGAGATGGTAGGTTGGGTTACGTTAGGTTATATTACGTTATTGATGTATATGAAGGTCCCACGGAGACGTAGAGGCCAACAAGACAGGAATGTTCTCAAATATTATCGCCGAGATGTTACGTTGGGTTAGGTTAAGTTAAATTACGTTATTGATGTATATAAAAGTCCCACGGAGACGTAGAGGCCAACATCGACAGGAATGTTCTCAAGTATTTCCGCCGAGATGATAGGTTGGGTTAGGTTAGGTAATATTACGTTATTGATGTATATGAAGGTCCCACGGAGACGTAGAGGCCAACATCGACCGGAATGTTTTCAAATATTACCGCCGATATGATAGGTTGGTTTAGGTTACGTTATATTACGTTATTGATGTATATGAATGCCCCACGGAGACATAGAGGCCAACTCGCCAGGAATGTTGTCAAATATTACCGCCGAGATGTTATGTTGGGTTAGGTTAGGTTAAATTACGTTTTGATGTATATAAAAGTCCCACGGAGACGTAGAGGCCAACTCGCCAGGAATGTTTTCAAATAAGAGCGCCGAAAGGTTAGGTTGGGTTAGGTTACGTTATATTACGTTATTGATGTATATGAAGGTCCCACGTAGACGTAGAGGCCAACTCGCCAGGAATGTTGTCAAAAATTACCGCCGAGGTGATAGGTTGGGTTCGGTTAGATAATATTACGTTATTGATGTATATGAAGGTCCCACGGAGACGTAGAGGCCAACTCGCCAGGAATGTTGTCAAATATTACCGCCGAGAGGATAGGTTGGGTTAGATTAGGTTATATTACGTTATTGATGTATATAAAACTCCCACGGAGACGTAGAGGCCAACTCGCCAGGAATGTTGTCAAATATTACCGCCGAGAGGATAGGTTGGGTTAGGTTAGGTTATATTACGTTATTGATGTATATAAAACTCCCACGGAGACGTAGAGGCCAACTCGCCAGGAATGTTGACAAATATTACCGCCGAGATGTTTGGTTGGGTTAGGTTAGGTTATATTACGTTATTGATGTATATGGAGGACGTACGGAGACGTAGGTGCCAACTCGCAAGGAATGTTGCCAAATAAGAGCGCCGAAATGTTAGGTTGGATTAGGTTACGTTATATTAGGTTATTGATGTATATAAAAGTCCCACGGAGACGTAGAGGCCAACAAGCCAGGAATGTTTTCAAATATTGCCGCCGAGATATTACGTTGGGTTGGGTTAGGTTATATTACGTTATTGATGTATGTGAAGGTCCCACGGAGACGTAGAGGCCAACAAGCCAGGAATGTTGTCAAATATTACCGCCTAGATGTTACGTTGGGTTAGGTTAGGTTAAATTACGTTATTGATGTATATAAAAGTCCCACGGAGACGTAGAGGCCAACTCGACAGGAATGTTGTCAAATATTACCGCCGAGATCATAGGTTGGGTTAGGTTAGGTTATATTACGTTATTGATGTATATAAATGTCCCACGGAGACGTAGAGGCCAACATGCCAGGAATGCTATCAAATATTACCGCCAAGATGTTAGGTTGGGTAAGGTTAGGTTATATTACGTTATTGATGTATATGAAGGCCCCACGGAGACGCAGAGGCCAACTCGCCAGGAATGTTGTCAAATATCAACGCCGAGATGTTAGGTTGGTTTAGGTTAGGTTATATTACGTTATTGATGTATATAAAGGTCTCACGGAAGCTTAGAGGCCAACAAGCCAAGAATGTGGTTAAATATTACCTCCGAGACGTTACGTTGGGTTATTTTAGGTTATATTATGTTATTGATGTATATAAAAGTACCACGGAGACGTAGAGGCCAACTCGCCAGGAATGTTGTCAAATATTACCGCCGAGATGTTAGGTTGGGTTACGTTAGGTTATATTACGTTATTGATGTATATGAAGGTCCCACGGAGACGTAGAGGCCAACAAGCCAGGAATGTTCTCAAATATTACCGCCGAGATGTTATGTTGGGTTAGGTTAGGTTAAATTACGTTTTGATGTATATAAAAGTCCCACGGGGACGTAGAGGCCAACTCGCCAGGAATGATGTCAAATATTACCGCCGAGATGTTAGGTTGGGTTACGTTAGGTTATATTACGTTATTGATGTATATGAAGGTCCCACGGAGACGTAGAGGCCAACAAGCCAGGAATGTTCTCAAATATTATCGCCGAGATGTTAGGTTGGGTTAGGTTAGGTTATATTACGTTACTGATGTATATGAAGGACCCACGGAGACGTAGAGGCCAACAAGCCGGGAATGTTGCCAAATATTACCGCCGAGATGTTACGTTGGGTTAGGTTAAGTTAAATTACGTTATTGATGTATATAAAAGTCCCACGGAGACGTAGAGGCCAACATCGACAGGAATGTTCTCAAGTATTTCCGCCGAGATGATAGGTTGGGTTAGGTTAGGTAATATAACGTTATTGATGTATATGAAGGTCCCACGGAGACGTAGAGGCCAAATCGCCAGGAATGTTGTCAAATATTACCGCCGAGATGTTAGGTTGGGTTAGATTATATTACGTTATTGATGTATATGAATGCCCCACGGAGACATAGAGGCCAACTCGCCAGGAATGTTGTCAAATATTACCGCCGAGATGTTATGTTGGGTTAGGTTAGGTTAAATTACGTTTTGATGTATATAAAAGGCCCACGGAGACGTAGAGGCCAACTCGCCAGGAATGTTTTCAAATAAGAGCGCCGAAAGGTTAGGTTGGGTTAGGTTACGTTATATTACGTTATTGATGTATATGAAGGTCCCACGTAGACGTAGAGGCCAACTCGCCAGGAATGTTGTCAAAAATTACCGCCGAGAGGATAGGTTAGGGTAGGTTAGGTTATATTACGTTATTGATGTATATAAAACTCCCACGGAGACGTAGAGGCCAACTCGCCAGGAATGTTGACAAATATTACCGCCGAGATGTTTGGTTGGGTTAGGTTAGGTTATATTACGTTATTGATGTATATGGAGGACCTACGGAGACGTAGGTGCTAACTCGCAAGGAATGTCGTCAAATAAGATCGCCGAAAGGTTAGGTTGGATTAGGTTACGTTATATTAGGTTATTGATGTATATGAAGCTCCCACAGAGACGTAGAGGCCAGCAAGCCAGGAATGTCGTCAAATATTACCGCCGAGATATTACGTTGGGTTAGGTTAGGTTAAATTACGTTATTGATGTATATAATAGTCCCACGGAGACGTAGAGGCCAACAAGCCAGGAATGTTGTCAAATATTACCGCCGAGATGTTACGTTGGGTTAGGTTAGGTTAAATTACGTTATTGATGTATATAAAAGTCCCACGGAGACGTAGAGGCCAACTCGCCAGGAATGTTGTCAAATATTAGTGCAGAGATGTTAGGTCGGGTTAGGTTAGGTTATATTACGTTATTGATGTATACAAAGGTCTCACGGAAGCGTAGAGGCCAAAAAGCCAGGAATGTGGTTAAATATTACCTCCGAGACGTTACGTTGGGTTAGGTTAGGTTAAATTACGTTATTGATGTATATAAAAGTCCCACGGAGACGTAGAGGCCAACTCGACAGGAATGTTTACAAATATTACCGCCGAGATGATAGGTTGGGTTAGGTTAGGTTATATTACGTTATTGATGTATATGAAGGTCTCACGGAGACATAGATGCCAACTCGCAAGGAATGTTGTCAAATAAGAGCACCGAAAGGTTAGGTTGGGTTAGGTTACGTTATATTACGTTATTGATGTATATAAAAGTCCCACGGAGACGTAGAGGCCAACAAGCCAGGAATGTTGTCAAATATTACCGCCGAGATATTACGTTGGCTTAGGTTAGGTTATATTACGTTATTGATGCATATGAAGGCCCCACGGAGACGTAGAGGCCAACAAGCCAGGAATGTTGTCAAATATTACCGCCGAGATGTTAGGTTGGGTTAGGTTAGGTTATATTACGTTATTGATGTATATGAATACCCCACGGAGACATAGAGGCCAACTCGCCAGGAATGTTGTCAAATATTACCGCCGAAATGTTATGTTGGGTTAGGTTAGGTTATATTACGTTATTGATGTATATGAAAGTCCCGCGGAGACGTAGAGGCCAACATCGACAGGAATGTTCTCAAATATTTCCGCAGAGATGATAGGTTGTGTAAGGTTAGGTAATATTACGCTATTGATGTATATGAAGGTCCCATGGAGACGTAGAGGCCAACATTGACAGGAATGTTTTCAAATATTACCGCCGATATGATAGGTTGGGTTAGGTTACGTTATATTACGTTATTGATGTATATGAATGCCCCACGGAGACATAGAGTCCAACTCGCCAGGAATGTTGTCAAATATTACCGCCGAGATGTTATGTTGGGTTAGGTTAGGTTATATTACGTTATTGATGTATATGGAGGACCTACGGAGACGTAGGTGCCAACTCGCAAGGAATGTTGTCAAATAAGAGCGCCGAAAGGTCAGGTTGGATTAGGTTACGTTATATTAGGTTATTGATGTATATAAAAGTCCCACGGAGACGTAGAGGCCAACATCGACAGGAATGTTTTCAAATATTACCGCCGATATGATAGGTTGGTTTAGGTTACGTTATATTACGTTATTGATGTATATGAAGGTCCCACGGAGACGTAGAGGCCAACTCGCCAGGAATGTTGTCAAATATTACCGCCGAGATGTTATGTTGGGTAAGGTTAGGTTATATTACGTTATTGATGTATATGAAGGCCCCACGGAGACGTAGAGGCCAACTCGCCAGGAATGTTGTCAAATACCAACGCCGAGATGTTAGGTTGGTTTAGGTTAGGTTATATTACGTTATTGATGTATATAAAGGTCCCACGGAAACATAGAGGCCAACAAGCCAGGTATGTTGTCAAATATTACCAGCGAGATGTTAGGTTGGGTTAGGCTAGTTTAAATTACGTTATTGATGTATATAAAAGTCCCAGAGAGACGTAGAGGCCAACTCGCCAGGAATGTTGTCAAATAATACCGCCGAGATGATAGGTTGGGTTAGGTTAGGTAATATTACGTTATTGATGTATATGAAGGTCCCACGGAAACGTAAAGGCCAACTTGCCAGGAATGTTGTAAAATAAGAGCGCCGAAAGGTTAGGTTGGGTTAGGTTAGGTTATATTACGTTATTGATGTATATAAAAGTCCCGCGGAAACATAGAGGCCAACAAGCCAGGAATGTTGTCAAATATTACAGCCGAGATGTTACATAGGGTAGTTTTAGGTTAAATTACGTTATTAATTTATATAAAAGTCCCACGGAGACGTAGAGGCCAACTCGCCAGGAATGTTGACAAATATTACCGCCGAGATGATAAGTTGTGTTTGGTTAGGTAATATTACGTTATTGATGTATATGAAGCTCCCACAGAGACGTAGAGGCCAGCAAGCCAGGAATGTCGTCAAATATTACCGCCGAGATATTACGTTGGGTTAGGTTAGGTTAAATTACGTTATTGATGTATATAATAGTCCCACGGAGACGTAGAGGCCAACTCGACAGGAATGTTTTCAAATATTACCGCCGAGATGATAGGTTAGGTTAGGTTAGGTTATATTACGTTATTGATGTATATGAAGGTCCCACGGAGACGTAGAGGCCAACTCGCCAGGAATGTTGTCAAATATTACCGCCTAGATGATAGGTTGTGTCAGGTTAGGTAATATTACGTTGTTGATGTATATGAAGGTCCCACGGAAACGTAAAGGCCAACTCGCCAGGAATGTTGTAAAATATTACCGCCGAGATGTTACGTTGGGTTAGGCTAGTTTAAATTACGTTATTGATGTATATAAAAGTCCCAGAGAGACGTAGAGGCCAACTCGACAGGAATGTTTTCAAATATTACCGCCGAGATGATGGGTTGGGTAAGGTTAGGTTATATTACGTTATTGATGTATATGAAGGCCCCACGGAGACGTAGAGGCCAACTCGCCAGGAATGTTGTCAAATACCAACGCCGAGATGTTAGGTTGGTTTAGGTTAGGTTATATTACGTTATTGATGTATATAAAGGTCCCACGGAAACATAGAGGCCAACAAGCCAGGTATGTTGTCAAATATTACCAGCGAGATGTTAGGTTGGGTTAGGCTAGTTTAAATTACGTTATTGATGTATATAAAAGTCCCAGAGAGACGTAGAGGCCAACTCGCCAGGAATGTTGTCAAATAATACCGCCGAGATGATAGGTTGGGTTAGGTTAGGTAATATTACGTTATTGATGTATATGAAGGTCCCACGGAAACGTAAAGGCCAACTTGCCAGGAATGTTGTAAAATAAGAGCGCCGAAAGGTTAGGTTGGGTTAGGTTAGGTTATATTACGTTATTGATGTATATAAAAGTCCCGCGGAAACATAGAGGCCAACAAGCCAGGAATGTTGTCAAATATTACAGCCGAGATGTTACATAGGGTAATTTTAGGTTAAATTACGTTATTAATTTATATAAAAGTCCCACGGAGACGTAGAGGCCAACTCGCCAGGAATGTTGACAAATATTACCGCCGAGATGATAAGTTGTGTTTGGTTAGGTAATATTACGTTATTGATGTATATGAAGCTCCCACAGAGACGTAGAGGCCAGCAAGCCAGGAATGTTGTCAAATATTACCGCCGAGATATTACGTTGGGTTAGGTTAGGTTAAATTACGTTATTGATGTATATAAAAGTCCCACGGAGACGTAGAGGCCAACAAGCCAGGAATGTTGTCAAATATTACCGCCGAGATATTACGTTGGCTTAGGTTAGGTTATATTACGTTATTGATGCATATGAAGGCCCCACGGAGACGTAGAGGCCAACAAGCCAGGAATGTTGTCAAATATTACCGCCGAGATGTTAGGTTGGGTTAGGTTAGGTTATATTACGTTATTGATGTATATAAAAGTCCCACGGAGACGTAGAGGCCAACTCGACAGGAATGTTTTCAAATATTACCGCCGAGATGATAGGTTAGGTTAGGTTAGGTTATATTACGTTATTGATGTATATGAAGGTCCCACGGAGACGTAGAGGCCAACTCGCCAGGAATGTTGTCAAATATTACCAGCGAGATGTTAGGTTGGGTTAGGCTAGTTTAAATTACGTTATTGATGTATATAAAAGTCCCAGAGAGACGTAGAGGCCAACTCGCCAGGAATGTTGTCAAATAATACCGCCGAGATGATAGGTTGGGTTAGGTTAGGTAATATTACGTTATTGATGTATATGAAGGTCCCACGGAAACGTAAAGGCCAACTTGCCAGGAATGTTGTAAAATAAGAGCGCCGAAAGGTTAGGTTGGGTTAGGTTAGGTTATATTACGTTATTGATGTATATAAAAGTCCCGCGGAAACATAGAGGCCAACAAGCCAGGAATGTTGTCAAATATTACAGCCGAGATGTTACATAGGGTAATTTTAGGTTAAATTACGTTATTAATTTATATAAAAGTCCCACGGAGACGTAGAGGCCAACTCGCCAGGAATGTTGACAAATATTACCGCCGAGATGATAAGTTGTGTTTGGTTAGGTAATATTACGTTATTGATGTATATGAAGCTCCCACAGAGACGTAGAGGCCAGCAAGCCAGGAATGTTGTCAAATATTACCGCCGAGATATTACGTTGGGTTAGGTTAGGTTAAATTACGTTATTGATGTATATAAAAGTCCCACGGAGACGTAGAGGCCAACAAGCCAGGAATGTTGTCAAATATTACCGCCGAGATATTACGTTGGCTTAGGTTAGGTTATATTACGTTATTGATGCATATGAAGGCCCCACGGAGACGTAGAGGCCAACAAGCCAGGAATGTTGTCAAATATTACCGCCGAGATGTTAGGTTGGGTTAGGTTAGGTTATATTACGTTATTGATGTATATAAAAGTCCCACGGAGACGTAGAGGCCAACTCGACAGGAATGTTTTCAAATATTACCGCCGAGATGATAGGTTAGGTTAGGTTAGGTTATATTACGTTATTGATGTATATGAAGGTCCCACGGAGACGTAGAGGCCAACTCGCCAGGAATGTTGTCAAATATTACCGCCTAGATGATAGGTTGGGTTAGGTTAGGTAATATTACGTTGTTGATGTATATGAAGGTCCCACGGAAACGTAAAGGCCAACTCGCCAGGAATGTTGTAAAATATTACCGCCGAGATGTTACGTTGGGTTAGGCTAGTTTAAATTACGTTATTGATGTATATAAAAGTCCCAGAGAGACGTAGAGGCCAACTCGACAGGAATGTTTTCAAATATTACCGCCGAGATGATGCGTTGGGTAAGGTTAGGTTATATTACGTTATTGATGTATATGAAGGCCCCACGGAGTCGTAGAGGCCAACTCGCCAGGAATGTTGTCAAATACCAACGCCGAGATGTTAGGTTGGTTTAGGTTAGGTTATATTACGTTATTGATGTATATAAAGGTCCCACGGAAACATAGAGGCCAACAAGCCAGGTATGTTGTCAAATATTACCAGCGAGATGTTAGGTTGGGTTAGGCTAGTTTAAATTACGTTATTGATGTATATAAAAGTCCCAGAGAGACGTAGAGGCCAACTCGCCAGGAATGTTGTCAAATAATACCGCCGAGATGATAGGTTGGGTTAGGTTAGGTAATATTACGTTATTGATGTATATGAAGGTCCCACGGAAACGTAAAGGCCAACTTGCCAGGAATGTTGTAAAATAAGAGCGCCGAAAGGTTAGGTTGGGTTAGGTTAGGTTATATTACGTTATTGATGTATATAAAAGTCCCGCGGAAACATAGAGGCCAACAAGCCAGGAATGTTGTCAAATATTACAGCCGAGATGTTACATAGGGTAATTTTAGGTTAAATTACGTTTTGATGTATATAAAAGTCCCACGGAGACGTAGAGGCCAGCTCGCCAGGAATGATGTCAAATATTACCGCCGAGATGGTAGGTTGGGTTACGTTAGGTTATATTACGTTATTGATGTATATGAAGGTCCCACGGAGACGTAGACGCCAACAAGCCAGGAATGTTCTCAAATATTATCGCCGAGATGTTAGGTTGGGTTAGGTTAGGTTATATTACGTTATTGATGTATATGAAGGTCCCGCGGAGACGTAGAGGCCAACATCGACAGGAATGTTCTCAAATATTTCCGCAGAGATGATAGGTTGTGTAAGGTTAGGTAATATTACGTTATTGATGTATATGAAGGTCCCATGGAGACGTAGAGGCCAACATTGACAGGAATGTTTTCAAATATTACCGCCGATATTATAGGTTGGTTTAGGTTACGTTATATTACGTTATTGATGTATATGAATGCCCCACGGAGACATAGAGTCCAACTCGCCAGGAATGTTGTCAAATATTACCGCCGAGATGTTATGTTGGGTTAGGTTAGGTTAAATTACGTTTTGATGTATATAAAAGTCCCACGGAGACGTAGAGGCCAACTCGCCAGGAATGTTTTCAAATAAGAGCGCCGAAATGTTAGGTTGGGTTAGGTTACGTTATATTACGTTATTGATGTATATGAAGCTCCCACGGAGACGTAGAGGCCAACTCGCCAGGAATGTTGTCAAATATTACCGCCGAGAGGATAGGTTGGGTTAGATTAGGTTATATTACGTTATTGATGTATATAAAACTCCCACGGAGACGTAGAGGCCAACTCGCCAGGAATGTTGTTAAATATTACCGCCGAGATGTTAGGTTGGGTTAGGTTAGGTAAGATTACGTTATTGATGTATATGAAGGCCCCACGGAGACGTAGAGGCCAATATCGGCAGGAATGTTCTCAAATATTTCCGCCGAGATGATAGGTTGTGTTAGGTTAGGTTATATTACGTTATTCATGTATATGAAGATCCCACGGAGACATAGAGGCCAACTGGCCAGGAATGTTGTCAAATATTACCGCCGAGATGATAGGTTGGTTTAGGTTAGATTATATTACGTTATTGATGTATATGAAGGTCGCACGGAGAGGTAGAGGCCAACTCGCCAGGAATGTTGTCAAATATTAGTGCCGAGATGTTAGGTTGGGTTGGGTTAGGTTATATTACGTTATTGATGTATATGAAGGTCCCACGGAGACGTAGAGGCCAACTCGCCAGGAATGTTGTCAAATATTACCGCCGAGGTATTATGTTGTGTTAGATTAGGTTACATTACGTTATTGATGTATATAAAAGTCCCACGGAGACGTAGAGGCCAACAGGCCAGGAATGTTGTCAAATATTACCGCCGAGATGATAGGTTGGTTTAGGTTAGATTATATTACGTTATTGATGTATATGAAGGTCGCACGGAGAGGTAGAGGCCAACTCGCCAGGAATGTTGTCAAATATTAGTGCCGAGATGTTACGTTGGGTTAGGCTAGTTTAAATTACGTTATTGATGTATATAAAAGTCCCAGAGAGACGTAGAGGCCAACTCGACAGGAATGTTTTCAAATATTACCGCCGAGATGATGCGTTGGGTAAGGTTAGGTTATATTACGTTATTGATGTATATGAAGGCCCCACGGAGTCGTAGAGGCCAACTCGCCAGGAATGTTGTCAAATACCAACGCCGAGATGTTAGGTTGGTTTAGGTTAGGTTATATTACGTTATTGATGTATATAAAGGTCCCACGGAAACATAGAGGCCAACAAGCAAGGTATGTTGTCAAATATTACCAGCGAGATGTTAGGTTGGGTTAGGCTAGTTTAAATTACGTTATTGATGTATATAAAAGTCCCAGAGAGACGTAGAGGCCAACTCGCCAGGAATGTTGTCAAATAATACCGCCGAGATGATAGGTTGTGTTAGGTTAGGTTATATTACGTTATTCATGTATATGAAGGTCCCACGGAGACGTAGAGGCCAACAAGCCAGGAATGTTCTCAAATATTATCGCCGAGATGTTACGTTGGGTTAGGTTAAGTTAAATTACGTTATTGATGTATATAAAAGTCCCACGGAGACGTAGAGGCCAACATCGACAGGAATGTTCTCAAGTATTTCCGCCGAGATGATAGGTTGGGTTAGGTTAGGTAATATTACGTTATTGATGTATATGAAGGTCCCACGGAGACGTAGAGGCCAACTCGCCAGGAATGTTTTCAAATAAGAGCGCCGTGGGGTTAGGTTGGGTTAGGTTTCGTTATATTACGTTATTGATGTATATGAAGGTCCCACGTAGACGTAGAGGCCAACTCGCCAGGAATGTTTTCAAATATTGCCGCCGAGATATTACGTTGGGTTGGGTTAGGTTATATTACGTTATTGATGTTTGTGAAGGTCCCACGGAGACGTAGAGGCCAACAAGCCAGGAATGTTGTCAAATATTACCGCCGAGATGTTACGTTGGGTTAGGTTAGGTTAAATTACGTTATTGATGTATATAAAAGTCCCACGGAGACGTAGAGGCCAACTCGACAGGAATGTTGTCAAATATTACCGCCGAGATCATAGGTTGGGTTAGGTTAGGTTATATTACGTTATTGATGTATATAAAGGTCCCACGGAGACGTAGAGGCCAACAAGCCAGGAATGTTCTCAAATATTACCGCCGAGATGTTATGTTGGGTTAGGTTAGGTAATATTACGTTATTGATGTATATGAAGGTCCCACGGAGACGTAGAGGCCAACATCGACCGGAATGTTTTCAAATATTACCGCCGATATGATAGGTTGGTTTAGGTTACGTTATATTACGTTATTGATGTATATGAATGCCCCACGGAGACATAGAGGCCAACTCGCCAGGAATGTTGTCAAATATTACCGCCGAGATCATAGGTTGGGTTAGGTTAGGTTATATTACGTTATTGATGTATATAAAGGTCCCACGGAGACGTAGAGGCCAACATGCCAGGAATGCTATCAAATATTACCGCCAAGATGTTAGGTTGGGTAAGGTTAGGTTATATTACGTTATTGATGTATATGAAGGCCCCACGGAGACGCAGAGGCCAACTCGCCAGGAATGTTGTCAAATATCAACGCCGAGATGTTAGGTTGGGTTACGTTAGGTTATATTACGTTATTGATGTATATGAAGGTCCCACGGAGACGTAGAGGCCAACAAGCCAGGAATGTTCTCAAATATTACCGCCGAGATGTTATGTTGGGTTAGGTTAGGTTAAATTACGTTTTGATGTATATAAAAGTCCCACGGAGACGTAGAGGCCAACTCGCCAGGAATGATGTCAAATATTACCGCCGAGATGATAGGTTGTGTTAGGTTAGGTTATATTACGTTATTCATGTATATGAAGATCCCACGGAGACATAGAGGCCAACTGGCCAGGAATGTTGTCAAATATTACCGCCGAGAAGTTACGTTGGGTTAGGCTAGTTTAAATTGCGTTATTGATGTATATAAAAGTCCCACGGAGACGTAGAGGCCAATTCGCCAGGAATGTTGTCAAATATTACCGCCGAGATGTTAGGTTGGGTTAGGTTAGGTTATATTATGTTATTGATGTATATGAAGGTCTCACGGAGACATAGATGCCAACTCGCAAGGAATGTTGTCAAATAAGAGCACCGAAAGGTTAGGTTGGGTTAGGTTACGTTATATTACGTTATTGATGTATATAAAAGTCCCACGGAGACGTAGAGGCCAACAAGCCAGGATTGTTGTCAAATATTACCGCCGAGATATTACGTTGGCTTAGGTTAGGTTATATTACGTTATTGATGTATATGGAGGACCTACGGAGACGTAGGTGCCAACTCGCAAGGAATGTTGTCAAATAAGAGCGCCGAAAGGTCAGGTTGGATTAGGTTACGTTATATTAGGTTATTGATGTATATAAAAGTCCCACGGAGACGTAGAGGCCAACAAGCCAGGAATGTTTTCAAATATTGCCGCCGAGATATTACGTTGGGTTGGGTTAGGTTATATTACGTTATTGATGTATGTGAAGGTCCCACGGAGACGTAGAGGCCAACAAGCCAGGAATGTTGTCAAATATTACCGCCGAGATGTTACGTTGGGTTAGGTTAGGTTAAATTACGTTTTGATGTATATAAAATTACCACGGAGACGTAGAGGCCAACATCGACAGGAATGTTTTCAAATATTACCGCCGATATGATAGGTTGGTTTAGGTTACGTTATATTACGTTATTGATGTATATGAAGGTCCCACGGAGACGTAGAGGCCAACTCGCCAGGAATGTTGTCAAATATTACCGCCGAGATGTTATGTTGGGTTAGATTAGGTTACATTACGTTATTGATGTATATAAAAGTCCCACGGAGACGTAGAGGCCAACAGGCCAGGAATGTTGTCAAATATTACCGCCGAGATGATAGGTTGTGTTAGGTTAGGTTATATTACGTTATTCATGTATATGAAGATCCCACGGAGACATAGAGGCCAACTGGCCAGGAATGTTGTCAAATATTACCGCCGAGATGATAGGTTGGTTTAGGTTAGATTATATTACGTTATTGATGTATAGGAAGGTCGCACGGAGACGTAGAGGCCAACAAGCCAGGAATGTTCTCAAATATTATCGCCGAGATGTTACGTTGGGTTACGCTAGGTTATATTACGTTAGTGATGTATATGAAGGTCCCACGGAGACGTAGAGGCCAACAAGTCAGGAATGTTCTCAAATATTATCGCCGAGATGATAGGTTGGGTTAGGTTAGGTTATGTTACGTTATTGATGTATATGAAGGTCCCACGGAGACGTAGAGGCCAACAAGCCAGGAATGTTGCCAAATATTACCGCCGAGATGTTACGTTGGGTTAGGTTAAGTTAAATTACGTTATTGATGTATATAAAAGTCCCACGGAGACGTAGAGGCCAACATCGACAGGAATGTTCTCAAGTATTTCCGCCGAGATGATAGGTTGGGTTAGGTTAGGTAATATTACGTTATTGATGTATATGAAGGTCCCACGGAGACGTAGAGGCCAACTCGCCAGGAATGTTGTCAAATATTACTGCCGAGATGTTATGTTGGGTTAGATTAGGTTACATTACGTTATTGATGTATATAAAAGTCCCACGGAGACGTAGAGGCCAACTGGCCAGGAATGTTGTCAAATATTACCGCCGAGATGATAGGTTGTGTTAGGTTAGGTTATATTACGTTATTCATGTATATGAAGATCCCACGGAGACATAGAGGCCAACTGGCCAGGAATGTTGTCAAATATTATTGCCGAGATGTTAGGTTGGGTTGGGTTAGGTTATATTACGTTATTGATGTATATGAAGGTCCCACGGAGACGTAGAGACCAACTCTCCATAAATGTTGTCAAATATTACCGCCGAGATGTTATGTTGGGCTAGGTTAGGTTAAATTGTGTTTTGTTGTATATAAAAGACCCACGGAGACGTAGAGGCCAACTCGCCAGGAATGTTGTCAAATATTACCGCCGATATGATAGGTTGATTTAGGTTACGTTATATTACGTTATTGATGTATAGGAAGGTCCCACGGAGACGTAGAGGCCAACTCGCCAGGAATGTTGTCAAATATTAGTGCCGAGATTTTATGTTGGGCTAGGTTAGGTTAAATTACGTTATTGATGTATATAAAAGTCCCACGGAGACGTAGAGGCCAACTGGCCAGGAATGTTGTCAAATATTACCGCCGAGAAGTTACGTTGGGTTAGGCTAGTTTAAATTGCGTTATTGATGTATATAAAAGTCCCACGGAGACGTAGAGGCCAATTCGCCAGGAATGTTGTCAAATATTACCGCCGAGATGTTAGGTTGGGTTAGGTTAGTTTATATTACGTTATTGATGTATACAAAGGTCTCACGGAAGCGTAGAGGCCAAAAAGCCAGGAATGTAGTTAAATATTACCTCCGAGACGTTACGTTGGGTTAGGTTAGGTTAAATTACCTTATTGATGTATATAAAAGTCCCACGGAGACGTAGAGGCCAACTCGACAGGAATGTTTACAAATATTACCGCCGTGATGATAGGTTGGGTTAGGTTAGGTTATATTATGTTATTGATGTATATGAAGGTCTCACGGAGACATAGATGCCAACTCGCAAGGAATGTTGTCAAATAAGAGCACCGAAAGGTTAGGTTGGGTTAGGTTACGTTATATTACGTTATTGATGTATATAAAAGTCCCACGGAGACGTAGAGGCCAACAAGCCAGGAATGTTGTCAAATATTACCGCCGAGATATTACGTTGGCTTAGGTTAGGTTATATTACGTTATTGATGTATATGGAGGACCTACGGAGACGTAGGTGCCAACTCGCAAGGAATGTTGTCAAATAAGAGCGCCGAAAGGTCAGGTTGGATTAGGTTACGTTATATTAGGTTATTGATGTATAGGAAGGTCCCACGGAGACGTAGAGGCCAACTCGCCAGGAATGTTGTCAAATATTAGTGCCGAGATTTTATGTTGGGCTAGGTTAGGTTAAATTACGTTATTGATGTATATAAAAGTCCCACGGAGACGTAGAGGCCAACTGGCCAGGAATGTTGTCAAATATTACCGCCGAGATGATAGGTTGGGTTAGGTTAGGTTATATTATGTTATTGATGTATATGAAGGTCTCACGGAGACATAGATGCCAACTCGCAAGGAATGTTGTCAAATAAGAGCACCGAAAGGTTAGGTTGGGTTAGGTTACGTTATATTACGTTATTGATGTATATAAAAGTCCCACGGAGACGTAGAGGCCAACAAGCCAGGAATGTTGTCAAATATTACCGCCGAGATATTACGTTGGCTTAGGTTAGGTTATATTACGTTATTGATGTATACAAAGGCCCCACGGAGACGTAGAGGCCAACAAGCCAGGAATGTTGTCAAATATTACCGCCGAGATGTTAGGTTGGGTTAGGTTAGGTTATATTACGTTATTGATGTATATGAATGCCCCACGGAGACATAGAGGCCAACTCGCCAGGAATGTTGTCAAATATTACCGCCGAAATGTTATGTTGGGTTAGGTTAGGTTAAATTACGTTTTGATGTATATAAAAGTCCCACGGAGACGTAGAGGCCAACTCGCCAGGAATGATGTCAAATATTACCGCCGAGATGGTAGGTTGGGTTACGTTAGGTTATATTACGTTATTGATGTATATGAAGGTCCCACGGAGACGTAGAGGCCAACAAGCCAGGAATGTTCTCAAATATTATCGGCGAGATGTTAGGTTGGGTTAGGTTAGGTTATATTACGTTATTGATGTATATGAAGGTCCCGCGGAGACGTAGAGGCCAACTCGCCAGGAATGTTGTCAAATATTACCGCCGATATGATAGGTTGGGTTAGGTTAGGTAATATTACGTTATTGATGTATACGAAGGACGCACGGAGACGTAGAGGCCAACTCGCCAGGAATGTTGTCAAATATTAGTGCCGAGATGTTAGGTTGGGTTGGGTTAGGTTATATTACGTTATTGATGTATATAAAAGTCCCACGGAGACGTAGAGGCCAACTGGCCAGGAATGTTGTCAAATATTACCGCCGAGATGATAGGTTGTGTTAGGTTAGGTTATATTACGTTATTCATGTATATGAAGATCCCACGGAGACATAGAGGCCAACTGGCCAGGAATGTTGTCAAATATTATTGCCGAGATGTTAGGTTGGGTTGGGTTAGGTTATATTACGTTATTGATGTATATGAAGGTCCCACGGAGACGTAGAGACCAACTCTCCATAAATGTTGTCAAATATTACCGCCGAGATGTTATGTTGGGCTAGGTTAGGTTAAATTGTGTTTTGTTGTATATAAAAGACCCACGGAGACGTAGAGGCCAACTCGCCAGGAATGTTGTCAAATATTACCGCCGATATGATAGGTTGATTTAGGTTACGTTATATTACGTTATTGATGTATAGGAAGGTCCCACGGAGACGTAGAGGCCAACTCGCCAGGAATGTTGTCAAATATTAGTGCCGAGATTTTATGTTGGGCTAGGTTAGGTTAAATTACGTTATTGATGTATATAAAAGTCCCACGGAGACGTAGAGGCCAACTGGCCAGGAATGTTGTCAAATATTACCGCCGAGAAGTTACGTTGGGTTAGGCTAGTTTAAATTGCGTTATTGATGTATATAAAAGTCCCACGGAGACGTAGAGGCCAATTCGCCAGGAATGTTGTCAAATATTACCGCCGAGATGTTAGGTTGGGTTAGGTTAGTTTATATTACGTTATTGATGTATACAAAGGTCTCACGGAAGCGTAGAGGCCAAAAAGCCAGGAATGTAGTTAAATATTACCTCCGAGACGTTACGTTGGGTTAGGTTAGGTTAAATTACCTTATTGATGTATATAAAAGTCCCACGGAGACGTAGAGGCCAACTCGACAGGAATGTTTACAAATATTACCGCCGTGATGATAGGTTGGGTTAGGTTAGGTTATATTATGTTATTGATGTATATGAAGGTCTCACGGAGACATAGATGCCAACTCGCAAGGAATGTTGTCAAATAAGAGCACCGAAAGGTTAGGTTGGGTTAGGTTACGTTATATTACGTTATTGATGTATATAAAAGTCCCACGGAGACGTAGAGGCCAACAAGCCAGGAATGTTGTCAAATATTACCGCCGAGATATTACGTTGGCTTAGGTTAGGTTATATTACGTTATTGATGTATATGGAGGACCTACGGAGACGTAGGTGCCAACTCGCAAGGAATGTTGTCAAATAAGAGCGCCGAAAGGTCAGGTTGGATTAGGTTACGTTATATTAGGTTATTGATGTATAGGAAGGTCCCACGGAGACGTAGAGGCCAACTCGCCAGGAATGTTGTCAAATATTAGTGCCGAGATTTTATGTTGGGCTAGGTTAGGTTAAATTACGTTATTGATGTATATAAAAGTCCCACGGAGACGTAGAGGCCAACTGGCCAGGAATGTTGTCAAATATTACCGCCGAGATGATAGGTTGGGTTAGGTTAGGTTATATTATGTTATTGATGTATATGAAGGTCTCACGGAGACATAGATGCCAACTCGCAAGGAATGTTGTCAAATAAGAGCACCGAAAGGTTAGGTTGGGTTAGGTTACGTTATATTACGTTATTGATGTATATAAAAGTCCCACGGAGACGTAGAGGCCAACAAGCCAGGAATGTTGTCAAATATTACCGCCGAGATATTACGTTGGCTTAGGTTAGGTTATATTACGTTATTGATGTATACAAAGGCCCCACGGAGACGTAGAGGCCAACAAGCCAGGAATGTTGTCAAATATTACCGCCGAGATGTTAGGTTGGGTTAGGTTAGGTTATATTACGTTATTGATGTATATGAATGCCCCACGGAGACATAGAGGCCAACTCGCCAGGAATGTTGTCAAATATTACCGCCGAAATGTTATGTTGGGTTAGGTTAGGTTAAATTACGTTTTGATGTATATAAAAGTCCCACGGAGACGTAGAGGCCAACTCGCCAGGAATGATGTCAAATATTACCGCCGAGATGGTAGGTTGGGTTACGTTAGGTTATATTACGTTATTGATGTATATGAAGGTCCCACGGAGACGTAGAGGCCAACAAGCCAGGAATGTTCTCAAATATTATCGGCGAGATGTTAGGTTGGGTTAGGTTAGGTTATATTACGTTATTGATGTATATGAAGGTCCCGCGGAGACGTAGAGGCCAACATCGACAGGAATGTTCTCAAATATTTCCGCAGAGATGATAGGTTGTGTAAGGTTAGGTAATATTACGTTATTGATGTATATGAAGGTCCCATGGAGACGTAGAGGCCAACATCGACAGGAATGTTTTCAAATATTACCGCCGATATGATAGGTTGGTTTAGGTTACGTTATATTACGTTATTGATGTATATGAATGCCCCACGGAGACATAGAGTCCAACTCGCCAGGAATGTTGTCAAATATTACCGCCGAGATGTTATGTTGGGTTAGGTTAGGTTAAATTACGTTTTGATGTATATAAAAGTCCCACGGAGACGTAGAGGCCAACTCGCCAGGAATGTTTTCAAATAAGAGCGCCGAAAGGTTAGGTTGGGTTAGGTTACGTTATATTACGTTATTGATGTATATGAAGCTCCCACGGAGACGTAGAGGCCAACTCGCCAGGAATGTTGTCAAATATTACCGCCGAGAGGATAGGTTGGGTTAGATTAGGTTATATTACGTTATTGATGTATATAAAACTCCCACGGAGACGTAGAGGCCAACTCGCCAGGAATGTTGTCAAATATTACCGCCGAGAGGATAGGTTGGGTTAGGTTACGTTATATTACGTTATTGATGTATATAAAACTCCCACGGAGACGTAGAGGCCAACTCGCCAGGAATGTTGACAAATATTACCGCCGAGATGTTTGGTTGGGTTAGGTTAGGTTATATTACGTTATTGATGTATATGGAGGACCTACGGAGACGTAGGTGCCAACTCGCAAGGAATGTTGTCAAATAAGAGCGCCGAAAGGTCAGGTTGGATTAGGTTACGTTATATTAGGTTATTGATGTATGTAAAAGTCCCACGGAGACGTAGAGGCCAACAAGCCAGGAATGTTTTCAAATATTGCCGCCGAGATATTACGTTGGGTTGGGTTAGGTTATATTACGTTATTGATGTATGTGAAGGTCCCACGGAGACGTAGAGGCCAACAAGCCAGGAATGTTGTCAAATATTACCGCCGAGATGTTACGTTGGGTTAGGTTAGGTTAAATTACGTTTTGATGTATATAAAATTACCACGGAGACGTAGAGGCCAACATCGACAGGAATGTTTTCAAATATTACCGCCGATATGATAGGTTGGTTTAGGTTACGTTATATTACGTTATTGATGTATATGAAGGTCCCACGGAGACGTAGAGGCCAACTCGCCAGGAATGTTGTCAAATATTACCGCCGAGATGTTATGTTGGGTTAGATTAGGTTACATTACGTTATTGATGTATATAAAAGTCCCACGGAGACGTAGAGGCCAACTGGCCAGGAATGTTGTCAAATATTACCGCCGAGATGATAGGTTGTGTTAGGTTAGGTTATATTACGTTATTCATGTATATGAAGATCCCACGGAGACATAGAGGCCAACTGGCCAGGAATGTTGTCAAATATTACCGCCGAGATGATAGGTTGGTTTAGGTTAGATTATATTACGTTATTGATGTATATGAAGGTCGCACGGAGAGGTAGAGGCCAACTCGCCAGGAATGTTGTCAAATATTAGTGCCGAGATGTTAGGTTGGGTTGGGTTAGGTTATATTACGTTATTGATGTATATGAAGGTCCCACGGAGACGTAGAGACCAACTCTCCATAGATGTTGTCAAATATTACCGCCGAGATGTTACGTTGGGTTAGGTTAGGTTAAATTATGTTTTGATGTATATAAAAGTCCCACGGAGACGTAGAGGCCAACTCGCCAGGAATGTTGTCAAATATTACCGCCGATATGATAGGTTGGGTTAGGTTACGTTATATTACGTTATTGATGTATACGAAGGACGCACGGAGACGTAGAGGCCAACTCGCCAGGAATGTTGTCAAATATTAGTGCCGAGATGTTAGGTTGGGTTGGGTTAGGTTATATTACGTTATTGATGTATATGCAGGTCCCACGGAGGCGTAGAGGCCAACTCGCCAGGAATGTTGTTAAATATTACCGCCGAGATGTTAGGTTGGGTTAGGTTAGGTAAGATTACGTTATTGATGTATATGAAGGCCCCACGGAGACGTAGAGGCCAATATCGGCAGGAATGTTCTCAAATATTTCCGCCGAGATGATAGGTTGTGTTAGGTTAGGTTATATGACGTTATTCATGTATATGAAGATCCCACGGAGACATAGAGGCCAACTGGCCAGGAATGTTGTCAAATATTACCGCCGAGATGATAGGTTGTGTTAGGTTAGGTTATATTACGTTATTCATGTATATGAAGATCCCACGGAGACATAGAGGCCAACTGGCCAGGAATGTTGTCAAATATTACCGCCGAGATGATAGGTTGGTTTAGGTTAGATTATATTACGTTAGTGATGTATATGAAGGTCCCACGGAGACGTAGAGGCCAACAAGCCAGGAATGTTCTCAAATATTATCGCCGAGATGTTAGGTTGGGTTAGGTTAGGTTATATTACGTTACTGATGTATATGAAGGTCCCACGGCGACGTAGAGGCCAACAAGCCAGGAATGTTGCCAAATATTACCGCCGAGATGTTACGTTGGGTTAGGTTAAGTTAAATTACGTTATTGATGTATATAAAAGTCCCGCGGAGACGTAGAGGCCAACATCGACAGGAATGTTCTCAAGTATTTCCGCCGAAATGATAGGTTGGGTTAGGTTAGGTAATATTACGTTATTGATGTATATGAAGGTCCCACGGAGACGTAGAGGCCAACATCGACCGGAATGTTTTCAAATATTACCGCCGATATGATAGGTTGGTTTAGGTTACGTTATATTACGTTATTGATGTATATGAAGGTCCCACGGAGACGTAGAGGCCAACTCGCCAGGAATGTTGTCAAATATTACCGCCGAGATGTTATGTTGGGTTAGATTAGGTTACATTACGTTATTGATGTATATAAAAGTCCCACGGAGACGTAGAGGCCAACTGGCCAGGAATGTTGTCAAATATTACCGCCGAGATGATAGGTTGTGTTAGGTTAGGTTATATTACGTTATTCATGTATATGAAGATCCCACGGAGACATAGAGGCCAACTGGCCAGGAATGTTGTCAAATATTACCGCCGAGATGATAGGTTGGTTTAGGTTAGATTATATTACGTTATTGATGTATATGAAGGTCGCACGGAGAGGTAGAGGCCAACTCGCCAGGAATGTTGTCAAATATTAGTGCCGAGATGTTAGGTTGGGTTGGGTTAGGTTATATTACGTTATTGATGTATATGCAGGTCCCACGGAGGCGTAGAGGCCAACTCGCCAGGAATGTTGTTAAATATTACCGCCGAGATGTTAGGTTGGGTTAGGTTAGGTAAGATTACGTTATTGATGTATATGAAGGCCCCACGGAGACGTAGAGGCCAATATCGGCAGGAATGTTCTCAAATATTTCCGCCGAGATGATAGGTTGTGTTAGGTTAGGTTATATTACGTTATTCATGTATATGAAGATCCCACGGAGACATAGAGGCCAACTGGCCAGGAATGTTGTCAAATATTACCGCCGAGATGATAGGTTGGTTTAGGTTAGATTATATTACGTTATTGATGTATATGAAGGTCGCACGGAGAGGTAGAGGCCAACTCGCCAGGAATGTTGTCAAATATTAGTGCCGAGATGTTAGGTTGGGTTGGGTTAGGTTATATTACGTTATTGATGTATATGAAGGTCCCACGGAGACGTAGAAGCCAACTCGCCAGGAATGTTGTCAAATATTACCGCCGAGATGTTATGTTGGGTTAGATTAGGTTACATTACGTTATTGATGTATATAAAAGTCCCACGGAGACGTAGAGGCCAACAGGCCAGGAATGTTGTCAAATATTACCGCCGAGATGATAGGTTGTGTTAGGTTAGGTTATATTACGTTATTCATGTATATGAAGATCCCACGGAGACATAGAGGCCAACTGGCCAGGAATGTTGTCAAATATTACCGCCGAGATGATAGGTTGGTTTAGGTTAGATTATATTACGTTATTGATGTATATGAAGGTCGCACGGAGAGGTAGAGGCCAACTCGCCAGGAATGTTGTCAAATATTAGTGCCGAGATGTTAGGTTGGGTTGGGTTAGGTTATATTACGTTATTGATGTATATGAAGGTCCCACGGAGACGTAGAGACCAACTCTCCATAAATGTTGTCAAATATTACCGCCGAGATGTTATGTTGGGTTAGGTTAGGTTAAATTACGTTTTGATGTATATAAAAGTCCCATGGAGACGTAGAGGCCAACATCGACAGGAATGTTCTCAAGTATTTCCGCCGAGATGATAGGTTGGGTTAGGTTAGGTAATATTACGTTATTGATGTATATGAAGGTCCCACGGAGACGTAGAGGCCAACATCGACCGGAATGTTTTCAAATATTACCGCCGATATGATAGGTTGGTTTAGGTTACGTTATATTACGTTATTGATGTATATGAATGCCCCACGGAGACATAGAGGCCAACTCGCCAGGAATGTTGTCAAATATTACCGCCGAGATGTTATGTTGGGTTAGGTTAGGTTAAATTACGTTTTGATGTATATAAAAGTCCCACGGAGACGTAGAGGCCAACTCGCCAGGAATGATGTCAAATATTACCGCCGAGATGGTAGGTTGGGTTACGTTAGATTATATTACGTTATTGACGTATATGAAGGTCCCACGGAGACGTAGAGGCCAACAAGCCAGGAATGTTCTCAAATATTATGGCCGAGATGTTAGGTTGGGTTAGGTTAGGTTATATTACGTTATTGATGTATATGAAGGTTCCACGGAGACGTAGAGACCAACTCTCCATAGATGTTGTCAAATATTACCGCCGAGATGTTACGTTGGGTTAGGTTAGGTTAAATTATGTTTTGATGTATATAAAAGTCCCACGGAGACGTAGAGGCCAACTCGCCAGGAATGTTGTCAAATATTACCGCCGATATGATAGGTTGGGTTAGGTTACGTTATATTACGTTATTGATGTATACGAAGGACGCACGGAGACGTAGAGGCCAACTCGCCAGGAATGTTGTCAAATATTAGTGCCGAGATGTTAGGTTGGGTTACGTTAGGTTATATTACGTTAGTGATGTATATGAAGGTCCCACGGCGACGTAGAGGCCAACAAGCCAGGAATGTTGCCAAATATTACCGCCGAGATGTTACGTTGGGTTAGGTTAAGTTAAATTACGTTATTGATGTATATAAAAGTCCCGCGGAGACGTAGAGGCCAACATCGACAGGAATGTTCTCAAGTATTTCCGCCGAGATGATAGGTTGGGTTAGGTTAGGTAATATTACGTTATTGATGTATATGAAGGTCCCACGGAGACGTAGAGGCCAACATCGACCGGAATGTTTTCAAATATTACCGCCGATATGATAGGTTGGTTTAGGTTACGTTATATTACGTTATTGATGTATATGAAGGTCCCACGGAGACGTAGAGGCCAACTCCCCAGGAATGTTGTCAAATATTACCGCCGAGATGTTATGTTGGGTTAGATTAGGTTACATTACGTTATTGATGTATATAAAAGTCCCACGGAGACGTAGAGGCCAACTGGCCAGGAATGTTGTCAAATATTACCGCCGAGATGATAGGTTGTGTTAGGTTAGGTTATATTACGTTATTCATGTATATGAAGGTTCCACGGAGACGTAGAGACCAACTCTCCATAGATGTTGTCAAATATTACCGCCGAGATGTTACGTTGGGTTAGGTTAGGTTAAATTATGTTTTGATGTATATAAAAGTCCCACGGAGACGTAGAGGCCAACTCGCCAGGAATGTTGTCAAATATTACCGCCGATATGATAGGTTGGGTTAGGTTACGTTATATTACGTTATTGATGTATACGAAGGACGCACGGAGACGTAGAGGCCAACTCGCCAGGAATGTTGTCAAATATTAGTGCCGAGATGTTAGGTTGGGTTAGGTTAGGTAAGATTACGTTATTGATGTATATGAAGGCCCCACGGAGACGTAGAGGCCAATATCGGCAGGAATGTTCTCAAATATTTCCGCCGAGATGATAGGTTGTGTTAGGTTAGGTTATATTACGTTATTCATGTATATGAAGATCCCACGGAGACATAGAGGCCAACTGGCCAGGAATGTTGTCAAATATTACCGCCGAGATGATAGGTTGGTTTAGGTTAGATTATATTACGTTATTGATGTATATGAAGGTCGCACGGAGAGGTAGAGGCCAACTCGCCAGGAATGTTGTCAAATATTAGTGCCGAGATGTTAGGTTGGGTTGGGTTAGGTTATATTACGTTATTGATGTATATGAAGGTCCCACGGAGACGTAGAAGCCAACTCGCCAGGAATGTTGTCAAATATTACCGCCGAGATGTTATGTTGGGTTAGATTAGGTTACATTACGTTATTGATGTATATAAAAGTCCCACGGAGACGTAGAGGCCAACAGGCCAGGAATGTTGTCAAATATTACCGCCGAGATGATAGGTTGTGTTAGGTTAGGTTATATTACGTTATTCATGTATATGAAGATCCCACGGAGACATAGCGGCCAACTGGCCAGGAATGTTGTCAAATATTACCGCCGAGATGATAGGTTGGTTTAGGTTAGATTATATTACGTTATTGATGTATATGAAGGTCGCACGGAGAGGTAGAGGCCAACTCGCCAGGAATGTTGTCAAATATTAGTGCCGAGATGTTAGGTTGGGTTGGGTTAGGTTATATTACGTTATTGATGTATATGCAGGTCCCACGGAGGCGTAGAGGCCAACTCGCCAGGAATGTTGTTAAATATTACCGCCGAGATGTTAGGTTGGGTTAGGTTAGGTAAGATTACGTTATTGATGTATATGAAGGCCCCACGGAGACGTAGAGGCCAATATCGGCAGGAATGTTCTCAAATATTTCCGCCGAGATGATAGGTTGTGTTAGGTTAGGTTATATTACGTTATTCATGTATATGAAGATCCCACGGAGACATAGAGGCCAACTGGCCAGGAATGTTGTCAAATATTACCGCCGAGATGATAGGTTGGTTTAGGTTAGATTATATTACGTTATTGATGTATATGAAGGTCGCACGGAGAGGTAGAGGCCAACTCGCCAGGAATGTTGTCAAATATTAGTGCCGAGATGTTAGGTTGGGTTGGGTTAGGTTATATTACGTTATTGATGTATATGAAGGTCCCACGGAGACGTAGAAGCCAACTCGCCAGGAATGTTGTCAAATATTACCGCCGAGATGTTATGTTGGGTTAGATTAGGTTACATTACGTTATTGATGTATATAAAAGTCCCACGGAGACGTAGAGGCCAACAGGCCAGGAATGTTGTCAAATATTACCGCCGAGATGATAGGTTGTGTTAGGTTAGGTTATATTACGTTATTCATGTATATGAAGATCCCACGGAGACATAGAGGCCAACTGGCCAGGAATGTTGTCAAATATTACCGCCGAGATGATAGGTTGGTTTAGGTTAGATTATATTACGTTATTGATGTATATGAAGGTCGCACGGAGAGGTAGAGGCCAACTCGCCAGGAATGTTGTCAAATATTAGTGCCGAGATGTTAGGTTGGGTTGGGTTAGGTTATATTACGTTATTGATGTATATGAAGGTCCCACGGAGACGTAGAGACCAACTCTCCATAAATGTTGTCAAATATTACCGCCGAGATGTTATGTTGGGTTAGGTTAGGTTAAATTACGTTTTGATGTATATAAAAGTCCCATGGAGACGTAGAGGCCAACATCGACAGGAATGTTCTCAAGTATTTCCGCCGAGATGATAGGTTGGGTTAGGTTAGGTAATATTACGTTATTGATGTATATGAAGGTCCCACGGAGACGTAGAGGCCAACATCGACCGGAATGTTTTCAAATATTACCGCCGATATGATAGGTTGGTTTAGGTTACGTTATATTACGTTATTGATGTATATGAATGCCCCACGGAGACATAGAGGCCAACTCGCCAGGAATGTTGTCAAATATTACCGCCGAGATGTTATGTTGGGTTAGGTTAGGTTAAATTACGTTTTGATGTATATAAAAGTCCCACGGAGACGTAGAGGCCAACTCGCCAGGAATGATGTCAAATATTACCGCCGAGATGGTAGGTTGGGTTACGTTAGATTATATTACGTTATTGACGTATATGAAGGTCCCACGGAGACGTAGAGGCCAACAAGCCAGGAATGTTCTCAAATATTATCGCCGAGATGTTAGGTTGGGTTAGGTTAGGTTATATTACGTTATTGATGTATATGAAGGTTCCACGGAGACGTAGAGACCAACTCTCCATAGATGTTGTCAAATATTACCGCCGAGATGTTACGTTGGGTTAGGTTAGGTTAAATTATGTTTTGATGTATATAAAAGTCCCACGGAGACGTAGAGGCCAACTCGCCAGGAATGTTGTCAAATATTACCGCCGATATGATAGGTTGGGTTAGGTTACGTTATATTACGTTATTGATGTATACGAAGGACGCACGGAGACGTAGAGGCCAACTCGCCAGGAATGTTGTCAAATATTAGTGCCGAGATGTTAGGTTGGGTTACGTTAGGTTATATTACGTTAGTGATGTATATGAAGGTCCCACGGAGACGTAGAGGCCAACAAGCCAGGAATGTTCTCAAATATTATCGCCGAGATGTTAGGTTGGGTTAGGTTAGGTTATATTACGTTACTGATGTATATGAAGGTCCCACGGCGACGTAGAGGCCAACAAGCCAGGAATGTTGCCAAATATTACCGCCGAGATGTTACGTTGGGTTAGGTTAAGTTAAATTACGTTATTGATGTATATAAAAGTCCCGCGGAGACGTAGAGGCCAACATCGACAGGAATGTTCTCAAGTATTTCCGCCGAGATGATAGGTTGGGTTAGGTTAGGTAATATTACGTTATTGATGTATATGAAGGTCCCACGGAGACGTAGAGGCCAACATCGACCGGAATGTTTTCAAATATTACCGCCGATATGATAGGTTGGTTTAGGTTACGTTATATTACGTTATTGATGTATATGAAGGTCCCACGGAGACGTAGAGGCCAACTCCCCAGGAATGTTGTCAAATATTACCGCCGAGATGTTATGTTGGGTTAGATTAGGTTACATTACGTTATTGATGTATATAAAAGTCCCACGGAGACGTAGAGGCCAACTGGCCAGGAATGTTGTCAAATATTACCGCCGAGATGATAGGTTGTGTTAGGTTAGGTTATATTACGTTATTCATGTATATGAAGGTTCCACGGAGACGTAGAGACCAACTCTCCATAGATGTTGTCAAATATTACCGCCGAGATGTTACGTTGGGTTAGGTTAGGTTAAATTATGTTTTGATGTATATAAAAGTCCCACGGAGACGTAGAGGCCAACTCGCCAGGAATGTTGTCAAATATTACCGCCGATATGATAGGTTGGGTTAGGTTACGTTATATTACGTTATTGATGTATACGAAGGACGCACGGAGACGTAGAGGCCAACTCGCCAGGAATGTTGTCAAATATTAGTGCCGAGATGTTAGGTTGGGTTAGGTTAGGTAAGATTACGTTATTGATGTATATGAAGGCCCCACGGAGACGTAGAGGCCAATATCGGCAGGAATGTTCTCAAATATTTCCGCCGAGATGATAGGTTGTGTTAGGTTAGGTTATATTACGTTATTCATGTATATGAAGATCCCACGGAGACATAGAGGCCAACTGGCCAGGAATGTTGTCAAATATTACCGCCGAGATGATAGGTTGGTTTAGGTTAGATTATATTACGTTATTGATGTATATGAAGGTCGCACGGAGAGGTAGAGGCCAACTCGCCAGGAATGTTGTCAAATATTAGTGCCGAGATGTTAGGTTGGGTTGGGTTAGGTTATATTACGTTATTGATGTATATGAAGGTCCCACGGAGACGTAGAAGCCAACTCGCCAGGAATGTTGTCAAATATTACCGCCGAGATGTTATGTTGGGTTAGATTAGGTTACATTACGTTATTGATGTATATAAAAGTCCCACGGAGACGTAGAGGCCAACAGGCCAGGAATGTTGTCAAATATTACCGCCGAGATGATAGGTTGTGTTAGGTTAGGTTATATTACGTTATTCATGTATATGAAGATCCCACGGAGACATAGCGGCCAACTGGCCAGGAATGTTGTCAAATATTACCGCCGAGATGATAGGTTGGTTTAGGTTAGATTATATTACGTTATTGATGTATATGAAGGTCGCACGGAGAGGTAGAGGCCAACTCGCCAGGAATGTTGTCAAATATTAGTGCCGAGATGTTAGGTTGGGTTGGGTTAGGTTATATTACGTTATTGATGTATATGAAGGTCCCACGGAGACGTAGAGACCAACTCTCCAAAAATGTTGTCAAATATTACCGCCGAGATGTTATGTTGGGTTAGGTTAGGTTAAATTACGTTTTGATGTATATAAAAGTCCCACGGAGACGTAGAGGCCAACTCGCCAGGAATGATGTCAAATATTACCGCCGAGATGGTAGGTTGGGTTACGTTAGGTTATATTACGTTATTGATGTATATAAAGGTCCCACGGAGACGTAGAGGCCAACAAGCCAGGAATGTTCTCAAATATTATCGCCGAGATGTTACGTTGGGTTAGGTTAAGTTAAATTACGTTATTGATGTATATAAAAGTCCCACGGAGACGTAGAGGCCAACATCGACAGGAATGTTCTCAAGTATTTCCGCCGAGATGATAGGTTGGGTTAGGTTAGGTAATATTACGTTATTGATGTATATGAAGGTCCCACGGAGACGTAGAGGCCAACATCGACCGGAATGTTTTCAAATATTACCGCCGATATGATAGGTTGGTTTAGGTTACGTTATATTACGTTATTGATGTATATGAATGCCCCACGGAGACATAGAGGCCAACTCGCCAGGAATGTTGTCAAATATTACCGCCGAGATGTTATGTTGGGTTAGGTTAGGTTAAATTACGTTTTGATGTATATAAAAGTCCCACGGAGACGTAGAGGCCAACTCGCCAGGAATGATGTCAAATATTACCGCCGAGATGGTAGGTTGGGTTACGTTAGATTATATTACGTTATTGATGTATATGAAGGTCCCACGGAGACGTAGAGGCCAACAAGCCAGGAATGTTCTCAAATATTATCGCCGAGATGTTAGGTTGGGTTAGGTTAGGTTATATTACGTTATTGATGTATATGAAGGTTCCACGGAGACGTAGAGACCAACTCTCCATAGATGTTGTCAAATATTACCGCCGAGATGTTACGTTGGGTTAGGTTAGGTTAAATTATGTTTTGATGTATATAAAAGTCCCACGGAGACGTAGAGGCCAACTCGCCAGGAATGTTGTTAAATATTACCGCCGAGATGTTAGGTTGGGTTAGGTTAGGTAAGATTACGTTATTGATGTATATGAAGGCCCCACGGAGACGTAGAGGCCAATATCGGCAGGAATGTTCTCAAATATTTCCGCCGAGATGATAGGTTGTGTTAGGTTAGGTTATATTACGTTATTCATGTATATGAAGATCCCACGGAGACATAGAGGCCAACTGGCCAGGAATGTTGTCAAATATTACCGCCGAGATGATAGGTTGGTTTAGGTTAGATTATATTACGTTATTGATGTATATGAAGGTCGCACGGAGAGGTAGAGGCCAACTCGCCAGGAATGTTGTCAAATATTAGTGCCGAGATGTTAGGTTGGGTTGGGTTAGGTTATATTACGTTATTGATGTATATGCAGGTCCCACGGAGGCGTAGAGGCCAACTCGCCAGGAATGTTGTTAAATATTACCGCCGAGATGTTAGGTTGGGTTAGGTTAGGTAAGATTACGTTATTGATGTATATGAAGGCCCCACGGAGACGTAGAAGCCAACTCGCCAGGAATGTTGTCAAATATTACCGCCGAGATGTTATGTTGGGTTAGATTAGGTTACATTACGTTATTGATGTATATAAAAGTCCCACGGAGACGTAGAGGCCAACAGGCCAGGAATGTTGTCAAATATTACCGCCGAGATGATAGGTTGTGTTAGGTTAGGTTATATTACGTTATTCATGTATATGAAGATCCCACGGAGACATAGAGGCCAACTGGCCAGGAATGTTGTCAAATATTACCGCCGAGATGATAGGTTGGTTTAGGTTAGATTATATTACGTTATTCATGTATATGAAGATCCCACGGAGACATAGAGGCCAACTGGCCAGGAATGTTGTCAAATATTACCGCCGAGATGATAGGTTGGTTTAGGTTAGATTATATTACGTTATTGATGTATATGAAGGTCGCACGGAGAGGTAGAGGCCAACTCGCCAGGAATGTTGTCAAATATTAGTGCCGAGATGTTAGGTTGGGTTGGGTTAGGTTATATTACGTTATTGATGTATATGAAGGTCCCACGGAGACGTAGAGACCAACTCTCCATAAATGTTGTCAAATATTACCGCCGAGATGTTATGTTGGGTTAGGTTAGGTTAAATTACGTTTTGATGTATATAAAAGTCCCACGGAGGCGTAGAGGCCAACTCGCCAGGAATGTTGTTAAATATTACCGCCGAGATGTTAGGTTGGGTTAGGTTAGGTAAGATTACGTTATTGATGTATATGAAGGCCCCACGGAGACGTAGAGGCCAATATCGGCAGGAATGTTCTCAAATATTTCCGCCGAGATGATAGGTTGTGTTAGGTTAGGTTATATTACGTTATTCATGTATATGAAGATCCCACGGAGACATAGAGGCCAACTGGCCAGGAATGTTGTCAAATATTACCGCCGAGATGATAGGTTGGTTTGGGTTAGATTATATTACGTTATTGATGTATATGAAGGTCGCACGGAGAGGTAGAGGCCAACTCGCCAGGAATGTTGTCAAATATTAGTGCCGAGATGTTAGGTTGGGTTGGGTTAGGTTATATTACGTTATTGATGTATATGCAGGTCCCACGGAGGCGTAGAGGCCAACTCGCCAGGAATGTTGTTAAATATTACCGCCGAGATGTTAGGTTGGGTTAGGTTAGGTAAGATTACGTTATTGATGTATATGAAGGCCCCACGGAGACGTAGAAGCCAACTCGCCAGGAATGTTGTCAAATATTACCGCCGAGATGTTATGTTGGGTTAGATTAGGTTACATTACGTTATTGATGTATATAAAAGTCCCACGGAGACGTAGAGGCCAACAGGCCAGGAATGTTGTCAAATATTACCGCCGAGATGATAGGTTGTGTTAGGTTAGGTTATATTACGTTATTCATGTATATGAAGATCCCACGGAGACATAGAGGCCAACTGGCCAGGAATGTTGTCAAATATTACCGCCGAGATGATAGGTTGGTTTAGGTTAGATTATATTACGTTATTCATGTATATGAAGATCCCACGGAGACATAGAGGCCAACTGGCCAGGAATGTTGTCAAATATTACCGCCGAGATGATAGGTTGGTTTAGGTTAGATTATATTACGTTATTGATGTATATGAAGGTCGCACGGAGAGGTAGAGGCCAACTCGCCAGGAATGTTGTCAAATATTAGTGCCGAGATGTTAGGTTGGGTTGGGTTAGGTTATATTAAGTTATTGATGTATATGAAGGTCCCACGGAGACGTAGAGACCAACTCTCCATAAATGTTGTCAAATATTACCGCCGAGATGTTATGTTGGGTTAGGTTAGGTTAAATTACGTTTTGATGTATATAAAAGTCCCACGGAGACGTAGAGGCCAACTCGCCAGGAATGATGTCAAATATTACCGCCGAGATGGTAGGTTGGGTTACGTTAGATTATATTACGTTATTGATGTATATGAAGGTCCCACGGAGACGTAGAGGCCAACAAGCCAGGAATGTTCTCAAATATTATCGCCGAGATGTTAGGTTGGGTTAGGTTAGGTTATATTACGTTATTGATGTATATGAAGGTTCCACGGAGACGTAGAGACCAACTCTCCATAGATGTTGTCAAATATTACCGCCGAGATGTTACGTTGGGTTAGGTTAGGTTAAATTATGTTTTGATGTATATAAAAGTCCCACGGAGACGTAGAGGCCAACTCGCCAGGAATGTTGTCAAATATTACCGCCGATATGATAGGTTGGGTTAGGTTACGTTATATTACGTTATTGATGTATACGAAGGACGCACGGAGACGTAGAGGCCAACTCGCCAGGAATGTTGTCAAATATTAGTGCCGAGATGTTAGGTTGGGTTACGTTAGGTTATATTACGTTAGTGATGTATATGAAGGTCCCACGGAGACGTAGAGGCCAACAAGACAGGAATGTTCTCAAATATTATCGCCGAGATGTTAGGTTGGGTTAGGTTAGGTTATATTACGTTACTGATGTATATGAAGGTCCCACGGCGACGTAGAGGCCAACAAGCCAGGAATGTTGCCAAATATTACCGCCGAGATGTTACGTTGGGTTAGGTTAAGTTAAATTACGTTATTGATGTATATAAAAGTCCCGCGGAGACGTAGAGGCCAACATCGACAGGAATGTTCTCAAGTATTTCCGCCGAGATGATAGGTTGGGTTAGGTTAGGTAATATTACGTTATTGATGTATATGAAGGTCCCACGGAGACGTAGAGGCCAACATCGACCGGAATGTTTTCAAATATTACCGCCGATATGATAGGTTGGTTTAGGTTACGTTATATTACGTTATTGATGTATATGAAGGTCCCACGGAGACGTAGAGGCCAACTCGCCAGGAATGTTGTCAAATATTACCGCCGAGATGTTATGTTGGGTTAGATTAGGTTACATTACGTTATTGATGTATATAAAAGTCCCACGGAGACGTAGAGGCCAACTGGCCAGGAATGTTGTCAAATATTACCGCCGAGATGATAGGTTGTGTTAGGTTAGGTTATATTACGTTATTCATGTATATGAAGATCCCACGGAGACATAGAGGCCAACTGGCCAGGAATGTTGTCAAATATTACAGCCGAGATGATAGGTTGGTTTAGGTTAGATTATATTACGTTATTGATGTATATGAAGGTCGCACGGAGAGGTAGAGGCCAACTCGCCAGGAATGTTGTCAAATATTAGTGCCGAGATGTTAGGTTGGGTTGGGTTAGGTTATATTACGTTATTGATGTATATGCAGGTCCCACGGAGGCGTAGAGGCCAACTCGCCAGGAATGTTGTTAAATATTACCGCCGAGATGTTAGGTTGGGTTAGGTTAGGTAAGATTACGTTATTGATGTATATGAAGGCCCCACGGAGACGTAGAGGCCAATATCGGCAGGAATGTTCTCAAATATTTCCGCCGAGATGATAGGTTGTGTTAGGTTAGGTTATATTACGTTATTCATGTATATGAAGATCCCACGGAGACATAGAGGCCAACTGGCCAGGAATGTTGTCAAATATTACCGCCGAGATGATAGGTTGGTTTAGGTTAGATTATATTACGTTATTGATGTATATGAAGGTCGCACGGAGAGGTAGAGGCCAACTCGCCAGGAATGTTGTCAAATATTAGTGCCGAGATGTTAGGTTGGGTTGGGTTAGGTTATATTACGTTATTGATGTATATGAAGGTCCCACGGAGACGTAGAAGCCAACTCGCCAGGAATGTTGTCAAATATTACCGCCGAGATGTTATGTTGGGTTAGATTAGGTTACATTACGTTATTGATGTATATAAAAGTCCCACGGAGACGTAGAGGCCAACAGGCCAGGAATGTTGTCAAATATTACCGCCGAGATGATAGGTTGTGTTAGGTTAGGTTATATTACGTTATTCATGTATATGAAGATCCCACGGAGACATAGAGGCCAACTGGCCAGGAATGTTGTCAAATATTACCGCCGAGATGATAGGTTGGTTTAGGTTAGATTATATTACGTTATTGATGTATATGAAGGTCGCACGGAGAGGTAGAGGCCAACTCGCCAGGAATGTTGTCAAATATTAGTGCCGAGATGTTAGGTTGGGTTGGGTTAGGTTATATTACGTTATTGATGTATATGAAGGTCCCGCGGAGACGTAGAGACCAACTCTCCATAAATGTTGTCAAATATTACCGCCGAGATGTTATGTTGGGTTAGGTTAGGTTAAATTACGTTTTGATGTATATAAAAGTCCCACGGAGACGTAGAGGCCAACTCGCCAGGAATGATGTCAAATATTACCGCCGAGATGGTAGGTTGGGTTACGTTAGGTTATATTACGTTATTGATGTATATAAAGGTCCCACGGAGACGTAGAGGCCAACAAGTCAGGAATGTTCTCAAATATTATCGCCGTGATGTTACGTTGGGTTAGGTTAAGTTAAATTACGTTATTGATGTATATAAAAGTCCCACGGAGACGTAGAGGCCAACATCGACAGGAATGTTCTCAAGTATTTCCGCCGAGATGATAGGTTGGGTTATGTTAGGTAATATTACGTTATTGATGTATATGAAGGTCCCACGGAGACGTAGAGGCCAACATCGACCGGAATGTTTTCAAATATTACCGCCGATATGATAGGTTGGTTTAGGTTACGTTATATTACGTTATTGATGTATATGAATGCCCCACGGAGACATAGAGGCCAACTCGCCAGGAATGTTGTCAAATATTACCGCCGAGATCTTATGTTGGGTTAGGTTAGGTTAAATTACGTTTTGATGTATATAAAAGTCCCACGGAGACGTAGAGGCCAACTCGCCAGGAATGATGTCAAATATTACCGCCGAGATGGTAGGTTGGGTTACGTTAGATTATATTACGTTATTGATGTATATGAAGGTCCCACGGAGACGTAGAGGCCAACAAGCCAGGAATGTTCTCAAATATTATCGCCGAGATGTTAGGTTGGGTTGGGTTAGGTTATATTACGTTATTGATGTATATGCAGGTCCCACGGAGGCGTAGAGGCCAACTCGCCAGGAATGTTGTTAAATATTACCGCCGAGATGTTAGGTTGGGTTAGGTTAGGTAAGATTACGTTATTGATGTATATGAAGGCCCCACGGAGACGTAGAGGCCAATATCGGCAGGAATGTTCTCAAATATTTCCGCCGAGATAATAGGTTGTGTTAGGTTAGGTTATATTACGTTATTCATGTATATGAAGATCCCACGGAGACATAGAGGCCAACTGGCCAGGAATGTTGTCAAATATTACCGCCGAGATGATAGGTTGGTTTAGGTTAGATTATATTACGTTATTGATGTATATGAAGGTCGCACGGAGAGGTAGAGGCCAACTCGCCAGGAATGTTGTCAAATATTAGTGCCGAGATGTTAGGTTGGGTTGGGTTAGGTTATATTACGTTATTGATGTATATGCAGGTCCCACGGAGGCGTAGAGGCCAACTCGCCAGGAATGTTGTTAAATATTACCGCCGAGATGTTAGGTTGGGTTAGGTTAGGTAAGATTACGTTATTGATGTATATGAAGGCCCCACGGAGACGTAGAGGCCAATATCGGCAGGAATGTTCTCAAATATTTCCGCCGAGATGATAGGTTGTGTTAGGTTAGGTTATATTACGTTATTCATGTATATGAAGATCCCACGGAGAGATAGAGGCCAACTGGCCAGGAATGTTGTCAAATATTACCGCCGAGATGATAGGTTGGTTTAGGTTAGATTATATTACGTTATTGATGTATATGAAGGTCGCACGGAGAGGTAGAGGCCAACTCGCCAGGAATGTTGTCAAATATTAGTGCCGAGATGTTAGGTTGGGTTGGGTTAGGTTATATTACGTTATTGATGTATATGAAGGTCCCACGGAGACGTAGAGGCCAACAAGCCAGGAATGTTCTCAAATATTATCGCCGAGATGTTAGGTTGGGTTAGGTTAGGTTATATTACGTTATTGATGTATATGAAGGTCCCGCGGAGACGTAGAGGCCAACAGGCCAGGAATGTTCTCAAATATTTCCGCAGAGATGATAGGTTGTGTAAGGTTAGGTAATATTACGTTATTGATGTATATGAAGGTCCCATGGAGACGTAGAGGCCAACATCGACAGGAATGTTTTCAAATATTACCGCCGATATGATAGGTTGGTTTAGGTTACGTTATATTACGTTATTGATGTATATGAATGCCCCACGGAGACATAGAGTCCAACTCGCCAGGAATGTTGTCACATATTATCGCCGAGATGTTATGTTGGGTCAGGTTAGGTTAAATTACGTTTTGATGTATATAAAAGTCCCACGGAGACGTAGAGGCCAACTCGCCAGGAATGTCTTCAAATAAGAGCGCCGAAAAGTTAGGTTGGGTTAGGTTACGTTATATTACGTTATTGATGTATATGAAGCTCCCACGGAGACGTAGAGGCCAACTCGCCAGGAATGTTGTCAAATATTACCGCCGAGAGGATAGGTTGGGTTAGGTTAGGTTATATTGCGTTATTGATGTATATAAAACTCCCACGGAGACGTAGAGGCCAACTGGCCAGGAATGTTGTCAAATATTACCGCCGAGATGATAGGTTGGTTTAGGTTAGATTATATTACGTTATTGATGTATATGAAGGTCGCACGGAGAGGTAGAGGCCAACTCGCCAGGAATGTTGTCAAATATTAGTGCCGAGATGTTAGGTTGGGTTGGGTTAGGTTATATTACGTTATTGATGTATATGAAGGTCCCACGGAGACGTAGAGACCAACTCTCCATAAATGTTGTCAAATATTACCGCCGAGATGTTATGTTGGGTTAGGTTAGGTTAAATTACGTTTTGATGTATATAAAAGTCCCACGGAGACGTAGAGGCCAACTCGCCAGGAATGTTGTCAAATATTACCGCCGAGATGTCATGTTGGGTTAGGTTAGGTTAAATTACGTTTTGATGTATATAAAAGTCCCACGGAGACGTAGAGGCCAACTCGCCAGGAATGTTTTCAAATAAGAGCGCCGTGGGGTTAGGTTGGGTTAGGTTACGTTATATTACGTTATTGATCTATATGAAGGTCCCACGTAGACGTAGATGCCAACTCGCCAGGAATGTTTTCAAATATTGCCGCCGAGATATTACGTTGGGTTGGGTTAGGTTATATTACGGTATTGATGTATGTGAAGGTCCCACGGAGACGTAGAGGCCAACAAGCCAGGAATGTTGTCAAATATTACCGCCGAGATGTTACGTTGGGTTAGGTTAGGTTATATTACGTTATTGATGTATATGAAGGTTCCACGGAGACGTAGAGACCAACTCTCCATAGATGTTGTCAAATATTACCGCCGAGATGTTACGTTGGGTTAGGTTAGGTTAAATTATGTTTTGATGTATATAAAAGTCCCACGGAGACGTAGAGGCCAACTCGCCAGGAATGTTGTCAAATATTACCGCCGATATGATAGGTTGGGTTAGGTTACGTTATATTACGTTATTGATGTATACGAAGGACGCACGGAGACGTAGAGGCCAACTCGCCAGGAATGTTGTCAAATATTAGTGCCGAGATGTTAGGTTGGGTTGGGTTAGGTTATATTACGTTATTGATGTATATGCAGGTCCCACGGAGGCGTAGAGGCCAACTCGCCAGGAATGTTGTTAAATATTACCGCCGAGATGTTAGGTTGGGTTAGGTTAGGTAAGATTACGTTATTGATGTATATGAAGGCCCCACGGAGACGTAGAGGCCAATATCGGCAGGAATGTTCTCAAATATTTCCGCCGAGATGATAGGTTGTGTTAGGTTAGGTTATATTACGTTATTCATGTATATGAAGATCCCACGGAGACATAGAGGCCAACTGGCCAGGAATGTTGTCAAATATTACCGCCGAGATGATAGGTTGGTTTAGGTTAGATTATATTACGTTATTGATGTATATGAAGGTCGCACGGAGAGGTAGAGGCCAACTCGCCAGGAATGTTGTCAAATATTAGTGCCGAGATGTTAGGTTGGGTTGGGTTAGGTTATATTACGTTATTGATGTATATGCAGGTCCCACGGAGGCGTAGAGGCCAACTCGCCAGGAATGTTGTTAAATATTACCGCCGAGATGTTAGGTTGGGTTAGGTTAGGTAAGATTACGTTATTGATGTATATGAAGGCCCCACGGAGACGTAGAGGCCAATATCGGCAGGAATGTTCTCAAATATTTCCGCCGAGATGATAGGTTGTGTTAGGTTAGGTTATATTACGTTATTCATGTATATGAAGATCCCACGGAGACATAGAGGCCAACTGGCCAGGAATGTTGTCAAATATTACCGCCGAGATGATAGGTTGGTTTAGGTTAGATTATATTACGTTATTGATGTATATGAAGGTCGCACGGAGAGGTAGAGGCCAACTCGCCAGGAATGTTGTCAAATATTAGTGCCGAGATGTTAGGTTGGGTTGGGTTAGGTTATATTACGTTATTGATGTATATGAAGGTCCCGCGGAGACGTAGAGACCAACTCTCCATAAATGTTGTCAAATATTACCGCCGAGATGTTATGTTGGGTTAGGTTAGGTTAAATTACGTTTTGATGTATATAAAAGTCCCACGGAGACGTAGAGGCCAACTCGCCAGGAATGATGTCAAATATTACCGCCGAGATGGTAGGTTGGGTTACGTTAGGTTATATTACGTTATTGATGTATATAAAGGTCCCACGGAGACGTAGAGGCCAACAAGCCAGGAATGTTCTCAAATATTATCGCCGAGATGTTACGTTGGGTTAGGTTAAGTTAAATTACGTTATTGATGTATATAAAAGTCCCACGGAGACGTAGAGGCCAACATCGACAGGAATGTTCTCAAGTATTTCCGCCGAGATGATAGGTTGGGTTAGGTTAGGTAATATTACGTTATTGATGTATATGAAGGTCCCTCGGAGACGTAGAGGCCAACATCGACCGGAATGTTTTCAAATATTACCGCCGATATGATAGGTTGGGTTAGGTTACGTTATATTACGTTATTGATGTATATGAATGCCCCACGGAGACATAGAGGCCAACTCGCCAGGAATGTTGTCAAATATTACCGCCGAGATGTCATGTTGGGTTAGGTTAGGTTAAATTACGTTTTGATGTATATAAAAGTCCCACGGAGACGTAGAGGCCAACTCGCCAGGAATGTTTTCAAATAAGAGCACCGTGGGGTTAGGTTGGGTTAGGTTACGTTATATTACGTTATTGATCTATATGAAGGTCCCACGTAGACGTAGAGGCCAACTCGCCAGGAATGTTTTCAAATATTGCCGCCGAGATATTACGTTGGGTTGGGTTAGGTTATATTACGTTATTGATGTATGTGAAGGTCCCACGGAGACGTAGAGGCCAACAAGCCAGGAATGTTGTCAAATATTACCGCCGAGATGTTACGTTGGGTTAGGTTAGGTTAAATTACGTTATTGATGTATATAAAAGTCCCACGGAGACGTAGAGGCCAACTCGCCAGGAATGATGTCAAATATTACCGCCGAAATGTTAGGTTGGGTTACGTTAGGTTATATTACGTTAGTGATGTATATGAAGGTCCCACGGAGACGTAGAGGCCAACAAGCCAGGAATGTTCTCAAATATTATCGCCGAGATGTTAGGTTGGGTTAGGTTAGGTTATATTACGTTACTGATGTATATGAAGGTCCCACGGCGACGTAGAGGCCAACAAGCCAGGAATGTTGTCAAATATTACCGCCGAGATGTTACGTTGGGTTAGGTTAGGTTAAATTACGTTATTGATGTATATAAAAGTCCCACGGAGACGTAGAGGCCAACTCGCCAGGAATGATGTCAAATATTACCGCCGAAATGTTAGGTTGGGTTACGTTAGGTTATATTACGTTAGTGATGTATATGAAGGTCCCACGGAGACGTAGAGGCCAACTCGCCAGGAATGTTGTCAAATATTACCGCCGAGAGGATAGGTTGGGTTAGATTAGGTTATATTACGTTATTGATGTATATAAAACTCCCACGGAGACGTAGAGGCCAACTCGCCAGGAATGTTGACAAATATTACCGCCGAGATGTTTGGTTGGGTTAGGTTAGGTTATATTACGTTATTGATGTATATGGAGGACCTACGGAGACGTAGGTGCCAACTCGCAAGGAATGTCGTCAAATAAGAGCGCCGAAAGGTTAGGTTGGATTAGGTTACGTTATATTAGGTTATTGATGTATATAAAAGTCCCACGGAGACGAAGAGGCCAACAAGCCAGGAATGTTTTCAAATATTGCCGCCGAGATATTACTTTGGGTTGGGTTAGGTTATGTTACGTTATTGATGTATGTGAAGGTCCCACGGAGACGTAGAGGCCAACAAGCCAGGAATGTTGTCAAATATTACCGCCGAGATGTTACGTTGGGTTAGGTTAGGTTAAATTACGTTATTGATGTATATAAAAGTCCCACGGAGACGTAGAGGCCAACTCGCCAGGAATGATGTCAAATATTACCGCCGAGATGGTAGGTTGGGTTACGTTAGGTTATATTACGTTATTGATGTATATGAAGGTCCCACGGAGACGTAGAGGCCAACAAGCCAGGAATGTTCTCAAATATTATCGCCGAGATGTTACGTTGGGTTAGGTTAAGTTAAATTACGTTATTGATGTATATAAAAGTCCCACGGAGACGTAGAGGCCAACATCGACAGGAATGTTCTCAAGTATTTCCGCCGAGATGATAGGTTGGGTTAGGTTAGGTAATATTACGTTATTGATGTATATGAAGGTCCCACGGAGACGTAGAGGCCAACATCGACCGGAATGTTTTCAAATATTACCGCCGATATGATAGGTTGGTTTAGGTTACGTTATATTACGTTATTGATGTATATGAATGCCCCACGGAGACATAGAGGCCAACTCGCCAGGAATGTTGTCAAATATTACCGCCGAGATGTTATGTTGGGTTAGGTTAGGTTAAATTACGTTTTGATGTATATAAAAGTCCCACGGAGACGTAGAGGCCAACTCGCCAGGAATGATGTCAAATATTACCGCCGAGATGGTAGGTTGGGTTACGTTAGATTATATTACGTTATTGATGTATATGAAGGTCCCACGGAGACGTAGAGGCCAACAAGCCAGGAATGTTCTCAAATATTATCGCCGAGATGTTAGGTTGGGTTAGGTTAGGTTATATTACGTTATTGATGTATATGAAGGTCCCGCGGAGACGTAGAGGCCAACATCGACAGGAATGTTCTCAAATATTTCCGCAGAGATGATAGGTTGTGTAAGGTTAGGTAATATTACGTTATTGATGTATATGAAGGTCCCATGGAGACGTAGAGGCCAACATCGACAGGAATGTTTTCAAATATTACCGCCGATATGATAGGTTGGTTTAGGTTACGTTATATTACGTTATTGATGTATATGAATGCCCCACGGAGACATAGAGTCCAACTCGCCAGGAATGTTGTCACATATTACCGCCGAGATGTTATGTTGGGTCAGGTTAGGTTAAATTACGTTTTGATGTATATAAAAGTCCCACGGAGACGTAGAGGCCAACTCGCCAGGAATGTCTTCAAATAAGAGCGCCGAAAGGTTAGGTTGGGTTAGGTTACGTTATATTACGTTATTGATGTATATGAAGCTCCCACGGAGACGTAGAGGCCAACTCGCCAGGAATGTTGTCAAATATTACCGCCGAGAGGATAGGTTGGGTTAGGTTAGGTTATATTGCGTTATTGATGTATATAAAACTCCCACGGAGACGTAGAGGCCAACTGGCCAGGAATGTTGACAAATATTACCGCCGAGATGTTTGGTTGGGTTAGGTTAGGTTATATTACGTTATTGATGTATATGAAGATCCCACGGAGACATAGAGGCCAACTGGCCAGGAATGTTGTCAAATATTAGTGCCGAGATATTACGTTGGGTTGGGTTAGGTTATATTACGTTATTGATGTATGTGAAGGTCCCACGGAGACGTAGAGGCCAACAAGCCAGGAATGTTGTCAAATATTACCGCCGAGATGTTACGTTGGGTTAGGTTAGGTTAAATTACGTTATTGATGTATATAAAAGTCCCACGGAGACGTAGAGGCCAACTCGCCAGGAATGATGTCAAATATTACCGCCGAAATGTTAGGTTGGGTTACGTTAGGTTATATTACGTTAGTGATGTATATGAAGGTCCCACGGAGACGTAGAGGCCAACAAGCCAGGAATGTTCTCAAATATTATCGCCGAGATGTTAGGTTGGGTTAGGTTAGGTTATATTACGTTACTGATGTATATGAAGGTCCCACGGCGACGTAGAGGCCAACAAGCCAGGAATGTTGTCAAATATTACCGCCGAGATGTTACGTTGGGTTAGGTTAGGTTAAATTACGTTATTGATGTATATAAAAGTCCCACGGAGACGTAGAGGCCAACTCGCCAGGAATGATGTCAAATATTACCGCCGAAATGTTAGGTTGGGTTACGTTAGGTTATATTACGTTAGTGATGTATATGAAGGTCCCACGGAGACGTAGAGGCCAACTCGCCAGGAATGTTGTCAAATATTACCGCCGAGAGGATAGGTTGGGTTAGATTAGGTTATATTACGTTATTGATGTATATAAAACTCCCACGGAGACGTAGAGGCCAACTCGCCAGGAATGTTGACAAATATTACCGCCGAGATGTTTGGTTGGGTTAGGTTAGGTTATATTACGTTATTGATGTATATGGAGGACCTACGGAGACGTAGGTGCCAACTCGCAAGGAATGTCGTCAAATAAGAGCGCCGAAAGGTTAGGTTGGATTAGGTTACGTTATATTAGGTTATTGATGTATATAAAAGTCCCACGGAGACGAAGAGGCCAACAAGCCAGGAATGTTTTCAAATATTGCCGCCGAGATATTACTTTGGGTTGGGTTAGGTTATGTTACGTTATTGATGTATGTGAAGGTCCCACGGAGACGTAGAGGCCAACAAGCCAGGAATGTTGTCAAATATTACCGCCGAGATGTTACGTTGGGTTAGGTTAGGTTAAATTACGTTATTGATGTATATAAAAGTCCCACGGAGACGTAGAGGCCAACTCGCCAGGAATGATGTCAAATATTACCGCCGAGATGGTAGGTTGGGTTACGTTAGGTTATATTACGTTATTGATGTATATGAAGGTCCCACGGAGACGTAGAGGCCAACAAGCCAGGAATGTTCTCAAATATTATCGCCGAGATGTTACGTTGGGTTAGGTTAAGTTAAATTACGTTATTGATGTATATAAAAGTCCCACGGAGACGTAGAGGCCAACATCGACAGGAATGTTCTCAAGTATTTCCGCCGAGATGATAGGTTGGGTTAGGTTAGGTAATATTACGTTATTGATGTATATGAAGGTCCCACGGAGACGTAGAGGCCAACATCGACCGGAATGTTTTCAAATATTACCGCCGATATGATAGGTTGGTTTAGGTTACGTTATATTAGGTTATTGATGTATATGAATGCCCCACGGAGACATAGAGGCCAACTCGCCAGGAATGTTGTCAAATATTACCGCCGAGATGTTATGTTGGGTTAGGTTAGGTTAAATTACGTTTTGATGTATATAAAAGTCCCACGGAGACGTAGAGGCCAACTCGCCAGGAATGATGTCAAATATTACCGCCGAGATGGTAGGTTGGGTTACGTTAGATTATATTACGTTATTGATGTATATGAAGGTCCCACGGAGACGTAGAGGCCAACAAGCCAGGAATGTTCTCAAATATTATCGCCGAGATGTTAGGTTGGGTTAGGTTAGGTTATATTACGTTATTGATGTATATGAATGCCCCACGGAGACATAGAGTCCAACTCGCCAGGAATGTTGTCACATATTACCGCCGAGATGTTATGTTGGGTTAGGTTAGGTTAAATTACGTTTTGATGTATATAAAAGTCCC